>CM026404.1:19748658-20193403 GCA_014843695.1 Archivesica marissinica
CCATGATATTAACCCATTCAACCCCAAGTAACTGACATGGACTGGTCTATGATATTAACCCATTCAACCCCAAGTAACTGACATGGACTGGTGCATGATATTTACCCATTCAACCCCAAGTAACTGACATGGTACTTCCATTATGTATTTTTTATTAATATTCAACTTACTTCATAGTAATATGATCTGGTACTGGTCAATGAGTATTTAAGCCCATGTCAAATTTTTTCGATCTTCCAGAAGTAACGGAACATGCGACCCGACACGGGTACATGATATTTAACCCATTTCAACCCCAAGTAACTGACATGGACTGGTCCATGATATTTAACCCATTCAACCCCAAGTAACTGACATACGGACTGGGTCCATGATATTAACCCATTCAACCAAGTAACTGACATGGACTGGTCATGATATTTAACCCATTCAACCCCAAGTAACTGAATGGACTGGTGCAGATATTAACCCATTCAACTCCAAGTAACTGACATGGACTGGTGCATGATATTTAACCCATTCAACCCCAAGTAACTGACATGGACTGGTGCATGATATTAACCCATTCAACCCCAAGTAACTGACATGGACTGGTGCAGGATATTAACCCATTCAACCCCAAGTAACTGACATGGACTGGTGCAGGATGTTAACCCATTCAACACCAAGTAACTGACATGGACTGGTGCAGGATATTAACCCATTCAACCCCAAGTAACTGACATGGACTGGTGCATGATATTAACCCATTCATCCCCAAGTAACTGACATGGACTGGTCCATGATATTTAACCCATTCAACACCAAGTAACTGACATGGACTGGTCCATGATATTTAACCCATTCAACACCAAATAACTGACATGGACTGGTCCATGATATTTAACCCATTCAACACCAAGTAACTGACATGGACTGGTCCATGATATTTAACCCATTCAACACCAAGTAACTGACATGGACTGGTCCATGATATTTAACCCATTCAACCCCAAGTAACTGACATGGACTGGTCCATGATATTTAACCCATTCAACCCCAAGTAACTGACATGGACTGGTCCATGATATTTAACCCATTCAACCCCAAGTAACTGACATGGACTGGTCCTGATATTAACCCATTCAACCCCAAGTAACTGATATGGACTGGTCCATGATATTTAACCCATTCAACCCCAAGTAACTGACATGGACTGGTCCATGATATTTAACCCATTCAACCCCAAGTAACTGACATGGACTGGTTCATGATATTTAACCCATTCAACCCCAAGTAACTGACATGGATGGGAATGATATTAACCCATTCAACCCAAGTAACTGACATGGACTGGTCCATGATATTAACCCATTCAACACCAAGTAACTGACATGGACTGGTCCATGATATTAACCCATTCAACACCAAGTAACTGACATGGACTGGTGCATGATATTAACCCATTCAACCCAAGTAACTGACATGGACTGGTGCATGATATTAACCCATTCAACCCCAAGTAACTGACATGGACTGGTCCATGATATTAACCCATTCAACACCAAGTAACTGACATGGACTGGTCCATGATATTAACCCATTCAACACAAGTAACTGACATGGACTGGTGCATGATATTAACCCATTCAACCCCAAACTGACATGGACTGGTGCATGATATTAACCCATTCAACCCCAAGTAACTGACATGGACTGGTCCATGATATTAACCCATTCAACACCAAGTAACTGACATGGACTGGTCCATGATATTAACCCATTCAACCCCAAGTAACTGACATGGACTGGTCCATGATATTAACCCATTCAACCCCAAGTAACTGACATGGACTGGTCCATGATATTAACCCATTCAACCCCAAGTAACTGACATGGACTGGTCCATGATATTAACCCATTCAACCCCAAGTAACTGACATGGACTGGTCCATGATATTAACCCATTCAACACCAAGTAACTGACATGGACTGGTCCATGATATTAACCCATTCAACCCCAAGTAACTGACATGGACTGGTCCATGATATTAACCCATTCAACACCAAGTAACTGACATGGACTGGTCCATGATATTTAACCCATTCAACCCCAAGTAACTGACATGGACTGGTCCATGATATTTTTAGACTAATACATTAAGAAGAAAATTACATTTGGACCAGTTCATCAATCAAAATAGGTAATTTGGTCTAAAAATAGAAATAATACTGGCAAAAAGTGCAGATCCTGATGAGACGGCTCGTCACGGGCCGGCTCATCTGGATCTACACTTTTTGCAAGCCTATTTAGAGATCTGTAATGTTGAAAGTGTTAGAGGATATTAATTTTGTTTGTTTCAGTGACTGATCTAATTATATATCACTGAACAAACATTGTAAGCTTTATTATCATGACTGGCACGAGCCACGAGTGATAATAATAGCTTTCTATGTTCATGAGTGAAATATTATCCCATCATTCAGGTAAACAAACAAATGTCCTTTTTATTTTAGAAAACATTGCAACTGTGCATTAACCCTTTCAACACTACATGCCTCTAAATAGACTTACAAAAAGTGTAGATCCAGATGAGCTGGCTCGTGACGAGCCGTCTCATCAGGATCTGCACTTTTTTCAAGTAATATAACTATTTTTAGGAAAAAAATTACCCATTTTGATAAATGAACTGATCCAAATGTAATTTTGTTATTAATTTATTGGTCTAAAAATATCATGGACCAGTCCATGTCAGTATTTATATGTTAGTATAGCATACCTGTACATTGCCCCTAGTTTACAGTATTTATACGTTAGTATAGCATACCTGTACATTGCCCCTAGTTTACAGTATCTATATGTTAGTATAGCATACCTGTACATTGCCCCTAGTTTACAGTATCTATACGTTAGTATAGCATACCTGTACATTGCCCCTGTTTACAGTATCTATATGTTAGTATAGCATACCTGTACATTGCCCCTAGTTTACAGTATCTATACGTTAGTATAGCATACCTGTACATTGCCCCTAGTTTACAGTATCTATACGTTAGTATAGCATACCTGTACATTGCCCCTAGTTTACAGTATCTATACGTTAGTATAGCATACCTGTACATTGCCCCTAGTTTACAGTATCTATATGTTAGTATAGCATACCTGTACATTGTCCCTAGTTTACAGTATCTATACATTAGTATAGCATACCTGTACATTGCCCCTAGTTTACAGTATCTATACGTTAGTATAGCATACCTGTACATTGCCCCTAGTTTACAGTATCTATATGTTAGTATAGCATACCTGTACATTGCCCCTAGTTTACAGTATCTATACGTTAGTATAGCATACCTGTACATTGCCCCTAGTTTACAGTATATATACGTTAGTATAGCATACCTGTACATTGCCCCTAGTTTACAGTATCTATACGTTAGTATAGCATACCTGTACATTGCCCCTAGTTTACAGTATCTATATGTTAGTATAGCATACCTGTACATTGTCCCTAGTTTACAGTATCTATACATTAGTATAGCATACCTGTACATTGCCCCTAGTTTACAGTATCTATACGTTAGTATAGCATACCTGTACATTGCCCCTAGTTTACAGTATCTATATGTTAGTATAGCATACCTGTACATTGCCCCTAGTTTACAGTATTTATATGTTAGTATAGCATACCTGTACATTGCCCCTAGTTTACAGTATTTATATGTTAGTATAGCATACCTGTACATTGCCCCTAGTTTACAGTATCTATATGTTAGTATAGCATACCTGTACATTGCCCCTAGTTTACAGTATCTATATGTTAGTATAGCATACCTGTACATTGTCCCTAGTTTACAGTATTTATATGTTAGTATAGCATACCTGTACATTGCCCTGTTTGTTTTTGTTGTTGTTGTTTGTTTTTTGTTGTTGTGTTTGCCCTAGTTTACAGTATCTATACGTTAGTATAGCATACCTGTACATTGCCCCTAGTTTACAGTATTTATATGTTAGTATAGCATACCTGTACATTGTCCCTAGTTTACAGTATTTATATGTTAGTATAGCATACCTGTACATTGTCCCTAGTTTACAGTATTTACACATTAGTAAAGCATACCTGTACATTGCCTCTAGTTTACAGTATTTATATGTTAGTATAGCATACCTGTACATTGTCCCTAGTTTACAGTATTTACACATTAGTAAA
Organism: Archivesica marissinica; assembly: GCA_014843695.1. Classification (NCBI taxonomy): domain Eukaryota; kingdom Metazoa; phylum Mollusca; class Bivalvia; order Venerida; family Vesicomyidae; genus Archivesica; species Archivesica marissinica. Next base: position 19,752,849 of record CM026404.1, read on the forward strand.
GCATACCTGTACATTGCCTCTAGTTTACAGTATCTATATGTTAGTATAGAATACCTGTACAACATTGCCCCTACTGTAATGTTGAAGACAGTTTAAAGTCTATCACTAATAATTTAAGTAGTATGCCAGATGTCAGTAAATATATATATATTTTTGTAATTATGACAGTTGTGTCGTCCTCACCTGCATACTACAAGTTCAGCTAATGATAGACATAGTTTTTATGATACTTTTAATGCTTAACTAATGCTCATTAATTCGACATCAAAAGACTAATGACTAGAATTTAGAGGGAGAAAAAAATTGCAGAAATGTTTGTGAAAGGAAACAGATAGGACAGAGTTGTGTTTGATGAAGCAGCAGTGATTGTCAAGGTCCATGTGTGGCTTACATCAATTATGACGAAAATAAACATGAACTATGATTTATGAAAAGCTCTTAATAAGCAGTAAGCTTAGCAATTTAATGTATGTGTGTAGGGGGGAAGGGAGTTTAGTTTAAACTTTATATTAATCACTCTCGTTGTGCAGATGAATGCGTAAATGTTGTCATTCGTGTGGGAGGAAACCGGAGTACCTGGAGAAAACCCACCAGTCCGATCTGGCGACCATCCTACCATCTCACATACTTCCCGGTCCGAGGATCGAACCCGTGTTGCATTGGTGAGAAGCGAGCGCTGTTGTGATGGTCCATCCGTCTGTCTGGCCATTCTTCTTCTACCTCCAAACATTGTGTGTTTTACGTTTATTTATTTATCATCGCTACCGGTTACCCATATGAGCGACGCCTCCTGAAGACAGAGACCCATTCCAGAGTCGCCTCCTGTTCTTTTATGTGCACGGTGTACAGCACCAACATGAGACCTTGGTTTAAAATCCCATCTGAAAGACTGTTAATTTTAGTAGGGTCAGACGGGAGTATCGAACCTGCGATCCCTGGATTACAAGTCCAAACATTACTGTTGGCCATAACTTCTTCATCTGTTGCTGCAGTTTACAGATATTTCCACACAATTACACTTCACCCTAGAGCTCTTCATTGACACATGAATTATAACCATGAACAAAACCGCTTACTAGGTCATAAACATGTGAAGCTTGTATACCACTGTAACCTATCATCACCGATTGTCACGGGTTCGAGCCCCACTCAGACCGTGTCTCTTTATATGAACAAAATGGCAGTTTCTTGCAGAGGTTGGTGCACCAAGTACTTGTTAACTGCTGGAGCCTGCCCAGGAAAGGTGTTGTTAGGTAAATGCCTTCGCTCATATAGGCAACCGGTAGCGACGTTAAATAAATTTTAAAAAATCAAAATCATGTGAAAAGTACACTAGCACTCAAGCATAGTTCTTTCTTTCACCCAAACTTTTACCCAAGTACATTTAATGATACACTTGTTCATTGACACTGACCTTTTTCAAGGTCAACTGCATCTATTTGCAGATTTAGGTGATATTCGCTCACAATGCTCCACAATTACATACAGATGTTGACCTTGAACATTTTGAAGGTCATCTTCATCTCTTCACATTTTGTTTCATATTCAGACACAATACTTGTGGTTACTAATGCACCGCGTTGACATATAGTGTTTAACACGACCTTATTGAAGGGCAAACATATATCAATCCGAAGATTTACACCACAGTGCTCTTATGTTTTAATTTGCATAGATTTTAGAGTGTGGTTTTGTTATAGACATGGCAGTTTTACTAATAGATAGAAGAAAAGCAGAGAGCAAGCTCAAGGACTGAACGATGAAGACCAAGAACACACTAAGCTAGTAGTGCATGTTTTCTCCGAAGAAAATGCAAACCATGAAGTAATATTTAGATTTTTTTAACTTTATGATCTCTTTGTTTAATGTATTCAATCGTTTTACCTTCAGGAACAGTTAGAAGAAGCCTCAAATGGACTTGAAGCAGCATCACGGCTCAGTGAACAGCTTGACAAGAAGGAGGAGGCCGTTGATGCACTCAGAGAAGAAGGTGGGTAACTGTAAGGATATACTGTAAACTGGTTCAACTTTGCATCTATACAGGTTTCATCCACAAGCATATCATTGCTACGTATATATCTACTTGTCTTTTTTCTTCTTCCAAAGGATATGCAAAAATTGTAACTATTCCTGTTCCAATCGCTAAGTTGCCAGTGTGATTAAAATTGAAATTGTAATTTGGAAAGGTGAACGAATTGTTCAGTACCAGCTCATTCTAACATGTTCAATGCAATTGAACTTAGTGCGATTGTCACAATAGAAACTATTTATGCACATTGATATGTATGCTTCAAGTCAATCAATTACAGTATCTGTATGCGCATTATCTACGTTTACTAAAGCAGTATTTACTGCATTACAAGGTGATTCATTATTATTAATTATGAATATTAATTGTTTTAGTTTGATTTACTAATAGTAATAACAATTGTCTCTATGTTAACAATGTGCATCTTGTAAGAAATGCAAGGATTTAATGTCACTAATTATTTGTATTGAAGAGCCAGATGACATTGAAGCACTGATGGCTGACTTTGAGAATGTTAATGCCAGTACTGAATGCTGCCCTGTTCCTCACCTCTGGTCATTTTATTCTTATTAACTCTTTCCAACAAACTGGCTTCTGACCTTGACATCAGTTCTAGGATCAGTCTTCTATTTCTGTTATGGGTAAAGGTCTTCGGAACCATCTTGGGACTTTGCTTTGCAACAATATCGGTGATGATCTTTTCCTTGGCTTCATCCAGGATCAAGGTCAGCAATAAATATTGATTGTCAAGCTATATCTCTACATGGAATGGTCAGCTATATCTCTACATGGAATGGTCAGAATGTATTAAATCTTTAATCATGTTGTCATCAAAGGATTCCGTATTCAGAAACATCACTTATTCAGGTTAGCTTACTTATGTTATCAATTTGTTGTCAAACTATGTCTCTACATGGAATGGTTAGAAGTTATTAAATCTTTAATCATGTAGTCATCCATCAATGGATTCCATATTCAGTTATATCACATTATCAGGATGGGCCTTAGTTTATACAAATTTATTTTAGCTCGATAGCGAAACAAGTTCTTTCAACTTATATTAATCACTCTCGAGACCTCATTCCTGATGGAATCCATCGCCACGAGGGAGAGAGAAGAGGCAATGTGGAATTTAAATAACTTGCGTAATGGCACAATTGTAATGGGTCGACCTTATTTAGGGTCATGTTAATGCAGCATCTTGCAAAAGAAATGATTATAGTGAAAATGCCATTGAGTTACAAATGCATAAAATGAGGAACTGTGAACCAAATGAAGACATCTTGCAGTCAGTTACAAAATATAGTGCAACATGTGATGACAAGGCTGCAATGACATTTAGGACTACAATGACATTTCATAGGTTATTTTTGCTTAGGTTAGCAAAACATAATTATGTTCTGTTTGATGTTGACGTCCAAGTAATGCAACTATTGTGCTTCAAGCTCAGCTCAGCTCAATTGTTCAAATAATACTTATGGTATAAGAATGTGTGTGTAGATAAATCATTTTAAACAAACCATGAACAGAAATAGATTTCAAAAATAGATTTAATTTAATTTAACCCTTTCAACCCCACATGCCTCTAAATAGGCTTATGAAAAGTGTAGATCCAGATGAGCCGGCTCGTGACGAGCCGTCTCATCAGGATCTGCACTTTTTTGCCAGTAATAATTATTACTATTTTTAGATAAAATTACCCATTTTGATAAATGAACTGGTCCAAAGGTAATTTTCTTATTAATTTATTGGTCTGAAAATATCACGCACCAGTCCATGTCTGTTACTTGGGGTTGAATGGGTTAATAAGTAAAACTATTTGCAGGCAAACGAGCTCAAACATTAGTCGTGGCCGCACTCACACATTTGCTGTCTGAATTCTCTTAAATTAAAGCTGGTCCCCAATTATAAATATTGTGAATTTGCATATTTAGGAGTGAGATCGTTGCAAGTTTGACACAGGAAGCCTTTTATTACAAGTAATAAAACTTCATTCATGCAAACTTTAATTAAGCCCACTTTAGAGGTTTTGAGGAAATTGAAGATTTATGATAATGAAGATGTTTTTATTGAAAACCAGTATAAGACTTTAGATAAATCAGAATTTGTCCAATATTGTTAGCTTTAATTTTGAAATCAAATTGAGCTTTTATCCTTCATTTGAAGTAAGGATCAATATTTATTGCGCAGAGAGAAATATATATTTAATTACAGTACATTTATAAGGAAATTGGATTTAAATTGATCTCTATGTTTCTACTGATTCCACATGTATGAGGAGAGTGTGTGTTTTACGTTTATTTATCGTCGCTACCAGTTGCCCATATGAGCGACGCCTCCTGAAGAGATTAGTCATTTTAGATTTTGGAGGATAGTGCAATGATACAGACAGAGACCCATTCCAGAGTCTCCTCTTGTTCTTTTACGTGCACGGTGTAAAGCACCGACACGAGACCTCGGTTTAATGTCCCATCTGAAAGATGGTTAATTTTATTAGCGTCAGATGGGGGGATCGAACCTGCGATCCCTGGATTACCAGTCCAGCGTGTTACCACTGGACTAAAGATCCGTCTGTACATCACCCATGTATGTGCCTTGTTTGCACACATAAATACAGGCTTATCAAACCTGGCTTAGCACTTAATGCTGCAAATGTATAATAAAAAACAACATATTTGGAATCTGGAAACTGGCTGCTTAATACAGTGTGGTTGCTTAATGGAGGTGACCACTAACACAGGTTTGACTGTAGTGTGTGCTTGAGTAAACTGGAATGAAGTATGACTGAAGTTTATATGTAGACAATGCAATTGTCATTCTGTATGTTCTAGCATTTAGTTTATGCAAATTTATTTTAGTTCAATTGCGAAACAAGTTCTTACAACTTATATTAATCACTATCGAGACCTCATTCCTAATGGAATCCATCGCCACGAGGGAGAGAGAAGAGGCATGTGGAATTTACATGCCTTGCCTAAGGGCACAATCGTAACGGCTCCGGCGGAGCGCGAACTCTGATCCTTTCGCATCTGAAGCGAATTCGCTACCACTATGCTTTCACGACTTCAAACTAGCATTTAGACAAAGATTTCTCGCACACCTACTGGCCAAGCCACAAGTTTCCAAATAATTCCACCCATGCGGAATTTCGTTATCCGTAGCTCCACGTGACAGTTGTATTTAACTCTCATGTGACCATCACATGTTGTAGTGATTTTTATAATGATAGCTTTTTGGAATTATTCATTTTTTTACAAGCAAAAGCAGAAATTTATTTAACCCTTTCAACCCCAAGTAACTGACATGGACTGGTGCGTGATATTTTCAGACCAATAAATTAATAAGAAAATTACCTTTGGACCAGTTCATTTATCAAAATGGGTAATTTTATCTAAAAATAGTAATAATTATTACTGGCAAAAAAGTGCAGATCCTGATGAGACGGCTCGTCACGAGCCGGCTCATCTGGATCTACACTTTTCATAAGCCTATTTAGAGGCCTGTGGGGTTGAAAGGGTTAAAAATATGCAAAACTGAACAAATTTGAATCAAGAATATATTGCCTATTTTCAACATTTATACCTTTTTCTCTTGACAGCTGGTCTATTTTATATATGTGATCACTCGTATTTGAATTAGTCAAACCTGTCTTAAGCAGCCAGCCAAGGGAATCACAGAAAGTGGCTGCTTAGCACAGGTGGCTGCTTAATAGAGGTTAAATATATAATAAAACAATGTATTGGGAATCTAGAAACTGGCTGCTTAATACAGGTTGGCTGCTTAATAGAGATGACCACTAACACAGATTTGACTGTACATCCAACCGATTCATTAAATTGTCCATGTGTGATAGACGTTTTCATTGTAACACGAACGTATTATGGTGTCCAGAAATACATAATTACGCGTGTAGACTAGCTCAGGGTGTATGTTTTGGGTACACCCATTCTTTACACCCATTTGCAAGCACTGCCGATTCAACGAAATCAATGAAACAAAGATTGGTCCTGCAGGAAGAAATTTGAAATTTCCCCCCTCAGATTCAAGGATTAACCGAGTTGGCAATAAAACGTTTGTCCTTGCCATAGGGAGTGCGAGAAAATGTATACATCATATACCCAGGTGTGGGACAATGATAATCCACCCTTGTGGTGAGAATATGTCGGCAGAGCCTCGTTTCTGAGGACACATTCTGACCACTAGGGTCCCACACCGATGCTTATGAAGGATACTCGTTAACTTTTCAGTATGTCCTTGCATTTACATGAAGGCTGTCCGATTAGCGCAGTGGTTAGTGCGCTCGCTTCTCACCAATGCAACCCGGGTTCGATCCTCGGACCGGGAAGTATGTGAGATGTCGCTAGATCGGACAGGTGGGTTTTCTCCAGGTACTCCGATTTCCTCTCACACGAATGACCACATTTACGCTTTCATCGCGCCAACGAGAGTGATTAATATAAATCGTTAAAACTTGCTTCGCAATCGTAAAATAAATAAAGTTTAAACTTTAACATTTACATGTGGACAACGTTATTGACGATGTACATGCATATATTAGTGTAGGCCTGAATAAATATCCAGAAACAGCTATTTGTCACAGTACATACATGGCCCTGTATAGTATGTGTGCTTTAGAGAAGCATTCCGCACTCATTGCCCTAACTGAAACATGTTTGAATGCTTGCGCCCGGCTTCCTTACTCTGCTCATCCCACTGCCCCATATTCGCCGGGTCAAAACATATTCACATGTCTGGTTGTTCAGTACTTACTAATTGAAATAACATACGTCAACTGCATTGTCTGAAATGAAGTGAGGCGTGCGTACATGAAATGCCCTTGGGCAAAATTAAAACTTATTTGCTCTAAGTAGTAGTTCAAGTCAGTTTGAAATAAAATAAGCTTTGTGAACTAAGTGGTTGTAGTTCGAGATTCTATGCACAAGACATGTACATTCCTTGAATACTATTGGACAGTTTTATTAACTGTGTTCTCCTATGTAGGTTTTTATCGATGTGTTTAGGACTGGACAATGAGTTCTCTCATTGCGGATCTACATGTAGATGACATAGTTGTCTGGCACAACGTTTACAAGAGCGTCTTCAATAGTGTAAAACCTGTGGTAATTTCAGAAATAGCACCTAAATGTTTAGAAGTGTCAGCTACAGACTACTTTTTCCAGGAATTTCTTGGAAAAGCTTGATTATGGAATGCTCGCTGTTCTTTGGAGACTACAGAATTATTGTTTTTTAAATGATCCGTTGCCGCGGCTTTCTCAGCTTAGTTATTGTTCTGTGATTAGAATTGAAAGAATGCATTATTTCTTTCCCTGTGATTGTTGAAAAATTGAATTATTGTGGCAGAAGGATTATACATTCACAATGCATGTAATGATTAACCCATTCAACCCCAAGTAACTGACATGGACTGGTCCATGATATATTTAGACCAATAAATTAATAACAAAATTACATTTGGATCAGTTCATTTATCAAAATGGGTAATTTTTTTTCTAAAAATAGTTATATTACTTTTATACACTTTTTTGTAAGCCAATTTAGAGGTCTTTGGTGTTGAAAGGGTTAACTAAATAACAAATATTGAAGACAGGTTTGTGTGTGTATGGCGGGGGGTCCTTTTTTGATTTTAGGATGACTGCGGTTGCCTCCTTTGCCCGATATTTTTAGACCACTAAATTAATAAGAAAATTACATTTGGACCAGTTCATTTATAAAAATGGGTAATTTTATCGAAAAATAGTAATATTTCTAGCAAAAAGTACAGATCCTGATGAGACGGCTCATCTGGATCTACACTTTGTTATAAGCCTATTTAGAGGTCTGTAGTGTTGAAAGGTTAATTATATTGTAAATGAGAGGAAATATGATATATCTGTCTGGTAGGCATGGTAATAACTGAGCTACTGCGGAAGAATTTCCATTATTTTGACAATACAGTCAAACCTGTGTTAGTGGTCACCTCCATTAAGCAGCCAACCTGTATTAAGCAGCCAGTTTCCAGATTTCCAATATGTTGTTTTATTACACACTTTACCTCTATTAAGCAGCCACCTGTGTTAAGCAGCCACTTTCTGTGATTCCCTTGGCTGGCTGTTTAACCCATTCAACCCCAAATAACTGACATGGACTGGTGCGTGATATTTTCAGACCAATAAATTAATAAGAAAATTACCTTTGGACCAGTTCATTTATCAAAATGGGTAATTTTATCTAAAAATAGTAATAATTATTACTGGCAAAAAAGTGCAGATCCTGATGAGATGGCTCGTCACGAGCCGGCTCATCTGGATCTACACTTTTCATAAGCCTATTTAGAGGCCTGTGGGGTTGAAATGGTTAAGCAACCTGTGTTAAGCAATCAGTTTCCTGATTCCTAATGTATTGTTTTTATTATACATTTGACCTCTATTAAGCAACCACCCTGTGTTAAGCAGCCAGTTTCCAGATTCCCAATATATTGTTTAAAGGGTTAAGGCAGGTTTGACTGTACATGTATATTGATCACATTGTGGACAACTTAAAAGCTGTTATAAACCTGTAGGATTCCATTCCCATCATCCCGTTGCATATTTCTGCCCACTACATCTTAAAGTGTGTACAAAACTTTGATGAGTACTTTGTGTATAAAAGCAGTCATCGAACAGGAATCGCACATACATTGTACATTGCTGTATAAATCTGAAACATATTGGGAAAACATCAGGGAAAACGGTAAAAAAAAAAAATTCAATCTCTCGCATCGGACTTTGAAAACAGTCCTGTCATAGGATACTAATCGAATGGTGTTTGACTCGACTATTTCGACTAGGTTGGTACAGTTATTAATTTACACTCGTACATTTATCTTGGTTTGGCAATAGCATGAGCACATGTCCGTCAACCTTGCTCGATACACTTCCAATGAAACTTTGACATGGACAAATAATTTGGAAAATATCGATATCTTCATTCACTCTTGCTTTTATTTTAACCCTTTCCTTCATAGAGATTTAGGTTAATATATTATATCTGCATACAAACGACAGCCATTTAGCTATCATGCAGTGGATAAGTAGTCGCCATATCTATCCCACCTCCATAGATATTACTGGGAATTCATAGAGATTTAGGTTAATATATTATATCTGCATACAAACAACAGCCATTTAGCTATCATGCAGTGGATAAGTAGTCGCCATATCTATCCCACCTCCATAGATATTACTATTCATAGAGATTTAGGAATATATTATATCTGCATACAAACAACAGCCATTTAGCTATGCAGTGGATAAGTATCGCCATATCTTCCACCCTAGATATTACTGGGACTTCATAGAGATTTAGGTTAATATACTATTATATCTCCATACAAACGACAGCCATTTAGCTATCATGCAGTGGATAAGTAGTCGCCATATCTATCCCACCTCCATAGATATTACTGGGACTACATAGAGATTTAGGTTAATATACTATTATATCTCCATACAAACGACAGCCATTTAGCTATCATGCAGTGGATAAGTAGTCCCCATATCTATCCCACCACTTATTAGGGTCAGACGGGGGATCGAACCTGCGATCCCTGGATTACCAGTCCAGCATGTTACCACTGGACTACAGATCCATCTGTATACTTGTTGTATTCAGATTATTATTTACTTAAAAAAAATTATCGCTAATATCCAGAATTTTATAAATAATTCTAGGAACAGGTATTGTTATTAGAATTGCTTAGCCTTTGCTACTCTACCTTTGTATGTATGTGTTTTGTGCATTTAACGCGCGTGCGTGCGTGCTTGTGTGTGTGCTATAATACCTGCTATTACTGCCCATTGCCTACTTTTTAGATTTCCAAAAATTTGGAAAACACTGCTTCCAGTTCTCAATTTTGATCGCCAGCTTGTTTGATTTTGCTTTAAAGATGCTACATAACGAGACATTTTTTCCAAATAGTCTTGACCTCCGTAGAGCAAAGCTTCTAGTCTGAAATTGCTTGTTTTTCATATTTCCTGTGTTTTTCTATAATATTTGAACGAGATCATGTTGTTTGGTTGTATAATATCAGCTGGTAATCCTGAGTTGTATGACTGTCTCAGGGTGCTGATTGGTATTGTACAAACGGACAGACAAACGGCGGTAAGGGCAGTCATAGTTTGTTCTCTATAACTCTTCTCTCTTCCTTGTGTCTATGTCTGCCTGTCACTCTACGCTTGCTTGTAGTTTGCGTTGTTCACCCACCAGACCGTAAACCAAGAGCTCGCACTTCATCACTTTACATAATTGACATGTCACTGGTTGTCATTCAAAGTTGTAGATATCAAGTAACAGGATTATATCATTGTCAACTAATACATGTGTTTTAAATTCAAACCTTGTGAGAGTCACGCGTTGGCACCCATTGGCAGCGATCTTTTTTAAGACTTGCATTCCACATGAATTCTTTTACACCATTGTAAACTTTATCAATATTCTGATCATCGACAATGTCGGCATATCTCACCCTCTCATACACAACTGTCAATTATTTTGGCTCTCGTACACAACTGTCAATTATATTGCCTCTCATACACAGCTGTCAATTATATCGCCTCTCATACATGAATGTCAACTATATCACCTCACACAGTGAACATTTCACATACCACACAGTGAACATTGCACCATACCACACAGTGAACATTTCACCATACCACACAGTGAACATTTCACCATACAACACAGTGAACATTTCACCATACCACACAGTGAACATTTCACCATACCACACAGTGAACATTTCACCATACAACACAGTGAACATTTCACCATACAACACAGTGAACATTTCACCATACCACACAGTGAACATTTCACAGACCACACCGTGAACATTTCACCATACCACACAGTGAACATTTCACAGACCACACAGTGAACATTTCACCATACCACACAGTGAACATTTCACCATACCACACAGTGAACATTTCACCATACCACACAGTGAACATTTCACCATACAACACAGTGAACATTTCACCATAATACACAGTGAACATTTCACATACAGCACAGTGAACATTTCACATAGAACAGTTCACCATACCACACAGTGAACATTTCACCATATCACACAGTGAACATTTCACCATACAACACGGTGAACATTTCACCATACAACACGGTGAACATTTCACCATACAACACGGTGAACATTTCACCATACAACACGGTGAACATTTCACCATACAACACGGTGAACATTTCACCATACAACACGGTGAACATTTCACCATACAACACGGTGAACATTTCACCATACAACACGGTGAACATTTCACCATACAACACGGTGAACATTTCACCATACAACACGGTGAACATTTCACCATACAACACGGTGAACATTTCACCATACAACACGGTGAACATTTCACCATACAACACGGTGAACATTTCACCATACAACACGGTGAACATTTCACCATACAACACGGTGAACATTTCACCATACAACACGGTGAACATTTCACCATACAACACGGTGAACATTTCACCATACAACACGGTGAACATTTCACCATACAACACGGTGAACATTTCACCATACAACACGGTGAACATTTCACCATACAACACGGTGAACATTTCACCATACAACACGGTGAACATTTCACCATACAACACGGTGAACATTTCACCATACAACACGGTGAACATTTCACCATACAACACGGTGAACATTTCACCATACAACACGGTGAACATTTCACCATACAACACGGTGAACATTTCACCATACAACACGGTGAACATTTCACCATACAACACGGTGAACATTTCACCATACAACACGGTGAACATTTCACCATACAACACGGTGAACATTTCACCATACAACACGGTGAACATTTCACCATACAACACGGTGAACATTTCACCTAAACACGGTGAACTTTCACCATACAACACGGTGAACATTTCACCATACAACACGGGAAATTTCACCATACAACAGGTGAACATTTCACCATACAACACGGTGAACATTTCACCATACAACACGGTGAACATTTCACCATACAACACGGTGAACATTTCACCATACAACACGGTGAACATTTCACCATACAACACGGTGAACATTTCACCATACAACACGGTGAACATTTCACCATACAACACGGTGACCATTTCACCATACAACACGGTGACCATTTCACCATACAACACGGTGAACATTTCACCATACAACACGGTGAACATTTCACCATACAACACGGTGAACATTTCACCATACAACACGGTGAACATTTCACCATACAACACGGTGAACATTTCACCATACCACACAGTGAACATTTCACCATACCACACAGTGAACATTTCACCATACCACACAGTGAACATTTCACCATACAACACAGTGAACATTTCACCATACAACACAGTGAACATTTCACATACACTATTGGAATCAGGAACTGTAACTTACATTCCGCCTCCATGCCCTGGATGTGATCTAATGTGACAGTCACAACCTGTGCTCTACGTAGTACCACTGATTGATCAGTGAAGTAAGAAGAGTAATAACCTTTATTGTAATATGACTAAACCAGACAACAACCACAAAAAAACATTGCGTGATTTAGTTGACATGAAATATACTTTGACACAGTGAAAGTCATGTTCACAGTAATTACACATACAACATTATTACGAATGTCTATAACTATAGACATAATTATCATTTTATAATTCTTTATCCTGGTACAATTGAGTTCAGGATTGCACGAGTTTCAGATGTATCTTAGTTTACAGTTGACATGTCTCCACCTACCATAGTTAATTGCACGTCACTCCTCACTTCTTATAGATGACTCTCTAGAGTAGTTGAGCATGTTTTTATCTCTCATGTACAAGAAAACCAGAGTGGAAGAAGAAGAAGAAATAGATAAATGCTTTAAGACTTAAGTTTATGCTGCGGATGAAGACATACATGGAAGCTGAACACATTGCATGTGCATCAGATCTGTCTCCAAGAATCCATTGCACGTGCATCTGTCTCCAAGAACTGATTGCATGTACATCTGTCTCCAAGAATCCATTACATGTACATCTGTCTCCAAGAATCCATTGCACGTGCATCTGTCTCCAAGAACCAATTGCATGTACATCTATCTCCAAGAACCAATTGCATGTACATCTGTCTCCAAGAACCAATTGCATGTACATCTGTTTCCAAGAACCAATTGCATGTACATCTATCTCCAAGAACCAATTGCATGTACATCTGTTTCCAAGAACCAATTGCATGTACATCTGTTTCCAAGAATCCATTGCATGTACATCTGTCTCCAAGAACCAATTGCATGTACATCTGTTTCCAAGAACCAATTGCATGTATATCTGTTTCCAAGAATCCATTGCATGTACATCTGTCTCCAAGAATCCATTACATGTACATCTGTCTCCAAGAATCAATTACATGTACATCTGTTTCCAAGAATCCATTGCATGTACATCTGTCTCCAAGAACCAATTGCATGTACATCTGTTTCCAAGAATCCGTTGCATATACATCTGTTTCCAAGAATCCATTGCATGTACATCTGTTTCCAAGAACCAATTGCATGTACATCTGTTTCCAAGAACCAATTGCATGTACATCTGTCTCCAAGAATCCATTGCATGTACATCTGTTTCCAAGAATCCATTGCATATACATCTGTTTCCAAGAATCCATTGCATGTATATCTATGTGCAAGAAGCATTCATGGAAACACAACAGGATACGAGTCAGCTGCTCTGTCCTTATTGTACGGTATACGTTATTCGTTTTGGAGGATTCTTGAAGATTTGGAGTGTGATTGTATTCCATGTTTTTATTAACACTTGTAAATATTTACTGAATAACAACATCGATTAGCCGAGGAATGAACGAATGAATTAATAGAGGAATGAATTGCATGTGAATTATTGTACGAAGTGTAATGACTTGTGTTTGGCTCACATATTGAATGGCTTAATTTTGTTTGACTTACATTTGAATGGCTAACAATTTAACATTTTGTTTGACTTGCATTTGAATGGCTAACCTGGTAAACATTTAGTCTCACTCACATTTGGAGTTCTGTTGCGCATGAAACAGTTAATGTTTGTATAATCTCAGCTGGTAATTCTGAGAAGAGCATTGATGAGCCTCAAGTTACCAACGGAGATCACACAAATGTAACTACTAACATCTAACACCCGAGTACCAGTGTGTGAAATAAATGAAGGGGAGAAAACTATTGCAAGTAACAAATATGATTTTTGCATGGATGGTTTATTCTTGAATGAATAGGAAACGTGCAATAGGACTGCATGTAGTTTTATTTGCTGGAATGGACAGCTTGTGAATGTGAAAATTAACAATTTGGATTTTTCGGTTCAAGCATGTGCATGATTAAAGTGATTAAAACTGAGAAACACAAATTATGAGAAGACATATATTGGAATATATTGAGAATAACTTGATGGAGATGTGACGAGCTTACCACAACAGGCAGACACAGCAGACATTTAGATTGATGTTGTTGTTGTTGAACCAGGTGAGACTGTGTTCGTAGTAGCTCAGTAGGGTGTATTCAGAAACCGTTCCGACCTGTTCAGGTCTACATCCAACCAACCTCAGTAGAAATGAATATTCGTCTTGTTGCAACCAAGTTGGATGTTCCAGATGTGTGTCCATATGGTGGTACTGTATCAATCAATGTACATGTGTTGAAATAGAAAACTATTTTTTCTATACTTGAGGTTTTGCTAAAGAGAAATAAAGATCACAAGAGTGTCTATATGGCAATAGACTGAATTCTGTAAAAACAAATTGGATTTAATGGAAATATGTATTCCAATTTCTCAAGATATACATTTGCCCAGGACTCTGTGTTAATAAAGTATGGGTATATATGATCCGGTAAATTAATTTATATAGCCCTATATCTTGAACCATCTGCAAGCATTTTAAAAACATATATTTCAGCATTTCAATATGCTATTTTAGTAAAGCATTTAGACAAGTATCTTTAAGACTGTAGAAGTAAAGTAAATATATCAAGGATACTTCAATCAGTGAGATCAAGGATATAGGATCAAGAATTGATCACGGACATTTCAGACTGTATATGTTGCAAGGCAAATGATGTTACAGTAAAACATGGATCAAGAACATTGTAAGTTCATGAATAAAAAGCATGGATTAAAGAAATGACAGATTATGTTGGAGAAAACATGGATGAAGGACATGACAGATTGTATTGGAATGAAGCATGGATGAAGGATATGACAGATTGTGTTGGAATGAAGCATGGATGAAGGACATGACAGATTGTGTTGGAATAAAGCATTGATGAAGGACATGACAGATTGTGTTGGAATGAAGCATGGATGAAGGACATGACAGATTGTGTTGGAATGAAGCATGGATGAAGGACATGACAGATTGTGTTGGAATGAAGCATGGATGAAGGACATGACAGATTGTGTTGGAATGAAGCATGGATGAAGGACATGACAGATCGTGTTGGAATGAAGCATGGATGAAGGACATGACAGATTGTATTGGAATGAAGCATGGATGAAGGACATGACAGATTGTGTTGGAATGAAGCATGGATGAAGGACATGACAGATTGTGTTGGAATGAAGCATGGATGAAGGACATGACAGATTGTGTTGGAATGAAGCACGGATGAAGGACACGGCAGATTGTGTTGGAATGAAGCATGGATGAAGGACATGACAGATTGTGTTGGAATGAAGCATGGATGAAGGACATGACAGATTGTGTTGGAATGAAGCATGGATGAAGGACATAACAGATTGTGTTGGAATGAAGCACGGATGAAGGACATGGCAGATTGTGTTGGAATGAAGCATGGATGAAGGACATGACAGATTGTGTTGGAATGAAGCATGGATGAAGGACATGGCAGATTGTGTTGGAATGAAGCATGGATGAAGGACATGACAGATTGTGTTGGAATGAAGCATGGATGAAGGACATGACAGATTGTGTTGGAATGAAGCATGGATGAAGGACATGACAGATTGTGTTGGAATGAAGCATGGATGAAGGACATGACAGATTGTGTTGGAATGAAGCATGGATGAAGGACATGACAGATTGTGTTGGAATGAAGCATGGATGAAGGACATGGTTGTGTTGGAATGAAGCATGGATGAAGGACATGACAGATTGTGTTGGAATGAAGCATGGATGAAGGACATGACAGATTGTGTTGGAATGAAGCATGGATGAAGGACATGACAGATTGTGTTGGAATGAAGCATGGATGAAGGACATAACAGATTGTGTTGGAATGAAGCACGGATGAAGGACATGGCAGATTGTGTTGGAATGAAGCATGGATGAAGGACATGACAGATTGTGTTGGAATGAAGCATGGATGAAGGACATGACAGATTGTGTTGGAATGTAGCATGGATGGATGGGACAGATTGTGTTGGAATGAAGCATGGATGAAGGACATGACAGATTGTGTTGGAATGTAGCACGGATGAAGGTCATGGCAGATTGTGTTGGAATGAAGCATGGATCAAGGATATGGGATTGTGTTGGATTAAAACATCAACCAATGACTTGGTAAGCACATTAATAAAGCATTTGGAGCACGAACATGAAAAGCTAGCGGCAGACGAGGTCCAAGAACATGATATCTTATATAAAAAGATGAGCAAAGATCATGGCAAGCTGTGTGTGAGTATTACATCAGGTACTGATTGATTGTTCAGTATCTTATGTGATGTTCCTACATTGTTTGCCTAACCAGCAGATTTTAGAGATAAACTGCAAATAAGTACAGAATTTCACCTAATTTGAATTCATGGCCTGACATGTCAAAATGAAGGTGTTAGTCGGTCTACTGCGGTTTAGGAGATGAGTTTTATTGGAATTGTGTTGTTTTACAGTGTTGTATAGTGTTTGCAGTAATATCCAGAAATGAATCGGAACAACGGAAATGTAAGAGACTGTGATGAACAAAGTATAAACACTCAGATAAACCATGTACCTCTGTGGCAAAGTGGTAATATCGTTGAATAATAATCATTTGCCCTCACAGCTGCTGGTTAGAACCATACTGGCCTTGTATTCTTTTAAAAATGACGAAACTATCTAGCTGACTTTTTGAAGATAGTCAGTTCTACTTGCATGTCTGTCTGTGCTGGAAAACAATACTTAATATGCATCTGGTGTTATCTTCCATTGCTTTTTAATGCAGGAAAGAAATGTGTTACATTACCTTAGCTGTTGGTGCAATTCTAAATAATTTAAAATTCGAAAAATATGTAAAATAAATTGTAGAAGTGATCTAGGACTGGAAAATGAATGATCACTGTAAGTTGCACTTGTTAAAAAGAAGTGGAATAGGATCATGGAACACACAATAAAAGGATAGAAAGCTGCTAACTTTTATGAAATGGTTGGGCAAAAAACACCTGGAATGCAACTGAAAAGGGATAGAATAGATGAATTGATAACAGTTTGAAAAAGTCAAGGAAGATTACTGTGGCTATGGACAGAGAATAGGAAGTTCGTTGAATGTGAAAGATTGAATAGTGAATCATGGAGGAATGGACAGTATAAGTTGCATGAATGTGAAGGATTGAATAGCAAATCATTGAGGAATGGACAGAAAACAATAAGTTGCATGAATGTGAAGGATTGGATAGTGAATCATGGAGGAATACAGCGGCTAATTGGACCGAGAACTATAAGTTGCATGAATGTGAAGGATTGGATAGTGAATCATGGAGGAATACAGTGGCTAATTGGACAGAGAACTATAAGTTGCATGAATGTGAAGGATTGGATAATGAATCATGGAGGAATACAGTGGCTAATTGGACAGAGAACTATAAGTTGCATGAATGTGAAGGATTGGATAGTGAATCATGGAGGAATACAGTGGCTAATTGGAGAGAGAACTATAAGTTGCATGAATGTGAAGGATTGGATAATGAATCATGGAGGAATACAACGGCTAATTGGACAGAGAACTATAAGTTGCATGAATGTGAAGGATTGGATAGTGAATCATGGAGGAATACAGTGGCTAATTGGACAGAGAACTATAAGTTGCATGAATGTGAAGGATTGGATAATGAATCATGGAGGAATACAGTGGCTAATTGGACAGAGAATCAATGAAGAAATGTTAGAGTATGACTTGCTTGTTAGTGTTCTGGATTAGTACTGTAGCTTGTGTGTTGCCTGTCTTATCCTCATCCTCTGTGTGTTCTCCTTATCCTCTATAGAAACTCCCGTTGTAGTATGCTAGCATTTCTGGTATGTTTTTTTAAAAACTCCATTTTGTACCAAAATTACTAATTCTAATGTTAACTCTTGGATCAGATTTACTCTAGCTACTTGACATCAATGTGGTAATGCGGGTAAGAATTTAGGTTTATACCTAAATATTGTTCCTGTGTCGGAGAACATTCTCCCCAATCCCAGTTTATGAATTAAGAATACTTAAGGACAAAAGTTTTGCACTGGTATAATTTATATCAACAATTAAATTCAATAAACAACAGTACCACATTAAATATTATGTAACCTAAATTGTCAATGTATCATACACATTTTCTAAAAAGTTGGTCAAAATCAATTTAGATTACATAATATTTAATGTCACACAGCTTGTTAATGACTTTAATTTCTGGTATAAAAAATATCAGTGCAAAACTTTTGTCCTTAAGTATATATATTGGTAATATTCTCTTGGCTTAACCCTTTGCTTGCTGAGTAAATAAAATCACATTTACAAACAACATAGATCCAGATCAGCTGTGGCGTATCGCCGCATTTGATCAGGATCTATGTTGTTTGCTATTCGACCAGATGATTTAGCTCAACTATCCGAATGGCAAACAACATAGAGCCCTGATCAGACGGCACGTTCTGTGTACATTCTGTGCCGTCTGATTTGGCTCTATGCTGTTTGCAAAAGTGATATCTGCCGCAAGCATGCAAAGGATTAAATAATGTACATAGATCCAGTTCCAACCACAGAATGTTCTACTTCCGCTCTGAATCTCTGAATCAATGTCTGAAGACAGGTTTCGCCTGTAGCGTTAACTCCTATTATAACTGCATGTACAATGATGCTCTTTTCAGCCAGTGAATCATGTGAGAATAGCATGTTGTCATTAGAGCAGATACTACACTTTTCTGTGATATACATATTCCATAAATGTATATAAAAACAAAAGTTTAATGGTTTGCAATTCTAAAAATTTACCTTTGATTTTAGGTCAAAACTATATTGGCTACAACAGAATATTTTGCTGTGACATGAAATGCGACTGATTCACTGCAGGTTGAGTGCAAGCATCTGAAGGTTCACATCCGCAAGATCAATGTCACACTTATCCGTCAGATGTCACAAATCGCTGCAATAGTTTGTGTCTGCTCCATAGCTTTTTGTTTCGATCGGGTCTTGTTTTGAAGAAACAGGAAAAGGAGTTGTTCTATGTTTACGAACACCTTGTTGAATTTTTCAGTTCAAATTCGAGAGGCGGCTCTGAAATCAGCGGAAGATGAACTGAGAAGCTTGAGGAGTAGGAATGATGATAGGGTTGACAAGTAAGTATATTTCTGTTAAGTTAGAAATAGTATAGTTAATAAATATTACTCACTCTTTTTTTGTCACCCGACAGAAATATGTCTAGGAGGGTCCAATCTAGCAGAAACAATGGAATAAAACATTGTATGTAAAAAAGTATGTATTTTTAAAAAAGGTATATATATATAGTCTACATCCGTTATGTCGAAATCCGTCAGACCGAACAAAATACTTTGACATAACCGAAATTTGACTTAACGAAATTCAATATAAACAGATCCAGTTATATGTAAATGATAGTGTCTGAAACTAGACTTTGATCTGACTTTGAGATAAACGGAGAATTCGACATAACCGACTTTGACGTAATGGATGTAGACTGTATTTCTGATATGGTTTGCAGGTAGGAAGGTATGGTTCACAAGTAGGTATAGACCAGGGCTTCTAATATTGGCAATCTGTAGGTCCATGTACCGATTTTTGGCTCGGGCTTGGAAGGCCGATTCTAAAACCAATAATTGCTTAAAAATCTGTCCAAAATGTATTAGGAATGGCCATTTATATGGTTTTATATGGATTCAAGAGAGGTTTGGAATTATTAGACTCCAGCATGAAAGAAGTTTATGACTTCGGGCTTTGAACTGTATACTTAACCATTCAACACCAAGTAACTGACATGGAATGGTGCATGGTATTTAACCCATTCAACACCAAGTAACTGACATGGACTGGTGCATGATATTTAACCCATTCAACACCAAGTAACTGACATGGACTGGTGCATGATATTTAACCCATTCAACACCAAGTAACTGACATGGACTGGTGCATGATATTTAACCCATTCAACACCAAGTAACTGACATGGACTGGTGCATGATATTTAACCCATTCAACACCAAGTAACTGACATGGACTGGTGCATGATATTTAACCCATTCAACACCAAGTAACTGACATGGACTGGTGCATGATATTTAACCCATTCAACACCAAGTAACTGACATGGACTGGTGCATGATATTTAACCCATTCAACACCAAGTAACTGACATGGACTGGTGCATGATATTTAACCCATTCAACACCAAGTAACTGACATGGACTGGTGCATGATATTTAACCCATTCAACACCAAGTAACTGACATGGACTGGTGCATGATATTTAACCCATTCAACACCAAGTAACTGACATGGACTGGTGCATGGTATTTAACCATTCAACACCAAGTAACTGGCATGGTCTGGTGCATGGTATTTAACCATTCAACACCAAGTAACTGACATGGACTGGTGCATGATATTTTTAGACCACTAAATTAATATAAAAATTCCATTTAGACCAGTTCATTTATGAAAATGGGTAATTTTGTCTAAAAATAGTAATATTACTTGCAAAAAGTGCAGATCCTGATGAGATGGCTCGTCACGAGCCGAGTCGGCTCATCTGGATTTACACTTTTTGTAAGCGTATTTAGAGGTCTGTGGGGTGGTGTGGGGTGGGGTAGGGTGGGGAGGGTTGGGAGGGGAGGGGAGGGGTGTGGAGCGGTGGGGTGGGTGGCTGAGGGGGTATATATATCAATTCAGGGAATTCCTTCCATTATGTCAAATTGTCTTTTGTCATATGTCCCAGCTTCATGCCAAATACATTGAGTAATCACCTAATTAGAAATCTGTAACTATAGTTACATCACGAAGTAAATATTGAAGTAGTAACAGACAGACAGAGACAACATGCAAATGGACCAGTGTGTGTACACACTCAAGAGGCATGACAATGGCATTTTGATTCACATGAGTTGAGACGGACAACAGAAACGTTATTTGTGTCAAATCTGTTTCATTCTTTGTTCACATGTAAAACAAGAAGTCTGCGCACAAAACATGTCCCAGCCCACATTTCTGAAATATTTATATATATATCTACAGTGTGTCCCCAAAAGAAAAACAGATTAAAAAGGTCATATATTTCATGTCATTGTTGCTTCTAACAGAATTTACATGTATACATTAAAAAGATGACCACAAGAAACCCACCTGTCCAATCTAGCGACCACCCTACCATCTCACATACTTCCCAGTCCAAAGATCGAACCTGGGTTGCATTGGTGAGAAGTGAGCGCGCTAACCACTGCGCCAATTCAAATGAGTTGTCTACATCATACATGTTGTAGTTAAAGACATGAAGGCAGCACGGAGTGTGTAATATTGATACTTGAACATATTACTATTATGTCTCTCCCCCCTACCCCACCCAACCCCTATCCCATCCCCCCCTACCCCACCCCTATCCCATCCTCCCCCCTACCCCACCCCTATCCCATCCTCCCCCTACCCCACCCCTATCCCATCCTCCCCCTACCCCATCCCTATCCCATCCTCCCCCTACCCAACCCTATCCCATCCTCCCCTTACCCCACCCCTATCCCATCCTCCCCCTACCCCACCCCTATCCCATCCTCCCCTACCCCACCCCTATCCCATCCTCCCCTACCCCACCCCTATCCCATCCTCCCCCTACCCCACCCCTATCCCATCCTTCCCCCTACCCCACCCAACCCCTATCCCATCCTTCCCCCTACCCCACCCAACCCCTATCCCATCCTACCCCACCCCTATCCCATCCTACCCCACCCCTATCCCATCCTCCCCCTACCCCACCCCTATCCATCCTCCCCCTACCCCACCCCTATCCCATCCCCCACCCCTATCCCATCCTCCCCCTACCCCACCCCTATCCCATCCCCCACCCCTATCCCATCCTCCCCTACCCCACCCCTATCCCATCCTCCCCCTACCCCACCCCTATCCCATCCTTCCCCCCTACTCCACCCCTATCCCATCCTCCCCCCTATCCCATCCTCCCCCCTACCCCACCCCTATCCCATCCTCCCTCTGAGAGACATATTGTGCGTCGTGAACACTATTGATGTTTGGGTCCCACTTTTGGCCTCAAGTTCAAAAAGCCACTATGATTCGATAGTGATAACTTTTGAATATTTGGATATACAATCTTCAAACACACAGGTCATGATCAATAGATGACTCACATTAATTTTGGGGTCAATAGGTCAAATGTCAAGGTCACCTTGCATTTGATCAATATCTTGAACAGCAATGGGATTGAATATGTATAGGATATAAGCCGAAAAACAATCCAATATGTAAGATATTGGACTTTGTGAGGTGCGTAGAGCCGAAGACGGTACCAATATTTTACATATTGGATCAGTTTAAGGCTTATATCTTACTTAAGACAAACACTTATACAAGATCCTACTAATTAAAATTGTTAATTTCATACATGTACGCATAGGATTTAATAGAATTAGTTTATACATATTTATTTAGCTCGATTGCGAAACAAGTTCTTTCAACTTATATATTAATCACTCTCGAGACGAGACCTCATTCCTAATGGAATATTCCTGATGTAATCCATCGCCACGAAGGAGAGAGAAGAGGCAACATGGAATTTAAATGCCTTGCCTAAGGGCACAATCATAACGGCTCCAGCGGGGCTTGAACTCCGGACTTTTCGCACCTGAAGCAAACGTGCATCCACTGCGCTATCACGACTTTAATATAATGCTCTGGCCTTTTAACAGCAGTCCAATATTATTAATAATGGATTATAAGCACAACGGTATGACGTCACGACCGTGTTTTAAGGCAGAATAAATACCAGATAATTTGACAGATTTCGTTCCGTTGATTTATTGTGATCAAATTAACAAGAGTTATTTCAAGGAGTTACCATTTTTGTTATTTCAGGTTGATTATAAAGAACTTATTCATAGGGTATTTCACGTCTCCACAGAACACGAGACATGAGGTTTTACGAGCTATCGGTGGAGTGCTACTCTTCACTTCCGATGATTTTGAAAAGGTGAGTTTCTTAGACCAATGGCCTACTCACCTATAAGGCGATCTCGCCTATAAGATGACCCCCCTACTTTGGTCTGGAAATCTGTGGGTTTTGGCATGCACTCACTCGCACAATGGTGTACTCACCTATAAGGCGATCTCGCCTATAAGATGACCCCCCTACTTTGGTCATGAAATCTGTGGGTTTTGGCATGCACTCACGCGCACAATGGCATACTCACCTATAAGGCGATCTCACCTATAAGACGACCACCCTACTTTGGTCGTGGAATGTGTGGGCTTTGGCATGCACTCACTCGCATATAAGACGGGTTGATAAAATGGACACCAAGACAAAGTATAAATTGCATGTTTGGCCAATACAGGTTGAAGACATTTTCAGAGTCAGGGTTCTTTCTTTTCTAAAATGTAATTATGGATACCATTTAACAGATTAAAAAATATTTTTTTAGCACGGGAAGCCATCTGTGCTAAGCAGCCACTCTCTGTGATTCACTTGTCTGGCTGCTTAACACAGGTTTGACTGTACAGGAGATTCTGACCTTCATTATGATTGTTGGTTTAGCTACAGGGATCATTCTAGAGGGCGACATGGGTGAAGTAGTCGCCCTTGGGACCCTTACTTCGTCGCCCTGTGGGCACTATTACTCCCAAAAAAAATAAAAATAATGTTTAAATTTTTTATTTTTTTTTACAATTTTCAGACAAAATATTGTCCAGTAAGATACACTGGCCATTGTAAAGCACTTCTATTCAAATACAGTCAAACCTGTGTTAGTGGTCACCTCTATTAAGCAGCCAACCTGTATTAAGCAGCCAGTTAACATATTCCCAATGTGTTGTTTTATTATACCTTTGACCTTTATTAAGCAGCCACCTGTGTTAAGCAGCCACCTGTGTTAAGCAGCCACCTGTGTTAAGCAGCCACCTGTGTTAAGCAGCCATTTTCTGTGATTCCCTTGGCTGGCTGCTTAAGACAAGTTTGACTGTATTGTATTCAACGGTCATATTGTGTATTTTAACCCTATTATGTTGAAATTCATTAAATAGTACCATAAGATGTCACACAATCTTGCGCTTTCTCACTTCCCAGGGATCATTCTAGAGGGCGATGTGGGCGAAATTGTCGCCCTAGGGACCCTGACTTCACCCTCTGTTGGCCCCACTTCTCCCTAAAAAAACATTTATTTTTTTATTTTTATGATTTTCAAACAAAATTTTGTCTAGTAAGATACACTGGCCCATTATAAAGCACTCCTTCTATTCAAATGTTGTATTTAATGGTTGTACTGTGCATTTTAACCCTATTTTGCAGAAGTATATTAAATAACACCATTTAATGATGCGACCACGCGCTTTCTCACTTCTCCCAAAAATTCTGACCTAGAATGAACCCTTCTTCCCCCAAAAATAAGCCCTGGGCTACTACCTTGTCAATGTATGTGATACTGGTAATAGTGACAAGAGGTGCTTCTATCGAGTAAAATATTAAACTTTGCAATAATGGTGAATTTCGTGTGTGTGTGATTTACGTTTATTTATCGTCGCTACCGGTTGCCCATATGAGCGACGCCTCCTGAAGATATTAGTCATTTTAGATGTTTGGAGGATAGTGCAATGATACAGACAGAAACCCATTCCAGAGTCTCCTCTGGTTCTTTTACGTGCACGATGTACAGCACCGACATGAGACCTCGGTTTAAAGTCCGAACTGAAAGACTGTTAATTTTATTAGGGTCAGATGGGGGATCGAACCTGCGATCCCTGGATTACCTGTCCAGCGTGTTACCACTGGAGTACAGATCCGTCTGTAATGGTGAATTATGCCCGAGTACGATAATTATAACATCATTTATGTTGACTGTTTCAGATTGAAGGTAAACATAGCGGAGGATGGGTACCAGGATTCCTGAGGTTCTCTGCGGGTCAGAAACATCCCTCACCCCCTACGACCCCGGTTCGAAGGTCAACTATAGGTGCAGCTCCTGCTAAAGCAGTAGACAACGTAAATATTGTTTTAATTCAGATACAAGTAACGAACGGTTCTTTCTCAGAATGTCGAGTCTTAAACAGTATGGTGGAACTTTCTCAGAATGTCGAGTCTTAAACAGTATGGTGGAACTTTCTCAGAATGTCGAGTCTTAAACAGTATGGTGGAACTTTCTCAGAATGTCGAGTCTTAAACAGTATGGTGGAACTTTCTCAGAATGTCGAGTCTTAAACAGTATGGTGGAACTTTCTCAGAATGTCGAGTCTTAAACAGTATGGTGGAACTTTCTCAGAATGTCGAGTCTTAAACAGTATGGTGGAACTTTCTCAGAATGTCGAGTCTTAAACAGTATGGTGGAACTTTCTCAGAATGTCGAGTCTTAAACAGTATGGTGGAACTTTCTCAGAATGTCGAGTCTTAAACAGTATGGTGGAACTTTCTCAGAATGTCGAGTCTTAAACAGTATGGTGGAACTTTCTCAGAATGTCGAGTCTTAAACAGTATGGTGGAACTTTCTCAGAATGTCGAGTCTTAAACAGTATGGTGGAACTTTCTCAGAATGTCGAGTCTTAAACAGTATGGTGGAACTTTCTCAGAATGTCGAGTCTTAAACAGTATGGTGGAACTTTCTCAGAATGTCGAGTCTTAAACAGTATGGTGGACTTTCTCAGAATGTCGAGTCTTAAACAGTATGGTGGAACTTTCTCAGAATGTCGAGTCTTAAACAGTATGGTGGAACTTTCTCAGAATGTCGAGTCTTAAACAGTATGGTGGAACTTTCTCAGAATGTCGAGTCTTAAACAGTATGGTGGAACTTTCTCAGAATGTCGAGTCTTAAACAGTATGGTGGAACTTTCTCAGAATGTCGAGTCTTAAACAGTATGGTGGATTAAATGCTAGAATTTAAAATAAAATACATTTTAATACCCATTAGTTTGTGAACATTTATTTTGTCTCGAATTCTTACAACTTAGTTTTGATCGCACATGAGACTTATCCTGATGGAATCCATTTGCCACGAGAGAGAGAGGAGGCAATATGGTTTTAAGTAGCTTACCAGAGGAATGCATGATGGAAGTCGTGGTAGCTCATTAGCTTCAGGTGTGAAAGGCCCAGAGTTCGAGCCCCACTGGAGTGGTTACTATAGTGGCGTTAGGCAAAGCATTTAAATTCCACGTTGCATCTACTCTCTCCCTCGTGGTGATGGATTCTATCAGGAATGAGGTCTCGAGAGTAATTAATATAAGTTTCGAAATCGAGCTCAAATAAATTTGTATGAACTAAAATTAAACTAAATGATGTCCTTTGTGACATGAAAAAAATATGGTTTCTTTGTATTTGGGTTATTTATTCAGATAGGAAGTAAATAATTAGTTATTTTTGATTATCTCCCTTTATACTTTTTTCTATGCATACTACTCAAAAGCTTTGTATGTAGTGACTTAGTTAATCAGTTAATACTAGAATAATACAGTCAAACCTGTATTAGTGGTCACCTTCATTAAGCAGCCAACCTGTATTAAGCAGCCAGTACCCAGATTCCCAATATGTTGTTTCATTATACAATTGCACTCTATTAAGAAGCCACCTGTGCTAAGCAGCCACTTTCTGTGATTCGCTTGGCTGGCTGCTTAAGACAGGTTTGACTGTAAGAACTTGTATAAACTGAGGAATGCACAACCGTGGTTCTTGCGGGCTTCAAACTCGAAACTTCTCGATTACGAGCCGATTGCTATATCCGTTACACCACCTAGACTCCACAATACGCCAGGATACAATTATTCCCATTGTATTTACGAAAGCTATATTTCAGGACAGAACATTATTTATTGAAAGAAAGTATGAAATTTGAAATGTTCCTGTTAAATTCTTTTGTTTAAAGTTTCATATCTGTTAAAATATACAGTCAAATATGTCTTAACCCTTTCCCCCATAGAGATGTAGTTTTATTTCATACAGTTGTCTGTAATTTACCAATCGTATGCAATGGATAAGATGTGAACTTGCCTAATCCACCTTCACAGAGGTTACTAGGAATTATTAAGTGTTGTATACACTACATTGTTCCGATCTTTATTATAGCTTGTTTGACTACTAATGTGTCGAGCTAAGTCAATAGGCATTGGCGTCGAGGGGCGCTTCTAAGTGGGAAAGGGTTAAGTAGTCAACCAAGAGAATCACATAAAGTGGCTGCTTAGCACAGGTGGCTGCTAAATAGAGGGCAAATGTGTAATAAAACAACATATTTGGGAATCTGGAAACTGGCTACTTAATACAGGTTGGCTGCTTAATGGAGGCGACCACTAGCACAGGTTTGATTTTTTAGAGTTTTGGATTTTAACATCCAGCAAATGGAATGTGTAATGTAACTCTCCATTGTGGAAGTCGTGATAGCGCAGTGGTAGCGCATTCACTTCAGGTGCGAAAGGTCCGGAGTTCGAGCTCCGATGGAGCCGTTACGATTGTGATTGTGCCCTTAGGGAAGGCATTTAATTTCCACGTTGCCTCTTCTCTCTCCCTCATGGCGATGGATTCCATCAGAAATGAGGTCTCGAGAGTGATTAATATAAGTCGTAAGAACTTGTTTCGCAATCGAGCTAAAATAAATTTGTAGAAACTAACTCTCCATTTAAAACTAGCTGAATGCTACATAAAATTATACGATTTTCCATGAAAGTAAACTACATACAACTTTTATTTTATTTTAGTCATTCTCTCAGATGTTTGTGAAGTTTTTGGAGCGTGAATCGTCGCCTCCCCCACCGACAGTCCGTCTGCCCGCTGAGGAGATGGTCCGAGATATAGAAAAGAAGCAAAAGGAGATGCAGAAACCCGCCTATAACCCTTTTACAGCCCCGCGCCATGTCGCCATTCCAGGGAACAGTAATCAGACATTGGGATCCCATAATTCGCAGCATATTCTGATGAGTTCGACCGCATCCGTTTCGCAAACATTGCCGACATTTGCCTCGCCATCAGACAGTTCACGAACTCCTCCGAGCTCCGGTCGCAACACACCTGCCACTATGACATCTGGGGCAATATTAAAAGATGTACTAAATAGATAGCATATATATTATCATATTTCCTGTGTAAACACGTCTAGAAACAGGTGTACATATACCTCAGAACTTTTTACCGTAATCATCTATATATCAGACGCAGGTTTTTTCACCCAAAATCGCTTGCCCACATGGTTCGCTGGAGGCGAGGATAAACAAACTGAAATACTACTACTTATCCAAAATAGTACCCAAAAGTCTACTGCGTCTTGTACACGTACTCCAGTTTAGAACTAAATTTTAAAACCAAGGACTCAAAAACAGCAAATGGCGTAGTACAACAAAGGGAAATAAATGTTTCATGATAATTTCTCTAAGTCCCGTATGTGCCATGCTTGTTCCAGATTTCATTGAGTCTAAATATCTACTTCGTGTGTGGAAATAACTTTAGCCAGCTTTGCAAACAACCAATTACCGACCTCTGTTATGAGAACCCCTTGATAATGTGTTAAGATTGGCAAGTTTGAATAGGTGTTGACAAGATGAAATTAAATCACTTTCAATACTAGATGTACTCACTTACTGACACATGTCAAACATGCCATTTTGTATAAAGTCATGAGTAGAAGTCGATGATCGATGATTTGATCCCCCGATTGACCCTCTCGTGTCGGTGCCTTACATCGTGCACGTAAAAGAACCAGAGGAGACTCTGGAATGGTTCTCTGTCTGTATCATTGCACTATCCTCCAAAAATCTAAAATGACTAATCTCTTCAGGAGGCGTCGCTCATATGGGCAACCGGTAGCGACGATAAATAAACTTAAAACACACAGTCGATGATCGCACAAAGTCCATGAGAAGTTGACCACCTACTCTGAAGCACATGGATACACAGAGCAGGAGAGAATATGGCATATTAATGATTTAGTGGTCATACACATGAGAGTCATTATCACGACTCATAACTTATGAATCACGATGTTTATATATTTACGAGGATTTGGTCATTTTCTTCAATCTAAGATCGTGTGCGTTTTATACAACAAATAAGCTTTTCCCCTGAATTTCTCTTGTATTTTTAACGTGCGACCTGTATATAGACGATTACGGTAATACGGAAAACTCTTTAAGAGCAACCACCTCTATAGAGTATATCCCAATGTGTACCGTATATTCCCGGTCATATCTCGGACATTAGTCGAGGGTCAGATTTGGCTTGAAAAAGCTGTTTCCGGACTGCTGTTTAATTCGGTATCCTACCTAGTATTTCCGGACTGCTGTTTCTGGACTGCTGTTTAATTCGGTATCCTACCTAGTATTTCCGGACTGCTGTTTCTGGACTGCTGTTTAATTCGGTATCCTACCAAGTATTTCCGGACTGCTGTTTCCGGACTGCTGTTTCCGGACTGCTGTTTCTGGACTGCTGTTTAATTCGGTATCCTACCTAGTATTTCCGGACTGCTGTTTCCGGACTGCTGTTTCTGGACTGCTGTTTAATTCGGTATCCTACCTAGTATTTCCGGACTGCTGTTTCTGGACTGCTGTTTAATTCGGTATCCTACCTAGTAGTTCCGGACTGCTGTTTCCGGACTGCTGTTTCTGGACTGCTGTTTAATTCGGTATCCTACCTAGTAGTTCCGGACTGCTGTTTCCGGACTGCTGTTTAATTTGGTATCCTACCTAGTATTTCCGGACTGCTGTTTTATAGAATATTGTGTGTAGATATTTAAAGCATCTTATTTATTTTTGCATTGTTTATATACCATCTTTATTTCTTTCTATGTTATCACAATGTGTATGTTACGATTGAATGCAGATTGCATGCAAGTCGGTAAATATTACGTGAACATTAGAGATTTACTTTGTACATGTGCAATTGTTTGAGATTTTATACGTGCACGTGCACGTGCTAAGCCTATTGTAGACTACACTGAATGACTTTAAAAACGCGCCACCTATGATTTGTGCACATTAGTAATTTTTTAAAATTTGTCACAGACTAAGACTGTTATGTTATATTTCGGGTTTTATGCCTGCATCAGCACCATTTTGGGCTATATCGCAGGCGGGCAGTTTACCTAACAACACCATTCCTGGGCAGGCTCCAGCGGTTAACCAGTACTTGGGTGCACCAACCTCCGTAAGAAACTGCCAACTTTTTTCATATAAATGAGACACGGCCTGAGTGGGGCTCGAACCCGTGACCATATGTGATGATAGGTTACAGTGGTATGCAAGTCAGCGACCTTAACCACTCGACCACGGAGGCGGACTAACAGACTAAGACTGACTACTGCTCTTTACATCCCTATAAAGTTTATTTCGATACATTTTACGGTAGACATGCTATTTTTGAAAACGAGTCTTATGCCAAAAATTTACCTTTGGCAGGTGGTGCGTTTTTAAAGTTGTACAGTGTATGTATTAAGTGTTACTAAAAACAACTGGTTTTATTAACTAATGAGCGACTTCCGTAGTTTCATTTTATTACCTCCCTTTGTTCCCGAAGTATATGTTGCGGTATGATAAATGTGATTTTATTAACTTCATGTTCATTAATTGATAACAAATTTGTGCAGTAAATTATCCATTGAATCTGCTGTCAAGATTTAATAATTGAATAATTATAAGATGAGAAAACGGAGGAACATTGATAGCATGCTGTGCAAAGGAAACCACGATAAAAACAGAGGAAATCAATTGAAAAGACTTATCCTCCATAAAGAGTATTCAAGGGGAAGTAACTGACCAATGTCTCTCATTGGACCAAATTCTCCGTTTAAATCGAGGGCGTGTCTCGAAGGTATTGCCTTCTCTCTTTACATTCACTTACCCACTAGTGTGGAGGCGATGTACCCTTAACATGTTGCTTATTGAAGTTCGGATTGTATGTATGTAGGTTAGTTCCTTCTAGATAAGTGTTCCAGTAGGTTAATCATTCAAGTTCCGAGTACGAGTTTCTGCAAGAACGTGTCTGCGTGCATGCAGAGAAATCACATTCATTCTATGGTACATGCCGTGTTCTGTGCCGTCTGATCAAGCTCTATGCTGTTTGCTATTCTGATAGTGGAGCTATGCATTCATTCTATGGTACATGCCGTGTTATGTGCCCTCTGATCAGGCTCTATGCTGTTTGCTATTCGGATAGTGGAGCTATAGCACTTGTCCGAATAGCAAACAACATAGATCCTGATCAGACACTGCATTATGCAGGTTACGGGTTAAAAAGAAACAGCGATAAATTTGCACATTCATATTTTGAGGTCCTGAATTGACAATGAACGTGTTCTAACCACAGAATGAAGGGGTGGTGGCACTTTATTTATTTTACAACGATTGCGAAACAAGTTTTAACAACTTATATTAATCACTCTTGTTGGTGTAGATGAAAGCGTCAATTTTGTCATTCGTGTGGGAGGAAACCGGAGTACCCGGAGAAAACCCACATGTCCGATCTGGCAAACATCATACCATCTCACATGCTTCCTGGTCTGAGGATCGAACCAATCAAATTGCGTGAGCTCGAGTTTGAGATCTGACATTTTTTATTTCGTTGGGCCCTGACATTCATGTTTGTACGTATAATATCGATAGCGATAGTAATCTCCCCTGTTCATGAGTAAATCTCATTGTCGCAGGGGCCTCTATCCAGCATTGTTCTAGTTCTGCAAAGGTCAAACATTGGTATAAATATATCTCCATACTGGCTTGTTTC
This sequence comes from Archivesica marissinica, assembly GCA_014843695.1. Taxonomy (NCBI): domain Eukaryota; kingdom Metazoa; phylum Mollusca; class Bivalvia; order Venerida; family Vesicomyidae; genus Archivesica; species Archivesica marissinica. The sequence continues at coordinate 19,785,088 of CM026404.1, forward strand.
CAAGCAAACATTCTCACAATCCCTGTAGTTGATCTAGTTTGAATTTCTGGAAATGATAAACCAACAGCTAACAGATAAAACATGTATATTGTGAATTTGCTATAACTTCTCTAGACAATTAATGACCTGTCTACCAGTTTCAGCGATTCCTTGTTTACTTCAAATAATCGTGTCTGTGTCTAGTGTTTCATTATAATTGATATTGAAAATTATGACAAATGTTGTGTATATACATGTATAGATGGGATAATGGTGTACAAGTTGGGGAGAGGGCGACAGAGCTCGGCACATACAGTCTGGTCATTGTGTTTTTAGGCCCCTCCGTGGCCAAGTGGCTTAGGCAGTTGATTTCATACCACTGGCCTCACTGCTGTAGGTTCAATCAAAAAAAGAAATTCTTTCAAATAAGGAAGATATCCATAGGAAGCTATCCAGCTGGATCGCAGAAGGAATGTGGTTCTACCCCACAAACAAATCATTGTATTTTAGGCTAAAATAGTTTGCTTAACCCATTCAACACCAAGTAACTGACATGGACTGGTCCATGATATTTTTAGACCAATAAATTAATAACAAAATTACATTTGGATCAGTTCATTTATCAAAATGGGTAATTTTTTTTCTAAAAATAGTTATATTACTCGTCACGAGCCAGCTCATCTGGATCTACACTTTTTTGTAAGCCAATTTAGAGGTCTGTGGTGTTGAAAGGGTTAACTAAATAACAAATATTGAAGACAGGTTTGTGTGTGTATGGCGGGGGGTCATTTTTTGATTTTAGGATGGCTGCGGTTGCCTCCTTTGCCCGTATGCGTGATTGACCTGCGCTTAAAACCTATAGTCCACATGGCGAGAAATGAACAGATATGGCATGTACATTAATTTATATGTTATTTATGCATGTCTATAATGTATGTATATTTCAGAGCGTAAATTGGTGAACCTGGAAAGATGACCATATTTTTTCCAGGTTGCACCATATTAAATATGTACAGCTGACTGAATAATTCTACACACATTATGTACTATAGATATAATAATTCTACACACATTATGTACTATAGATATATGAACATACGTTTATGTTATTATTATGTCATATTAAAATCATGTGATTTATGGAAATACATAATCATTTACATGTAATTTCCAAATATTTGCGGATATGGTCAAAAAATAAAAACTGGAACAAATTTAATATGTTTTGTTTTGTAAATGTTTGTATGCGCAATTTTTTAAGTGGACGTATACAAATTTATTTTAGCTCGATTGCGAAACAAGTTCTTTCAACTTAATATTAATCACTCTCGAGACCTCATTCCTGATGTAATCCATCGCCACGCTGGAGAGACAAGAGTCAACGTGGAATTTAAATGCCTTGCCTAAGGGCACAATTGTAACGGCTCCAGCGGGGCTCGAACTCCAGACCTTTCACACCTGAAGCGAACGCGCATCCACTGCGCTATCACGACTTCCACATTTAAGTGCACTAGGTGTAAGTATAATTTTATCTATGCATCTCAAGTTCAATTTTTTGTGTTATCGATTTTGATGGTTATGGTTGTTGACTTGCCCCCACCGCTGTAGGTTGGAATGCCACTGGGGGTGTTTAATTATGTCAAGCAAGGAAGCTATCCAGCTTGATTGCGGAGGATCGGTGGTTCTCCCCTCACACACTATCGGGTGGGTACTTATGTGGCTAGGACAACAATAGAATTATTGTGTAGTATTCTAGGGTTATCTGCTTTTTTTTTTTACGTTTATTTATCGTCGCTACCAGTTGCCCATATGAGCGACGCCTCCTGAAGAGATTAGTTATTTTAGATTTTGGAGGATAGTGCATGATACAGACAGAGACCCATTCCAGAATCTCCTCTGGTTCTTTTACGTGCACCGTGTAAAGCACCGACACGTGACCTCGGTTTAACGTCCCATCTGAAAGACTGTTAATTTTATTAGGGTCAGACGGGGGATCGAACTCTGTTATGTGATTAATAGAAGAAAAGAGCGAACAATGGGGTAGCCACTTAAGTACCCATTTGTAAGGTGTCCGGGTGTGTGTCCATGCCTGAAATACTGCTCAGAGGGGCACCTGGCGTCTTCCTCCACCAATAATAGCCGGCAGCCACTATATGACAAGCTGTTGGTGTGACTTTACACCCCCAAAACAAGCAAACGTTTATAAATTACAGTCAAACTTGCTTGAAAGATCACGTCACTTTTTCAGTTCCGGTTTGTGTTGTTAAGGAACAAATTAAGAGACCATTCCTGCTTAGAGATCGCTTTTTGCCCTTCCCTTTGGTAGTCTCGTAATACAAGTTTGACTGTAATCTCATCAACAATAGTTGGAAGTCGTGATAGCTCAGTGGTAGCGCGTTCGCTTCACGTGCGAAAGGCCCGGAGTTCGAGCCCCGCTGGAGCCATTACGATTGTGTCTTTAGGCAAGGCATTTAAATTCCACATGCCTCTTCTCTCTGCCTCATGGCGATGGATTCCATCAGGAATGAGGTCTCGAGAGTGATTAGTATAAGTTATAAGAGCTTGTTTCGCAATCGAGCTAAAATAAATTTGTATAAAAGAACAATAGTCACTTTCTCGGTTCCCATTTGTGTTGTTAACCCATTTCATTCTGGATACCGTTCAAACAGTATTTGCAAAGAACATAGAGCCAGATCAGCTGCCACGGGAACGTTCCGTCTGATCAGGTTCTATGCTGTTTGCTATTCAAATGATCGTGCTAAGACACTTTGCTATGTAGCAAACAACATAGATCCTGATTAGCACGCAGCGTAACGCTGCGGCTGATCTGGATCTATGTTGTTTGCAAAAGCCTTTAAATGTATCCAGAATGAAATGGGTTAAGGAACAATTTAGCCTGTATTAATAGACCATTCCTGCTTAGAAACTACTTTTTGCCCTTCACTTTGGTGGTCTCTTAATACAAGTTTGACTGTAATCTCAAAACAAGTTTTAATATCCTTTAATGACTGTACATATGGTTTCATTTGAACATGTGACCTAATCATAGATACTGAGGCTATATCATCGTCACAACATTACCATTGTTCATTATCAGATCTCTCTGATGTGTGTGTTATACGTTTATTTATCATCGCTACCGGTTGCCCATATAAGTGACGCCTCCTGAAGAGATTAGTCATTTTAGATTTTTGGAGGATTGTGCAATGATACAGACAGAGACCCATTCCACAGTCTCCTCTGGTTCTGTTACGTGCACAGTGTAAAGCACCAACGCGAGACCTCGGTTTAAGGTCCAATCTGAAAGACTGTTAATTTTATTAGGGTCTGACGGGGGATCGAACCTGCGATACCTCAGTTACCAGTCCAGCGTGTTACCACTGGACTACAGATACGTCTGTTATCTATCTGATGCCCCATTACGTTTCTTATATACCAGTCACAAATCAATGAGATTAAGAACATGGCTTTGACTTACAGGTAACCCTTATAATATGATACTGGCCTGTTTCATGCTGGAGTTATTCTTGCTAGTGCATCAAGTGTTATAGCTAGTGTTATAGCCTACCTTTTGTTCCACATTTGGCTCTCTAGTATTACCGTATATTGGTAGCTGTCAGTTTGCAACTTGCATATCAAAACCCAAATGATCCTATTGCATACATGTCTCATCTCCAAATCCCTTTGGCCTCACACATGTGCTCAAAGGTGTGCCTGCAATTCTCCTGTTTCAACTGACCATCTGTAGATGACCCAATTAACAACCCAGACAACAGAACAGACATAATAATATGCTGAGGTAACAGTAATTAGAGTGAAGCAAGCTGGGATAAAGTAAACAGAGCGAAGCAAGCAGAGACAAAAGTAAGCAGAGCGAAGCAAGCAAAGACAGAAACAAGCAGAGACAACAGTAAGCAGAGCGAAACAAGCAGAGACAAAACTAAGCAGAGCGAAACAAGCAGAGACAACAGTAAGCAGAGCGAAACAAGCAGAGACAAAAGTAAGCAGAGAGAAGCAACCAGAGACAAAAGTAAACAGAGCGAAACAAGCAAAGATGAAACTAAGCAGAGCGAAGCAAGCAGAGATAAATGTAAACAGAGAGAAGCAAGACAAAAGTAAGCAGAGAGAAGCAAGCAGAGACAAAAGTAAGCAGAGAGAAGCAAGCAGAGACAACAGTAAGCAGAGAGAAGCAAGCAGAGACAACAGTAAGCAGATAGAAGCAAGCAGAGACAAAAGTAAGCAGAGAGAAGCAGGCAGAGACAAAAGTAAGCAGAGAGAAGCAATCAGAGATAAAAGTAAGCAGAGAGAAACAAGCAGAGATAAAAGTAAGCAGAGAGAAGCAAGCAGAGACAAAAGTAAGCAGAGAGAAGCAGGCAGAGACAAAAGTAAGCAGAGAGAAGCAAGCAGAGACAAAAGTAAGCAGAGAGAAGCAGGCAGAGACAAAAGTAAGCAGAGAGAAGCAAGCAGAGATAAAAGTAAGCAGAGAGAAGCAAGCAGAGACAAAAGTAAGCAGAGATAAAAGTAAGCAGAGAGAAATGTAAGCAGAGTAGAGCGAAGCAAGCATAGATATAACTAAGCAGAGAGAAGCAAGCAAAGATATAAGTAAGCATGCAGAGCAAAGCAAGCTTGAGACAAAAGTAAGCAGAGCAGATTGATGTGTATCATTTGCATCGGGGTTGAGTTGTATATAGAGGTAAACTGTGGTTCAGTATTTCATACCCATTTATTCGACGTGCATGTATACTAACAACCTGTAAATGTACAAAATACAAAATAGACATTATATACATGTCTTATAGCAGTATTACATACCAACTGAAACTTATTCCTCTTTCATCGCCAATGTCACATAAAAGCGACTTTGCAAAAAGCAGAGAACCCGATCAGACAAGTGCCGTCTGATCAGGCTATATGCTGATTGCTCTTCAGAGATTGGACTGAAGCACCTGTCCGAATCACAAACAACATAGATCCTGATCAGCCACAGTGTTACACTGATCTGGTTGTTACACTGCGGCTGATCTGGACCTATCTTGTTTGCACACGCTCTGAATGTATTCGGCGCTGAAAGAGTTAAAATAAGCTATAATTGTTATAATTATTATACTATGATTATATTATAAATGTAATATATTTGTAGATATATTATAATCAAATTGACTAACTTACCAGCTAAGTGGTTGGAGTAACACTAAAGCTATGACCTTTCAGTAGTAAATCGACTTGCGTCGGTCAAAATGTGGACAACTACTGAACTCTTAAGTGGCCCTGGCTGGGCAAGGATGTGTGTTTTTACGTTTATTTATCGTCGCTACCGGTTGTCCATATGAGCGACGCCTCCTGAAGAGATTAGTTATTTTAGATTGTTGGAGGATAGTGCAATGATACAGACAGAGACCCATTCCAGAGTCTCCTCTGGTTCTTTTACGTGCACAGTGTAAAGCACCGACACGAGACCTCGGTTTAACGTCCCATCTGAAAGACTGTTAATTTTATTAGGGTCAGACGGGGGATCGAACCTGCGATCCCTGGATTACCAGTCCAGCGTGTTACCACTGGACTACATATCCGTCTGTGTGGGTATGGATATAATGTGCACGCTCTCTTGATTGGTCTCTATAATGACCAGTGTATACCATCATGCAATGGATGCCATACTCCAAACATATGACTCAAACCGGTTATACAACCTTCTCGATCATACCATTCTCTCGTAACTAATGCCAACCATCACTCATTTAATTAATATCATTCTGATACACCCAAATTCCACTACGTTACATTGCCCCATCTTTCTTGAAATTGATACCTGGCAAGTTTAAAATTAATAACGATATTGTAGAGAACAATGCAATTAATATTTACACAATCTAAGGGAGATAATCAACATATAAAATCAATATCAAAACCAATTTGACATCACGATTATGTCCCTTCTGAACATGTAAATAATTATAAGTTTAAATCGATATTAAAAAATTGTTTGGCAACATTAAACTGAGACATTTGCATATTCCGTGAACTTACTTCGTTAATAATCGATTTCCGAAGTAAAATATGAGCTTTAGATTATTGTACACTTACTTGATTCAAATATTAACGGTAAAACCCTAACGTATGTCCTGGTCGTAGTTCACGAAAACTCACGAAGACTGGCGGAGATTAATTAGTCTCAGTTTAATGTTGCCAAACAATAACATTAAATGTTTACATCGACTGTCATCAACTAATAGTGAGAGCACTACAAGCGTATTTTGCAATAATTGCTCGCTTAATTCTAGAATTTAGCCACTTGGTGTACTGATAGAATGATAATGCGTGAACCTTTTCCTAACGAGACCCTAGGTTCTGGGTCAAGGGGTCTTCCTCCGTTTTTTGCAGTGTCAATGAGTTGGACATATCATTGTATTATACTTGTATTACTTGACAGATTTAAATCAAATCAACTGGAAATCATAGATATTAAATGTATGCTTAAAATAAATGCATTGTGGGTGCTCATTGGTGAAGGTCATAGCCAAGGTCAAATGGTGAAATTTACATAAAAAAACATATTTTTACCATGCATAATTACCTATATTTTGAAAACTATAGATTTAAATAGTATGTTATTTACATTAATGTAATGCATGATGTATTCCCTTTAATGTGTTATGTTGATTACTGACTTCTGTTGTGTATCCATAGATATCCAAGATGATTTCCAAGATGGCCGCCATTTTCCCAGTGGAATCCAAATATGTATTTTGCAATAGAATGGTTATATATTGTCTTCTTTTTAGATTAAAATAAACGTTTAAATGTTTGATACACATACAATCGACATAAATGAACTCTAAAACAATGTTAATATTTTATAACTGCTAAGAAGTATGTATATATAGTAGTAGCCTTATATCCGGATATGGTATTGATTCGGATATTAAAATTGCTGCAGTACTAAATGGCTTACATTTTTAGAATTTAGTTATATGCACACACAACTAATTATTATAGTGTATGTACTGTCATAAGAAGTAAAATTCCCGGTGCAGTTGTTTTGATAATGCATAGCTCTTGTTACTAGTATATTTGATAACCACAAGTAGTATGAACTTTTTATGTCAGGTATATGTAATGGTTGCCTGCAGCAGATTGCAGAACATAACAAACTACTAACACAAGATTCATCACAAGAATGCATTACTAACTTTACTAACATGAGATATACTAACATACATGTACCAACGTAGCAACAATGTCAACAAAAGTTGTTATAGCTAAAACTGAAAATATTGATTTAGAAAAAACACAGTCGACAAATAGTACAGAGGAATATGAAATTGATTGGGCAAAATTTGTATTGTGCCAGGAAAAACAATGCTCATCTTGTGTGTCCAGTTAATTATGAAACATTCATACAGGACAGCAACCGTTATTATAGGTCTGGACGTTGTCCATATCAACTCCATTTCTGCTTAATTGGCGATACTGATCATGTAGCAGAGTTGCTAAAAGTCAATGGTGCAAAATGGCATAAAACATGTACATGTATAAATAATGTTGGGTTGTGGAAATATGAACGACAAAAATGTCATGCAACTTCAAGCAGGAATGCCCCAACAGAAACTCCAAGAAATGTAACCCGTCTAAGTAGTGTTGATGCCGCGGCTCAAGTGGGTACTAAATGCCTGAAAACCATACCCAACTATTACGTTGGGTGGTATGTGGCCCTTAAATAGCCAGGCTGGTTAATGAATTTGAGGATTCAAATATTGTCTCTACAGCTGAATCCAACTACAAACATCACGAACAAGCAAAGAGTATCCAACTTACATTTCAGCAGCATATATCTATATCTACGTGCGTGTGTTTTACGTTTATTTATCGTCACTACCGGTTGCCCATATGAGCGACGCCTCATGAAGAGATTAGTCATTTTAGATTTAAAAGAACCAGAGGAGATTCTGGAATGGGTCTCTGTCTGTATCATTGCACTATCCTCCAACAATCTAAAATGACTAATCTCCATAGGAGGCGTCGCTCATATCACAGGGATTCGGCATGTTTGGGGGTACTAGTCTATATATTTAAGTACTTACATATATATACTAGTACCCCCAAACGTGCCGAATCCCTGTGGCTCATATGGGTGACTGGTAGCGACGATAAATACACGTAAAACACACACACGTTTATGTATGCATGCTATATGCAATAGTAACGTATGCGAGACTATGTACATTCAAATTTTGAGAGTAGCTTCATATCTCAGCGTAAATATCCGTCCCTACTTCAGAATAACAGTTAAAAGAGATTTATTCCACTATATACATATACAAAACAATACGTGTACTGGCCCAACACAATATGTGAAATATGTATATAAACAGAAAACCAATAAAATAAACACGATATAGGTGATCCAGGTAGTTGGTATCGACCAGGTATAATGAGATACATAAACGCGTGTTTCACTATATCTTAGTGTAATGGTATCGTCCTCAATATCGCGTTGCATTTATATAAAGATAGTGTATTGAACAAAAGGTTACAAACAGATGAGTATAACATTTTACAAATAACAAAAATATATTGGATGGAATTGGGTTGGATCCTTTGTAGGACTTTAGTTGGATTATTGGTAGGAAAGGGGTCGGATACTTGGTTTGAATTGGATTGGATCCTTTGTAGGACTTGGGTTGGATTATTGGTAGGAAAGGGGTCGGATACTTGGTTGGAATTGGGTTGGATCCTTTGTATGACTTGGGGTTGGATTATTGGTAGGAAAGGGGTCGGATACTTGGTTGGAATTGGGTTGGATCCTTTGTATGACTTGGGGTTGGATTATTGGTAGGAAAGGGGTCGGATACTTGGTTGGAATTGGGTTGGATCCTTTGTATGACTTGGGTTGGATTATTGGTAGGAAAGGGGTCGGATACTTGGTTGGAATTGGGTTGGATCCTTTGTAGGACTTGGGTCGGGTCCTTGGTAGGAAAGGGGTCGGATACTTGGTTGGAATTGGATTGGATCCTTTGTAGGACTTGGGTCGGGTCCTTGGTAGGAAAGGGGTCGGATACTTGGTTGGAATTGGATTGGATCCTTTGTATGTCTTGCGTTGAATTATTGGTAGGAAAGGGGTCGGATACTTGGTTTGAATTGGATTGGATCCTTTGTAGGACTTGGGTTGGATTATTGGTAGGAAAGGGGTCGGATACTTGGTTGGAATTGGATTGGATCCTTTGTATGTCTTGCGTTGAATTATTGGTAGGAAAGGGGTCGGATACTTGGTTGGAATTGGATTGGATCCTTTGTATGTCTTGGGTTGAATTATTGGTAGGAAAGGGGTCGGATACTTGGTTTGGCCATATTACTGGTTAGTCATGACAGAGTTATATTGACTCTTGCCGATATATGTTTGTCTTGCATTTTCCAGGAAAATGGGTTTTATGTCGAGAGTGGGGCTCACGCCGGGGTACTCGTACCTCTATATACATGGTACTCGTACCTCTATGTACATGGTACTCGTACATCTATGTACATGGTATTCGTACCTCTATGTACATGGTACTCGTACCTCTGTATACATGGTACTCATACCTCTATGTACATGGTACTCATACCTCTATATACATGGTACTCGTACCTCTATGTACATGGTAGTCGTACCGCTATATACATGATACTCGTACCTCTATGTACATGGTAGTCGTACCTCTATGAACATGGTAGTCGTACCTCTATATATATGGTACTCGTACCTCTATGTACATGGTACTCGTACCTCTATGTACATGGTAGTCGTACCTCTATATACATGATATTCGTACCTCTATGTACATTGTAGTCGTACCTCTATATACATGATACTCGTACCTCTATATACATGGTACTCGTACATCTATGTACATGGTAGTCGTACCTCTACATACATGATACTCGTACCTCTATGCAAATGGTAGTCGTACCTCTATATACATGATACTCGTACCTCTATGTACATGGTAGTCGTACCTCTGCATACATGATACTCGTACCTCTATATACATGGTACTAGTACCTCTATGTACATGATACTCGTACCTCTATATACATGATACTCGTACCTATATGTACATGGTACTCATACCTCTATGTACATGCTAGTCGTACCTCTATATACATGGTACTCATACCTCTATGTACATGGTAGTCGTACCTCTATATACATGTACATGGTACTCATACCTCTATGTACATGATACTCGTACCTCTATGTACATGATACTCATACCTCTATATACATGATGCTCGTACCTCTATGTACATGGTACTCGTACCTCTATATACATGATACTCGTACCTCTATGTACATGGTACTCGTACCTCTATATACATGATACTCGTACCTCTATGTACATGGTACTCATACCTCTATATACATGATACTCGTACCTCTATGTACATTGTAGTCGTACCTCTATATACATGGTACTAGTACCTCTATATACATGGTACTCGTACCTCTATAGACATGGTAGTCGTACCTCTATATACATGGTACTCATACCTCTATGTACATGGTAGTCGTACACGTACATCCATATACATAGTACTCGTACCTCTATATACGTGATACTCGTACCTCTATGGACATGGTAGTCGTACATCTATGTACATGGTACTCGTATATATATGTACATGGTACTCGTATATCTATGTACATGGTACTCGCATATATATGTACATGGTACTCGTATATATATGTACATGGTACTCGTATATATATGTACATGGTACTCGTACATATATGTACATGGTACTCGTACATCTATGTACATGGTACTCGTATATATATGTACCTGGTACTCGTATATATATGTACATGGTACTCGTATATATATGTACATGGTACTCGTATATATATGTACCTGTTACTAGTACATATATGTACATGGTACTCGTACATATATGTACATGGTACTCATATATCTATGTACCTGGTACTCGTACATATATGTACATGGTACTCGTATATATATGTACATGGTACTCGCATATATATGTACATGGTACTCGTACATATATGTACCTGGTACTCGTATATATATGTACATGGTACTCGTATATATATGTACATGGTACTCGTATATATATGTACATGGTACTCGTATATATATGTACATGGTACTCGTATATATATGTACATGGTACTCGTATATATATGTACATGGTACTCGTATATATATGTACATGGTACTCGCATATATATGTACATGGTACTAGTACATATATGTACCTGGTACTCGTATATATATGTACATGGTACTCGTATATCTATGTACCTGGTACTAGTACATATATGTACATGGTACTCGTATATATATGTACATGGTACTCGCATATATATGTACCTGTTACTCTTACATATATGTACCTAGTACTCGTATATATATGTACATGGTACTCGTATATATATGTACATGGTACTCGTATATATATGTACATGGTACTCGTACATATATGTACCTGGTACTCGTATATATATGTACATGGTACTCGTATATATATATGTACATGGTACTCGTATATATATGTACATGGTACTCGTATATATATGTACATGGTATTCGTACATATATGTACCTGGTACTCGCATATATATGTACATGGTATTCGCATATATATGTACATGGTACTCGTACATCTATGTACATGGTAATCGTACATCTATGTACATGGTACTCGTATATCTATGTACATGGTTACTCGTACATCTATGTACATGGTACTCGTATATATATATATGTACATGGTGCTCGTATATATATGTACATGGTACTCGTATATCTATGTACATGGTTACTCGTACATCTATGTACATGGTACTCGTATATATATGTACATGGTACTCGTATATCTATGTACATGGTTACTCGTACATCTATGTACATGGTACTCGTATATATATATGTACATGGTACTCGCATATATATGTACATGGTACTCGTATATATATGTACATGGTACTCGTATATATATGTACATGGTACTCGTATATATATGTACATGGTACTCGCATATATATGTACATGGTAATCGTACATATATGTACCTGGTACTCGTATATATATGTACATGGTACTCGTATATCTATGTGCCTGGTACTAGTACATATATGTACATGGTACTCGTATATATATGTACATGGTACTCGCATATATATGTACATGGTACTCGTACATATATGTACCTGGTACTCGTATATATATATGTACATGGTACTCGTATATATATGTACATGGTACTCGTATATATATGTACATGGTACTCGCATATATATGTACATGGTATTCGTACATATATGTACCTGGTACTCGTATATATATGTACATGGTACTCGCATATATATGTACATGGTACTCGTATATATATGTACATGGTACTCGTACATCTATGTACATGGTAATCGTACATCTATGTACATGGTACTCGTATATCTATGTACATGGTTACTCGTACATCTATTTACATGGTACTCGTATATATATATATGTACATGGTGCTCGTATATATATGTACATGGTACTCGTATATCTATGTACATGGTTACTCGTACATCTATGTACATGGTACTCGTATATATATGTACATGGTACTCGTATATCTATGTACATGGTTACTCGTACATCTATGTACATGGTACTCGTATATATATATGTACATGGTACTCGCATATATATGTACATGGTACTCGTATATATATGTACATGGTACTCGTATATATATGTACATGGTACTCGTATATATATGTACATGGTACTCGCATATATATGTACATGGTACTCGTACATATATGTACCTGGTACTCGTATATATATGTACATGGTACTCGTATATCTATGTGCCTGGTACTAGTACATATATGTACATGGTACTCGTATATATATGTACATGGTACTCGCATATATATGTACATGGTACTCGTACATATATGTACCTGGTACTCGTATATATATATGTACATGGTACTCGTATATATATGTACATGGTACTCGTATATATATGTACATGGTACTCGCATATATATGTACATGGTATTCGTACATATATGTACCTGGTACTCGTATATATATGTACATGGTACTCGCATATATATGTACATGGTACTCGTATATATATGTACATGGTACTCGTACATCTATGTACATGGTAATCGTACATCTATGTACATGGTACTCGTATATCTATGTACATGGTTACTCGTACATCTATTTACATGGTACTCGTATATATATATATGTACATGGTGCTCGTATATATATGTACATGGTACTCGTATATCTATGTACATGGTTACTCGTACATCTATGTACATGGTACTCGTATATATATGTACATGGTACTCGTATATCTATGTACATGGTTACTCGTACATCTATGTACATGGTACTCGTATATATATATGTACATGGTACTCGCATATATATGTACATGGTACTCGTATATATATGTACATGGTACTCGTATATATATGTACATGGTACTCGTATATATATGTACATGGTACTCGCATATATATGTACATGGTACTCGTACATATATGTACCTGGTACTCGTATATATATGTACATGGTACTCGTATATCTATGTACCTGGTACTAGTACATATATGTACATGGTACTCGTATATATATGTACATGGTACTCGCATATATATGTACATGGTACTCGTACATCTATATACCTGGTACTCGTATATATATGTACATGGTACTCGCATATATATGTACATGGTACTCGTACATATATGTACCTGGTACTCGTATATATATGTACATGGTACTCGCATATATATATACATGGTACTCGTATATATATATGTACATGGTACTCGTACATCTATGTACATGGTACTCGTACATCTATGTACATGGTACTCGTATATCTATGTACATGGTACTCGTATATCTATGTACATGGTTACTCGTACATCTATGTACATGGTACTCGTATATATATATGTACCTGGTACTCGTATATATATGTACATGGTATTCGCATATATATGTACACGGTACTCGTACATCTATGTACATGGTACTCGTACATCTATGTAAATGGTACTCGTACATCTATGTACACGGTACTCGTACATCTATGTATCTGGTACTCGTACATCTATGTACCTGGTACTCGTACATCTATGTACACGGTACTCGTATATCTACGTACATGGTACTCGCACCTCTATGTACATGGTACTCGTATATCTATGTATATGGTACTCGTACATCTACTTACATCTATGTACATGGTACTCGTATATATGTGTACATGGTACTCGTATATATATGTACATGGTACTCGTATATCTATGTACCTGGTACCCGTACCTCTATGTACATGGTACTGGTACATCTATGTACACGGTACTTGTATATCTATGTACATGGTACTCGTACATCTATGTACACGGTACTCGTACATATATGTATCTGGTACTCGTATATCAACGTACATGGTACTCGTACATATATGTATCTGGTACTCGTATATCTACGTACCTGGTACTCGTATATCTATGTACATGGTACTCGTATATCTACGTACCTGGTACTCGTATATCTATGTACATGGTACTCGTATATCTACGTACATGGTACTCGTATATCTACGTACCTGGTACTCGTATATCTATGTACATGGTACTCGTATATCTACGTACATGGTACTAGTATATCTACGTACATGGTACTCGTATATCTATGTACCTGGTACTCGTATATCTACGTACATGGTACTCGTATATCTACGTACATGGTACTCGTACATCTACTTACATCTACGTACATGTTACTCGTATATCTACTTACATCTATGTACCTGGTACTCGTATATATACGTACATGGTACTCGTACATCTACTTACATCTATGTACCTGATACTCGTATATCTACTTACATCTATGTACCTGGTACTCGTATATCTACGTACATGGTACTCGTACATCTACTTACATCTATGTACCTGATACTCGTATATCTACTTACATCTAAGTACCTGGTACTCGTATATATATATGTACATGGTACTTCTATATATATGTACATGGTACTCGTATATATATGTACATGGTACTCGTACATCTATGTACATGGTACTCGTACATCTATGTACATGGTACTCGTATATATACATATATGTACATGGTACTCGTACATCTATGTACATGTAACTCGTACATCTATGTACATGGCAATCGTATATCTATGTACATGGTTACTCGTACATCTATGTACATGGTACTCGTATATATACATATATGTACATGGTACTCGCATATATATATGTACATGGTACTCTTACATCTATGTATCTGGTACTCATACATCTATGTACCTGGTACTCGCATATATATGTACATGGTACTCGCATATATATATGTACATGGTACTCTTACATCTATGTATCTGGTACTCATACATCTATGTACCTGGTACTCGCATATATATGTACATGGTACTCTTACATCTATGTATCTGGTACTCATACATCTATGTACCTGGTACTCGTATATATATGTACATGGTACTCGCATATATATGTACACGGTACTCGTATATATATGTACATGGTACTCGTACATCTATGTACATGGTACTCGTACATCTATGTACATGGTACTCGTATATCTATGTACATGGTTACTCGTACATCTATGTACATGGTACTCGTGTATATATATGTACATGGTACTCGTCTATATATGTACATGGTACTCGAATATCTATGTACATGGTTACTCGTACATCTATGTACATGGTACTCGTATATATATATGTACATGGTACTCGTATATATATGTACATGGTACTCGTATATCTATGTACATTGTTAATCGTACATCTATGTACATGGTACTCGTATATATATATATATGTACATGGTACTCGTAAATATATATACATGGTACTCGTATATCTATGTACATGATTAATCGTACATCTATGTACATGGTACTCGTACATCTATGTACCTGGTACTCGTATATATATGTACATGGTACTCGCATATATATGTACATGGTACTCGTATATATATGTACATGGTTACTCGTACATCTATGTACATGGTACTCGTATATATATATGTACATGGTACTCGTATATATATGTACATGGTACTCGTATATCTATGTACATGGTTACTCGTACATCTATGTACATGGTACTCGTATATATATATATGTACATGGTACTCGTATATATATGTACATGGTACTCGTATATCTATGTACATGGTTACTCGTACATCTATGTTCATGGTACTCGTATATATATATGTACATGGTACTCGTATATATATGTACATGGTACTCGTATATCTATGTACATGATTACTCGTACATCTATGTACATGGTACTCGTATATATATATACATGGTACTCGCATATACATGTACATGGTACTCGTACATATATGTACCTGGTACTCGTGTATATATATATGTACATGGTACTCGCATATATATGTACATGGTACTCGTATATCTATGTACATGGTTACTCGTACATCTATGTACATGGTACTCGTACATCTATGTGCATGGTACTCGTATATATACATATATGTACATGGTACTCGTACATCTATGTACATGTAACTCGTACATCTATGTACATGGTACTCGTATATCTATGTACATGGTTACTCGTACATCTATGTACATGGTACTCGTATATATATATATGTACATGGTACTCGCATATATATGTACATGGTACTCGTACATCTATGTACATGGTACTCGTACATCTATGTACATGGTACTCGTACATCTATGTACACGGTACTCGTACATCTATGTATCTGGTACTCGTACATCTATGTACCTGGTACTCGTATATATATGTACATGGTACTCGCATATATATGTACATGGTACTCGTATATATATGTACATGGTTACTCGTACATCTATGTACATGGTACTCGTATATATATATGTACATGGTACTCATATATATATGTACATGGTACTCGTATATCTATGTACATGGTTACTCGTACATCTATGTACATGGTACTCGTATAAATATATGTACATGGTACTCGTATATATATGTACATGGTACTCGTATATCTATGTACATTGTTACTCGTACATCTATTTACATGGTACTCGTATATATATATATATATGTACATGGTACTCGTATATATATGTACATGGTACTCGTATATCTATGTACATGATTACTCGTACATCTATGTACATGGTACTCGTATATATATATGTACCTGGTACTCGTATATATATGTACATGGTACTCGCATATATATGTACACGGTACTCGTACATCTATGTACATGGTACTCGTACATCTATGTACACGGTACTCGTACATCTATGTACCTGGTACTCGTACATCTATGTACACGGTATTCGTATATCTACGTACATGGTACTCGCACCTCTATGTACATGGTACTCGTATATCTATGTACATGGTACTCGTACATCTACTTACATCTATGTACATGGTACTCGTATATATATGTACATGGTAATCGTATATATATGTACATGGTACTCGTATATCTATGTACCTGGTACCCGTACCTCTATGTACATGGTACTAGTACATCTATGTACACGTTACTCGTATATCTATGTACATGGTACTCGTACATCTATGTACACGGTACTCGTACATATATGTATCTGGTACTCGTATATCAACGTACATGGTACTCGTACATATATGTATATGGTACTCGTATATCTACGTACCTGGTACTCGTATATATATATGTACATGGTACACGTATATCTACGTACATGTTACTCGTATATCTACGTACCTGGTACTCGTATATCTATGTACATGGTACTCGTATATCTACGTACATGGTACTCGTATATCTACGTACATGGTACTCGTATATCTACGTACATGGTACTCCTACATCTACTTACATCTATGTACCTGATACTCGTATATCTACTTACATCTATGTACCTGGTACTCGTATATCTACTTACATGGTACTCGTACATCTACTTACATCTATGTACCTGATACTCGTATATCTACTTACATCTATGTACCTGGTACTCGTATATATATGTACATGGTACTCCTATATATATGTACATGCTACTCGTATATATATGTACATGGTACTCGTAAATATATGTACATGGTACTCGCATATATATGTACATGGTACTCGTACATCTATGTACATGGTACTCGTACATCTATGTACATGGTACTCGTATATATACATATATGTACATGGTACTCGTACATCTATGTACATGTAACTCGTACATCTATGTACATGGCACTCGTATATCTATGTACATGGTTACTCGTACATCTATGTACATGGTACTCGTATATATATGTACATGGTACTCGCATATATATGTACATGGTACTCGTACATCTATGTACATGGTACTCGTACATATATGTACATGGTACTCGTACATCTATGTACACGGTACTCGTACATCTATGTATCTGGTACTCATACATCTATGTACCTGGTACTCGTATATATATGTACATGGTACTCGCATATATATGTACATGGTACTCGTACATATATGTACATGGTACTCGTACATCTATGTACATGGTACTCGTATATCTATGTACATGGTTACTCGTACATTTATGTACATGGTACTCGTATATATATATGTACATGGTACTCGTCTATATATGTACATGGTACTCGTATATCTATGTACATGGTTACTCATACATCTATGTACATGGTACTCGTATATATATATGTACATGGTACTCGTATATATATGTACATGGTACTCGTATATCTATGTACATTGTTAATCGTACATCTATGTACATGGTACTCGTATATATATATATGTACATGGTACTCGTAAATATATATACATGGTACTCGTATATCTATGTACATGGTTACTCGTACATCTATGTACATGGTACTCGTATATATATATGTACCTGGTACTCGTATATATATGTACATGGTACTAGTATATATATGTACATGGTACTCGTATATATATGTACATGGTACTCGTATATATATGTACATGATACTCGTACATATATGTACATGGTACTCGTATATATATGTACATGGTACTCGTATATATATGTACATGGTACTCGCATATACATGTACATGGTACTCGTACATATATGTACCTGGTACTCGTATATATATATGTACATGGTACTCGCATATATATGTACATGGTACTCGTACATCTATGTACATGGTACTCGTACATCTATGTACATGGTACTCGTATATATACATATATGTACATGGTACTCGTACATCTATGTACATGTAACTCGTACATCTATGTACATGGTACTCGTATATCTATGTACATGGTTACTCGTACATCTATGTACATGGTACTCGTATATATATATATGTACATGGTACTCGCATATATATGTACATGGTACTCGTACATCTATGTACATGGTACTCGTACATCTATGTACATGGTACTCGTACATCTATGTACACGGTACTCGTACATCTAAGTATCTGGTACTCGTACATCTATGTACCTGGTACTCGTATATATATGTACATGGTACTCGCATATATATGTACATGGTACTCGTATATATATATGTACATGGTACTCGTATATATATGTACATGGTAGTCGTACATCTATGTACATGGTACTCGTACATCTATGTACATGGTACTCGTATATCTATGTACCTGGTACTCGTATATCTACGTACATGGTACTCCTACATCTACTTACATCTATGTACCTGATACTCGTATATCTACTTACATCTATGTACCTGGTACTCGTATATCTACTTACATGGTACTCGTACATCTACTTACATCTATGTACCTGATACTCGTATATCTACTTACATCTATGTACCTGGTACTCGTATATATATGTACATGGTACTCGTATATATATGTACATGGTACTCGTATATATATGTACATGGTACTCGCATATATATGTACATGGTACTCGTACATCTATGTACATGGTACTCGTACATCTATGTACATGGTACTCGTATATATACATATATGTACATGGTACTCGTACATCTATGTACATGTAACTCGTACATCTATGTACATGGCACTCGTATATCTATGTACATGGTTACTCGTACATCTATGTACATGGTACTCGTATATATATGTACATGGTACTCGCATATATATGTACATGGTACTCATACATCTATGTACATGGTACTCGTACATCTATGTACACGGTACTCGTACATCTATGTATCTGGTACTCATACATCTATGTACCTGGTACTCGTATATATATGTACATGGTACTCGCATATATATGTACATGGTACTCGTATATCTATGTACATGGTACTCGTACATCTATGTACATGGTACTCGTATATCTATGTACATGTTTACTCGTACATCTATGTACATGGTACTCGTATATATATATGTACATGGTACTCGTCTATATATGTACATGGTACTCGTATATCTATGTACATGGTTACTCGTACATCTATGTACATGGTACTCGTATATATATATGTACATGGTACTCGTATATATATGTACATGGTACTCGTATATCTATGTACATTGTTAATCGTACATCTATGTACATGGTACTCGTATATATATATATGTACATGGTACTCGTAAATATATATACATGGTACTCGTATATCTATGTACATGGTTACTCGTACATCTATGTACATGGTACTCGTATATATATATGTACCTGGTACTCGTATATATATGTACATGGTACTCGTATATATATGTACATGGTACTCGTATATATATGTACATGGTACTCGTACATCTATGTACATGGTACTCGTATATATATGTACATGGTACTCGTATATATATGTACATGGTACTCGTACATCTATGTACATGTACTCGTACATATGTACATGGTACTCGTATAGTGTGTTCTATGTACATGGTACTCGTATATATATGTACATGGTACTCGTATATATATGTACATGGTACTCGCATATATATGTACATGGTACTCGTACATCTATGTACATGGTACTCGTACATCTATGTACATGGTACTCGTACATCTATGTACACGGTACTCGTACATCTATGTATCTGGTACTCGTACATCTATGTACCTGGTACTCGTATATATATGTACATGGTACTCGCATATATATGTACATGGTACTCGTATATATATGTACATGGTACTCGTATATATATGTACATGGTACTCGTATATATATGTACATGGTACTCGTATATATATGTACATGGTACTCGTACATCTATGTACATGGTACTCGTACATCTATGTACATGGTACTCGTATATATATGTACATGGTTACTCGTACATCTATGTACATGGTACTCGTATATATATATGTACATGGTACTCGTATATATATGTACATGGTACTCGTATATCTATGTACATGGTTACTCGTACATCTATGTACATGGTACTCGTATATATATATGTACATGGTACTCGTATATATATGTACATGGTACTCGTATATATATGTACATTGTTACTCGTACATCTATGTACATGGTACTCGTATATATATATATGTACATGGTACTCGTATATATATGTACATGGTACTCGTATATCTATGTACATGATTACTCGTACGTCTATGTACATGGTACTCGTATATATATATGTACCTGGTACTCGTATATATATGTACATGGTACTCGCATATATATGTACACGGTACTCGTACATCTATGTACATGGTACTCGTACATCTATGTACACGGTACTCGTACATCTATGTATCTGGTACTCGTACATCTATGTACCTGGTACTCGTACATCTATGTACACGGTACTCGTATATCTACGTACATGGTACTCGCACCTCTAAGTACATGGTACTCGTATATATATGTACATGGTACTCGTACATCTACTTACATCTATGTACATGGTACTCGTATATATATATGTACATGGTACTCGTATATATATGTACATGGTACTCGTATATCTATGTACCTGGTACCCGTACCTCTATGTACATGGTACTAGTACATCTATGTACACGGTACTCGTATATCTATGTACATGGTACTCGTACATCTATGTACACGGTACTCGTACATATATGTATCTGGTACTCGTATATCAACGTACATGGTACTCGTACATATATGTATCTGGTACTCCTATATCTACGTACCTGGTACTCGTATATATATGTACATGGTACACGTATATCTACGTACATGTTACTCGTATATCTACGTACCTGGTACTCGTAAATCTATGTACATGGTACTCGTATATCTACGTACATGGTACTCGTATATCTACGTACATGGTACTCGTATATCTATGTACCTGGTACTCGTATATCTACGTACATGGTACTCGTATATCTACGTACATGGTACTCCTACATCTACTTACATCTACGTACATGGTACTCGTATATCTACTTACATCTATGTACCTGGTAATCGTATATCTACGTACATGGTACTCGTACATCTACTTACATCTATGTACCTGATACTCGTATATCTACTTACATCTATGTACCTGGTACTCGTATATCTACTTACATGGTACTCGTACATCTACTTACATATATGTACCTGATACTCATATATCTACTTACATCTATGTACCTGGTACTCGTATATATATGTACATGGTACTCCTATATATATGTACATGGTACTCGTATATATATGTACATGGTACTCGTATATATATGTACATGGTACTCGCATATATATGTACATGGTACTCGTACATCTATGTACATGGTACTCGTACATCTATGTACATGGTACTCGTATATATACATATATGTACATGGTACTCGTACATCTATGTACATGTAACTCGTACATCTATGTACATGGCACTCGTATATCTATGTACATGGTTACTCGTACATCTATGTACATGGTACTCGTATATATATATATATGTACATGGTACTCGCATATATATGTACATGGTACTCGTACATCTATGTACATGGTACTCGTACATCTATGTACATGGTACTCGTACATCTATGTACACGGTACTCGTACATCTATGTATCTGGTACTCATACATCTATGTACCTGGTACTCGTATATATATGTACATGGTACTCGCATATATATGTACATGGTACTCGTATATATATGTACATGGTACTTGTACATCTATGTACATGGTACTCGTACATATATGTACATGGTACTCGTATATCTATGTACATGGTTACTCGTACATCTATGTACATGGTACTCGTATATATATATGTACATGGTACTCGTCTATATATGTACATGGTACTCGTATATCTATGTACATGGTTACTCGTACATCTATGTACATGGTACTCGTATATATATATGTACATGGTACTCGTATATATATGTACATGGTACTCGTATATCTATGTACATTGTTACTCGTACATCTATGTACATGGTACTCGTATATATATATGTACATGCTACTCGTATATATATATATACATGGTACTCGTATATCTATGTACATGGTTACTCCTACATATATGTACATGGTACTCGTATATATATATATGTACCTGGTACTCGTATATATATGTACATGGTACTCGCATATATATGTACACGGTACTCGTACATCTATGTACATGGTACTCGTACATCTATGTACATGGTACTCGTACATCTATGTACACGGTACTCGTACATCTATGTATCTGGTACTCGTACATCTATGTACCTGGTACTCGTACATCTATGTACACGGTACTCGTATATCTACGTACATGGTACTCGCACCTCTATGTACATGGTACTCGTATATATATGTACATGGTACTCGTACATCTACTTACATCTATGTACATGGTACTCGTATATATATGTACATGGTACTCGTATATATATATGTACATGGTACTCGTATATCTATGTACCTGGTACCCGTACCTCTATGTACATGGTACTAGTACATCTATGTACACGGTACTCGTATATTTATGTACATGGTACTCGTACATCTATGTACACGGTACTCGTACATATATGTATCTGGTACTCGTATATCAACGTAGATGGTACTCGTACATATATGTACCTGGTACTCGTATATCTACGTACATGGTACTCGTATATCTACGTACTTGGTACTCGTATATCTATGTACATGGTACTCGTATATCTCCGTACATGGTACTCGTACATCTACTTACATATACGTACATGGTACTCGTATATCTACTTACATCTGTGTACCTGGTACTCGTATATCTACGTACATGGTACTCGTACATCTACTTACATCTATGTACCTGATACTCGTATATATACTTACATCTATGTACCTGGTACTCGTATATCTACGTACATGGTACTCGTACATCTACTTACATCTACGTACATGGTACTCGTATATCTACTTACATCTATGTACCAGATACTCGTATATCTACTTACATCTATGTTTCTGGTACTCGTATATATATATGTACCTGGTACTCGTATATCTATGTACATGGTACTCGTATATATATATACATGGTACTCGTATATATATGTACACGGTACTCGAATATATATGTACATGGTACTCGTATATATATGTACATGGTACTCATATATATATGTACATGGTACTCGCATATACATGTACATGGTACTCGTACATATATGTACCTGGTACTCGTATATATATGTACATGGTACTCGCATATATATGTACATGGTACTCGTACATCTATATACATGGTACTCGTACATATATGTACATGGTACTCGTATATCTACTTACATGGTACTCGTACATCTACTTACATCTATGTACATGGTACTCGTATAGCTACGTACATGGTACTCGTATATCTACTTACATGGTACTCGTACATCTACTTACATCTATGTACATGGTACTCGTATATCTACTTACATGGTACTCGTACATCTACTTACATCTATGTACTTGATACTCGTATATCTACTTACATCTATGTACCTGGTACTCGTACATCTATGTACCTGGTACTCGTATATCTACTTACATATATGTACATGGTACTCGTACATCTACTTACATCTATGTACACGGCACTCGTACATCTACTTACATCTATGTATCTGATACTCGTACATCTACTTACATCTATGTACACGGCACTCGTACATATACTTACATCTATGTATCTGATACTCGTACATCTACTTACATCTATGTACACGGCACTCGTACATCTACTTACATCTATGTATCTGATACTCGTACATCTACTTACATCTATGTATCTGATACTCGTACATCTACTTACATCTATGCACCTGATACTCGTACATCTACTTACATATATGTACCTGATACTCGTTCATCTACTTACATCTATGTACCTGATACTCGTACATCTACTTACATCTATGTACCTGATACTCGTACATCTACTTACATCTATGTACCTGTTACTCGTATATCTATGTACCTGATACTCGTACATCTACATACATCTATGTACACGGCACTCGTACATCTACTTACATCTATGTACCTGATACTCGTACATCTACTTACATCTATGTACACGGCACTGGTACATCTACTTACATCTATGTACCTGATACTCGTACATCTACTTACATCTATGTACACGGTACTCGTACATCTACTTACATATATGTACCTGGTACTCGTACATCTATTTACATCTATGTACCTGGTACTCGTACATCTACTTACATCTATGTACCTGGTACTCGTACATCTACTTACATCTATGTACATGGTACTCGTACATCTACTTACATCTATGTACATGGTACTAGTACATCTACTTACATATATGTACCTGATTCTCGTACATCTACTTACATCTATGTACATGGCACTCGTACATCTACTTACATCTATGTACCTGGTACTCGTACATCTACTTACATCTATGTACACGGTACTCGTACATCTACTTACATCTATGTACCTGGTACTCGCATATCTACGTACATGGTACTCGTACATCTATGTACCTGGTACTCGAACATCTACTTACATCTATGTACCTGGTGCTCGTACATCTACTTACATATATGTACATGGTGCTCGTACATCTACTTACATCTATGTACCTGGTACTCGTACATCTACTTACATCTATGTACACGGCACTCGTACATCTACTTACTTCTATGTACCTGGTACTCGTATATCTACGTACATGGTACTCGTACATCTATGTACCTGGTACTCGAACATCTACTTACATCTATGTACCTGGTACTCGTACATCTACTTACATATATGTACCTGGTACTCGTACATCTACTTACATATATGCACCTGGTACTCGTATATCTACTTACATCTATGTACCTGGTACTCGAACATCTACTTACATCTATGTACCTGATACTCGTATATCTACTTACATCTATCTATCTGGTACTCGTATATCTACGTACATGGTACTCGTACATCTACTTACATATATGTACCTGGTATTCGTACATCTACTTACATCTATGTACCTGGTACTCGTACATCTACTTACATATATGCACCTGGTACTCGTATATCTACGTACATGGTACTCGTATATCTACGTACATGGTACTCGTATATCTACTTACATCTATGTACCTGGTACTCGTATAGCTACGTACATGGTACTCGTACATCTACTTACATCTATGTACCTGGTACTCATACATCTATGTACCTGGTACTCGTATTCTACTTACATATATGTACCTGGTACTCGTACATCTATGTACCTGGTACTCGTACATCTACTTACATCTATGTACACGGCACTCGTACATCTACTTATATCTATGTACCTGATACTCGTACATCTACTTACATCTATGTACATGATACTCGTACATCTACTTACATCTATGTACACGGCACTTGTACATCTACTTACATCTATGTACCTGATACTCGTACATCTACTTACATATATGTACCTGATACTCGTACATCTACTTACATCTATGTACACGGTACTCGTACATCTACTTACATCTATGTACCTGGTACTCGTACATCTATTTACATCTATGTACCTGGTACTCGTACACCTACTTACATCTATGTACCTGGTACTCGTACATCTACTTACATCTATGTACATGGTACTCGTACATCTACTTACATATATGTACATGGTACTCGTACATCTACTTACATCTATGTACCTGATACTCGTACATCTACTTACATCTATGTACATGGCACTCGTACATCTACTTACATCTATGTACCTGGTACTCGTACATCTACTTACATCTATGTACACGGTACTCGTACATCTACTTACATATATGTACCTGGTACTCGTACATCTATGTACCTGGTACTCGTACATCTACTTACATCTATGTACACGGCACTCGTACATCTACTTACATCTATGTACCTGGTACTCGTACATCTACTTACATCTATGTACACGGCACTTGTACATCTACTTACATCTATGTACCTGATACTCGTACATCTACTTACATCTATGTACCTGATACTCGTACATCTACTTACATCTATGTACACGGTACTCGTACATCTACTTACATCTATGTACCTGGTACTCGTACATCTACTTACATATATGTACCTGGTACTCGTACATCTACTTACATATATGCACCTGGTACTCGTATATCTACTTACATCTATGTACCTGGTACTCGAACATCTACTTACATCTATGTACTGATACTCGTATATCTACTTACATCTATTATCTGGTACTCGTATATCTACGTACATGGTACTCGTACATCTACTTACATATATGTACCTGGTATTCGTACATCTACTTACATCTATGTACCTGGTACTCGTACATCTACTTACATATATACCTGGTACTCGTATATCTACGTACATGGTACTCGTATATCTACGTACATGGTACTCGTATATCTACTTACATCTATGTACCTGGTACTCGTATAGCTACGTACATGGTACTCGTACATCTACTTACATCTATGTACCTGGTACTCTACATCTATGTACCTGGTACTCGTATATCTACTTACATCTTACATCTATGTACCTGGTACTCGTACATCTACTTACATCTATGTACACGGCACTCGTACATCTACTTACATCTATGTACCTGGTACTCGTACATCTACTTACATCTATGTACCTGATACTCGTACATCTACTTACATCTATGTACACGGCACTCGTACATCTACTTACATCTATGTACCTGATACTCGTACATCTACTTACATCTATGTACCTGATACTCGTACATCTACTTACATCTATGTACACGGTACTCGTACATCTACTTACATCTATGTACCTGGTACTCGTACATCTATTTACATCTATGTACCTGGTACTCGTACATCTACTTACATCTATGTACCTGGTACTCGTACATCTACTTACATCTATGTACATGGTACTCGTACATCTACTTACATATATGTACATGGTACTCGTACATCTACTTACATCTATGTACCTGGTACTCGTACATCTACTTACATCTATGTACATGATACTCGTACATCTACTTACATCTATGTACCTGGTACTCGTACATCTACTTACATCTATGTACACGGTACTCGTACATCTACTTACATATATGTACCTGGTACTCGTACATCTATGTACCTGGTACTCGTACATCTACTTACATCTATGTACACGGCACTCGTACATCTACTTACATCTATGTACCTGGTACTCGTACATCTACTTACATCTATGTACACGGCACTTGTACATCTACTTACATCTATGTACCTGATACTCGTACATCTACTTACATCTATGTACCTGATACTCGTACATCTACTTACATCTATGTACACGGTACTCGTACATCTACTTACATCTATGTACCTGGTACTCGTACATCTATTTACATATATGTACCTGGTACTCGTACACCTACTTACATCTATGTACCTGGTACTCGTACATCTACTTACATCTATGTACATGGTACTCGTACATCTACTTACATATATGTACATGGTACTCGTACATCTACTTACATCTATGTACCTGATACTCGTACATCTACTTACATCTATGTACATGGCACTCGTACATCTACTTACATCTATGTACCTGGTACTCGTACATCTACTTACATCTATGTACACGGTACTCGTACATCTACTTACATCTATGTACCTGGTACTCGTATATCTACGTACATGGTACTCGTACATATATGTACCTGGTACTCGAACATCTACTTACATCTATGTACCTGGTACTTGTACATCTACTTACATCTATGTACACGGTACTCGTACATCTACTTACATCTATGTACCTGGTACTCGTATATCTACGTACATGGTACTCATACATATATGTACTTGGTACTCGAACATCTACTTACATCTATGTACCTGGTACTCGTACATCTACTTACATATATGCACCTGGTACTCGTATATCTACTTACATCTATGTACCTGGTACTCGAACATCTACTTACATCTATGTACCTGATACTCGTATATCTACTTACATCTATATATCTGGTACTCGTATATCTACGTACATGGTACTCGTATATATATTACATCTATGTACCTGATACTTGTATATCTACTTACATCTATGTACCTGGTACTCGTATATCTACGTACATGGTACTCGTACATCTACTTACATCTATGTACCTGGTACTCGTATATCTACTTACATATATGTACACGGCACTCGTACATCTACTTACATCTATGTACCTGATACTCGTACATCTACTTACATCTATGTACCTGGTACTCGTACATCTACTTACATCTATGTACATGGTACTCGTACATCTACTTACATCTATGTACCTGATACTCGTACATCTACTTACATCTATGTACATGGCACTCGTACATCTACTTACATCTATGTACCTGGTACTCGTACATCTACTTACATCTATGTACACGGTACTCGTACATCTACTTACATATATGTACCTGGTACTCGTATATCTACGTACATGGTACTCGTACATCTATGTACCTGGTACTCGAACATCTACTTACATCTATGTACCTGGTACTTGTACATCTACTTACATCTATGTACACGGTACTCGTACATCTACTTACATCTATGTACCTGGTACTCGTATATCTACGTACATGGTACTCGTACATATATGTACCTGGTACTCGAACATCTACTTACATCTATGTACCTGGTACTCGTACATATACTTACATATATGCACCTGGTACTCGTATATCTACTTACATCTATGTACCTGGTACTCGAACATCTACTTACATCTATGTACTTGATACTCGTATATCTACTTACATCTATATATCTGGTACTCGTATATCTACGTACATGTTACTCGTATATCAACTTACATCTATGTACCTGATACTCGTATATCTACTTACATCTATGTACCTGGTACTCTTATATCTACGTACATGGTACTCGTACATCTACTTACATCTATGTACCTGGTACTCGTATATCTACGTACATGGTACTCGTACATCTATGTACCTGGTACTCGAACATCTACTTACATCTATGTACCTGGTACTCGTACATCTACGTACATCTATGTACACGGCACTCGTACATCTACGTACATGGTACTCGTATATCTACGTACATGGTACTCGTATATCTACTTACATCTATGTACCTGGTACTCGTATAGCTACGTACATGGTACTCGTACATCTACTTACATCTATGTACCTGGTACTCGTACATCTATGTACCTGGTACTCGTATATCTACTTACATATATGTACCTGGTACTCGTACATCTATGTACCTGGTACTCATACATCTACTTACATCTATGTACACGGCACTCGTACATCTACTTACATCTATGTACCTGATACTCGTACATCTACTTACATCTATGTACCTGATACTCGTACATCTACTTATATCTATGTACACGGCACTCGTACATCTACTTACATCTATGTATCTGATACTCGTACATCTACTTACATCTATGTACACGGTACTCGTACATCTACTTACATATATGCACCTGATACTCGTACATCTACTTACATCTATGTACCTGGTACTCGTATATCTACTTACATCTATGTACCTGATACTCGTACATCTACTTACATCTATGTACCTGATACTCGTTCATCTACTTACATCTATGTACCTGATACTCGT
Organism: Archivesica marissinica; assembly: GCA_014843695.1. Classification (NCBI taxonomy): domain Eukaryota; kingdom Metazoa; phylum Mollusca; class Bivalvia; order Venerida; family Vesicomyidae; genus Archivesica; species Archivesica marissinica. The sequence goes on from CM026404.1 coordinate 19,816,223, forward strand.
ACATCTACTTACATCTATGTACCTGGTACTCGTATATCTACTTACATCTATGTACCTGATACTCGTACATCTACTTACATCTATGTACCTGGTACTCGTATATCTATGTACCTGATACTCGTACCTCTACTTACATATATGTACACGGCACTCGTACATCTACTTACATCTATGTACCTGATACTCGTACATCTACTTACATCTATGTACACGGCACTTGTACATCTACTTACATCTATGTACCTGATACTCGTACATCTACTTACATCTATGTACACGGTACTCGTACATCTACTTACATCTATGTACCTGGTACTCGTACATCTATTTACATCTATGTACCTGGTACTCGTACACCTACTTACATCTATGTACCTGGTACTCGTACATCTACTTACATATATGTACATGGTACTCGTACATATACTTACATCTATGTACATGGTACTCGTACATCTACTTACATCTATGTACCTGATACTCGTACATCTACTTACATCTATGTACATGGCACTCGTACATCTACTTACATCTATGTACCTGGTACTCGTACATCTACTTACATCTATGTACACGGTACTCGTACATCTACTTACATCTATGTACCTGGTACTCGTATATCTACGTACATGGTACTCGTACATATATGTACCTGGTACTCGAACATCTACTTACATCTATGTACCTGGTACTTGTACATCTACTTACATCTATGTACACGGTACTCGTACATCTACTTACATCTATGTACCTGGTACTCGTATATCTACGTACATGGTACTCATACATATATGTACTTGGTACTCGAACATCTACTTACATCTATGTACCTGGTACTCGTACATCTACTTACATATATGCACCTGGTACTCGTATATCTACTTACATCTATGTACCTGGTACTCGAACATCTACTTACATCTATGTACCTGATACTCGTATATCTACTTACATCTATATATCTGGTACTCGTATATCTACGTACATGGTACTCGTATATCTACTTACATCTATGTACCTGATACTTGTATATCTACTTACATCTATGTACCTGGTACTCGTATATCTACGTACCTGGTACTCGTACATCTACTTACATCTATGTACCTGGTACTCGTATATCTACTTACATATATGTACACGGCACTCGTACATCTACTTACATCTATGTACCTGATACTCGTACATCTACTTACATCTATGTACCTGATACTCGTACATCTACTTACATCTATGTACACGGTACTCGTACATCTACTTACATCTATGTACCTGGTACTCGTACATCTATTTACACCTATGTACCTGGTACTCGTACACCTACTTACATCTATGTACCTGGTACTCGTACATCTACTTACATCTATGTACATGGTACTCGTACATATACTTACATCTATGTACATGGTACTCGTACATCTACTTACATCTATGTACCTGATACTCGTACATCTACTTACATCTATGTACATGGCACTCGTACATCTACTTACATCTATGTACCTTGTACTCGTACATCTACTTACATCTATGTACACGGTACTCGTACATCTACTTACATCTATGTACCTGGTACTCGTATATCTACGTACATGGTACTCGTACATCTATGTACCTGGTACTCGAACATCTACTTACATCTATGTACCTGGTACTTGTACATCTACTTACATATATGTACACGGTACTCGTACATCTACTTACATCTATGTACCTGGTACTCGTATATCTACGTACATGGTACTCGTACATATATGTACCTGGTACTCGAACATCTACTTACATCTATGTACCTGGTACTCGTACATATACTTACATCTATGCACCTGGTACTCGTATATCTACTTACATCTATGTACCTGGTACTCGAACATCTACTTACATCTATGTACCTGATACTCGTATATCTACTTACATCTATATATCTGGTACTCGTATATATACGTACATGTTACTCGTATATCTACTTACATCTATGTACCTGATACTCGTATATCTACTTACATCTATGTACCTGGTACTCTTATATCTACGTACATGGTACTCGTACATCTACTTACATCTATGTACCTGGTACTCGTATATCTACGTACATGGTACTCGTACATCTATGTACCTGGTACTCGAACATCTACTTACATCTATGTACCTGGTACTCGTACATCTACGTACATCTATGTACACGGCACTCGTACATCTACTTACATCTATGTACATGATACTCGTACATCTACTTATATCTATGTACACAGCACTCGTACATCTACTTACATCTATGTATCTGATACTCGTACATCTACTTACATCTATGTACACGGTACTCGTACATCTACTTACATATATGCACCTGATACTCGTACATCTACTTACATATATGTACCTGATACTCGTTCATCTACTTACATCTATGTACCTGATACTCGTACATCTACTTACATCTATGTACCTGGTACTCGTATATCTACTTACATCTATGTACCTGATACTCGTACATCTACTTACATCTATGTACCTGTTACTCGTACATCTACTTACATCTATGTACATGGTACTGGTACATCTACTTACATATATGTACCTGATACTCGTACATCTACTTACATCTATGTACATGGCACTCGTACATCTACTTACATCTATGTACCTGGTACTCGTACATCTACTTACATCTATGTACCTGGTACTCGCATATCTACGTACATGGTACTCGTACATCTATGTACCTGGTACTCGAACATCTACTTACATCTATGTACCTGGTGCTCGTACATCTACTTACATATATGTACATGGTGCTCGTACATCTACTTACATCTATGTACCTGGTACTCGTACATCTACTTACATATATGTACCTGGTACTCGTACATCTACTTACATATATGCACCTGGTACTCGTATATCTACTTACATCTATGTACCTGGTACTCGAACATCTACTTACATCTATGTACCTGATACTCGTATATCTACTTACATCTATGTATCTGGTACTCGTATATCTACGTACATGGTACTCGTACATCTACTTACATATATGTACCTGGTATTCGTACATCTACTTACATCTATGTACCTGGTACTCGTCCATCTACTTACATATATGCACCTGGTACTCGTATATCTACGTACATGGTACTCGTATATCTACGTACATGGTACTCGTATATCTACTTACATCTATGTACCTGGTACTCGTATAGCTACGTACATGGTACTCGTACATCTACTTACATCTATGTACCTGGTACTCGTACATCTATGTACCTGGTACTCGTATATCTACTTACATATATGTACCTGGTACTCGTACATCTATGTACCTGGTACTCGTACATCTACTTACATCTATGTACCTGATACTCGTACATCTACTTACATCTATGTACCTGGTACTCGTATATCTATGTACCTGATACTCGTACATCTACTTACATCTATGTACACGGCACTCGTACATCTACTTACATCTATGTACCTGATACTCGTACATCTACTTACATCTATGTACACGGCACTCGTACATCTACTTACATCTATGTACCTGATACTCGTACATCTACTTACATCTATGTACCTGATACTCGTACATCTACTTACATCTATGTACACGGTACTCGTACATCTATTTACATCTATGTACCTGGTACTCGTACATATATTTACATCTATGTACCTGGTACTCGTACACCTACTTACATCTATGTACCTGGTACTCGTACATCTACTTACATCTATGTACATGGTACTCGTACATCTACTTACATCTATGTACCTGATACTCGTACATCTACTTACATCTATGTACATGGCACTCGTACATCTACTTACATCTATGTACCTGGTACTCGTACATCTACTTACATCTATATACACGGTACTCGTACATCTACTTACATCTATATACCTGGTACTCGTTTATCTACGTACATGGTACTCGTACATCTATGTACCTGGTACTCGAACATCTACTTACATCTATGTACCTGGTACTTGTACATCTACTTACATCTATGTACACGGTACTCGTACATCTACTTACATCTATGTACCTGGTACTCGAACATCTACTTACATCTATGTACCTGATACTCGTATATCTACTTACATCTATATATCTGGTACTCGTATATCTACGTACATGGTACTCGTATATCTACTTACATCTATGTACCTGATACTCGTATATTTACTTACATCTATGTACCTGGTACTCGTATATCTACGTACATAGTACTCGTACATCTACTTACATCTATGTACCTGATACTCGTACATCTACTTACATCTATGTACCTGATACTCGTACATCTACTTACATCTATGTACATGGTACTCGTACATCTACTTACATCTATGTACATGGTACTCGTACATCTATTTACATCTATGTACCTGGTACTCGTACATCTACTTACATCTATGTACATGGTACTCGTACATCTACTTACATCTATGTACATGGTACTCGTACATCTACTTACATCTATGTACCTGGTACTCGTACATCTACTTACATCTATGTACCTGATACTCGTACATCTACTTACATCTATGTACCTGGTACTCGTACATCTACTTACATCTATGTACCTGGTACTCGTACATCTACTTACATCTATGTACCTGGTACTCGTACATCTACTTACATCTATGTACATGGTACTCGTACATCTACTTACATTGTACCTGGTACTCGTACATCTACTTACATCTATGTACCTGGTACTCGTACATCTACTTACATCTATGTACCTGGTACTCGTACATCTACTTACATCTATGTACCTGGTACTCGTATATCTACGTACATGGTACTCGTACATATATGTACCTGGACTCGAACATCTACTTACATCTATGTACCTGGTACTCGTACATCTACTTACATATATGCACCTGGTACTCGTATATCTACTTACATCTATGTACCTGGTACTCGAACATCTACTTACATCTATGTACCTGGTACTCGTATATCTACTTACATCTATGTACCTGGTACTCGTATATCTAGTACATCTATGTACCTGGTACTCGTACATCTACTTACATCTACGTACATGGTACTCGTACATCTACTTACATCTATGTACCTGGTACTCGTATATCTACTTACATATATGTACACGGCACTCGTACATCTACTTACATCTATGTACCTGGTATTCGTACATCTACTTACATCTATGTACCTGGTACTCGTCCATCTACTTACATATATGCACCTGGTACTCGTATATCTACGTACATGGTTGTTTCTACTTACATCTATGTACCTGGTACTCGTATAGCTACGTACATGGTACTCGTACATCTACTTACATCTATGTACCTGGTACTCGTACATCTATGTACCTGGTACTCGTATATCTACTTACATATATGTACCTGGTACTCGTACATCTATGTACCTGGTACTCGTACATCTACTTACATCTATGTACCTGATACTCGTACATCTACTTACATCTATGTACCTGGTACTCGTATATCTATGTACCTGATACTCGTACATCTACTTACATCTATGTACACGGCACTCGTACATCTACTTACATCTATGTACCTGATACTCGTACATCTACTTACATCTATGTACACGGCACTCGTACATCTACTTACATCTATGTACCTGATACTCGTATATCTACTTACATCTATGTACCTGATACTCGTACATCTACTTACATCTATGTACACGGTACTCGTACATCTACTTACATCTATGTACCTGGTACTCGTACATATATTTACATCTACGTACCTGGTACTCGTACACCTACTTACATCTATGTACCTGGTACTCGTACATCTACTTACATCTATGTACATGGTACTCGTACATCTACTTACATCTATGTACCTGGTACTCGTACATCTACTTACATCTATGTACATGGCACTCGTACATCTACTTACATCTATGTACCTGGTACTCGTACATCTACTTACATCTATATACACGGTACTCGTACATCTACTTACATCTATATACCTGGTACTCGTTTATCTACGTACATGGTACTCGTACATCTATGTACCTGGTACTCGAACATCTACTTACATCTATGTACCTGGTACTTGTACATCTACTTACATCTATGTACACGGTACTCGTACATCTACTTACATCTATGTACCTGGTACTCGAACATCTACTTACATCTATGTACCTGATACTCGTATATCTACTTACATCTATATATCTGGTACACGTATATCTACGTACATGGTACTCGTATATCTACTTACATCTATGTACCTGATACTCGTATATTTACTTACATCTATGTACCTGGTACTCGTATATCTACGTACATAGTACTCGTACATCTACTTACATATATGTACCTGATACTCGTACATCTACTTACATCTATGTACCTGATACTCGTACATCTACTTACATCTATGTACACGGTACTCGTACATCTACTTACATCTATGTACCTGGTACTCGTACATCTATTTACAGCTATGTACCTGGTACTCGTACACCTACTTACATCTATGTACCTGGTACTCGTACATCTACTTACATCTATGTACATGGTACTCGTACATCTACTTACATCTATGTACATGGTACTCGTACATCTACTTACATCTATGTACCTGATACTCGTACATCTACTTACATCTATGTACATGGCACTCGTACATCTACTTACATCTATGTACCTGGTTCTCGTACATCTACTTACATCTATGTACACGGTACTCGTACATCTACTTACATCTATGTACCTGGTACTCGTATATCTACGTACATGGTACTCGTACATCTATGTACCTGGTACTCGAACATCTACTTACATCTATGTACCTGGTACTTGTACATCTACTTACATCTATGTACCTGGTACTCGTATATCTACGTACATGGTACTCGTACATATATGTACGTGGTACTCGAACATCTACTTACATCTATGTACCTGGTACTCGTACATCTACTTACATATATGCACCTGGTACTCGTATATCTACTTACATCTATGTACCTGGTACTCGAACATCTACTTACATCTATGTACCTGATACTCGTATATCTACTTACATCTATATATCTGGTACTCGTATATCTACGTACATGGTACTCGTATATCTACTTACATCTATGTACCTGATACTCGTATATCTACTTACATCTATGTACCTGGTACTCGTATATCTACGTACATGGTACTCGTACATCTACTTACATCTATGTACCTGGTACTCGTATATCTACTTACATATATGTACACGGCACTCGTACATCTACTTACATCTATGTACCTGGTATTCGTACATCTACTTACATCTATGTACCTGGTACTCGTCCATCTACTTACATATATGCACCTGGTACTCGTATATCTACGTACATGGTACTCGTATATCTACGTACATGGTACTCGTATATCTACTACATCTATGTACCTGGTACTCGTATAGCTACGTACATGGTACTCGTACATCTACTTACATCTATGTACCTGGTACTCGTACATCTATGTACCTGGTACTCGTATATCTACTTACATATATGTACCTGGTACTCGTACATCTATGTACCTGGTACTCGTACATCTACTTACATCTATGTACCTGATACTCGTACATCTACTTACATCTATGTACCTGGTACTCGTATATCTATGTACCTGATACTCGTACATCTACTTACATCTATGTACACGGCACTCGTACATCTACTTACATCTATGTACCTGATACTCGTACATCTACTTACATCTATGTACACGGTACTCGTACATCTACTTACATATATGTACCTGGTACTCGTATATCTACTTACATCTATGTACCTGGTACTCGAACATCTACTTACATCTATGTACCTGATACTCGTATATCTACTTACATCTATGTACCTGGTACTCGTATAGCTACGTACATGGTACTCGTACATCTACTTACATCTATGTACCTGGTACTCGTACATCTATGTACCTGGTACTCGTATATCTACTTACATATATGTACCTGGTACTCGTACATCTATGTACCTGGTACTCGTACATCTACTTAGATCTATGTACCTGATACTCGTACATCTACTTACATCTATGTACCTGGTACTCGTATATCTATGTACCTGATACTCGTACATCTACTTACATCTATGTACACGGCACTCGTACATCTACTTACATCTATGTACCTGATACTCGTACATCTACTTACATCTATGTACACGGCACTCGTACATCTACTTACATCTATGTACCTGATACTCGTACATCTACTTACATCTATGTACCTGATACTCGTACATCTACTTACATCTATGTACACGGTACTCGTACATCTATTTACATCTATGTACCTGGTACTCGTACATATATTTACATCTATGTACCTGGTACTCGTACACCTACTTACATCTATGTACCTGGTACTCGTACATCTACTTACATCTATGTACATGGTACTCGTACATCTACTTACATCTATGTACCTGATACTCGTACATCTACTTACATCTATGTACATGGCACTCGTACATCTACTTACATCTATGTACCTGGTACTCGTACATCTACTTACATCTATATACACGGTACTCGTACATCTACTTACATCTATATACCTGGTACTCGTTTATCTACGTACATGGTACTCGTACATCTATGTACCTGGTACTCGAACATCTACTTACATCTATGTACCTGGTACTTGTACATCTACTTACATCTATGTACACGGTACTCGTACATCTACTTACATCTATGTACCTGGTACTCGAACATCTACTTACATCTATGTACCTGATACTCGTATATCTACTTACATCTATATATCTGGTACTCGTATATCTACGTACATGGTACTCGTATATCTACTTACATCTATGTACCTGATACTCGTATATTTACTTACATCTATGTACCTGGTACTCGTATATCTACGTACATAGTACTCGTACATCTACTTACATCTATGTACCTGATACTCGTACATCTACTTACATCTATGTACCTGATACTCGTACATCTACTTACATCTATGTACACGGTACTCGTACATCTACTTACATCTATGTACCTGGTACTCGTACATCTATTTACACCTATGTACCTGGTACTCGTACACCTACTTACATCTATGTACCTGGTACTCGTACATCTACTTACATCTATGTACATGGTACTCGTACATCTACTTACATCTATGTACATGGTACTCGTACATCTACTTACATCTATGTACCTGATACTCGTACATCTACTTACATCTATGTACATGGCACTCGTACATCTACTTACATCTATGTACCTGGTTCTCGTACATCTACTTACATCTATGTACACGGTACTCGTACATCTACTTACATCTATGTACCTGGTACTCGTATATCTACGTACATGGTACTCGTACATCTATGTACCTGGTACTCGAACATCTACTTACATCTATGTACCTGGTACTTGTACATCTACTTACATCTATGTACCTGGTACTCGTATATCTACGTACATGGTACTCGTACATATATGTACGTGGGACTCGAACATCTACTTACATCTATGTACCTGGTACTCGTACATCTACTTACATATATGCACCTGGTACTCGTATATCTACTTACATCTATGTACCTGGTACTCGAACATCTACTTACATCTATGTACCTGATACTCGTATATCTACTTACATCTATATATCTGGTACTCGTATATCTACGTACATGGTACTCGTATATCTACTTACATCTATGTACCTGATACTCGTATATCTACTTACATCTATGTACCTGGTACTCGTATATCTACGTACATGGTACTCGTACATCTACTTACATCTATGTACCTGGTACTCGTATATCTACTTACATATATGTACACGGCACTCGTACATCTACTTACATCTATGTACCTGGTATTCGTACATCTACTTACATCTATGTACCTGGTACTCGTCCATCTACTTACATATATGCACCTGGTACTCGTATATCTACGTACATGGTACTCGTATATCTACGTACATGGTACTCGTATATCTACTTACATCTATGTACCTGGTACTCGTATAGCTACGTACATGGTACTCGTACATCTACTTACATCTATGTACCTGGTACTCGTACATCTATGTACCTGGTACTCGTATATCTACTTACATATATGTACCTGGTACTCGTACATCTATGTACCTGGTACTCGTACATCTACTTACATCTATGTACCTGATACTCGTACATCTACTTACATCTATGTACCTGGTACTCGTATATCTATGTACCTGATACTCGTACATCTACTTACATCTATGTACACGGCACTCGTACATCTACTTACATCTGTGTACCTGATACTCGTACATCTACTTACATCTATGTACACGGCACTCGTACATCTACTTACATCTATGTACCTGATACTCGTATATCTACTTACATCTATGTACCTGATACTCGTACATCTACTTACATCTATGTACACGGTACTCGTACATCTACTTACATCTATGTACCTGGTACTCGTACATATATTTACATCTACGTACCTGGTACTCGTACACCTACTTACATCTATGTACCTGGTACTCGTACATCTACTTACATCTATGTACCTGGTACTCGTATATCTACGTACATGGTACTCGTACATATATGTACCTGGTACTCGAACATCTACTTACATCTATGTACCTGGTACTCGTACATCTACTTACATATATGCACCTGGTACTCGTATATCTACTTACATCTATGTACCTGGTACTCGAACATCTACTTACATCTATGTACCTGATACTCGTATATCTACTTACATCTATATATCTGGTACTCGTATATCTACGTACATGGTACTCGTATATCTACTTACATCTATGTACCTGATACTCGTATATCTACTTACATCTATGTACCTGGTACTCGTATATCTACGTACATGGTACTCGTACATCTACTTACATCTATGTACCTGGTACTCGTATATCTACTTACATATATGTACACGGCACTCGTACATCTACTTACATCTATGTACCTGGTATTCGTACATCTACTTACATCTATGTACCTGGTACTCGTCCATCTACTTACATATATGCACCTGGTACTCGTATATCTACGTACATGGTACTCGTATATCTACGTACATGGTACTCGTATATCTACTTACATCTATGTACCTGGTACTCGTATAGCTACGTACATGGTACTCGTACATCTACTTACATCTATGTACCTGGTACTCGTACATCTATGTACCTGGTACTCGTATATCTACTTACATATATGTACCTGGTACTCGTACATCTACTTACATCTATGTACCTGATACTCGTACATCTACTTACATCTATGTATCTGGTACTCGTATATCTATGTACCTGATACTCGTACATCTACTTACATCTATGTACACGGCACTCGTACATCTACTTACATCTATGTACCTGATACTCGTACATCTACTTACATCTATGTACACGGCACTCGTACATCTACTTACATCTATGTACCTGATACTCGTATATCTACTTACATCTATGTACCTGATACTCGTACATCTACTTACATCTATGTACACGGTACTCGTACATCTACTTACATCTATGTACCTGGTACTCGTACATATATTTACATCTACGTACCTGGTACTCGTACACCTACTTACATCTATGTACCTGGTACTCGTACATCTACTTACATCTATGTACATGGTACTCGTACATCTACTTACATCTATGTACATGGTACTCGTACATCTACTTACATCTATGTACATGGCACTCGTACATCTACTTACATCTATGTACCTGGTACTCGTACATCTACTTACATCTATATACACGGTACTCGTACATCTACTTACATCTATGTACCTGGTACTCGTTTATCTACGTACATGGTACTCGTACATCTATGTACCTGGTACTCGAACATCTACTTACATCTATGTACCTGGTACTTGTACATCTACTTACATCTATGTACACGGTACTCGTACATCTACTTACATATATGTACCTGGTACTCGTATATCTACGTACATGGTACTCATACATATATGTACCTGGTACTCGAACATCTACTTACATCTATGTACCTGGTACTCGTACATCTACTTACATATATGCACCTGGTACTCGTATATCTACTTACATCTATGTACCTGGTACTCGAACATCTACTTACATCTATGTACCTGATACTCGTATATCTACTTACATCTATATATCTGGTACTCGTATATCTACGTACATGGTACTCGTATATCTACTTACATCTATGTACCTGATACTCGTATATCTACTTACATCTATGTACCTGGTACTCGTATATCTACGTACATAGTACTCGTACATCTACTTACATCTATGTACCTGGTACTCGTATATCTACTTACATATATGTACACGGCACTCGTACATCTACTTACATCTATGTACCTGATACTCGTACATCTACTTACATCTATGTACCTGATACTCGTACATCTACTTACATCTATGTACACGGTACTCGTACATCTACTTACATCTATGTACCTGGTACTCGTACATCTATTTACACCTATGTACCTGGTACTCGTACATCTACTTACATCTATGTACATGGCACTCGTACATCTACTTACATCTATGTACCTGGTTCTCGTACATCTACTTACATCTATGTACACGGTACTCGTACATCTACTTACATCTATGTACCTGGTACTCGTATATCTACGTACATGGTACTCGTACATCTATGTACCTGGTACTCGAACATCTACTTACATCTATGTACCTGGTACTTGTACATCTACTTACATCTATGTACACGGTACTCGTACATCTACTTACATCTATGTACCTGGTACTCGTATATCTACGTACATGGTACTCGTACATATATGTACCTGGTACTCGAACATCTACTTACATCTATGTACCTGGTACTCGTACATCTACTTACATATATGCACCTGGTACTCGTATATCTACTTACATCTATGTACCTGATACTCGTATATCTACTTACATCTATATATCTGGTACTCGTATATCTACGTACATGGTACTCGTATATCTACTTACATCTATGTACCTGATACTCGTATATCTACTTACATATATGTACACGGCACTCGTACATCTACTTACATCTATGTACCTGATACTCGTACATCTACTTACATCTATGTACCTGATACTCGTACATCTACTTACATCTATGTACACGGTACTCGTACATCTACTTACATCTATGTACCTGGTACTCGTACATCTATTTACACCAATGTACCTGGTACTCGTACACCTACTTACATCTATGTACCTGGTACTCGTACATCTACTTACATCTATGTACATGGTACTCGTACATCTACTTACATCTATGTACATGGTACTCGTACATCTACTTACATCTATGTACCTGATACTCGTACATCTACTTACATCTATGTACACGGTACTCGTACATCTACTTACATCTATGTACCTGGTACTCGTATATCTACGTACATGGTACTCGTACATCTATGTATCTGGTACTCGAACATCTACTTACATCTATGTACCTGATACTTGTACATCTACTTACATCTATGTACACGGTACTCGTACATCTACTTACATATATGTACCTGGTACTCGTATATCTACGTACATGGTACTCGTACATATATGTACCTGGTACTCGAACATCTACTTACATCTATGTACCTGGTACTCGTACATCTACTTACATCTATGCACCTGGTACTCGTATATCTACTTACATCTATGTACCTGGTACTCGAACATCTACTTACATCTATGTACCTGATACTCGTATATCTACTTACATCTATATATCTGGTACTCGTATATCTACGTACATGGTACTCGTATATCTACTTACATCTATGTACCTGATACTCGTATATCTACTTACATCTATGTACCTGGTACTCTTATATCTACGTACATGGTACTCGTACATCTACTTACATCTATGTACCTGGTACTCGTATATCTACTTACATATATGTACCGCGTACTCGTACATATACTTACATATATGTACCTGGTGCTCGTACATCTACTTACATATATGTACATGGTGCTCGTACATCTACTTACATCTATGTACCTGGTACTCGTACATCTACTTACATCTATGTACACGGCACTCGTACATCTACTTACATCTATGTACCTGGTACTCGTATGTCTACGTACATGGTACTCGTACATATATGTACCTGGTACTCGAATATCTACTTACATCTATGTACCTGATACTCGAACATCTACTTACATCTATGTACCTGGTACTCGTACATCTATTTACATCTATGTACCTGGTACTCGTACACCTACTTACATCTATGTACCTGGTACTCGTACATCTACTTACATCTATGTACATGGTACTCGTACATCTACTTACATCTATGTACATGGTACTCGTACATCTACTTACATCTATGTACCTGATACTCGTACATCTACTTACATCTATGTACATGGCACTCGTACATCTACTTACATCTATGTACCTGGTACTCGTACATCTACTTACATCTATATACACGGTACTCGTACATCTACTTACATCTATGTACCTGGTACTCGTTTATCTACGTACATGGTACTCGTACATCTATGTACCTGGTACTCGAACATCTACTTACATCTATGTACCTGGTACTTGTACATCTACTTACATATATGTACACGGTACTCGTACATCTACTTACATCTATGTACCTGGTACTCGTATATCTACGTACATGGTACTCGTACATATATGTACCTGGTACTCGAACATCTACTTACATCTATGTACCTGGTACTCGTACATCTACTTACATATATGCACCTGGTACTCGTATATCTACTTACATCTATGTACCTGGTACTCGAACATCTACTTACATCTATGTACCTGATACTCGTATATCTACTTACATCTATATATCTGGTACTCGTATATCTACGTACATGGTAATCGTATATCTACTTACATCTATGTACCTGATACTCGTATATCTACTTACATCTATGTACCTGGTACTCGTATATCTACGTACATAGTACTCGTACATCTACTTACATCTATGTACCTGGTACTCGTATATCTACTTACATATATGTACACGGCACTCGTACATCTACTTACATCTATGTACCTGATACTCGTACATCTACTTACATCTATGTACCTGATACTCGTACATCTACTTACATCTATGTACCTGATACTCGTACATCTACTTACATCTATGTACACGGTACTCGTACATCTATTTACACCTATGTACCTGGTACTCGTACACCTACTTACATCTATGTACCTGGTACTCGTACATCTACTTACATCTATGTACATGGTACTCGTACATCTACTTACATCTATGTACATGGTACTCGTACATCTACTTACATATATGTACCTGATACTCGTACATCTACTTACATCTATGTACATGGCACTCGTACATCTACTTACATCTATGTACCTGGTTCTCGTACATCTACTTACATCTATGTACACGGTACTCGTACATCTACTTACATCTATGTACCTGGTACTCGTATATCTACGTACATGTACTCGTACATCTATGTACCTGGTACTCGAACATCTACTTACATCTATGTACCTGGTACTCGTACATCTATTTACATCTATGTACCTGGTACTCGTACATCTACTTAAATCTATGTTACCTGGTACTCGTACATCTAATTACATCTATGTACATGGTACTCGTACATCTACTTACATCTATGTACACGGTTCTCGTACATCTACTTACATCTATGTACCTGGTACTCGTATATCTACTTACATCTATGTACCTGGTACTCGAACATCTACTTACATCTATGTACCTGATACTCGTATATCTACTTACATCTATGTATCAGGTACTCGTATATCTACGTACATGGTACTCGTACATCTACTTACATCTATGTACCTGATACTCGTATATCTACTTACATCTATGTACCTGGTACTCGTATATCTACGTACATGGTACTCGTACATCTACTTACATCTATGTACCTGGTACTCGTATATCTACTTACATATATGTACCTGGTACTCGTACATCTACTTACATCTATGTACCTGGTACTCGTCCATCTACTTACATATATGCACCTGGTACTCGTATATCTACGTACATGGTACTCGTATATCTACGTACATGGTACTCGTATATCTACTTACATCTATGTACCTGGTACTCGTATAGCTACGTACATGGTACTCGTACATCTACTTACATCTATGTACCTGGTACTCGTACATCTATGTACCTGGTACTCGTATATCTACTTACATATATGTACCTGGTACTCGTACATCTACTTACATCTATGTACCTGATACTCGTACATCTACTTACATCTATGTATCTGGTACTCGTATATCTATGTACCTGATACTCGTACATCTACTTACATCTATGTACACGGCACTCGTACATCTACTTACATCTATGTACCTGATACTCGTACATCTACTTACATCTATGTACACGGCACTCGTACATCTACTTACATCTATGTACCTGATACTCGTATATCTACTTACATCTATGTACCTGATACTCGTACATCTACTTACATCTATGTACACGGTACTCGTACATCTACTTACATCTATGTACCTGGTACTCGTACATATATTTACATCTACGTACCTGGTACTCGTACACCTACTTACATCTATGTACCTGGTACTCGTACATCTACTTACATCTATGTACATGGTACTCGTACATCTACTTACATCTATGTACATGGTACTCGTACATCTACTTACATCTATGTACATGGCACTCGTACATCTACTTACATCTATGTACCTGGTACTCGTACATCTACTTACATCTATATACACGGTACTCGTACATCTACTTACATCTATGTACCTGGTACTCGTTTATCTACGTACATGGTACTCGTACATCTATGTACCTGGTACTCGAACATCTACTTACATCTATGTACCTGGTACTTGTACATCTACTTACATCTATGTACACGGTACTCGTACATCTACTTACATATATGTACCTGGTACTCGTATATCTACGTACATGGTACTCATACATATATGTACCTGGTACTCGAACATCTACTTACATCTATGTACCTGGTACTCGTACATCTACTTACATATATGCACCTGTACTCGTAATCTACTTACATCTATGTACCTGGTACTCGAACATCTACTTACATCTATGTACCTGATACTCGTATATCTACTTACATCTATGTATCTGGTACTCGTATATCTACGTACATGGTACTCGTATATCTACTTACATCTATGTACCTGATACTCGTATATCTACTTACATCTATGTACCTGGTACTCGTATATCTACGTACATGTACTCGTACATCTACTTACATCTATGTACCTGGTACTCGTATATCTACTTACATATATGTACCTGGTACTCGTACATCTACTTACATCTATGTACCTGATACTCGTACATCTACTTACATCTATGTACCTGATACTCGTACATCTACTTACATCTATGTACACGGTACTCGTACATCTACTTACATCTATGTACCTGGTACTCGTACATCTATTTACACCTATGTACCTGGTACTCGTACATCTACTTACATCTATGTACATGGTACTCGTACATCTACTTACATCTATGTACCTGGTTCTCGTACATCTACTTACATCTATGTACACGGTACTCGTACATCTACTTACATCTATGTACCTGGTACTCGTATATCTACGTACATGGTACTCGTACATCTATGTACCTGGTACTCGAACATCTACTTACATCTATGTACCTGGTACTTGTACATCTACTTACATCTATGTACACGGTACTCGTACATCTACTTACATCTATGTACCTGGTACTCGTACACCTACTTACATCTATGTACCTGGTACTCGTACATCTACTTACATCTATGTACATGGTACTCGTACATCTACTTACATCTATGTACATGGTACTCGTACATCTACTTACATCTATGTACCTGATACTCGTACATCTACTTACATCTATGTACATGGCACTCGTACATCTACTTACATCTATGTACCTGGTACTCGTACATCTACTTACATCTATATACACGGTACTCGTACATCTACTTACATCTATGTACCTGGTACTCGTTTATCTACGTACATGGTACTCGTACATCTATGTACCTGGTACTCGAACATCTACTTACATCTATGTACCTGGTACTTGTACATCTACTTACATATATGTACACGGTACTCGTACATCTACTTACATCTATGTACCTGGTACTCGTATATCTACGTACATGGTACTCGTACATATATGTACCTGGTACTCGAACATCTACTTACATCTATGTACCTGGTACTCGTACATCTACTTACATATATGCACCTGGTACTCGTATATCTACTTACATCTATGCACCTGGTACTCGAACATCTACTTACATCTATGTACCTGATACTCGTATATCTACTTACATCTATGTACCTGGTACTCGTATATCTACGTACATAGTACTCGTACATCTACTTACATCTATGTACCTGGTACTCGTATATCTACTTACATATATGTACACGGCACTCGTACATCTACTTACATCTATGTACCTGATACTCGTACATCTACTTACATCTATGTACCTGATACTCGTACATCTACTTACATCTATGTACCTGATACTCGTACATCTACTTACATCTATGTACACGGTACTCGTACATCTATTTACACCTATGTACCTGGTACTCGTACACCTACTTACATCTATGTACCTGGTACTCGTACATCTACTTACATCTATGTACATGGTACTCGTACATCTACTTACATCTATGTACATGGTACTCGTACATCTACTTACATATATGTACCTGATACTCGTACATCTACTTACATCTATGTACATGGCACTCGTACATCTACTTACATCTATGTACCTGGTTCTCGTACATCTACTTACATCTATGTACACGGTACTCGTACATCTACTTACAGCTATGTACCTGGTACTCGTATATCTACGTACATGTACTCGTACATCTATGTACCTGGTACTCGAACATCTACTTACATCTATGTACCTGGTACTCGTACATCTATTTACATCTATGTACCTGGTACTCGTACATCTACTTAAATCTATGTTACCTGGTACTCGTACATCTAATTACATCTATGTACATGGTACTCGTACATCTACTTACATCTATGTACACGGTTCTCGTACATCTACTTACATCTATGTACCTGGTACTCGTATATCTACTTACATCTATGTACCTGGTACTCGAACATCTACTTACATCTATGTACCTGATACTCGTATATCTACTTACATCTATGTATCAGGTACTCGTATATCTACGTACATGGTACTCGTACATCTACTTACATCTATGTACCTGATACTCGTATATCTACTTACATCTATGTACCTGGTACTCGTATATCTACGTACATGGTACTCGTACATCTACTTACATCTATGTACCTGGTACTCGTATATCTACTTACATATATGTACCTGGTACTCGTACATCTACTTACATATATGTACTTGGTGCTCGTACATCTACTTACCTATATGTACATGGTGCTCGTACATCTACTTACATGGTACTCGTACATCTACGTACATGGTACTCGTACATCTACTTACATCTATGTACCTGGTACTCGTACATCTACGTACATGGTACTCGTACATCTACTTACATCTATGTACCTGGTACTCGTACATCTATGTACCTGGTACTCGTATATCTACTTACATCTATGTACCTGGTACTCGTACATCTACTTACATCTATGTACCTGATACTCGTATATCTACTTACATCTATGTATCTGGTACTCGTATATCTATGTACATGGTACTCGTACATCTACTTACATCTATGTACCTGATACTCGTATATCTACTTACATCTATGTACCTGGTACTCGTATATCTACGTACATTGTGGTACTCGTACATCTACTTACATCTATGTACCTGGTACTCGTATATCTACTTACATATATGTACCTGGTACTCGTACATCTACTTACATATATGTACCTGGTGCTCGTACATCTACTTACATATATGTACCTGGTACTCGTACATCTACTTACATCTATGTACCTGGTACTCGTACATCTACTTACATCTATGTACCTGGTACTCGTACATCTACTTACATATATGTACCTGGTACTCGTACATCTACTTACATTATGTACATGGTACTCGTACATCTACTTTTTGTACATGGTACTCGTACATCTACTTACATCTATGTACCTGGTACTCGTACATCTACTTACATCTATGTACACGGTACTCGTATATCTACTTACATCTATGTATCTGGTACTCGTATATCTACGTACATGGTACTCGTACATCTATGTACCTGGTACTCGTATATCTACTTACATATATGTACCTGGTACTCGTATATCTACTTACATGGTACTCTTACATCTACTTACATCTATGTACCTGGTACTCGTATATCTACTTACATATATGTACCTGGTACTCGTACATCTACTTACATATATGTACCTGGTGCTCGTACATCTACTTACATATATGTACCTGGTGCTCGTACATCTACTTACATCTATGTACCTGGTACTCGTACATCTACTTACATCTATGTACACGGCACTCGTACATCTACTTACATATATGTACCTGGTACTCGTATATCTACGTACATTGTACTCGTACATCTACTTACATCTATGTACCTGATACTCGAATATCTACTTACATCTATGTACCTGGTACTCGTACATCTACTTACATAGTACTCGTACATCTACTTACATATATGTACATGGTACTCGTACATCTACTTACATATATGTACATGGTGCTCGTACATCTACTTACATCTATGTACCTGGTACTCGTACATCTACTTACATCTATGTACCTGATACTCGTACATCTACTTACATCTATGTACACGGTACTCGTACATCTACTTACATCTATGTACCTGGTACTCGTACATCTACTTACATCTATGTACCTGGTACTCGTACATCTACTTACATCTATGTACATGGTACTCGTACATCTACTTACATCTATGTACCTGGTACTCGTACATCTACTTACATCTATGTACACGGTACTCGTACATCTACTTACATCTATGTACCTGGTACTCGTATATCTACGTACATGGTACTCGTACATCTATGTACCTGGTACTCGTATATCTACTTACATCTATGTACCTGGTACTCGTACATCTACTTACATCTATGTACACGGTACTCGTACATCTACTTACATCTATGTACATGGTACTCGTACATCTACTTACATCTATGTACCTGATACTCGTACATCTACTTACATCTATGTACCTGATACTCGTACATCTACTTACATCTATGTACCTGGTACTCGTACATCTACTTACATATATGTACCTGGTACTCGTACATCTACTTACATCTATGTACCTGGTACTCGTACATCTACTTACATCTATGTACCTGATACTCGTACATCTACTTACATCTATGTACCTGATACTCGTACATCTACTTACATCTATGTACCTGGTACACGTATATCTATGTACCTGATACTCGTACATCTACTTACATCTATGTACCTGGTACTCGTATATCTATGTACCTGATACTCGTACATCTACTTACATCTATGTACCTGGTACTCGTATATCTATGTACCTGATACTCGTACATCTACTTACATCTATGTACCTGGTACTCGTATATCTATGTACCTGATACTCGTACATCTACTTACATCTATGTACACGGCACTCGTACATCTACTTACATCTATGTACCTGATACTCGTACATCTACTTACATCTATGTACACGGCACTCGTACATCTACTTACATCTATGTACCTGATACTCGTACATCTACTTACATATATGTACCTGATACTCGTACATCTACTTACATATATGTACACGGTACTCGTACATCTACTTACATCTATGTACCAGGTACTCGTACATCTATTTACATCTATGTACCTGGTACTCGTACATCTACTTACATCTATGTACCTGGTACTCGTACATCTACTTACATATATGTACACGGTACTCGTACATCTACTTACATCTATGTACCTGGTACTCGTACATCTATTTACATCTATGTACCTGGTACTCGTACATCTACTTACATCTATGTTACCTGGTACTCGTACATCTAATTACATCTATGTACATGGTACTCGTACATCTACTTACATCTATGTACACGGTACTCGTACATCTACTTACATCTATGTACCTGGTACTCGTATATCTACTTACATCTATGTACCTGGTACTCGAACTTGATGACATATAAACATTTTTTTTGAATTTCGATATTTTTTATTCAAACAATTGTACATATTACATAGGTATATACACAAATAACAATTGTACACAATGGTATAATACAAACGTTTGCTTTTTAATAAATAAGCTTGAGACTAGCTATTCCATCAATAAAGCGTTGTTCAACGAGACTGAATTTGGATTATAACAATTGTCAAATGAATTTTTTTTGTTGTGTTACGGAAAGGATTCCTACTTAAAACAACAACATATGTTAAAACTAGGCATGCTCACTAGTAGTGTTATTGGAGTTGAGAAAATCTCTCCATTGGATTTCAAATTTACCATTGCTTCCTTTCATAAATGAAATTGTCTCCTCTATATTTAGTTTCCATAAAATGTATGGTCTAAAATATATCAACGTTGGTAATAAGCTTGCACATTTACATTTGAAAATGAAATATTTTGCTAGCAAGATAATATAATTAATATTTCCTGCAATTCTTTTACTGCAAGAAGTGAAGTTTAGAAACGAAATATTTGTATACGTTAAATTTGACACATTGTTAAATATATTGCTCAGAAAGTTCTGTAAGTCTGTCCAAAATGCTTGTACTCTAATACAGTTTCAAAACATATGTATATTTGTATCAGTGTACATGTTTAGAATAATTTGTGTATATTTCATCCCAGTTTGGGTTAAATTTTTCAATGTCATATTCCCATTTGCAGTGATTTTTTCTTTTTGTGGGTATTCTTTGTTTTATCAAAATATCATAAATTTATTCACTTTCTTTATTGTGTGAATTTTATCAAGTAATAGCACTGGTGGGTTATACATCATAATTTCATTTTTCATATCCTCTTTCCATTTCTTTGGTATATTGTATATTGTTTATTAATGTATGGTATTTAAGATAATCTCTGGTCATTATAAAGTCTGGAAAAAACTGGAAAATTGTAAAACTTTTTATTTCGAAAATCGTACACATGTTCAATGAATTGCACTCCATTATTAAACCAATCATTATAAAAGAAGGTTTTCTTTCTTGAATCCTTAATGTTTTCATTATTCCATAACAATTGTTTAGAGATGGATATTTTATTTTTATCAAGATTGGCTTTTGATTGTATCATTTCCCTTAGAAAGCGTGATTTTATATTTAAGTTTTCGCATGTTTTTTCATTTATATTGCTTCTAAATAAAAGTGTTTCTCCGAAGGATTCTAGCTGCTTATTATATATGTGTTTCCATTTTGCATTAGTAGAGTTTAACAAACGTTTAATCCAATTTATTTTCAAAGAAGTTATAAAAGGTTCTATGTCTATCATTCTTAGTCCACCATTCTCATAATCCTGTATTATAGTATTTCGAGCAATTTTGTCCGGTTTTGAATCCCATAAATAATCAAACATTATTTTGTTAATATCCTTGAGAATGACTGCACTAGGGTTGTTTAAAACTGTTATGGGATAAACAAGTTTTTAGAACTGTTTTTAGAACTGTTATTTTGCCAATCTGTGATAGCTTCCAACGTTTCCACTTATTTAGACAATGTTTTAATGCTGCTATTTTGGGGTTTACATTTATTTCAATTGCGGTTCTGAAGTTGTTTGTAAATGTGATTTCAAGTGTTGAAGCAGTCGTTGAAGACCATGAAAAAAGTTTCTCTTTACAAAATTCAATGTTGGCTGTCTTTAGTGAACCTATTTTTAAAGCTGTACATTTCTTAATATTTAATTTGAGACCCGAGACATTTCCCAATTTTTCTATTGTTTCCATTAATGTTTCAAAAGACCTTTTTGTGCCGTCAGTGATATACGTAGCATCATCTGCAAACACTGTTTGTTTTATTTCTGTATTGTATAATGTGATCCCTCTAATGTTATCGTTTTTGTTGATTTCCCTTGATAGAATTTCCAAGCATATTAAAAATAAGTATGGAGAAAGAGGACAACCTTGTGTAACGCCTTTTTTTATTTTGAAAAATTGTGATGAATGTCCATTGATACTAATACAGGCGTTTGCATCTTTGTAAAACAACCATACCCATTTTATTATATTATCTCCAAAGTTAAAGTGTTTTAGACATTTAAACATGAATGAATGGTCCAGACTATCAAACGCTTTTTGAAAATCCGCAAAGAATAATATTGCTTTGTTATCGTTTTGATTTGTATATTCAATAACTTCTTGCAAAGTTCTTATGTTCTCCCCAATATATCTGTTTTTTAAAAATCCTGTTTGGTCACTACTAATGATTGTTGGTAACACATATTTCAAACGATTTGCAATAACTTTAGTACATCATTTATAATCGACGTTTAGTAACGAAATAGGTCTCCAGTTACTAACAAGGTGTAAATCATTATCCTTTTTAGGCAGTAATGTGATATTACTTTGCTTTTGTAATTCCGTTAATTTATTTATATCGAATGAATAGTTAAGGGAATTTATTAGATACGTTTTGATATCATTCCAGAATATCTTATTCAGTTCTACTGACATTCCATCGGTTCCGGGGCTTTTATTGTTTTTCATATCTTTTAGTGTTTTAGAACATTCATAATAATTTATTTTACCTTCACAACTATTTTTATCTTCATTATTTAGTAAAATACTTTTATCACGAAAGTATGCATCATTTAGTTGTATAGTACTATCATTTGTGTAGAGTTTTTCGTAATATGATTTCACATAGCTTAAAATGTTAGTTTGGTTCGAGTCGAGGTTTCCATTGATTTCCATTCATTTGATAGATTTCTCTTCGGCTATTTTCTTTTCAAGATTTGAGAAATATTTTGTGTTTTTCTCTGCACCTTCGACCCATTCAGCTTTAGTTCTCAGTAAAATCCCTTTTATTTTATCTTCTTGGAGTCTATGTATTTTGCCTACTCATTTTTAATGTTAACAAATGTGTCATTATTTGTTGGATTTAACCCTAGTTCTGTTTCTATACGTTTAATATTTTCTAATATTTCCTTTTCAGTTATGTCTTTCTGTTTCTTTATTCTACTTGAAAATGTTATTGATTCGTCTCTGATTCTTCCTTTTATTAGTTCCCAGAGAGAATTATGATTGGCTTCTTTATTAATATTGGTTACTTCCGATATTGCATTTCGAATAATTGATTGATATTCAGTATTTAAAATAATACTATTATTAACTTTGAACATTCCAGGACCTCTTTTTAGTTCTACTATATCAAGATTAAAAGTAACTATTGAATGATCAGATCGAAATCCAGGTTTTATATCACAATTTGTAATTGTGTTTAAAATGTTAGAAGATAGTAAGAAATAGTCAAGTTTGCACATTATTGGAGGACTATTAGTTTAATCATATTTTATTGCATTCTATATATACAATGTACAATACAAAACAAATGAACAAACTTGTATAACTATCCATAATGCATGATTCGTGGCATTGTTTGCTCAATGATTGTCATTATATGTTGAAGCAAATGGGTTGGGCCACAAGTTTTAACAACATTAGTTACGGCCCTCCCCATAAGACTAGATTGTAATTAGCAAAGAGACTGAATACAAGAGTTGTGCTAGTACTTTACTAAATTTAATGATACTAATAGAAAAAGGGGACAATGATTAAGAGAATAAGCAACAATTTAGATAATAAGAATTTAGAAACAAAAAACAACAATAAACAAACCAAAAGAGTTTAGGAAATGTAACTGTAATAGCTACTCCAATCAAGTGTCCCACCATACAACGTTACCCAGCCAGCCACACCCGTCACCACACCACACCTTGTTAGAATACCATGTATATGTCTTCTTATTTGGATGCGACTTTCGCCATATATCATACCAGTCATTGTTTTCGATAATATGAAGAAGTTTTTCTGTAGATTTTTTATTTCTGTTGATTGATACTGCCATTATTCTTGTCTAATGTTAAGTTTAATATCCTATTAAAATCTCCACCAATAATAAGTGTTTCATCACTATTTTCTATAATTAATGTATCCAATGTATCAAAGAAGGTAACGTCATCATTGTTTGGTCCATAAATATTAATTAACAACAATTCTGTATCCAGTATTTCAAGCTTCAATATATTTAATATATAATAATTTCCTTATGTTCAAGAATGTTATATTTATGTTTCGTATTTATGAAGAATCCCACACCCTTACTGTTTGAACTATCACAACTACAATATATTTCGGTTCCCCATTGCTTATCCCAGTTTATTTTATTAGAGTCAGTATAGTGTGTTTCTTGAAGAAAACGTATATCGAATTTACTTTGCTTAAGATATTCAAACATATGTAACCGTTTTTGTACTGACGACAATCCTCTAACATTAAAGCTACACAATTTAATCACCATTTAGTATATGTACCAAGTCTAACTTCGTTATTAGTGTCTCGGGTCGTTATAAATTAAATAATCGATATGCTAGTTTATATTTTGTTGATTTACGTTTGACACATGTCTTAGCTAATCCGAATTCATAATTATATTTCATTATGCTATCAAATGTTAATAAAATAAATGAGACTTATGAACTAGAAGTGGTATCCTTACAGTTTTAATGTGTTGTTTTTAAGAATAATATTAATTGGAGTATCTTTCCAGTAATTTTATAATTATTATTACAATATTAATGATATGTAGATTACAACCATATTATGTACAATACAAAGATCAATGACATACATACAGACAAACAATATTTAGAAACAAACATGCTTTGGATCCTTGTATATTACAGTATACATAGAAGTGTACGTACGCAAGAAGCATCATAGATAAACATATAACGTAATTGGAATATCCTATATCTTCCCTACGCCATGGTATATGTGTATGCTGACGTCACATACGAATCCACAGGCGTCTAAATATACACAAATATGTATACCCATACATATAGCATTTATACCCCTGCCATATATACATGCACCAATACATACATACCCACATACATACGCACATACATACATTCATAAATGCAAAGGTAGATACGCACGCACGCACGCACGCACGCACGCACGCAGCACGCACGCACGCACGCACGCACGCACGCACGCACGCACGCACGCACGCACGCACGCACGCACGCACGCACGCACGCACGCACGCACGCACGCACGCACGCACGCACGCACGCACGCACGCACGCACGCACGCACGCACGCACGCACGCACGCACGCACGCACGCACGCACGCACGCACGCACGCACGCACGCACGCACGCACGCAATATATCCGTGGAGCTTTTTCATCTGGCAAACTAACATATTTGTTATAGCTGAAATCAGTGAAGCCACAGGCTGTATATCTATACAACCATGCACAGATAGCTACTAAGAAAAAATTATATTATAGTATGATTCTTAATTCAGCCACCCCAACCCACTCATTATAAGTAACCCACTTAAGCGAAAACTAGGCAAGAGAAAAGCAGATAACATACAGATAACATCATCCTACATACAACCGTCAATGTATATCTTTTTTCCACTAGGCATACAGCACACAGTAAAAATAAAGATAAAGTTATTTTTATCTTTCAACATTCACACAGTGCAACATCATATCATCTAAAGAAGTTATCGTAATCTGTTTTTCTATATATATCTTTTATTCTATGAAAACGAAACTGAATAAAAGAGTATGTATACACAATGTCGTCGCTAGCAATTGCCATCATTCCAGCGTACCAGCATTGTACAGCGCTCAGCTGAAGTGCCTAACAGAACAGCCAACTAAATCCAGAGTGTGGACATTCATACTTTAAATAATGTTATATAATCAGCATAGACATGTTTCTGCTTCACCTCTTTCACTAAAATATTTATGTTACACATAATTTTATATTGTTTGCTTTTGTTGCAAAGAAGTAAATGAACGCTGTCCTAATACTTTAAGCGCGACCGTGTCTAGCTAATATTACTCTATTCAACTTACATTCTAGTATAATGTACATGATGTAGGTTGATATTTCACTGTGTGAATGAGGTCGATTTA
Organism: Archivesica marissinica; assembly: GCA_014843695.1. NCBI lineage: Eukaryota > Metazoa > Mollusca > Bivalvia > Venerida > Vesicomyidae > Archivesica > Archivesica marissinica. The sequence goes on from CM026404.1 coordinate 19,844,541, forward strand.
CCCGTGCTAAAGACACGTGCCAACCCGGGGATTACCTAGGTCGTCCGAGTAACACCTTGAACCTGATGCTACTCGAGTGACCCAATCCATACACGGGTCGACTTCATCCATACAAACGATTGAACAAATTCTATAATATCAATAGCCTATATGTATATAAGTGTATTGCATTTCTAAGTGTTTACTGCATAAACGCTTGTAATTGTTTTCCGTATAAATGTGTTACACCTAATAATTCTTTTCCGCACATACACATACATACACACATACATATACACATACACACACATACACACGCATACATATACATATATACATACATATATACATACATATATTACAAATGCATTACACTTATAATAATTGTTTTCCACATAAATGCATTACACTTATAATAATTGTTTACCACATAAATGCATTACACTTATACTAATTGCTTTCCACATAAATGCATTACACATATACTAATTGATTTCCACATAAATGCATTAAACCTATACTAATTGATTTCCACATAAATGCATTACACTTATAATAATTGTTTACCACACAAATGCATTACATTTATAATTATTGTTTACCACACAATTGCATTACACTTATAATTATTGTTTACCACATAAATGCATTACACTTATAATAATTGTTTACCACACAAATGCATTACACTTATAATAATTGTTTACCACATAAATGCATTACACTTACAATTAATTGTCTTCCACATAAATGCATTACACTTATAATAATTGTTTACCACACAAATGCATTACACTTATAATTAGTGTTTACCACATCAATGCATTACACTTACAATTAATTGTCTTCCACATAAATGCATTACACTTATAATAATTGTTTACCACACAAATGCATTACACTTATAATAATTGTTTACCACATAAATGCATTACACTTATAATAATTGTTTACCACACAAATGCATTACACTTATAATAATTGTTTACCTCATAAATGCATTACACTTATAATAATTGTTTACCACACAAATGCATTACACTTATAATAATTGTTTACCTCATAAATGCATTACACTTATAATAATTGTTTACCACATAAATGCATTACACTTATAATAATTGTTTACCACACAAATGCATTACACTTATAATAATTGTTTCCCACATAAATGCATTACACAAGTAATAATTGTTTACCACATAAATCCATTACACAAGTAATAATTGTTTCCCACATAAATGCATTACATTTATAATAATTGTTTACCCCAACAAGTATTACACTTATAATAACTGTTTACCACCTAAATGCATTTCACTAGTAATAAATGCTTAACACATAAAAACATTACACTAGCAGTACTTGTTTTCCACATAAATCTATTATGTTTATAAATTATTTTCCATATAAGTTAATTACCCCTATAAGTGTTTAACATATAAATGCATTACCCATACAGTTTTTACAGTAACACTGTTAATCCTATATTATATAGTAGATGAATATGTCTCTTATTGTGTTGGCCATGGCTATCTATCCATTTCTGGTAGTCTTTCCATTTTACATCGTTTGTGGTCTCACTAGTGCTGCGCAGTCTTCTATACATGATCCTGCCATGCTGTGTCCATACACTGTGATATTGGGCCTTCCTTATAACACATGCTAATACCTCCTGGTTTTTATAGGTTAATTTTTCATTAATGTAGATATTTGTTCCTTTTAACAGATTCTTCTCCCTATATATATTGTCACGCGTTGTTCGGGACTTAAATCTAACTATTATGTCTCTTGTACCATTTTTCATTTTCCCCAATCTGTGTGAAATATCAATGTCGTCAATATGGAGTTGCGTCCCCAGTACTGCATTCAATTTCTCGCTTAAGATTTTTGCGGTTTCTTCCGCGGTTTCTGTTTTTTGTATATCTATGGAAACTTGTTTTATTCCGTCAATTGGTGCTACGCTATTCCCTGCACGGTTGACTTCAGCTACTTCGGGTATTCTAGTTTGTCTTCTCTCGATCAGTGGTATTCCACGTATGCGCAGGTTGTTTCTTCTGTGTACTGTTCTGCTCTGTTTTCATTTTCTAATCGTTCTTGATATTTTATATCTACTTCGCACTTTAGTCTCTCGTGATTTCCTTTCACCGTTTCTATCTCTTCTTTAAGTCTTTCAACTGCATTTCCCAGTCTATCCTTTTGTACATTGCTTTCGTACAGCTGACCCTCTAACATGTCTATCTTTTTGTTTACTGATTTTAGAAGCTCTTCTTTCATTTCTGACATAATAGTTTTTACCATGGATCTCCATTTCAATTCCTCTTTCTCTTTCTCCTTTAGCAACCTGCTTTCCAGATCTTTTACTATGCCTTTTAACTTTGATTCGTCTTTCTCCTTTTCCTTTAATAATCTGCTTTCAAGGTTTTTTACTGATTTTCAACACATGTTTCAACACATTTTTCTACATTTGAAACGCGGCTACATATCAGTTGCAGTTGATTTGCTATACTTTTCATATCTATATATGCTTCCTGTAATGTTTCCGTTTCTGTGGTTTCAAATGATTCAATATTATCATCTTTCATATCTTGATCAGTTGCCATTTTCTTCTTTTTTTTCTTTTTCTTTCCAGTGTTGGATTCTTTCCTTTCAGTAAATTCATATGTTGTATTGTCATGTTCGCTCACGCTGCTTGTTGATTCAGCTGTCCGTTTTAAACCTGTTATTTTACTTTTTGTTTCACCCACAATAACGTCTGTTATACAACTATTTTGCATTTTAGAATGATTCTTCCTTTCTGTTGACATTTCTCCTCGTGTGTATTGTAGTTCAATTTGTTATTATCGTGTGTCGGTTACAACAGTGTAAGTTTATAAATAGACAGTCCAGATAAGAACAGACTATCCAGATAAACCGGTTTGTATTATTAGCGTTTGACTGTTACAACAGTGTAAGTTTATAAATAGACAGTCCAGATAAGAATAGACTATCCAGATAAACCGGTTTGTATTACACGGTCAATGTGTGATCTCAATCAATACATATCCAATTTTCCAATAAACCACTGTTCAAAAGCCTCAAGTTTTATTCACATTTTATTGTTTATATCGATACCTCCAATATTCGTGCATTCGATTCAATATTCAAATATCCAAAACAAATTCCAATAACACTGTTTTTCCCAACAATAGCTAATTCCTTCACCAGCTCATAAAAACCCGTCCATATTGATAGACCGGACGTCTCAAGATGTTTGGCGCCGCAATGTCTGTTATAGATGTTAATTCTGCTATTTAAGAAATGAAAAATTATGAAGAAATTAGTGCATTTTTATCCAGCCATGGAGGCGTTAAGGAAATATGTAACTCACTATTAGAATATAAACTGTTTCTATGATAGTTAGAAAAATTAATATTTAAAGAAGTATTAACTCTTAAATATTTAAGTCGTATTAAATACGTGAACGGAAGATAATTAGGCCTTTTAAGAAACGATTGATTTGGCTAATATATCTATTGGAATAGTTTGATAAAGGAAGGAAATTAGTATAGTAATAGGACTATTATGAACACATTAAAATAGTGAGGTGAATAATAAGATGCGAGATATCACGAATATATGATACATGTTATAGATTTGAAATAAAATGAGATTGTTGTAAATGATATTACACAAAGGAAAATGAAAGACTGTGTTGAGTTATAGTATATGAAGGACCATAGAGAAACCCCCTAGACAACTCCAGCGAGTCTACGATATGATAGACTCTGGTTAGAGCATTGATATCGGAAAATAGACATAAGAAGAAAGGGAGGCTCGTGACAATATGTCCTCTTTGATAAAGTTTAAATGTTTTTCAAAACTGAACGAGTGTTTAAACAAACTGCAAAAATAACGTTGGTGGCCATACAGGATAATGTGAGCTAGTCAAAAATTACTTTATAAATGAGAGAAAAAAAATAGTAATAAAAAATAAACATTTAATATTCAACTTTGTTATTAATCAGGAGCTGTTCAAAAACGTTCCGGAACTTGGGCATATTATAGAACCCAGACAGCAGATATCTCTGAGTATCCAGGAACAGTGAGCTGAGCTGATGATGATGATTGAGTTTATTTATCCTCGCCTCCGGCGAACCATATGGGCGAGCGTACTAAGATGATTATTCCTCTGTGGTGCTTATGATGACATCCCCAGATGGCTTCTTCTTTCCGTGTCAGTGTGACAAGACCTGGTCTGTACGTGGTCCTTTAGAGGGCCACCCTCCTCACTGTTGGTCACCCTGCAGCAGCATTTATACGGATCTGGCAGTTAGACATCTGGTCGTCGATTGTCACTCAGGGGAGCGTGGATGCCACGACCGTTGCCGCTCCCTCAGGTTCGCCGTCTCGTCTATCTGCCGGAGAAGTAGAAGACGGAGGAGAAAGATCGAAGAAGCCAGCGAAGATATAGTGCACATTTCAAAACACTATCTAGAAGAGACGGCGGATCTGTCCTAATGTGCCATAGCCGTGGGTCCACATGCTGGCGAGCCTCCCCCTTCGCAAGATCGACGACCAGAAGATCCCAGAATCCTACGCTGCTGCTGCGGGATGTGCCCCGGTCACGACGTGCACGTCGTGAGGAGATCGACCGGGAGTGAGTGAGCGTGAGCGTGCAGTGTTTCCCATTATATTCAATACTCCTGGCATTGAATAAAACAGCCGTGGACTTCCTGAGTTTGGATGTGGAAGGTGCCGAGCGCTATGTACTTGAAACCATTCCCTGGGACAGTGTGGACATCAGTATGATTGCTATTGAATATGATAAATGGCCAGGAGGACACGCAGCATTGTGCGAGTATATGGAAAGAATAGGAGGACACGCAGCATTGTGTGAGTATATGGAAAGGAAAGGCTATGAATGTCTTATAAGGATGAAAGCACCACCTGCAGCCGATGTGTTATTTAAGAAAATAAATTAAATAATAGAAGTACTGTATTTCTTATATAATAGTGTTGCATAGGAACAGTTTAATAGTAATTTTAGTTCGTATTATTTTATCATTTTGTAGAGTAGCGTCTGGGCCATTGCATTCTAAAATTAATAAAAGTTACCATGTATAGATTAACGTTTGTTGAATGAGTTCTCTCGTTAAATAATGTATGTATTTATTTATTTATATTATTATTATTATTATATATGTACATGGTCGTATGCACACATAATATGCTACAAGGTCTAGACATTTTTCATTCAAACAGCTACAAATAATTATTACATACGTACCAACCCATAAGCACTGCACACTGAGCTGTCCATAGCCACTAGACCACTGATCTGCCACAAACCACTGGACCACTGTTCCTAACCATTGAAGCACGGACCCGCCATAAACCACTGTCCCTAACAATTGAATTACGGATCCACCACAAACCACTGGAACAGTCCCTAACCACTGGATCACGGATACGCCACAAACCACTGGACCACTGGATCACGGATCCGCCACAAACCACTGGACCACTGTCCCTAACCACTGGAACACGGCCACAAACCACTGGACCACTGTCCCTAACCACTGGATCAGGGATCCGCCACAAACCACTGTCCCTAACCACTGGAACACGGACCCGCCATAAACCACTGGACCACTGTCCCTAACCACTGGATCAGGGATCCGCCACTAACCACTGGACCACTGTCCCTAACCATTGGAACACGGATCCGCCACAAACCACTGTCCCTAACCACTGGAACACGGACCCGCCATAAACCACTGGACCACTGTCCCTAACCACTGGATCACGGATCCGCCACAAACCACTGGACCACTGTCCCTAACCACTGGATCAGGGATCCGCCACAAGCCACTGTCCCTATCCACTGCATCACAGATCCGCCACAAACCACTGTCCCTAATCACTGGATCACGGATCCGCCACAAACCACTGTCCCTAACCACTGGATCACGGATCCGCCACAAACCACTGGACCACTGTCCCTAACCACTGGATCACGGATCCGCCACAAACCACTGTCCCTAACCACTGGAACACGGATCCGCCACAAACCACTGTCCCTAACCACTGGATCACGGATCCGCCACAAACCACTGTCCCTAACCACTGGATCAGGGATCCGCCACAAACCACTGGACCACAGTCCCTAACCACTGGATCACGGATACGCCACAAACCACTGGACCACTGGATCACGGATCCGCCACAAACCACTGGACCACTGTCCTTAACCACTGGAACACGGATCCGCCACAAACCACTGTCCCTAACCATTGGATCACGGATCCGCCACAAACCACTGGACCACTGGATCACGGATCCGCCACAAACCACTGGACCACTGTCCCTAACCACTGGAACACGGATCCGCCACAAACCACTGTCCCTAACCACTGGATCACGGATCCGCCACAAACCACTGGACCACTGTCCCTAACCACTGGATCAGGGATCCGCCACAAACCACTGGATCACTGTCCCTAACCACTGGAACACGGATCCACCACAAACCACTGGACCACAGTCCCTAACCATTGGATCAGGGATCCGCCACAAACCACTGGACCACTGTCCCTAAACACTGGATCACGGATCCGCCACAAACCACTGGACCACAGTCCCTAACCACTGGATCACGGACCCGCCACAAACCACTGTCCCTTACCACTGGATCATGGACCCGCCACAAACCACTGTCCCTAACCACTGGATCACGGATTCGCCACAAACCACTGTCCCTGACCACTGGATCACGGATCCGCCACAAACCAATGTCCCTAACCACTGCATCACGGATCCGCTACAAACCACTCTCCCTATCCACTGCATCACGGATCCGCCACAAACCACTGTCCCTAACCACTGGAACACGGACCCGCCATAAACCACTGGACCACTGTCCCTAACCACTGGACCACTGTCCCTAACCACTGCATCACGGATCCGCAACAAACCACTGGAACACGGACCCGCCATAAACCACTGGACCACTGTCCCTAACCACTGGATCAGGGATCCGCCACAAACCACTTGACCACTGTCCCTAACCACTGGAACACGGATCCGCCACAAACCACTGTCCCTAACCACTGGAACACGGACCCGCCATAAACCACTGGACCACTGTCCCTAACCACTGGATCACGGATCCGCCACAAACCACTGGACCACTGTCCCTAACCACTGGATCAGGGATCCGCCACAAGCCACTGTCCCTATCCACTGCATCACGGATCCGCCACAAACCACTGTCCCTAACCACTGGATCACGGATCCGCCACAAACCACTGGACCACAGTCCCTAACCACTGGATCACGGATACGCCACAAACCACTGGACCACTGGATCACGGATCCGCCACAAACCACTGGACCACTGTCCCTAACCACTGGAACACGGATCCGCCACAAACCACTGTCCCTAACCATTGGATCACGGATCTGCCACAAACCACTGGACCACTGGATCACGGATCCGTCACAAACCACTGGACCACTGTCCCTAACCACTGGAACACGGATCCGCCACAAACCACTGTCCCTAACCACTGGATCACGGATCCGCCACAAACCACTGGACCACTGTCCCTAACCACTGGATCAGGGATCCGCCACAAACCACTGGACCACTGTCCCTAACCACTGGAACACGGATCCACCACAAACCACTGGACCACAGTCCCTAACCATTGGATCAGGGATTCACCACAAACCACTGGACCACTGTCCCTAACCACTGGATCACGGATCCGCCACAAACCACTGGACCACAGTCCCTTACCACTGGATCATGGACCCGCCACAAACCACTGTCCCTAACCACTGGATCACGGATTCGCCACAAACCACTGTCCCTAACCACTGGATCACGGATCCGCCACAAACCAATGTCCCTAACCACTGCATCACGGATCCGCTACAAACCACTCTCCCTATCCACTGCATCACGGATCCGCCACAAACCACTGTCCCTAACCACTGGAACACGGACCCGCCATAAACCACTGGACCACTGTCCCTAACCACTGGACCACTGTTCCTAACCACTGCATCACGGATCCGCCACAAACCACTGTCCCTAACCACTGGAACACGGACCCGCCATAAACCACTGGACCACTGTCCCTAACCACTGGATCAGGGATCCGCCACAAACCACTTGACCACTGTCCCTAACCACTGGAACACGGATCCGCCACAAACCACTGTCCCTAACCACTGGAACACGGACCCGCCATAAACCACTGGACCACTGTCCCTAACCACTGGATCACGGATCCGCCACAAACCACTGTCCCTAACCACTGCATCACGGATCCGCTACAAACCACTGTCCCTATCCACTGCATCACGGATCCGCCACAAACCACTGTCCCTAACCACTGGATCACGGATCCGCCACAAACCACTGTCCCTAACCACTGCATCACGGATCCGCTACAAACCACTCTCCCTATCCACTGCATCACGGATCCGCCACAAACCACTGTCCCTAACCACTGGATCACGGATCCGCCACAAACCACTGTCCCTAACCACTGCATCACGGATCCGCTACAAACCACTCTCCCTATCCACTGCATCACGGATCCGCCACAAACCACTGTCCCTAACCACTGGAACACGGACCCGCCATAAACCACTGGACCACTGTCCCTAACCACTGGACCACTGTCCCTAACCACTGCATCACGGATCCGCAACAAACCACTGGAACACGGACCCGCCATAAACCACTGGACCACTGTCCCTAACCACTGGATCAGGGATCCGCCACAAACCACTTGACCACTGTCCCTAACCACTGGAACACGGATCCGCCACAAACCACTGTCCCTAACCACTGGAACACGGACCCGCCATAAACCACTGGACCACTGTCCCTAACCACTGGATCACGGATCCGCCACAAACCACTGGACCACTGTCCCTAACCACTGGATCAGGGATCCGCCACAAGCCACTGTCCCTATCCACTGCATCACGGATCCGCCACAAACCACTGTCCCTAATCACTGGATCACGGATCCGCCACAAACCACTGTCCCTAACCACTGGATCACGGATCCGCCACAAACCACTGGACCACAGTCCCTAACCACTGGATCACGGATACGCCACAAACCACTGGACCACTGGATCACGGATCCGCCACAAACCACTGGACCACTGTCCCTAACCACTGGAACACGGATCCGCCACAAACCACTGTCCCTAACCATTGGATCACGGATCTGCCACAAACCACTGGACCACTGGATCACGGATCCGTCACAAACCACTGGACCACTGTCCCTAACCACTGGAACACGGATCCGCCACAAACCACTGTCCCTAACCACTGGATCACGGATCCGCCACAAACCACTGGACCACTGTCCCTAACCACTGGATCAGGGATCCGCCACAAACCACTGGACCACTGTCCCTAACCACTGGAACACGGATCCACCACAAACCACTGGACCACAGTCCCTAACCATTGGATCAGGGATTCACCACAAACCACTGGACCACTGTCCCTAACCACTGGATCACGGATCCGCCACAAACCACTGGACCACAGTCCCTAACCACTGGATCACGGACCCGCCACAAACCACTGTCCCTTACCACTGGATCATGGACCCGCCACAAACCACTGTCCCTAACCACTGGATCACGGATTCGCCACAAACCACTGTCCCTGACCACTGGATCACGGATCCGCCACAAACCAATGTCCCTAACCACTGCATCACGGATCCGCTACAAACCACTCTCCCTATCCACTGCATCACGGATCCGCCACAAACCACTGTCCCTAACCACTGGAACACGGACCCGCCATAAACCACTGGACCACTGTCCCTAACCACTGGACCACTGTCCCTAACCACTGCATCACGGATCCGCCACAAACCACTGTCCCTAACCACTGGAACACGGACCCGCCATAAACCACTGGACCACTGTCCCTAACCACTGGATCAGGGATCCGCCACAAACCACTTGACCACTGTCCCTAACCACTGGAACACGGATCCGCCACAAACCACTGTCCCTAACCACTGGAACACGGACCCGCCATAAACCACTGGACCACTGTCCCTAACCACTGGATCACGGATCCGCCACAAACCACTGTCCCTAACCACTGGAACACGGACCCGTCATAAACCACTGGACCACTGTCCCTAACCACTGGATCACGGATCCGCCACAAATCACTGGACCACTGTCCCTAACCACTGGATCAGGGATCCGCCACAAACCACTGTCCCTATCCACTGCATCACGGATCCGTCACAAACCACTGTCCTTAACCACTGGATCACGGATCCGCCACAAACCACTGTCCCTAACCACTGGATCACGGATCCGCCACAAACCACTCGACCACTGTCCCTAACCACTGGATCACGGATCCGCCACAAACCACTGTCCCTAACCACTGGATCACGGATCCGTCACAAACCACTGGACCACTGTCCCTAACCACTGGATCACGGATCCGCCACAACCCACTGTCCCTAACCACTGGAACACGGATCCTCCACAAACCACTGTCCCTAACCACTGGATCACGGATCCGCCACAAACCACTGTACCTAACCACTGGATCAGGGATCCGCCACAAACCACTGGACCACTGTCCCTAACCACTGGAACACGGATCCACCACAAACCACTGGACCACAGTCCCTAACCACTGGATCACGGATACGCCACAAACCACTGGATCACGGATCCGCCACAAACCACTGGACCACTGTCCCTAACAACTGGAACACGGATCCGCCACAAACCACTGTCCCTAACCATTGGATCACGGATCCGCCACAAACCACTGGACCACTGGATCACGGATCCGCCACAAACCACTGGACCACTGTCCCTAACCACTGGAACACGGATCCGCCACAAACCACTGTCCCTAACCACTGGACCACTGTCCCTAACCACTGGATCACGGATCCGCCACAAACCACTGTCCCTAACCACTGGATCACGGATCCGCCACAAACCACTGGACCACTGTCCCTAACCACTGGATCAGGGATCCACCACAAACCACTGGACCACTGTCCCTAACCACTGGAACACGGATCCACCACAAACCACTGGACCACAGTCCCTAACCATTGGATCAGGGATCCGCCACAAACCACTGGACCACTGTCCCTAACCACTGTATCACGGATCCGCCACAAACCACTGGACCACAGTCCCTAACCACTGGATCACGGATCCGCCACAAACCACTGTCCCTATCCACTGCATCACGGATCCGCTACAAACCACTGTCCCTATCCACTGTATCACGGACCCGCCACAAACCACTGTCCCTTACCACTGGATCATGGACCCGCCACAAACCACTGTCCCTAACCACTGGATCACGGATTCGCCGCAAACCACTGTCCCTAACCACTGGATCACGGATCCGCCACAAACCACTGTCCCTAACCACTGCCTCACGGATCCGCTACAAACCACTGTCCCTATCCACTGCATCACGGATCCGCCACAAACCACTGTCCCTAACCACTGGAACACGGACCCGCCATAAACCACTGGACCACTGTCCCTAACCACTGGACCACTGTCCCTAACCACTGCATCACGGATCCGCCACAAACCACTGTCCCTAACCACTGGAACACGGACCCGCCATAAACCACTGGACCACTGTCCCTAACCACTGGATCAGGGATCCGCCACAAACCACTTGACCACTGTCCCTAACCACTGGAACACGGATCCGCCACAAACCACTGTCCCTAACCACTGGATCACGGATCCGCCACAAACCACTGTCCGTAACCACTGGAACACGGACCCGTCATAAACCACTGGACCACTGTCCCTAACCACTGGATCACGGATCCGCCACAAACCACTGGACCACTGGACCACTGTCCCTAACCACTGGATCAGGGATCCGCCACAAACCACTGTCCCTATCCACTGCATCACGGATCCGCCACAAACCACTGTCCCTAACCACTGGATCACGGATCCGCCACAAACCACTGTCCCTAACCACTGGATCACGGATCCGCCACAAACCACTGGACCACTGGATCACGGATCCGCCACAAACCACGGGACCACTGTCCCTAACCACTGGAACACGGATCCGCCACAAACCACTTTCCCTAACCACTGGATCACGGATCCGCCACAAACCACTGGACCACTGTCCCTAACCACTGGATCAGGGATCCGCCACAAATCACTGGACCACTGTCCCTATCCACTGGAACACGGATCCACCACAAACCACTGGACCACAGTCCCTAACCATTGGATCAGGGATCCGCCACAAACCACTGGACCACTGTCCCTAACCACTGGATCACGGATCCGCCACAAACCACTGGACCACAGTCCCTAACCACTGGATCACGGACCGGCCACAAACCACTGTCCCTTACCACTGGATCATGGACCCGCCACAAACCACTGTCCCTAACCACTGGATCACGGATTCGCCACAAACCACTGTCCCTAACCACTGAATCACGGATCCGCCACAAACCACTGTCCCTAACCACTGCATCACGGATCCGCTACAAACCACTCTCCCTATCCACTGCATCACGGATCCGCCACAAACCACTGTCCCTAACCACTGGAACATGGACCCGCCATAAACCACAGGACCACTGTCCCTAACCACTGGACCACTGTCCCTAACCACTGCATCACGGATCCGCCACAAACCACTGTCCCTAACCACTGGAACACGGACCCGCCATAAACCACTGGACCACTGTCCCTAACCACTGGATCAGGGATCCGCCACAAACCACTGGACCACTGTCCCTAACCACTGGATCACGGATCCGCCACAAACCACTGGACCACTGTCCCTAACCATTGGATCACGGATCCGCCACAAACCACTGGACCACTGGATCACGGATCCGCCACAAACCACTGGACCACTGTCCCTAACCACTGGAACACGGATCCACCACAAACCACTGGACCACAGTCCCTAACCACTGGATCACGGATACGCCACAAACCACTGGATCACGGATCCGCCACAAACCACTGGACCACTGTCCCTAACCACTGGAACACGGATCCGCCACAAACCACTGTCCCTAACCATTGGATCACGGATCCGCCACAAACCACTGGACCACTGGATCACGGATCCGCCACAAACCACTGGACCACTGTCCCTAACCACTGGAACACGGATCCGCCACAAACCACTGTCCCTAACCACTGGACCACTGTCCCTAACCACTGGATCACGGATCCGCCACAAACCACTGTCCCTAACCACTGGATCACGGATCCGCCACAAACCACTGGACCACTGTCCCTAACCACTGGATCACGGATCCGCCACAAACCACTGACTGTCCCTAACCACTGGAACACGGATCCACCACAAACCACTGGCCCAGTCCCTAACCATTGGATCAGGGATCCGCCACAAACCACTGGACCACTGTCCCTAACCACTGGATCACGGATCCGCCACAAACCACTGGACCACAGTCCCTAACCACTGGATCACGGATCCGCCACAAACCACTGTCCCTATCCACTGCATCACGGATCCGCTAAAACCACTGTCCCTATCCACTGATCACGGACCCGCCACAAACCACTGTCCCTTACCACTGGATCATGGACCCGCCACAAACCACTGTCCCTAACCACTGGATCACGGATTCGCCACAAACCACTGTCCCTAACCACTGGATCACGGATCCGCCACAAACCACTGTCCCTAACCACTGCATCACGGATCCGCTACAAACCACTGTCCCTATCCACTGCATCACGGATCCGCCACAAACCACTGTCCCTAACCACTGGAACACGGACCCGCCATAAACCACTGGACCACTGTCCCTAACCACTGGACCACTGTCCCTAACCACTGCATCACGGATCCGCCACAAACCACTGTCCCTAACCACTGGAACACGGACCCGCCATAAACCACTGGACCACTGTCCCTAACCACTGGATCAGGGATCCGCCACAAACCACTTGACCACTGTCCCTAACCACTGGATCACGGATCCGCCACAAACCACTGGACCACTGTCCCTAACCATTGGATCACGGATCCGCCACAAACCACTGGACCACTGGATCACGGATCCGCCACAAACCACTGGACCACTGTCCCTAACCACTGGAACACGGATCCGCCACAAACCACTGTCCCTAACCACTGGACCACTGTCCCTAACCACTGGATCACGGATCCGCCACAAACCACTGTCCCTAACCACTGGATCACGGATCCGCCACAAACCACTGGACCACTGTCCCTAACCACTGGATCACGGATCCGCCACAAACCACTGGACCACTGTCCCTAACCACTGGAACACGGATACACCACAAACCACTGGACCACAGTCCCTAACCATTGGATCAGGGATCCGCCACAAACCACTGGACCACTCTCCCTAACAACTGGAACACGGATCCGCCACAAACCACTGTCCCTAACCACTGGAACACGGATCCGCCACAAACAACTGTCCCTAACCACTGGAACACGGACCCGCCACAAACAACTGTCCCTAACCACTGGATCACGGACCCACCACAAACCACTGTCCCTAACCACTGGACCACGGACCCGCCACAAACCACTGTCCCTAACCACTGGAACACGGACCCGCCACAAACCACTGTCCCTAACCACTGGAACACGGATCCGCCACAAACAACTGTCCCTAACCACTGGATCACGGACCCGCCACAAACCACTGTCCCTAACCACTGGATCATCATCATCATCATCATCATCATCATCATCATCACAACCACCACCACCACCACCATCATCATCATCATTATCATCATCATCACCACACCACCACCACAATCATCATTATCATCATATGCAGCTTATTCCCTAATGTCCATTCCATGCACAATAACACATTAATCATTAGGATATATAAGGATGTGTTGGGCTTATGTTATATAAAGTGGAAGTCGTGATAGCGCAGTTGTAGGGAGTTCGTTTCAGGTATGGAAGGCCCGGCGTTAGCGACCAACTGTAGCCATTACGAGTGTGCTCTTCTGAAGGCAAGGATGGTAAATCCACATTGTCTCGTCTCTCTGACATCATGGCGATGGATTCCATAGGAATGAGGTCTCGAGAGCGATTAATATAATGTTGTAGAAACTTGTTTGGCAATCGAGCTAAACTAAATTTACGTACACAAAAAAAGCGCGATTTGTTTAATCAAATTTAGTCAGCAAGAAACAGTCATAAAATAGGCCTTACTGCGCGTAGTTATATAAATCACTGACATTATACTTACTACTTTATTTTTCATCAGCAGATAACGGCATGATGTAGTTATCACTACCCATCTTCCGTGCCTTTGGTTTATAAGCATCTGGCTTGGCGTATTCTCTTGCATTAATGTACATGCGCCTCCCCGTGAAATTCGCACGCTCTTTCCGCCAATCAGCTGCGCTGAGACGATCTCAGTTACCAGGCACTTCTCATCGGTAATTTGGATAAGACTAGTCGGATTAGGGTCTGTTGGGGATTATCCCGTACATTTGAACCTTTCTATGCAATTTTTGTTTTGTTTGCATATTGTATTGGAGTTAAATGACCAGTGAAAATTAATGTAACACACCTGTGGAATTTAGCAGTTATCAATTTTGTGGAATTTTATTGACTGTTTCTGAGGAGTTTTTGGATATTTAGAAGATATGAGAAGTGGATTATCGGCCAGGATGTGTAATCTAGTACATGTTGGCTTGTTTGTGTTAGTTTCTTTTGGCTACGTGTCCTCGGTTCCTCTCAGACTGTTTTACCCGTACGGTGATTCCCGGGCCGACACCCATCTACAGTATGCCGACGATGTTAGCTCGCCGGAAATACAGTTGCAGACACCTATTCACTTCTACGACGGATTTTATACAAGTATATTTGTAAGTATCCGGTGGGAGTATGTATGTATCATTGTATGTATGCTATGTATAAGGTGCACACTTTAGACATATGTGGCGACCTGTTGGGCCATGCCCTCGGGGAGACACCACAATGGAATGTCCCTAAGGGAGATATGTGGTGATCTGTACACAATGGCCAATATTCTACCACAACTTGCGAGTAGAATATGAGTCACTACGGAAGGAGCATGCGGGGTATCTCGGTGGGGGGGATACAATGAGAAGAGGAAATTGAGACAGACCAGGGGCGGTGAAATTCCAAGAAGCAGGATTAGGTCTTCTCCCCATTTAAGGACACAACTTCAACTCTGGGGTGTATATTGTCCTTGTATACGTGTGGTTTTGAGTTATACATAGCATGCATGTGTTGGCATTTGGGAGTCCATGTGTGGGCATTTGGGAGTCCATGTGTGGGCATTTGGGAGTCCGGGGGCAGAACCGGAAGGGGCAGATACCATTCCGTGCTGCTTCGGGGGTGTTAACAATAATTACTGCATGTGTTCAGCGTTTATTTACCGTCGCTACAGGCTGTCCGTATGTACAAGAAAAGCACACACGTTCTCATAATGCTATCTATCTACATACTTAGGATGTTAAACCCCTCGTGGGGATGTAGTCATACTTTCCGATGATGATGATGATGATGATTGAGCTTATTCTCCCTCGCCGCCGGCGCACCATGTGGGCGAGCGTACTAAGACGTTTAATTAGCGCTAATATTAAATAAACTAACGTGGTTATTTTGTGTGCGTTAATAATATTATGTGAATGCTCAGCCCGGCCATAGATTATATTGATGTTTGGAGGATAGTGCAATGATACAGACGGAGACCCATCCCAGTGTTTCCTCTGGTTCTTTTACGTGCACGATGTAAAGCTCTGACATGACACCTCGGTTTAAAATCTCATCCTAAAGACTATGGTTTGAGTCAGTTTAGTATGGTATAACGAGGGATCGAACTTGCGACCTATGTATGTACGTCCGGCGTGTTAACCACATGACCAGTAATCCGCTACACTAATTATGCATTACGGAATTACTGTATATATACAAGTTGTGTACATGAACTAGACTAATTGGTATCGTGTTCATTAATATTATCTATATATTCACTACATACGTGGTCTGACCGAGTATCGAACCCGGGACCGTTCGATTCCAAAATCAGACACTCTACCACTGGACCACGGACGCCACATATATGGTTCGATACTCGGTCAGACCACGTATGTAGTGTCATTGAGCAAGGCACAGTACACACATTGTTTATTATTGATTAACCGCCCAGGAAAACATGTCCAGGTCCCCACAAGGGGTTTGACGTTAATGAAACATACATTCATTTTTACATTATCAATGAGTGTGTGCTTTACGTTTATTTATCGTCGCTACCGGGTACCCATATGAGCGACGCTTCCTGAATAGATTAGTCATTTTAGATGTGTGATGGATAGTGTAATGATACAGACATAGACCCATTCCAGAGTCTCATCTGGTTCGTTTACGTGCACGGTGTAAAGCACCGACACGAGACCTCGGTTTAAAGTCCCATTTGAAAGACTGTTAATTTTATTACGGTCAGACGGGGCGATCGATTCTGCGATCCCACGATTAATATCAAGGAGGACTTCCATCTCAACATATATAATAAAAGATGATGATGATTGAGCTTATTTACCCTCGCCACCGGCGAACCATATGGGCGAGCGCACTAAGAAGTTTAGTTATTACTCATAGATTATAGACTACGGTGATTAAGTTGTGTGTGTTAATAATACGATTTGAATGCTCAGCCCGGCCATAGATTAGGCTACAAGCACCAAATTATATAGAGTCGGTACAGGAGTCACGCTGTACTAACACGCATCTTAATTATATAATGTGTGAATTAGATGAGTAATGTTATTTGATAACTCAGCCCCACCATAACTTAGGCTACGAGCATCAAAATACATAGGGTCTGTTTAGGAGTCACTCTAAACTGTCCTCGTATCTCTTGATATTATATATCTTTTCCATGTTCGATGATCTCTATGTCCTCGCACGCGACGCGCGATCAATTATCGACCCGATTTATTATGTTTCTAGCCGTTTATATGTCATTCTTTATGGTTCTTAATGTAATGTAATCTGATAACAATATATAGTGTGTCATTTTGATTTGTGAATGTCAATATGTGTTCTTATTCAAACAAATGTAAGAATTCGCACTTAATGATAGACAACAATAGCCGTAAGCCGTTTTAAACTGTTAAGCGTATTTCGTCCAGTCTTAGCCACTTATATTGGATCTAACAAGTATGTGTTAATAATCACATTTAACGCTGAGTGTGAAAAAACTTGGCAGAAGTTACAAAGCAACATGCATACCTGTGTAGAAGATGTTATCACATACACACTATACTATCTTGGAAAGCCTGGCAGACTTTGTCTGGGAATTTATATACCTGTATTACGCTGACATTACATTAAATACACTTTACCTTGTAATTAAGGCTGACATTACTGTTATCACCGCCCCCAATTATCTAATATATGTCTGCCTTACCAGTAGCGTATCAAGAGGTAAGCCTAAATTGAGTCTATATGGTTTCGTGGGTCTGTTCCCTTGAACATAAAGTGGGTGGGGGGGGGGGCATAGAAGTGATTTCCAGCGTTTTCTAGCTATTTGAAGTTTATTTTTAAGACATTTGTTTCATTTCAATATTCATATATCAAAGAGCAATTATTCTCTGTCCCGGAATGTGTGTGTATTACGTTTACTTATCGTCGCTACCGGTTGTCCATATGAGCGACGCCTCCTGAAGAGATTAGTCATTTTAGATATTTGGAGGATAGTGCAATGATACACAGAGAGAGACCCATTCCAGAGTCTCCTCTAGTTCTTTTACGTGCACGATAAGCACCGACACGAGACCTCAGTTAAACACGTCCCATCTGAAAGACTGTTAATTTCATTAGGGTCAGACGGGGGATCTGTCCCGGAAAATCCCACAACTGTTTTAAAAAGAATTTCAAACGGATTGGTGAGAACGAACATTACGGCCAATACAGAAGGCAATATTTTATACGGCAAAGGGATATAGTTTGCAATCCATTTTATTTATTTAATCTTTCATTTGATTTATTATTGTTTTGCTTTGGCCATTTTGACCTATGCGTCCCCTCCTCAGTGTGGCTACGGACCTGTAGTATGCGTCCCCTCCTCAGTGTGGCTACGGACCTGTAGTATGCGTCCCCTCCTCAGTGTGGCTACGGACCTGTAGTATGCGTCCCCTCCTCAGTGTGGCTACGGACCTGTAGTATGCGTCCCCTCCTCAGTGTGGCTACGGACCTGTAGTATGCGTCCCCTCCTCAGTGTGGCTACGGACCTGTAGTATGCGTCCCCTCCTCAGTGTGGCTACGGACCTGTAGTATGCGTCCCCTCCTCAGTGTGGCTACGGACCTGTAGTATACTTCCCCTCCTCAGTGTGGCTACGGACCTGTAGTATGCGTCCCCTCCACAGTGTGGCTACGGACCTGTAGTATGCGTCCCCTCCTCAGTGTGGCTACGGACCTGTAGTATGCGTCCCCTCCTCAGTGTGGCTACGGACCTGTAGTATGCGTCCCCTCCTCAGTGTGGCTACGGACCTGTAGTATGCGTCCCCTCCTCAGTGTGGCTACGGACCTGTAGTATGCGTCCCCTCCTCAGTGTGGCTACGGACCTGTAGTATGCGTCCCCTCCTCAGTGTGGCTACGGACCTGTAGTATGCGTCCCCTCCTCAGTGTGGCTACGGACCTGTAGTATGCGTCCCCTCCTCAGTGTGGCTACGGACCTGTAGTATGCGTCCCCTCCTTAGTGTGGCTACGGACCTGTAGTATGCGTCCACTCCTCAGTGTGGCTACGGACCTGCTTTATACATTACACTGAATGACAGTAGTATACTTCCACTCCTCAGTGTGGCTACGGACCTGCTTTTTACATTACACTGAAGGACAGTAGTATGCGTCCCCTCCTAAGTGTGGCTACGGACCTGCTTTTTACATTACACTGAAGGACAGTAGTATACTTCCCCTCCTAAGTGTGGCTACGGACCTGCTTTTTACATTACACTGAAGGACAGTAGTATGCGTCCCCTCCTAAGTGTGGCTACGGACCTGCTTTTTACATTACACTGAAGGACAGTAGTATGCGTCCCCTCCTAAGTGTGGCTACGGACCTGCTTTTTACATTACACTGAAGGACAGTAGTATGCGTCCCCTCCTAAGTGTGGCTACGGACCTGCTTTTTACATTACACTGAAGGACAGTAGTATGCGTCCCCTCCTAAGTGTGGCTACGGACCTGCTTTTTACATTACACTGAAGGACAGTAGTATGCGTCCCCTCCTAAGTGTGGCTACGGACTTGCTTTATACATTACACTGAAGGACAGTAGTATGCGTCCCCTCCTCAGTGTGGCTACGGACCTGCTTTATACATTACACTGAAGGACAGTAGTATGCGTCCCCTCCTCAGTGTGGCTACGGACCTGCTTTATACATTACACTGAAGGACAGTAGTATACTTCCCCTCAGTGTGGCTACGGACCTGCTTTTTACATTACACTGAAGGACAGTAGTATGCGTCCCCTCCTCAGTGTGGCTACGGACCTGCTTTTTACATTACACTGAAGGACAGTAGTATACTTCCCCTCCTCAGTGTGGCTACGGACCTGCTTTTTACATTACACTGAAGGACAGTAGTATGCGTCCCCTCCTCAGTGTGGCTACGGACCTGCTTTTTACATTACACTGAAGGACAGTAGTATACTTCCACTCCTCAGTGTGGCTACGGACCTGCTTTTTACATTACACTGAAGGACAGTAGTATACTTCCCCTCCTCAGTGTGGCTACGGACCTGCTTTTTACATTACACTGAAGGACAGTAGTATACTTCCCCTCCTCAGTGTGGCTACGGACCTGCTTTTTACATTACACTGAAGGACAGTAGTATACTTCCACTCCTCAGTGTGGCTACGGACCTGCTTTTTACATTACACTGAAGGACAGTAGTATACTTCCCCTCCTCAGTGTGGCTACGGACCTGCTTTTTACATTACACTGAAGGACAGTAGTATACTTCCACTCCTCAGTGTGGCTACGGACCTGCTTTTTACATTACACTGAAGGACAGTAGTATGCGTCCCCTCCTCAGTGTGGCTACGGACCTGCTTTTTACATTACACTGAAATACAGTAGTATGCGTCCCCTCCTCAGTGTGGCTACGGACCTGCTTTTTACATTACACTGAAGGACAGTAGTATGCGTCCCCTCCTCAGTGTGGCTACGGACCTGCTTTTTACATTACACTGAAGGACAGTAGTATGCGTCCCCTCCTCAGTGTGGCTACGGACCTGCTTTTTACATTACACTGAAATACAGTAGTATGCGTCTCCTCCTCAGTGTGGCTACGGACCTGCTTTTTACATTACACTGAAGGACAGTAGTATGCGTCCCCTCCTCAGTGTGGCTACGGACCTGCTTTTTACATTACACTGAAATACAGTAGTATGCGTCCCCTCCTCAGTGTGGCTACGGACCTGCTTTTTACATTACACTGAAGGACAGTAGTATGCGTCCCCTCCTCAGTGTGGCTACGGACCTGCTTTTTACATTACACTGAAGGACAGTAGTATGCGTCCCCTCCTCAGTGTGGCTACGGACCTGCTTTTTACATTACACTGAAGGACAGTAGTATGCGTCCCCTCCTCAGTGTGGCTACGGACCTGCTTTTTACATTACACTGAAGGACAGTAGTATGCGTCCCCTCCTCAGTGTGGCTACGGACCTGCTTTTTACATTACACTGAAGGACAGTAGTATGCGTCCACTCCTCAGTGTGGCTACGGACCTGCTTTTTACATTACACTGAAGGACAGTAGTATGCGTCCCCTCCTCAGTGTGGCTACGGACCTGCTTTTTACATTACACTGAAGGACAGTAGTATGCGTCCCCTCCTCAGTGTGGCTACGGACCTGCTTTTTACATTACACTGAAGGACAGTAGTATGCGTCCCCTCCTCAGTGTGGCTACGGACCTGCTTTTTACATTACACTGAAGGACAGTAGTATGCGTCCCCTCCTCAGTGTGGCTACGGACCTGCTTTTTACATTACACTGAAATACAGTAGTATGCGTCCCCTCCTAAGTGTGGCTACGGACCTGCTTTTTACATTACACTGAAATACAGTAGTATGCGTCCCCTCCTAAGTGTGGCTACGGACCTCCTTTTTACATTACACTGAAATACAGTAGTATGCGTCCCCTCCTAAGTGTGGCTACGGACCTGCTTTTTACATTACACTGAAGGACAGTAGTATGCGTCCCCTCCTAAGTGTGGCTACGGACCTGCTTTTTACATTACACTGAAGGACAGTAGTATGCGTCCCCTCCTAAGTGTAGCTACGGACCTCCTTTTTACATTACACTGAAATACAGTAGTATGCGTCCCCTCCTAAGTGTGGCTACGGACCTGCTTTTTACATTACACTGAAGGACAGTAGTATGCGTCCCCTCCTAAGTGTGGCTACGGACCTGCTTTTTACATTACACTGAAGGACAGTAGTATGCGTCCCCTCCTCAGTGTGGCTACGGACCTGCTTTTTACATTACACTGAAGGACAGTAGTATGCGTCCCCTCCTCAGTGTGGCTACGGACCTGCTTTATACATTACACTGAAGGGTATTATTTTGCTCCTCCTCTTTAGTGTGGATACGGACCTGCTTTATACATTACACTGAAAGGTAGTATTTTGCTCCTCCTCCTCAGTGTGGATACGGACCTGCTTTATACGTTACATTGAAGGGTAGCATTTTGCTTCCCCTCCTCAGTGTGGATACGGACCTGCTTTATACGTTACATTGAAGGGTAGTATTTTGCTCCCCCTCCTCAGTGTGGCTACGGACCTGCTTTATACATTACAATGAAGGGTAGTATTTTGCTCCCCCTTTTCAGTGTGGATACGGACCTGTTTTATACGTTACATTGAAGGGTAGTAGTTTGCTTCCCCTCCTCAGTGTGGATACGGACCTGCTTTTTACATTACAATGAAGGATAGTATTTTCTCAGTGAAAGATACATCCAATGAACACATATCACGAGCGGCGCTAGTCATGTTCAATGTTCACGAGTGAAAAGTAATATTCGATTATATATATCCTTTTCGTTTAATGTTCACGCGTGAAAAGTAATATTCGATTATATATATCCTTTTCGTTTAATGTTCACGCGTGAAAAGTAATATTCGATTATATATATCCTTTTCGTTTAATGTTCACGCGTGAAAAGTAATATTCGATTATATATATCCTTTTCGTTTAATGTTCACGCGTGAAAAGTAATACATGTATTCGATTATATATATCCTTTTCGTTTAATGTTCACGCGTGAAAAGTAATACATGTATTCGATTATATATATCCTTTTCGTTTAATGTTCACGAGTGAAAACTAATATTCGATTATATATATCCTTTTCGTTTAATGTTCACGAGTGAAAACTAATATTCGATTATATATATCCTTTTCGTTTAATGTTCACGCGTGAAAACTAATATTCGTGTAATCATATTGTATTGCAAATCAATAGTTAATGTTATGCACAGAACAATACAATACATAGTATGAAAATGCAAATGGTTTGGGCCACACGTTTTGACAACATTAGATAAAGGCCCGCATCAGGAATATAAGTATCCAGGTTCGATTCCCCGTCTGACCCTAATACAATTAACAGTCTTTCAGATGGGACATTAAACCGAGGTCTCGTGTCGGTGCTTTACACCGTGCACGTAAAAGAACCAGAGGAGAATCTGGAATGTGTCTCTGTCTGTATCATTGCACTATCCTCCAAAAATCTAAAATGACTAATCTCTTCAGGAGGCGTCGCTCATATGGGCAACCGGTAGCGACGATAAATAAACGCAAAACACATAAGTATTCTCTGTCTCAATACAAACTGTCTATGTGCGCCTCTGTGGTCGAGTGGTTAAGGTCGCTGACTTGTATATCACTGTAACCTATCATCATTGATGGTCACGGGTTCGAGCGCCGCTCTTTATATGAACAAATGACAGTTTCTTACGGAGGATGGTGTACCAAGTACTGGTTTACCGCTGGAGCATGCCCAGGACTTGTGTTGTTAGGTAAGCTGTCCGTCACTCAAATGAGCAACCGGATGCGACGCTAAATAAACTTATCTAATAATTAAAAACCAAACTGACTATAACATTATATTCATGTCATATATTTTGGTTTAAACATATTTATTCGATAATAATGTACATTACATATACATGGTATACAACACGAAAATGGATTAATTCGGAAGCTCATATATTTTGGGTATGTTTGTTTTTGCGGTTTAAAGTCTCACCGACAGCAAAGGTTATATTGCGACTCTCAAACTCGCGTATGCCCAGGTAGACTCACCGACCTTCCGTAAGCCAGCTTGGTAGCTTCCCCTTATAGTTGTTGATCATTGCACACGTCATTATAGTTAATACAGTAATGTAATTATTTTTTTATTCGAAATCATAACAGATTTTTCAGTACTTGTGTTATTTTTCACAGTGTATACCAATGTTCCAAAAAACCAGGTATATTTCAGTAATGTAATGCAGCAGTTCACACACTTTCCAACGCATATATTCGTATCGTAACACATTTTTTTGAGATCCCTGTATAATTGACAGACATGTGTTACCAACATGCCTGTGCTTAACTCGACCATTAGCTATAAAACCAGAGCGATTACCTCTGTATATTTTGAAACCAAAGATATAAATAAATATGAATGTTAGCTCGATTGCGAAACAAGTTCTTACAACTTATGTTAATCACTCTCTTGACCTCATTCATGGTGAAATCCATCGCCACGAGGGAGCGAGAAGAGGCAACGTGGAATTTAAATGCCTTGCCTAAGGGCACACATGTAATGGCTCCAGCGGGGCTCGAACCCCCTCACCTGTCGCACATGAATCGAACGCGCTATCACTGCGCTATCACTATTCATAATAATCTGAATGTTAATAAAATAATATCACAATTAGTGACGCCTGGAAGACATCCTAATTGGATAGAACAACATATGTTTCCATCCAGGTGCATGTGATGAAGCACAGTAATGCATACAGTTTATTATAACTGTTATTTTATGCGTATACATATATGAACTGTATTATTGCAGCATATTGAGAGCTGTTAATGTTAGCCTTGTTTGAGGAATCAAAGGAATATCTTATGTGAACTGTGTAACTTGCATCCCCAAATCACAAACATCTAAAACAGCCACACTTAATAGTCGTCTAGGCAATATCAATTTACCCTCTCGGAGGTGGTGGTATACTGCTCGCTCACTCACTCACTCACTCACTCACTCACTCACTCACTCACTCACTCACTCACTCACTCACTCACTCACTCACTCACTCACTCACTCACTCACTCACTCACTCACTCACTCACTCACTCACTCACTCACTCACTCACTCACTCACTCATTCACTCACTCACTCACTCACTCACTCACTCACTCACACTCACTCACTCACTCACTCACTCACTCACTCACTCACTCACTCACACTCACTCACTCACTCACTCACTCACTCACTCACTCACTCACTCATCACCACTCACTCACTCACTCACTCACTCACTCACTCACTCATCACTCACTCACTCACTCACATCACTCACTCACTCACTCACTCACTCACTCACTCACTCACTCACTCACTCACTCACTCACTCACTCACTCACTCACTCACTCACTCACTCACTCACTCACTCACTCACTCACTCACTCACTCACTCACTCACTCACTCACTCAAAACTCACTCAAAACTCAAAACTCAAAACTCACTCACTCACTCAAAACTCACTCACTCATCACTCACTCAAAACTCACTCACTCACTCAAAACTCACTCACTCACTCAAAACTCACCCACTCACTCAAAACTCACTCACTCAAAACTCACTCACTCAAAACTCATTCACTCAAAACTCACTCACTAAAAACTCACTCAAAACTCACTCAAAGCTCACTCACTCACTCACTCAAAACTCATTCACTCACTCAAAACTCACTCACTCACTCAAAACTCACTCACTCACTCACTCAAAAGACCGTACAGAGATCCCTGTAAATAAATAACCACGTCACCCCTCCCCTTCCAATACATGGGTAAATAAACGTTCATTCAATGATACCCACTTGCATTATATGTCTACACTCAATCAATACTTATTGAAAAGATTGTATGGATAACTTGCCGACACGAAATGAAAGATACACGTGTAGACTGCATGCTTAGACTAATTCATGCAAATAATGTACAGGTAGTGTTAGAATTGTATCTTATTAACCCACTGTATGCTACTGGCTACACGCTATTTAGTAAAACACGAATGACCACATCCGAGTCAACGAGAGTGATTAATATAAGTTGTTAAAGCTTGTTTCGCAATCGTTGTAAAATAAATAAAGTTTAAAATTTAAAACTGGCTACACGCTATTTAGTAAAACACGAATGACCCACATGTATACGCTTTCATCCGAACCAACGAGAGTGATTAATATAAGTTGTTAAAGCTTGTTTCGCAATCGTTGTAAAATAACTAAAGTTTAAAATTTAAAACTGGCTACACGCTATTTAGTAAAACACGAATGACCCACATGTATACGCTTTCATCCGAGTCAACGAGAGTGATTAATATAAGTTGTTAAAGCTTGTTTCGCAATCGTTGTAAAATAAATAAAGTTTAAAATTTAAAACTGGCTACACACTATTTAGTAAAACACGAATGACCCACATGTATACGCTTTCATCCGAACCAACGAGAGTGATTAATATAAGCTGTTAAAGCTTGTTTCGCAATCGTTGTAAAATAAATAAAGTTTAAAATTTAAAACTGACTACGTGCAATTTATACAGTAATACATAAATGCGTATCGTTGTCTATGTCTTCCAAATTGTGGATGACTGATAGGCCTACATAAATTACAAGCTGATCACGTCAAATCTTTATCTATATTAATTGATAACATCCTGCCCCCTGTTACAATTAGACCGCCTGTATATACACGTATATAGGTCATTTACTGATGAACCATATGTTGGCTGGGTGCGCTGTGATAAATGATAAAGCTAAGAAACACGTGTAAGCTGTTCATAGTCTTTACGCGGCGGAAACACGCCTTCTTTATGTATGAAGCGGCATTTCTGACCGAGTCATTGAGATTCCCCGGCTGCCCTTTGATCCGTAATGTTTCATTATACATGAAAGAGAGAGAATACATTCTAAACAGATGTATGCATATTCGTAGTTCGAGGAAATAAAATAAGAAAACAATCATCCCTTATGACAACATTCGTTTTATATTGAAGTTTATCCATCCTTCTTAGTGAAGGCTTACTCAGCTCGATTTATGGTTAAGGTCGTTGACACCAAACCGCTTGTCCCCCAACGCTGTAGGTTCGAAGCCCACTGTGGGTGTCGAATTATTTCATGTGAGAAAGCTATCCAGCTGGCTTACGGTAGGTCTGTGGTTCTATCCGCGCGTGTCTGAAATACTGCTCGGTGGGGCACCCGGGTTTCCTCCACCGGTGATATCAGGAGAGAGTCACCGTGTGACCTAAGCTGATGGTGAAAAAACCCCGGAAGTTATCCAGCCGGCTTTCTGCAGGTCGGTAGTTCTACTCGGGTGCCAGTCCGTGTATGCACTACTGCTTGGAGGTGTACCCGGGGTTGGTCCTCCACCAATAATACCTGGTGAAAGTCGTTACAGCGCTGTGGTAGCGCGTTCGCTTCAGGTGTGAAAGACCCGGTGTTTGAGCCCCGCTGGAGCCGTTACGAGTGTGCCCTTAGACAAGGCGTTTAAATTCCACGTTGCCACTTCTCTCTCCCTCGTGGCGAAGGAACAAACAAACAAACAACGATGCGGAGCTCCTGTCATATAACATTGCCGAGTATTGTATGGAATATATGACGAACTCGACACTCGTCATCATTTTTATCGTAACCATCCGTGGTATAATGTATGAGATGTCCACCTCGTAACAGAGATTGCGAGTTCGATCCACACCATAACCACAGCGATACAATTGGATCCACATCGCCTCTTTACTTTTCCTCGTGTCGATGATTCCATCAGAAATTATAAACATATATCGATTAGTCTAACGTTCTATGCACTTGTTTCGCACTCGAGTTAAATAAATGAGTATGAGAACTCGTAATTGAATGTTTATGTATTAGAAGACAAGGGGAAGATCGATGGTTCTACCTGGGTGTCCGCGCGTTAAATACTGTTCGGAGAGGCACATGTGGTCTTCCTCGATATATAATAGCTGGAGTGTAGCCATATGATACGATCCCCTGTCTGACCTTAATAAAATTAACAGTCTTTCAGATGGGACTTTAAACCGAGGTCTCGTGTCGGTGCTTTACACCGTGCACGTACAATAACCAGAGGAGATTCTGGAATGGGTCTCTGTCTGTATCATTGCACTATCCTCCAAAATATAAAATGACTTAATCTCTTCAGGAGGCGTCGCTCATATGGGCAACCGGTAGCGACGATAAATAAACGTAAATCACACATTTTAAACCCTAAACTCCAACAGCAATACAAACAAGCAATACGAATAGTGTAATTCTGTATGCCCATTCAGCACCATGCGTTAGTATAGCTAAATGTCTGTGCTTTTAATCTGTACAGCGACCAACTCTGGAGCAGTATCGCACAATCAGTCTGTTGTGGTGGAGAGGGCCACTCGCATGTCCTGGGTAGAAACCAGTACTCAATTTTCCAACCTCCGCAAGCAACTGACAACTTTCTGACACGTCATAATATTATCACATGCCCCTGATAGAGAGCGAACCTGGTGATAGAGGGTGATAGAGGGTGAACGGGCGAGTTCTAACAACGGCGTGCTAGACCACTTTTCCACGGAAGATCATAGACCGGCTCTAAATGAGATAGGCCATGGTACTGGCACACTCGTGGCACTGACAGTGTACCACAGAAGCATCGATATCATATAATGTGTAGACATTGTCCATTGTTATTACAGGAATGTACGTCTTGTTTTCAGGTCAATTCCAATGGTCATCTATCATTCGATTCTGAACTTCCGGCATACCAGCCAACCCTGGTCATGCCTCTCGGGTTGGAGATCAAACTCATCTCAGCATTTATGGCGGACATAGATCTCTCCCTAGGAGGACGTGTCTTCTATAGGTTCGTATACTATTGATATCGGAATGTTATATATGTATAGGATATAATCCGAAAACGATGCAATATGTAAAATATTAGACTCCAATCCGACAATCCGATACCGATATTTTACATATTGGATCCGTTTGAGGCTTATATCTTACTTAAAACACACACTTATATAACAATATCCTACTAATTAAAATTGTTGATTTCGTACATGTACGCATAGGATTTAATATAATACTCTGGCCTTTTGACACCAGTCCAATATTAATAATAATGGACTGCAAGTACAACGATATGACCTCACGACAGTGTTTTAAGTATAGTCGGGATTTGTACGTAAGACCAGTGATGACATTCGCTATTTCATCAGTTCAAGATTTCAACATTATAACTAGCTCTGTATCATTGTTAGCGACAATAATGATTGATTGTTATTATATTGCGTGGTTACATATACGAAAAATGTAGATGCGTTCTTACTTTTATTAGTTCTAATACCACATGTCTTTTAGTTCAGTTGTTTTGTATGTCATGTGTGTAGGCTATACATATGTTTTATGTTTAAGAGGGCCCCATGGAAGATTAGCCTTGCTAAATGGGTTACCCTCTCCAAATAAAGAATGTACTTACTTTACGTACTTACTTACGAGTATTTATTACTTTATTTATATTTTTCTTTATTCAAGTCTCATACATGTACATCATATTTACAGCAACATAGATACAGCACATATCAGTGTACATAAAACACGAATGACCACACCCGGGCCAACGAGAGTGATTAATTAATTAATATGTTGCTAAAGCTTGTTTCGAAATCGGTGTAAAATAAATAAAGTTTAAGATTTAAAACTGGCTACGCGCTATTTAGTAAAACACGAATGGCCCACATTTATACGCTTTCATCCGTAGAATTCTCCGTAGAATTATAAGAGACAATAGCTATATTTACACATTGATAACACTATGTTAACCTTGCAAATCTATAAAACAGTATTAAGAAACTCTATATACAGTCTACATCCGTTATGTCAACGTCGGTTATGTCGAATTCTCCGGTTATCTCGAAGTTGGATCAAAGTCCCATTTCAGACACTATCTTTTACATATAACTGGCTCCGTTTATTTATAATTTCGTTAAGTCAAACTTCGGTTATGTCGAAGTATTTTCTTCGGTCCGACGGAATTCGACATAACGGATGTAGACTGTATATACTACTGAATTTGAAAAACACTCTTGTGTAGTGTTGTAATAAATGTTTTAAGAAACCAGTTATCACCTTTGATCAGATAAACAAAATGAACTGATGCATAGACTACACATAAAACATTCATCTAGATAAAATAAAATGCATTATTTACATGCTAAGATAATAATGTTATGGTTGTGTGTTCGGACCGGGAAGTATGTGAGATTGTACGGTGATCGCCAGATCGGACAGGTGGGTTTTCTCCGGGTACTCCGGTTTCCGCCCACACGAATGACCACATTATACGCTTTCATCCGCGCCAACGAGAGTGATTAATATAAGTTGTTAGAACTTTCTTCGCAATCGTTGTAAAATAAATAAAGTTTAAACATGGTTGTGTTCTACAATAGATTAACGCTTTAAAACCCATATAATTATATCCATTTGGTGGTAAAATACACATTCCACTTTATTTGCCACACACCAACCTAGTGGCCCAATAATTTACCTATAAACAAAGTTTGCCCTTTGTAAAATATCAAAGCAGGCTTTGGCAATATACCTAATCAAGTGTAACCGTTTTCGATTGTGCGTTAGGCTCTTGTCGTCATGCGTATAGTAGAGTGTTACCCCAACAAGACCCGACGTTGACCTCAAGCCATATCCGGTTGACACATACGTACACATACCCGAGTACTGAGACTAAAGATGTGGTTACCAACACATAGATTCGACTCTGGGTACACCTGGTACGCTTTTAAGTTGGGCTAAATGAACCAATAAGTCAGTAAACACATTTTCTACTGTCTTTAATACACGTCTAAGTAATCACTTTACTAATACAGGAAGTTACTTCAAACAGACAAACAGTTTTGCATCTTGGTTGGAAAACAAAAATAATAAATTTCTTATCTTCAGATAGAGTGACGAATGTGTAATTCGTTTGCACAATTCATTCGAACAAGTGTTGCCTGATATCGATATACACTGAGCAACCCATGTGTGTTTTACGTTTATTTATCGTCGCTACCGGTTGCCCATATGAGCAACGCCTCCTGAATAGATTAGTCATTTTAGATTTTTGGAGGATAGTGCAATGATACAGACAGAGACCCATTCCAGAGTCTCCTCTGGTTCTTTTACGTGCAAGGTGTAAAGCACCGACACGAGACCTCGGTTTAACGTCCCATCTGAATGACTGTTAATTTTATTAGGGTCAGACGGGGGATCGAACCTGCGATCCCTGGATTACCAGTCTAGCGTGTTACCACTGGACTACAGATCCGTCTGTTGAGACCAGACAATGCATTCACATTTATGCATAGTACATCGTCAACTATACATACATGTACATAATTAAACAACATATAAATACAGTCTACATCCGTTATGTCGAATTCCGTCGGACCGAACAAAATACGTCGACATAACCGAAGTTTGACTTTACGAAATTCTAAATAAACGGAGCCAGTTATATGTAAAATGATAGTGTCTGAAATGGGACTTGGATCCGACTTCGAGATAACCGGATAATTCGACATAACCGACGTTGACATAACGGATGTATACTGTACTAATAAACTGTGTGTAATAGCAGAGGATGGTCACATTACACATTAATATTTAAAAATCTTAATTTCAACAATTCTTTGATAAATTTAACTAGAATAGCTAAAATAGGTGTCTTGGTAGATTGCATTACGTCAATAAACGTGTCCATCGATGACCTTTGATAGAAATACTTTTCAGTGTATGTTTCCCTGAGCTCTTGGTAGATTGCATTACGTCAATAAACGTGTCCATCGATGACCTTTGATAGAAATACTTTTCAGTGTATGTTTCCCTGAGCTCTTGGTAGATTGCATTACGTCAATAAACGTGTCCATCGATGACCTTTGATAGAAATACTTTTCAGTGTATGTTTCCCTGAGCTCTTGGTAGATTGCTTTACGTCAATAAACGTGTCCATCGATGACCTTTGATAGAAATACATTTCAGTGTATGTTTCCCAAAGCTCATTAAAACAAGAACATGTGTATATAAAATGGTACTCATCTTCAATATCGTGAATATTACAACATACACAATATCTTTCAATTCTATTTCTAGCAAACCGGTCATTAATGAGAAGATTCTGTAATTTTGGTTAATCCAGATCTCGAACAAATCTTTGTTCCGGCAGGGTGAGAGACTGGTATACAATATCCAGTTAATCAGCATGTATTACGTAACATAATCCGGAGTTCGAGCCCCGCTGGAGCCGTTATGATTGTGCCCTTAGGCAAAGCATTTAAATTCCACGTTGCCTCTTCTCTCTCCCTCGTGGCGATGGATTCCATCCGGAATGAGGTCTCGAGCGTGATTGATATAAGTTGAAAGAACTTGTTTCGCAATCGAGCTAAACTAAATGTGTATAAACTAAGCAACATAAAAGAAACGAAAATGAGAAACATAACGTAGCAATATATTTAAGCGATATATGACTGTTGTTATAATATAATACATAATACACAAACATCGTATTCATAATGTTGTTGACAACAACTCCTCCTAATGTTACAAAATAAAAATCTTATTTACCAACGTTCTTGCTGCATGTATAGGCCTACCGTCACTGTGTTGTAATGTTCCGGTGATTCATCGCTGTGTTGTAATGTTCCGGTGATTCATCGCTGTGTTGTAATGTTCCGGTGATTCATCGCTGTGTTGTAATGTTCCGGTGATTCATCACTGTGTTGTAATGTTCCGGTGATTCATCGCTGTGTTGTAATGTTCCGGTGATTCATCGCTGTGTTGTAATGTTCCGGTGATTCATCGCTGTGTTGTAATGTTCCGGTGATTCATCACTGTGTTGTACTGTTCCGGTGATTCATCACTGTGTTGTAATGTTCCGGTGATATATCATGTATTTTCTATTCGTAGGGAAACAACTGAAGTGGCGCTTATGCAACGAGCCGCAGCAGATATTCAGGGACATTTTTTGGAATTTACGTCATTTGAACCCCTTGGTCTATTTATAGCGACTTGGGATGATGTAGTAGCTTATAAAGGCAATAGAGAAACAGTAAGTAGTTCGCCAATTATAATATATAGATTATAATATATATTGATATAAGAAAACAACACACCCCATGTAATCAGTCTAGCGAATGTAAAGATGAAACCAGTCTGGTGAGTAGAAATTCGAGAACAAGTTTGACGAAACGATGAGCCGGTATAAAGATGAATTCTGCCTGACGCGTAGAAAGGTCAAACCGGTCTAACGAGTAGAAAGATTAATTCTGCCTGACGCGTAGAAAGGTCAAACCTGTCTGACGAGTAGAAAGCTAGTACTTTTTCCAATAAGGCGAGTAGAAAGTTGAACCCAGTCTAGTTTGTATACAGCTGAAACCATTCTTGCGAGTAGAATGGTTGTATCCAGTCTGGCGAGTAATAGGCTGGGCGAGTAGAAAACTAGAACCACTCAGGCGAATGTAAAGCTCGAATAACCAGTCTGGTGAGTATTAAGCTTGAAGCAGCCTGGCGAATACAATGTTCAAACCAGTTTTACGATATAAAACCGGATCCAGCTTTGCGGAAGCTTGAACTATACAGGCGGGTAGAAAGGCGGAATTAGTCTGGCGAGTAGAGGGCTTGAACCAGTCTGGCGAGTAGAAGGCTTGAACCAGTCTGGCGAATATTAATATGAAACCAGTCTGGCGAGTAGAAGGCTTGAACCAGTCTGGCGAGTAGAAGGCTTGAACCAGTCTGGCGAATATGAATATGAAACCAGTCTGGCGAGTAGAAGGCTTGAACCAGTCTGGCGAGTAAAAGGCTTGGACCAGTCTGGCGAATATGAATATGAAACCAGTCTGGCGAGTAGAAAACTGGAACCAACATGTCGAATAGAAAGTTGGAACCTGTCTAAGGAGTGGGCAGCTAGAACCAGCATAATTATTCATTGTGTAAGGTACCAGCATGCGATTGCCGAAATAACAGCTTAACATATGTTAAAACATGGTTGACTGTATTTCTACTGAGTTGAAGGTAGTGAGGGTGTACGCTGAAGTCTACAAGCATTGCAAATGTAAATATCACTGTGCTCGCTTCAAACAAACAAGTGCTTAATTCAATAAACGTGTAACTAAACAGAACAAAATAATTTATATTGGAATGTTATTAAATGCACAAGTACTTAATCCATAACTGATTGATGGCCGCATTCCGCTTCTGTGGGGCACGTGTGAACTACTTGTAGTTTAATTACTCTCGGAAACACTTTTAACAAAGTCCATACAATAAAACATGTGCAACTACTCCGTATCACCTTATCAATGAACAACACTAGTCATATATAGATGTATATGCATTGTATGAATGAATGGCCGTCTTAAGTATACTATTGTCAAACTTGTATTAAAGCAGCCCTATATCGTATGAAATTTCCGAGTCTGTCGGTCACGCGCACTTGTTTACAATCGGAACCTGATTTACATTCGGAATGCATCATCCTCCTTCGGCAATGATGATAACAAACATGGCATATCAGCTGTTGTTTCTCGCATGCGCGCTGTGCCTGTTTACATTTCGTTTGTTGATAAACAATTCGCGTATACGACGGTTTATATTTATTTGAATTTTATCGTTCGATCCCCCGTCTGACCCTAATAAAATTAACAGTCTTTCAGATGGGACGTTAAACCGAGGTCTCGTGTCGGTGCTTTACACCGTGCACGTAAAAGAACCAGAGGAGGCTCTGGATTGGGTCTCTTTCTGTATCATGGCACTATCCTCCAAACTCTAAAATGACTAATCTCTTCAGGAGGCGTCGCTCATATGGGTAACCGGTAGCGACGATAAATAAACGTAAAACACACAGTGCATTAGGTCAATAAACATGTACACTGATGACCTTTGATAGAAATACGTATGTATTTTCCCTGAGCTCATTAAAGCACGTACATGTGCGTATAAAATGGTACTCATCATCAATGGCATTAGTATTACAGCATAAAGAATATCTTTCATTTCTCGAATAAATTATTTAACAAATCCGTGTAATTTGAGCCACAACGTTTCTGAGCGACTATTTCGATTTTTGTAATATAATACTGTTTTATGGGACCACCAAAGGCACATGTCAAATACGCTATTATAAACTTAATAAAGTCATGAGCAGAAGTCGATGATCGCAGGTTCGATCCCCCGACTGACCATAATAAAATTAACAGTCTTTCAGATGGGACTTTAAACCGAGGTCTCGTGTCGTTGCTGTACATAGTGCACGTAAAATAACCAGAGGAGACTCTGGAACGGGTCTCTGTCTGTATCATTGCACTATCCTCCACAAATCTAAAATGACTAATCTCTTCAGGAGGCGTCGCTCATATGGGCAACCGGTAGCGACGATACATAAACGTAAATACACACACAGGGAAGGGCAAACATCGGTCTCTAAGCAGGAATGGTCTCTTAATGCAGAATAATGTGTTCGTTAAGAACATAAAACGGGAACTTAACATTTGTCCTTTTAATACAAGTGATCTCTTAATAGACGTGGTCATTCGCGCAAGTTTGACTGTAGTATGCATTTATATATAGAGAGGGTTGTCGAGGGATATCCGGATCTGAAGTTATGTCAATGAGCTTAATACATGCGAACTTAAGATGACAGACAGACAGACAGACAGACAGACAGACAGACAGACAGACAGACAGACAGACAGACAGACAGACAGACAGACAGACAGACAGACAGACAGACAGACAGACAGACAGACAGACAGACAGACAGACAGACAGACAGACAGACAGACAGACAGACAGACAGACAGACAGACAGACAGACAGACAGACAGACAGACAGACAGACAGACAGACAGACAGACAGACAGACAGACAGACAGACAGACAGACAGACAGACAGACAGACAGACAGACAGACAGACAGACAGACAGACAGACAGACAGACAGACAGACAGACAGACAGACAGACAGACAGACAGACAGACAGACAGACAGACAGACAGACAGACAGACAGACAGACAGACAGACAGACAGACAGACAGACAGACAGACAGACAGACAGACAGACAGACAGACAGACAGACAGACAGACAGACAGACAGACAGACAGACAGACAGACAGACAGACAGACAGACAGACAGACAGACAGACAGACAGACAGACAGACAGACAGACAGACAGACAGACAGACAGACAGACAGACAGACAGACAGACAGACAGACAGACAGACAGACAGACAGACAGACAGACAGACAGACAGACAGACAGACAGAGAAGAAGCAGAAGACAGACGAGACAGAGACAGACAGGGCAGACAGACAGACAGCGACAGACGGGGGGGCGACGACAGACAGACAGACAGACAGACAGACAGACAGACAGACAGACAGACAGACAGACAGACAGACAGACAGACAGACAGACAGACAGACAGACAGACTTTTTATTCAAAACCATTAGGTAAAAAGCCCATGAGGTCAAAACATATGCATGA
The DNA here is from genome assembly GCA_014843695.1 of Archivesica marissinica. Classification (NCBI taxonomy): domain Eukaryota; kingdom Metazoa; phylum Mollusca; class Bivalvia; order Venerida; family Vesicomyidae; genus Archivesica; species Archivesica marissinica. Next base: position 19,881,421 of record CM026404.1, read on the forward strand.
TAGAGATAGCGAACAGTGAAACTACATTTTGTAGTGACAATCTACACAACACACATAATAAAACAGATCATCGTACAAAACAAAGAGAAGGCCCTGTAATGTTATACCCCAAACTCATTTGAGCTTTATGCAATTTTATTTATTTCATTTTATACGAAAATAGAAATATTTAGTGCAATAGTCTTTCCAATATGATTTAATTATTTGCATGTATAATACAATGTACATGCATATATACCCTACCCGATAGCATATATGTATACGCATATATGTCATACATGCATGGTAAGTAAATGTATAAACGAAATATTATCCTCAAGTTTTTTATTTATTTAAGTAAATAAATAAATGTTTTATTTTAGTGCCTTTGCCAAACATTTTGTACAGACGTCAAATTATAATACAATAAATTTACATTATATACATTGATCTATAACACACAATCAACTGTATCTATATAACCATCAGTTCATATATGGTTTAAAAATGAACAAAAAGACATGCGAAACACTGTGCTTACTTTCAAAAGTGCATCACAGAGTCTAGCCGGTAAGTTGATGGGGTCTATCCCTACCTACGTGGCTCCCGCTACACCTGTGACCCCATCCCCGGAATAAGCACAGTGTTGCATCATGTCTATATATAATACTTAAGATATATGTTGTAGACAGCAATCTGACAAGATCTTAAACCAGGACTACTACTCCCTAAAATAATTACATACCATCATATCGAACAATCGGATACCACATTCAAGTTGACCTTTATCGAAACGAAACATAAAGATTACATAACTCATGGAAATTCCCGTCTCTATCCGGTGTCCACTTCCAAACAGTGTATCTAATTAGCGTACAAAAAAGTAGTTCTAATAGAAAATGCGTTATAAATAAACATTCCAAGTTTCCTAATTACATTTTTGTTAAGATGTATAGTAGCATGGACACAGGAGTTGATATATTTTGCCTGGTTAGTCATATAAATAAATAAATTTTAACACAGATACCATTAATTGGGCTGTATTGAGGTTCTGATATCATTTTGCCAGAAGTAAATTAGTGAAAACTCGACAGACTGGAACCCAGGCTAGATGCATAGAGCACCAGACGTAAAGGCTGTCCGATTAGCGCAGTGGTTGACACGCTCGCTTTTCACCAATGTAACCCAGGTTCGATCCTCGGACCGGGAAGCATGTGAGATGGTATGATGATCGCCATATCGGATAGGTGGGTTTTCTCCGGGTACTCCGGTTTCCTCCCACACGAATGACCACATATACGCTTTCATATGTGAGTGATTAATATAAGTTGTTAACGCTTGTTTCGCACTCGTTGTATAATAAATAAAGTTTACAAAGACCACCATACAGTAATCCCCTCGAGTAATCGAATCCAGCTTATCACTGGGTATAACGTCTATATACGTCTTAAGAAAGCTGGTATCTTCTTAGCAACCACGCGTAATAATAATAATACTATAATAATAATAATAATAATAATAATAATAATAATAATAATAATAACAATAATAATGAAGGTACCTTGATCAGTAGGCAGGACATGTATTTAGGGAATTCCCCATAGCAACGTGAAGGTATCTTGATCAGTAGGCAGTACATGTATTTAGGGAATTCCCCATAGCAACGTGAAGGTATCTTGATCAGTAGGCAGTACATGTATTTAGGGAATTCCCCATAGCAACGTGAAGGTATCTTGATCAGTAGGCAGTACATGTATTTAGGGAATTCCCCATAGCAACGTGAAGGTATCTTGATCAGTAGGCAGTACATGTATTTTGGGAATTCCCCATAGCAACGTGAAGGTATCTTGATCAGTAGGCAGTACATGTATTTAGGGAATTCCCCATAGCAACGTGAAGGTATCTTGATCAGTAGGCAGTACATGTATTTAGGGAATTCCCCATAGCAACGTGAAGGTATCTTGATCAGTAGGCAGTACATGTATTTAGGGAATTCCCCATAGCAACGTGAAGGTATCTTGATCAGTAGGCAGTACATGTATTTAGGGAATTCCCCATAGCAACGTGAAGGTATCTTGATCAGTAGGCAGGACATGTATTTAGGGAATTCCCCATAGCAACGTGAAGGTATCTTGATCAGTAGGCAGTACATGTATTTAGGGAATTCCCCATAGCAACGTGAAGGTATCTTGATCAGTAGGCAGTACATGTATTAAGGGAATTCCCCAATGCAACGTGAAGGTATCTTGATCAGTAGGCAGGACATGTATTTAGGGAATTCCCCCATAGCAACGTCAAGGTATCTTGATCAGATCAGTAGACAGGACATGTATTTAGGGAATTCCCCATAGCAACGTGAAGGTATCTTGATCAGTAGGTAGGACATGTATTTAGGGAATTTCCCATAGCAACGTGAAGGTATCATGATCAGTAGGTAGGACATGTATTTAGGGAATTCCCCATAGCAACGTGAAGGTATCTTGATCAGTAGGCAGGATATGTATTTAGGGAATTCCCCATAGCAACATTAAGGTATCTTGATCAGTAGGCAGGACATGTATTTAGGGAATTCCCCATAGCAACGTGAAGGTATCTTGATCAGTAGGCAGGATATGTATTTAGGGAATTCCCCATATCAACATTAAGGTATCTTGATCAGTAGGCAGGATATGTATTTAGGGAATTCCCCATATCAACATTAAGGTATCTTGATCAGTAGGCAGGACATGTATTTAGGGAATTCCCCATAGCAACGTGAAGGTATCTTGATCAGTAGGCAGGGTATGTATTTAGGGAATTCCCCATAGCAACATGAAGGTATCTTGATCAGTATGCAGGACATGTATTTAGGGAATTCTCCATAGCAACGTGAAGGTATCTTGATCAGTAGGCAGGACATGTATTTAGGGAATTCCCCATAGCAACATGAAGGTATCTTGATCAGTAGGCAGGATATGTATTTAGGGAATTCCCCATAGCAACGTGAAGGTATCTTGATCAGTAGGCAGGATATGTATTTAGGGAATTCCCCATAGCAACATGAAGGTATCTTGATCAGTAGGCAGGACATGTATTTAGGGAATTCTCCATAGCAACGCGAAGGTATCTTGATCAGTAGGCAGGACATGTATTTAGGGAATTCCCCATAGCAACATGAAGGTATCTTGATCAGTAGGCAGGATATGTATTTAGGGAATTCCCCATAGCAACATGAAGGTATCTTGATCAGTAGGCAGGACATGTATTTAGGGAATTCTCCATAGCAACGTGAAGGTATCTTGATCAGTAGGCAGGATATGTATATAGGGAATTCCCCATAGCAACGTGAAGGTATCTTGATCAGTAGGCAGGATATGTATTTAGGGAATTCCCCATAGCAACGTGAAGGTATCTTGATCAGTAGGCAGGGCATATATCGTGAACCACCATGTACGACATGTTTCTGAATATGACGCACTCTATGACTAGTTTTATTTTTCAAACTAAAACTGATTATCACTATTTTGATACTGTTATACGTGTATATATGTACTAATCAATGGCGTAGCTATGGTATTCTTTGCAGGGGCAAATGGTTTAGTGAGGGGTACATATTTTGTGATATAAATTAATGCTTCACAATGTAATTGCATGCATTAATTGCATGCATGCAATTACTCTATGAATCAAATCACAACTTGTTTCACAATGCTGGTACATATACAAAGTCAAAGTCGGTTATGTCGAATTCTCCGTTATCTCGAAGTCGGACCAAAGTCACATTTCGGACACTATCAATTTACATATAACTGGCTCCGTTTATATAGAATTTTCAAACTTCGGTTATGTCGAAGTATTTTGTTCGGTCAGACGGAATTCGACATAACGGATGTAGACTGTATAACAATTACTTAGTGTAATAAAATATGTGTATTTTACGTATATTTATCGTTACTACCGGTTGCCCATATGAGCGACGCCCCCTGAACAGATTAGTCATTTTAGATTTGTGGACGGTAGTTGAATTATACAGACAGAGACCCATTCCAGAGTCTCCTCTGGTTCTTGTACGTGCATGGTGTACAGCACCAACACGATACCTCAGTTTAAAGTCCATCTGAAATACAGTTAATTTTATTAGGGGCAGACGCGGGATCGAACCTGCGATCCCTGGAATACCAGTCCAGCGTGTTATCAATGGACAATGTGTGGCGTCCGTGGTCCAGTGGTAGAGCGTTGGATTTGGAATCGAACGGTCCCGTGTTCGATACTCGGTCAGGCCACGTATGTAGTGTCATTGAGCAAGGCACCTCACACACATTGCTTAGTACTGGTTAACCACTTAGGTCGGCTAAGCTTGCCCATGAAAACATGTCTAGGTCCCCGCAAGGTGTTTGACATTAATGGAACATACATACATACAGATCTGTTGCGTAATAAAGCACTTAAAGGTACGCCATATTTCTGTTGCAGGTTAATACATTCCAAATTGTGATAGCATCCGACCAGCTAAGTTCATTCGTCATTATCAATTACCTTGATGATGGTGTCCAGTGGATTCAGAGTGGGGGTAAATTCGCTGGCATTCGGGATGATCCACCTGCACAGGCCGGGTTCGATTCTGGTTCGAATGGACTTCATCTACAGTTACCAAACTCCGGAACGACCCGTGTGCAGCTGTTAGCATCGTAAGTCTTTTCAAAATATGTCTAAATCAAGTCGTCACCATGCGTGTTTTACGTTTATTTATCGTCGCTACCGGCTGCCCATATGAGCGACACCTCCGGAAGAGATTATTCATTTAGTCCCCTCTGGTTCATGTACGTACACGGTGTAAAACACCGACACGAGACCTCGGTTTAAAGTCCCGTCTGAAATACTCTTAATTGTATTAGGGTCAGACGGTGGATAGAACCTGCAAGCCTGTCGTCACCAGCTCTTGGCATTGCATTTTATAGTAATTGGCAGCTATATTTATTGCAAGTCTGTGGAATTGCCTCCCACTCCACAGCCCAGCCCCGTCTTAAATACTCTTACTTGGCAAACTATCACAGATCCGACTTCTGCAATTTATTCTGTGGTTTTCTGATATTTTATATGCAATAATTTAGACAACGACTAAGTTACATGGTCCAATGAAAAAGCCACATTTCTCGCTTCTAAATCGTATAGACGCGACCTATTTATGTACGTTGTCAGTCAGATAGATCAACTCATTGCTTTGTTCGGTGTATCGTTAAGACGGGCCAATTCGTGATCTATCCTATTATTATTATTGAAAAATAAAAATATAAGACAATAATGTGTATATCTATTAGGGATTGCACCGAATATTCGAATATTTCCTCGAACGTCCGAATAATCGAATACTATTACAGTATTCGAATATTCGGAAGAAAAAAAATATATTTGCAAAATTTAAATAAACTGTCATAAAATCAGATATGTCGTTGTTGTTTTCTTTTCAACATATCATAAAACCATACAATACAAAAGAAATCGCCCGAGGAGGTGTGAAATAGAGGTTAGTCATTTTAGATTTTGGAGGATAGTGCATGATACAGACAGAGACGCATTCCAGAGTCTCCTCTGGTTCTTTTACTTGCACGTTATAAAGCACCGACACGAGACCTCGGTTTAACGTCCCATCTGAAAGACTGTTAATTTTATTAGGGTCAGACTGGGGATCGAACCTGCGAACCCTGGATTACCAGTCCAGCGTGTTACCACTGGACTACAGATCCGTCTGTGGTATTGTTTGAATTTTATTGTTTAATTTATAAACATGTTAATCTATATTACTGATTGAACCAATTCAATATTGCAAAATAAATTTGTAAATTGTTGCTGCTGGGTAAATATCGGGGTCTTTGATATGATTTTAAAATTGTTTTGCCGAGAAAATACCTTTGAAATATTACTGTAAGTTTGCAGCAACATTCACGCCCATATGTATTTAAAATACCCAAAAGTACTATTAAAGTATGATATTTTTGATTGTGTTTGATTAAATGTTAATGCTTAATTTATGATATATCGTCAAAAACTAGAAATTCAAAATGCCTCCTCAGTCACACGTTTGGAAATACTTCACTCGCTCTGAGAATAAGAAAACTGCTAGGTGTAATTTGTGCAAAATGGACGTAACATATTCGGGTACAACATCAAATATTCGAATATCTCCCCGACCGAATATTCGAATACCGAACTCACTATTCGTTGCCATCCCTAATATCTATTCATCCGCTACTTAACAATATCTCGGCGTGCAGCATATTCTAAGTAAACGCCTACTGGGTCTTTAAGCACACCTATACGGAAGACCTGTTGTGGCATTCACTATTTCATCACTTCTACTACACTAAGTGACGAGTTCAACTTCACGAGTTCATGATTTTAAATACACGAATTCATTCACAATTTCAACTTCATGAATTCACGATTTCAACTTGAAATTCGCGTGGTTTCTCATGCTGTTGCAAATCTGCTTCCTGAGAATATGAAAATAAACAGCAACTGAAATGTGAATGTGTGAAGTTTGAATCGCGAAATGATGAAATAGCGATTGTCATCATCACCCGTCCTTTCGTAGTAAGTAGTTTCGCCTGTGCACTGTAGTTTATTTAACATTCTAACACGACCCAGCTATTAACATACATACTTGTAGAGTAAAATCTACCTCGGGTTATTCTGCGATATATCTACATTGAACTATGCTGCGCGCGCATCGTGTTTTGGCTATTCCATTTATACAATGCGGGGTAAAGTTTTATGAATGAAAGTCACGTGATGTTTGTAAATACTACCGTGGGAATTCGCGGAAGTGAGCTATTTTTAGAATCAGATAATCTCTTGTCCGTCTTGTTTTTCTGTTAAGTAACGTTTCAGTTACTATTCTGTACAGTTTTATTTGACAAAATAAATAAAATTATTGATCAGTTACAAATTGTGTTCATTTATGCACTAAATTGATATTTTCCATAAAAAATAACATCATCACCCCTTACGCGGGTACACATTTCGATAGCCAAATGCACGTACTGAGTTGTAGTCTGGGAACAGGCGTCGATATATTTTACCTGGTCAGTCAAATAATTATATTTTAACACCTATACTATTAATTGGGCCGTATTGAGTTTCTGAACATATCATTTGGCTAGAAGTTAAAAAGTGAAAAATCGACAGACTGGAACCCAGGCTAACTGAGCTGTTGCATCACTGTCACTGAATAAATCATCTCCCAGTTATACTCGGTATAAAGTGCTTGAAACTCCTGTGGAAGTCGTGATAGCGCAATGGATGCGCGTTCGCTTCAGGTGCGAAAGATCCGGAGGTCGAGTCCCGCTTGAGCCGTTACGATTGTGCCCTTATGCAAGGCATTTAAATTCCACGTTGCCTCTTCTCTCTCCCTCGTGGCGATGTATTCCATGAATGATGATTGAGCTTATTTACCCTCGTCTCCGGCGAACCATATGGGCGAGCGTAGTGAATGAGGTCTCGAGAGTGATTTAATATAAGTTGTAAGAACTTGTTTCGCAATCGAGCTAAACTATAATTTGTATAAATTAACCTCCTGAAAGATCCGTCCAGCTTTATAGAATTTATCCACTGAATCAAGGGAGCACTTTAACAACCGGAATCTTCCTCCACCAATAATAGCTGGAGAATCACCTTATGACCCACGCTGTAAGTACGACTTCAAATCCCCAAAACAAACAAAGCTTCAGTCATACCCCACTTCAGATTCATATTCCTTGCACTCTATCATCTAGATCTAGCTAATAGGATAACACCCCGTGTACGTTATATTAGTAGAGCAAGCTACCATACGTGCAATGATGTACACTGTAGAAAGGGTGTACTATGAACTATGATAATTCATATCCCTTGCACTCTATCATCTAGATCTCGCTAAGACCCCTTTACAGACTTTGTACTTTAGTAGAGCAAGCTATCGCTCTTGCAATGGTGTACCCTGTAGAAAGGGTGTACTCTGAACTATGATAATTCATATCCCTTGCACTCTATCATCTAGATCTAGCTAAGATCCCTTTCAATGCCCATGTACGTTAGTAGAGCAAGCTACCGCACTTGCAATGGTGTACCCTGTAGAAAGGGTGTACTCTGAACTGTGATAATACATATCCCTTGCACTCTATCATCTAGATCTAGCTAAGATCCCTTTCAATGCCCATGTACGTTAGTAGAGCAAGCTACCGCACTTGCAATGATGTACACTGTTGAAAGGGTGTACTCTGAACTGTGATAATACATATCCCTTGCACTCTATCATCTAGATCTAGCTAAGATCCCTTTCAATGCCCATGTACGTTAGTAGAGCAAGCTACCGCACTTGCAATGATGTACACTGTTGAAAGGGTGTACTCTGAACTGTGATAATACATATCCCTTGCACTCTATCATCTAGATCTAGCTAAGATCCCTTTCAATGCCCATGTACGTTAGTAGAGCAAGCTACCGCACTTGCAATGATGTACACTGTTGAAAGGGTGTACTCGGAACTATGCTAACTCATATCCCTTGCACTCTATCATCTAGATCTAGCTAATACGGTAAGACCCCTTTACATGCCCTTGTACTTTAGTAGAGCAAGCTTCCGCACTTGCAATGATGTACACGATGACAATTTATTACAGAGAATCTAATGTGAATCTCCCTGGCGTATGGATGTTCCACATCGGCAACACTAAGGGTGCAAACGTGCAGCCACCAGATCTCAACACAGGGGACGGTAAGAAAATATTACTTGTGGAAATCACGGTCTTCTCTGTGACTTACAAAGCAAGAAATAGATAAAACTAGATTGTAATTTGTATTGAGATAGGAATATGATATGTCCGGATGTCAAAACTGAGCATGCGCAACCAGAAGAGATGTGTCTGGTTCTAGTATAGTAGCCAAACATGACGCAGTTTGACATTTGGCCCTACCATGGTATAGATTAAATATTTAACTCCCGAGTGTTATGACTAAAATTTTAAAGATATTATCCTGCTAAAAAACGAATTTGCATTGTGTGCTTTACGTTTATTTATCGTCGCTACCGGTTGCCCATATGAGCGACGCCTCCTGAAGATATTAGTCATTTTAGATTTTTGGAGGATAGTGCAATGATACAGACAGAGACCCATTCCAGACTCTCCTCTGGTTCTTTTACGTGCACGGTGTAAAGCACCGACACGAGACCTCGGTTTACCGTTCCATCTGAAAGACTGTTAATTTTATTAGGGTCAGACGGGGGATCGAACCTGTGTACTATGTACATGTATATTCACGTGCATAAATGCATTTTATAATAATATTTAAGTACATATGTATATTATTTTATGCTAATGATTGCCAGATGTTAACATATATGTCAATATAGTAACTAGAGATAATCTAAATAAGATGTAAGCTTTCGATTAAATCCATTTTCATTCTGTATACAATATGTACTGTACATTATGAATGAATAAATATGTTTAAACCAATATAGTAAATACATTTTCATTCTGTATACAATGGATATGTACTGTACATTATGAATGAATAAATATGTTTAAACCAATATAGACAATACATTTTGACCGTATACCATGCTGATACTGAGAAACATTAGTCAGTTACTTCCCTTGAATACTCCTAAATGTAGATCGGACTTAATTGGTTTGCTCTGTTTTTATCGTTGTTTCCTTTGCACCCAAAACTATCCATTTTCATCCGTTTTCTCATCTTATGATTATTAAACTATTAAATCTCGACAGATATCCTACAGCATATCCAATGGACACTTTACTGTAAAAATGTGTTACCAATTAATTAACAAGATTTTGATAAATTACATTTATTCTACCGCAACATCTGGTTAGAAAACAACAGTAAAAACAAAGGAGTCCATCTAAAATGACCAACATTCATTTCGGGATAAACCGGACGTTATCCGCCAAGGGAGGTAATATAAATACCTAATGTTTCTCATTATGAAACTGAGCTAAAAATAACAAAAAACGTTGCCATGTATTATTCTATTCCAGTGTTCATATTTGAACCAGAACTCGATAAACTCACGTGCGACCAGGACGGAGCACGCCGATGTCACGTGGACGCTATCTGTGTAGACTATTCGTCTGGATTCTGCTGCAGTTGTATTTCCCCAGCCTTTGGTAACGGCGAACACTGCATAACCGTAGGTACGTTTCCCGAGCACCAGCTTCCGGTTATAAGCACTATGTGTATTTATATCCGGCTTTGATCAATAGCAACCGCTGCATAGAGGCTGGGAACCATAAATACCAGCACGCATCTCCCAGTGTTTGGCAACGATCATAAATTCATCATGCATTTACCAGTTTTGGATTACAAAAAGCATGCATTTCTTAGTCGTCGGTAACGAATATCATGCATTTCCCATAACAAAGTCATGTAATTTTCAGTGTTAGGTAACACAAATCATGCATTTCTCAGTCGTCGGTAGCAAAAAGCATGCATTTCTCAGTCGTCGGTAACGAATAGCATGCATTTCCCATAACAAAAGTCATGTAATTTCCAGTGTTAGGTAACAAAAAGCATGCATTTCTTAGTCGTCGGTAACGAATATCATGCATTTCCCATAACGAAAGTCATGTAATTTCCAGTGTTAGGTAACACAAATCATGCATTTCTCAGTCGTCGGTAGCAAAAAGCATGCATTTCTCAGTCGTCGGTAACGAATAGCATGCATTTCCCATAACAAAAGTCATGTAATTTCCAGTGTTAGGTAACAAAAAGCATGCATTTCTTAGTCGTCGGTAACGAATATCATGCATTTCCCATAACGAAAGTCATGTAATTTCCAGTGTTAGGTAACAAAAATCATGCATTTCTTAGTCGTCGGTAACGAATAGCATGCATTTCTCACAACGAAAGCCATGTAATTTCCAGTATCAGGTAACAAAAATCATGCATTTCTCAGTCGTTGGTAACGAATATCATGCATTTCCCAGTCGTCGGTAACGAATAGCATGCATTTCCCAGTCGTCGGTAACGAATAGCATGCATTTCCAAGTGTTCGGTAACGAATACCATGAATATCCCTGTCGTCGGTAACGAACATTATGTGAATTTCCAATATCGCCCAACAATAGCGAACCCTGCTGGATAGCAGGAAACTAATTATAGTCCAGCGTTACCCAGTGCTCGATAAAGAACGACCGATATTTCTCCCAGTGTTCAGCAATTGTTCACCCTCAATAAGTGTTCAGCAATTGTTCGCCCTCAATAAGTGTTCAGCAATTGTTCGCCCTCAATAAGCGTTCAGCAATTGTTCGCCCTCAATAAGCGTTCAGCAATTGTTCGCCAACAATAAGTGTTCAGCAATTGTTCGCCCTCAATAAGTGTTCAGCAATTGTTCGCCCTCAATAAGTGTTCAGCAATTGTTCGCCCTCAATAAGTGTTCAGCAATTGTTCGCCCTCAATAAGTGTTCAGCAATTGTTCGCCCTCAATAAGTGTTCAGCAATTGTTCACCCTCAATAAGTGTTCAGCAATTGTTCACCCTCAATAAGTGTTCAGCAATTGTTCACCCTCAATAAGAGCTGTGCACCAAATAGTAGAAATATATACAGTCTACATCCGTTATGTCAAAATCGGTTAAGTCGAGTTATACGGTTATCTCGAAATCGGATCAAAGTCCCATTTCATACAATATCATTTAACATATAACTGGCTCTGGAACTTCGGTTATGTCGAAGTATTTTGTTCGGTCCAACGGAATTCGACATAACGGATGTAGACTGTATACGGCTACCGGTTGCCCATTTGAGCGACGGACAGTTTACCTAACAAACCTTTCCTGGGCAGGCTCCAGCGGTTAACCAGTACTTGTGCACTAACCTCCGTAAGAAACTGCTAACTTTTTCATATAAAGAGATACGGTCTGAGCCTGAGCGCGGCTCGAACTCGTGACCATCAGTGATGATAGGTTACAGTGGTATAGAAATTATCAGCGACCGTAACCACCCGACCACGTAGGCGGACTAATTGCACTTTATGCGAATGTCTCGTTGTTTATTCCTGCAATGTTAATAATGACCTGCTAAAAATCAAAATCTACGCACACAAATTTCATTGTTATGGTGATATGAAGCTATGAGGAGTCTAGTGAAAATAAGATTATATATCGTTTACAACAATGTTCCGCCTCCGTGGTCGAGTGGTTAAGGTCGCTGACTTGTATACCGCTGTAACCTATCATCACTGATGGTCACGGGTTCGAGCCCCGCTCAGACCGTGTCTCATTTATATGAAAACGTTGCAGTTTCTTACGGAGGTTGGTGCACCCAAGTACTGGTTAACGTTGGAGTCTGCCCAGGAAAGGTGTTGTTAGGTAAACTGCCCGCCGGCGATATAGCCCAAAATGGTGCTGATGCAGGCGTAAAACCCGAAATATAACATAACAACAATGTTCCAGTACCCTAATAAAGGCTGAAAATGATCTATTTCGTTACTGAAAACATGGGAAATACTTGTTTTGCTATGAATACAATTGTATCATAGCAACCGTTTGTTAGAAAGTTTACGACAGTCAGTTTGAACAGGAACATGACTTTAATATTACTGTGTAAAATTTAAAATATTTAATATTTGGCTTATATTCGTACACAGATACTCCGCAGAGACTCAACGGTAAGGTATCTGGTACAATTAACGGCGTGACGTTTGAGAATTTGGACATGCACGCATTTGTTGTCACCAAGGATGGCCGAGCATATACCGCTATCAGCCGAGTACCGGATGAGATTAGCTCTGAATTGATGACATTAAACACCATTGGTGGCGTGATTGGCTGGATGTTTGCACTTATTGGAGGGCCTGGAGCCAGGAACGGGTACATGTACACAGGTAAGCTCACTAATAGAGTAATGCTGAGGAATACCTATGCGAATCTGGTAATCAGACCGGGAGCCAACGTGAACATTCGATGTATGTATGTAAAGTAGGCTGTTGTACATTAAATGTTAGTAAGTATGTAAGTGTGCTATGAAAGCGATAGGATTTTATATGCTGAAGTATGTATGTTCCATTAATGTCAAACATCTTGCGGGGACCTAGACATGTTTTCCTGGGCAAAATTAGCCGACCTAAGTGGTTATCCAGTATTAAGCAAGGTGTGTGAGGTGCCTTGCTCAATGGCACTACATGCGTGGCCTGATCTTGTTATACTGAGACCGGATCTTGTTATACTGAGACCGGATCTTGTGGTACTGAGACCGGATCTTGTTATACTGAGACCGGATCTTGTGATACTGAGACCGGATCTTGTGATACTGAGACCGGATCTTGTGATACTGAGACCGGATCTTGTGATACTGAGACAGGATCTTGTTATACTGAGATCGGATCTTGTGATACTGAGACCGGATCTTGTGATACCGAGACCGGATCTTGTGATACTGAGACCGGATCCTGTTATACTGAGACCGGATCTTGTTATACTGAGACCGGATCTTGTTATACTGGGATCGGATCTTGTGATACTGAGACCGGATCTGTGTATCTCGAGCCATATATACTGTTGACATAACTATTGGAAAGTATTTATTAACAAGTATTAAATTCATATAACATAATTTTAATGTAATACTATGCTTTATTGGTCTCCTGTAGTTTTGTTTGTTAGTAGCTTTCAAAGCTCTCCGGAGTTCGTGGTTACTGTGTAATCTGTACCAATACGTTTTACAACAGCCAGTTTAAAATAGATATTATTTGACTTGACTTAATGTAGGCATCGACCCTAGTTTCCAAATCACGTCGTCACGGCGAAGCTTAGTGTAATCGTAGTTTATTGTTCGATTCGTTTTACATATAAATAATACAAAACATGACAATACATAGTTCCCATGGCAGTCAAAAACACTGATAAAGTCTTATCTTGGCAGCCATTTTGACTGGCAATTTTATTAACGGCAATTTCATGATTTTACTAGTAATTCTTTAATTGCAATAACTTTATTAATTTTGGTTTCTTAATATCAAATTTGGTATGATTTTAAAGGTATTGAAATGCACTTTTTAAATAATAATTTATTTTTTGACAATGATGTATGGATTATAAATTATAAGAACTTAACTTGCACCTATTTTTGAAAGTCTATTTTCACAGTTGAAATATTAATATACAGGTAACTTATTATGTATTCGTCATTGATACGAAATTTGTGAAATGATACAAAAAATATGTCCATTGAGAGCTTTCCAACAATGTATGAACCATGGTGATGGGATGAAAAATAAATATTTTATGAAGAAAGCAAAATTACGCTACTATATATTATATATAATATCTGATCAACTTTGCATGTCAAAATGGCAGCCACAGTACGAATGATGACGTCACACGGGAACTATGTATAGTTACAACCCTTCCCGAAAGTCGCAATAACAAATCTGCCAACTAGATCGCTAATTCCAGTCTTTGAATTACGTATCGATATTGGTATTAATTCCTTTGCAGGTGGACTGTTTAACAGAACAGCCCATATCCGGTACCAGGAAGGCCAAGAGGTTGTCATCGAGCAGAAGTATTATGGACACAACGTTCTCAACAATATACGCATGGAGACGGTAATTAAAGGCATGGTACCCGACCTTAGCTATGCCGAGAAAATAACAGTTGATGATTATAGCGAAGAATATACAAGAGTCAGACCTGGTAAATATTGTATTTATTGCCTCTACAGACATTTATTTTAAACAAGTATTCAATGTGACCAATGCAATGATATTAGGTTGCAATTTTCTCATAGTGTGCATACGTGCGAAGTGTTGTGGACGTCTTGATAGCGCAGCGGTAGTGAGTTCGATTCAGTTGCCAAAGGCCCGGAGTTCGAGCCCAACATGTAGCCGTTACGATTGCACCTTAGGCAAGGCATTGGAATTCAACGTTGCATCTTCTCTCTCCCTCGTGGCAATGGATTGCATCAGGAATGAGGTCTCGAGAGTGATTAATATAAGCTGTAGGAACTTGTTTCGCAATAGAGCTAGCATTTGTATAAATTAAGTATTATCCGATGCGCAAGTAGAATTCTCGCTACTGTATACCATTAGTCCAATGGGTGTCTGAGACATACACTTCACATGGACAATATAATGCACCCACCTGGATTAACGACCTGAAATGTGCTACTATTTCAGGTGAAATCCATTCCACGTCTGAGCGCACGTTTCACGTGAACAACGTGGCTTGCAAGTACACGTGGGACCAGGTGATACGCTACGATGAGTGTGCGTTTGACCCTAGTAAAGAGGAAAAAGACAACCAAAGACTCAGTGTCACCAGAAACTTTGTCATCTACGACACCAATGACAAGGTTGTCAGATTCGCCATGTCCAATAAAATATCCAGGCGAACAGGTAACGTAAATCTCTTACTTGTATCTATATATTGTGCTTCAATACGTTTGCGTTGTGCTCGTTTCTGTCATAATTTCTGATTACCCTATTAATATCTGACTATGGTAATACTTGCTTTATTCCTAGCGCAAGGATCTACTGAGCTCTCTGTCCACCAAAATCTGCTTAGATATCTCATCTAAATCCATCGGGACAGAAGATATTTCCAGCCGAATACTGTAGCAGACACATGTAATCCAACATATGGGACTTTTAGTTTAATCATATTTTATTGAATTTATCATACATGTACAGTAGTAGCAATACATATTACAACATTAAGTAATAACAAGTACAAAGCATGATAAAACAAAAGGGTTGGACCACATGTTTAGGGGACTATATGAATGTTTTAGGGGACTATATGAATGCTATCGGCACACTATCTAATGTTGAGTACCACGTGTATCCGTATTGGTTAAAACTTTACAGAAAACCTATTGTTTCCCACAGCATCGATGAGGGCTTTGTTGGCTTCAAATACATCTGCTGGTTCTTCTTTCGGTCCATTTTTCCTTGATATGTAGTCCATCTTCAGCGTAAACGTATTGAGAGGAGTCATATTCCTTATACTTTTGTCGAAATCATACAGAGCTGTGCACCCTACATCATTAATCAGGTGGTTTGCTAATTGCTCTAGACCGGCCATGTTCATATTTAGAGCGTCCGCCTGATTTTCCCGACACGCCATCGGCAGCACATTCTGGTATTTGTAGAACGAATTATGCAAGAATACTTTCGCCCCGTCATCACGGAAAGTTTTCAACAAGGTTCGCATATCTTCGATAATCGCCATAACGCAATCGGCAAATCTGTCAGATATGTCACAATGATGGTCGTGTGTCATAATGAGCGTTTTCATCGCTAGCTCAGAGAAGAATTCCGATTCTGCAACTGCAATACGGTTATAACCCTGCACAAGAAATCTGATCATCTGATACACGTGATTGTGAGGCTTACTCATATATATATATTCATAAACTCCTTTTCGGCATGACCAAAATTCCATTGAAAATATTCACCAGTTTGCTCGACCGGCTGAAGCAATAGCATTTTCGTTGATTGTAATGCCTTGTTTGCTAATTTACCTAGCGTCAAATTGTCGTCTATGAACTGTACTATATCATCGATTCTCAAGCATGGCGTTAGAATCACTGTAATTATCGTGTCTGCGTTCCATGTGAATTTCAGTTCTACAGTGGCTGCTCTTTTCCTCACACCATTCACTTGAAGCAAATCCAATCGTCCGTGTTTTCTGTATATACTAGCTCTTGATTTCGCTCGTACACTTTCTGCAGCCTTAGCAACGCGATCAAAGAATGTAGTCGCGATGCCTCTGTCGCTCCTAAGCCAGTGCTTGTCAATGTCCTCATCTTCGACACACTCGTCCCACCTTAGTGCACAGTTGTCTGTTAAGTACACTTTAAGATACTCGTCAGTTTGTGTTGGTTCTTTCTGTATTATGAGTATGTTCTCTCGGGACAAATCGTCTATAACGATGCAATATTGCAATTGATCTACATGAATTATGTCCAAGTTTTCATGAAACGTCCCAACTTTAATAATATCTTTTGAATTTATTCGGAATCTACGATCCACCACTTCAGTTTCTGTGAATAGAAAGTTTAAGACCTCGTCTACCGCATCCCCAATATCACTCCTTTCATCATTACATATGTTTAGCTTTAACACGTGTTCTTGAATATCTTCGAAATACTTTGTCAACCTTTCGTACAACCACTCTTCAAACGCTAGCCGAGTCCTTTCATCGACAGGTTTGTCGTCTGCTGATATTTTACATACGTCATTAGCTGATTTATTTTTCTCTTTCGATTCACCACCCGGTTCAACAAATGTTCTTGTGTCGGATGAAGCACCACTTAGTGTCTTGTCGTTGTTACCTCGATTTTCTTTTCTTGTCATACATGACCCTGGCTCCTTGCTCTCTTTATTTCCCATTTTCATATTATAAACCTTTTCAACACTTGAAACATGTAATTCACTTAACAAAATAAGTAACGTTTTGATAATCTTAAACTGAAATAATCGATCCTCTAAACTGCTTTTGTTTTATTGGCATTGTTACGTTAAACACGTTAGTCAGTGATTATTGTTTAGATATATCTAAGAAATTTGATACTATTTTTGAGTGATCATGTTCGCTTTTGAAAAAGTACTTTGTAGTTTAATATGTCCACATTCTTTTAAAATCAATGTCATTAACCTCTCAGTGGATTACAATGTGTTGTCCATAATGAAGGCAAACGAAAGTACATTCTGGATCATAGAAATTCCTCATTTTGGCTGAAACATATGTTATGTATGCATAGGGGCGGCCTGCAATACACTGTTATTGCACTTTAATAAACGGTGTTAATATGATTTTTAGAAAATGAGATTGTTTCATATTGTTTTGATTAATAGTTTAACCCTTTACATCTTACAAGCATAGAAGTAATGCTGATTGTAGGTGCGAATGAAAAGGAAAACCATGATCTAAACAAAGCAGGTGCACAATTCGACTATATGAAACAGCGTTAGTTGCATTAAGCTGATTCACACATGATGGAGTATGTAGTAATTACTAACACCGGTGTAATGTTTAGACTAGTATAGCATCAGTGTATGTTTAGACTGGTATAGTGTCAGTGTGTGTATCACCAGTGTAATGTTTAGACTGGTATAGCGTTAGTGTGTGTATCACCAGTGTAATGTTTAGACTGGTATAGCATCAGTGTGTGTATCACCAGTGTAATGTTTAGACTGGTATGGCATCAGTGTGTGTATCACCAGTGTAATGTTTAGACTGGTATAGCGTTAGTGTGTGTATCACCAGTGTAATGTTTAGACTGGTATGGCATCAGTGTGTGTATCACCAGTGTAATGTTTAGACTAGTATAGTGTCAGTGTGTGTATCACCAGTGTAATGTTTAGACTGGTATGGCATCAGTGTGTGTATCACCAGTGTAATGTTTAGACTAGTATAGTGTCAGTGTGTGTATCACCAGTGTAATGTTTAGACTGGTATGGCATCAGTGTGTGTATCACCAGTGTAATGTTTAGACTGGTATAGCGTTAGTGTGTGTATCACCAGTGTAATGTTTAGACTAGTATAGTGTCAGTGTGTGTATCACCAGTGTAATGTTTAGACTAGTATAGTGTCAGTGTGTGTATCACCAGTGTAATATTTAGACTGGTATGGCACCAGTGTGTGTATCACCTGTGTAATGTTTAGACTGGTATGGCATCAGTGTGTGTATCACCAGTGTAATGTTTAGACTAGTATAGTGTCAGTGTGTGTATCACCAGTGTAATGTTTAGACTGGTATAGCATCAGTGTGTGTATCACCAGTGTAATGTTTAGACTGGTATAGCGTTAGTGTGTGTATCACCAGTGTAATGTTTAGACTGGTATAGCGTTAGTGTGTGTATCACCAGTGTAATGTTTAGACTGGTATGGCATCAGTGTGTGTATCACCAGTGTAATGTTTAGACTGGTATGGCATCAGTGTGTGTATCACCAGTGTAATGTTTAGACTGGTATAGCGTTAGTGTGTGTATCACCAGTGTAATGTTTAGACTGGTATGGCATCAGTGTGTGTATCACCAGTGTAATGTTTAGACTAGTATAGCATCAGTGTGTGTATCACCAGTGTAATGTTTAGACTAGTATAGTGTCAGTGTGTGTATCACCAGTGTAATGTTTAGACTAGTATAGTGTCAGTGTGTGTATCACCAGTGTAATGTTTAGACTGGTATGGCATCAGTGTGTGTATCACCAGTGTAATGTTTAGACTGGTATGGCATCAGTGTGTGTATCACCAGTGTAATGTTTAGACTAGTATAGTGTCAGTGTGTGTATCACCAGTGTAATGTTTAGACTGGTATGGCATCAGTGTGTGTATCACCAGTGTAATGTTTAGACTGGTATGGCATCAGTGTGTGTATCACCAGTGTAATGTTTAGACTGGTATAGCATCAGTGTGTGTATCACCAGTGTAATGTTTAGACTGGTATGGCATCAGTGTGTGTATCACCAGTGTAATGTTTAGACTGGTATAGTGTCAGTGTGTGTATCACCAGTGTAATGTTTAGACTGGTATAGTGTCAGTGTGTGTATCACCAGTGTAATGTTTAGACTAGTATAGTGTCAGTGTGTGTATCACCAGTGTAATGTTTAGACTGGTATGGCATCAGTGTGTGTATCACCAGTGTAATGTTTAGACTGGTATGGCATCAGTGTGTGTATCACCAGTGTAATGTTTAGACTGGTATAGCATCAGTGTGTGTATCACCAGTGTAATGTTTAGACTAGTATAGTGTCAGTGTGTGTATCACCAGTGTAATGTTTAGACTAGTATAGTGTCAGTGTGTGTATCACCAGTGTAATGTTTAGACTGGTATGGATCAGTGTGTGTATCACCAGTGTAATGTTTAGACTGGTATGGCATCAGTGTGTGTATCACCAGTGTAATGTTTAGACTGGTATGGCATCAGTGTGTGTATCACCAGTGTAATGTTTAGACTAGTATAGCATCAGTGTGTGTATCACCAGTGTAATGTTTAGACTGGTATGGCATCAGTGTGTGTATCACCAGTGTAATGTTTAGACTGGTATAGCGTCAGTGTGTGTATCACCAGTGTAATGTTTAGACTGGTATAGCGTCAGTGTGTGTATCACCAGTGTAATGTTTAGACTGGTATAGTGTCAGTGTGTGTATCACCAGTGTAATGTTTAGACTGGTATGGCATCAGTGTGTGTATCACCAGTGTAATGTTTAGACTGGTATAGTGTCAGTGTGTGTATCACCAGTGTAATGTTTAGACTGTTATCGTCAGTGTGTGTATCACCAGTGTAATGTTTAGACTGGTATAGTGTCAGTGTGTGTATCATCAGTGTAATGTTTAGACTAGTATAGCATCAGTGTGTGTATCACCAGGGTTATGTTTAGACTGGTATGGCATCAGTGTATGTATCACCAGTGTAATGTTTAGACTGGTATAGTGTCAGTGTGTGTATCACTAGTGTAATGTTTAGACTGGTATAGCGTTAGTGTGTGTATCAC
Organism: Archivesica marissinica; assembly: GCA_014843695.1. Lineage (NCBI taxonomy): Eukaryota > Metazoa > Mollusca > Bivalvia > Venerida > Vesicomyidae > Archivesica > Archivesica marissinica. The sequence goes on from CM026404.1 coordinate 19,901,875, forward strand.
TAGTGTAATGTTTAGACTGGTATAGTGTCAGTGTGTGTATCACTAGTGTAATGTTTAGACTGGTATAGTGTCAGTGTGTGTATCACCAGTGTAATGTTTAGACTGGTATAGTGTCAGTGTGTGTATCACCAGTGTAATGTTTAGACTGGTATAGTGTCAGTGTGTGTATCACCAGTGTAATGTTTAGACTAGTATAGCGTCAGTGTGTGTATCACCAGTGTAATGTTTAGACTGGTATGGCATCAGTGTGTATATCACCAGTGTAATGTTTAGACTGGTATGGCATCAGTGTGTGTATCACCAGTGTAATGTTTAGACTAGTATAGCATCAGTGTGTGTATCACCAGTGTAATGTTTAGACTAGTATAGTGTCAGTGTGTGTATCACCAGTGTAATGTTTAGACTAGTATAGTGTCAGTGTGTGTATCACCAGTGTAATGTTTAGACTGGTATGGCATCAGTGTGTGTATCACCAGTGTAATGTTTAGACTGGTATGGCATCAGTGTGTGTATCACCAGTGTAATGTTTAGACTAGTATAGTGTCAGTGTGTGTATCACCAGTGTAATGTTTAGACTGGTATGGCAGCAGTGTGTGTATCACCAGTGTAATGTTTATACTGGTATGGCATCAGTGTGTGTATCACCAGTGTAATGTTTAGACTAGTATAGCATCAGTGTGTGTATCACCAGTGTAATGTTTAGACTGGTATGGCATCAGTGTGTGTATCACCAGTGTAATGTTTAGACTGGTATAGTGTCAGTGTGTGTATCACCAGTGTAATGTTTAGACTGGTATGGCATCAGTGTGTGTATCACCAGTGTAATGTTTAGACTAGTATAGTGTCAGTGTGTGTATCACCAGTGTAATGTTTAGACTAGTATATCGTCAGTGTGTGTATCACCAGTGTAATGTTTAGACTGGTATAGTGTCAGTGTGTGTATCACCAGTGTAATGTTTAGACTAGTATAGCATCAGGGTGTGTATCACCAGTGTAATGTTTAGACTGGTATGGCATCAGTGTATGTATCACCAGTGTAATGTTTAGACTGGTATAGTGTCAGTGTGTGTATCACTAGTGTAATGTTTAGACTGGTATAGCGTTAGTGTGTGTATCACTAGTGTAATGTTTAGACTGGTATAGTGTCAGTGTGTGTATCACTAGTGTAATGTGTAGACTGGTATAGTGTCAGTGTGTGTATCACCAGTGTAATGTTTAGACTGGTATAGTGTCAGTGTGTGTATCACCAGTGTAATGTTTAGACTGGTATAGTGTCAGTGTGTGTATCACCAGTGTAATGTTTAGACTGGTATGGCATCAGTGTGTGTATCACCAGTGTAATGTTTAGACTAGTATAGTGTCAGTGTGTGTATCACCGTTGTAATGTTTAGACTAGTATATCGTCAGTGTGTGTATCACCAGTGTAATGTTTAGACTGGTATAGTGTCAGTGTGTGTATCACCAGTGTAATGTTTAGACTAGTATAGCATCAGTGTGTGTATCACCAGTGTAATGTTTAGACTGGTATGGCATCAGTGTATGTATCACCAGTGTAATGTTTAGACTGGTATAGTGTCAGTGTGTGTATCACTAGTGTAATGTTTAGACTGGTATAGCGTTAGTGTGTGTATCACTAGTGTAATGTTTAGACTGGTATAGTGTCAGTGTGTGTATCACTAGTGTAATGTTTAGACTGGTATAGTGTCAGTGTGTGTATCACCAGTGTAATGTTTAGACTGGTATAGTGTCAGTGTGTGTGTCACCAGTGTAATGTTTAGACTAGTATAGCGTCAGTGTGTGTATCACCAGTGTAATGTTTAGACTGGTATGGCATCAGTGTGTGTATCACCAGTGTAATGTTTAGACTGGTATGGCATCAGTGTGTGTATCACCAGTGTAATGTTTAGACTAATATAGCATCAGTGTGTGTATCACCAGTGTAATGTTTAGACTAGTATAGTGTAAGTGTGTGTATCACCAGTCTAATGTTTAGACTAGTATAGTGTCAGTGTATGTATCACCAGTGTAATGTTTAGACTGGTATGGCATCAGTGTGTGTATCACCAGTGTAATGTTTAGACTAGTATAGCATCAGTGTGTGTATCACCAGTGTAATGTTTAGACTGGTATGGCATCAGTGTGTGTATCACCAGTGTAATGTTTAGACTGGTATAGTGTCAGTGTGTGTATCACCAGTGTAATGTTTAGACTGGTATGGCATCAGTGTGTGTATCACCAGTGTAATGTTTAGACTAGTATAGTGTCAGTGTGTGTATCACCAGTGTAATGTTTAGACTAGTATATCGTCAGTGTGTGTATCACCAGTGTAATGTTTAGACTGGTATAGTGTCAGTGTGTGTATCACCAGTGTAATGTTTAGACTAGTATAGCATCAGTGTGTGTATCACCAGTGTAATGTTTAGACTGGTATGGCATCAGTGTATGTATCACCAGTGTAATGTTTAGACTGGTATAGTGTCAGTGTGTGTATCACTAGTGTAATGTTTAGACTGGTATAGCGTTAGTGTGTGTATCACTAGTGTAATGTTTAGACTGGTATAGTGTCAGTGTGTGTATCACTAGTGTAATGTTTAGACTGGTATAGTGTCAGTGTGTGTATCACCAGTGTAATGTTTAGACTGGTATAGTGTCAGTGTGTGTATCACCAGTGTAATGTTTAGACTGGTATAGTGTCAGTGTGTGTATCACCAGTGTAATGTTTAGACTAGTATAGCGTCAGTGTGTGTATCACCAGTGTAATGTTTAGACTGGTATGGCATCAGTGTGTGTATCACCAGTGTAATGTTTAGACTGGTATGGCATCAGTGTGTGTATCACCAGTGTAATGTTTAGACTAGTATAGCATCAGTGTGTGTATCACCAGTGTAATGTTTAGACTGGTATAGTGTCAGTGTGTGTATCACCAGTGTAATGTTTAGACTGGTATAGTGTCAATGTGTGTATCACCAGTGTAATGTTTAGACTGGTATAGTGTCAGTGTGTGTATCACCAGTGTAATGTTTAGACTGGTATAGTGTCAGTGTGTGTATCACCAGTGTAATGTTTAGACTGGTATGGCGTCAGTGTGTGTATCACCAGTGTAATGTTTAGACTGGTATGGCATCAGTGTATGTATCACCAGTGTAATGTTTAGACTAGTATAGCATCAATGTGTGTATCACCAGTGTAATGTTTAGACTGGTATGGCGTCAGTGTGTGTATCACCAGTGTAATGTTTAGACTGGTATGGCATCAGTGTGTGTATCACCAGTGTAATGTTTAGACTGGTATGGCATCAGTGTGTGTATCACCAGTGTAATGTTTAGACTGGTATAGCGTTAGTGTGTGTATCACCAGTGTAATGTTTATACTGGTATGGCATCAGTGTGTGTATCACCAGTGTAATGTTTAGACTGGTATAGTGTCAGTGTGTGTATCACCAGTGTAATGTTTAGACTGGTATGGCATCAGTGTGTGTATCACCAGTGTAATGTTTAGACTGGTATAGTGTCAGTGTGTGTATCACCAGTGTAATGTTTAGACTGGTATAGTGTCAGTGTGTGTATCACCAGTGTAATGTTTAGACTGGTATAGTGTCAGTGTGTGTATCACCAGTGTAATGTTTAGACTGGTATAGTGTCAGTGTGTGTATCACCAGTGTAATGTTTAGACTAGTATAGTGTCAGTGTGTGTATCACCAGTGTAATGTTTAGACTGGTATAGTGTCAGTGTGTGTATCACCAGTGTAATGTTTAGACTGGTATAGTGTCAGTGTGTGTATCACCAGTGTAATGTTTAGACTGGTATAGTGTCAGTGTGTGTATCACCAGTGTAATGTTTAGACTGGTATGGCATCAGTGTGTTTAACACCAGTGTAATGTTTAGACTGGTATGGCATCAGTGTGTGTATTAGTATTTATCAACACTATGTTTACTTGACGTGTGTATTGTGCTATGTGAATATCTACTGGTTAACTATTCCTATTTAGGTGTGGACCCTTGTCGGGATGGAGCACAGAACTGTGACGAGAATGCTGACTGTATACCACAAGGTGACCTCTACTCGTGTGACTGTAAGACCGGCTTCGTCGGCGATGGCAACCAATGTACAGGTTTGTGTTTTCTCCTTTGTTCCATTATCAATGCAGTGACATAGATAATTCTATATCTACAAATGTCAGTTTATTGTTCATCGGTTGTTATAGATACAAGTGTATACGCTACGTTTGTTAAACTGCGATGGATTTGTTTATGTAAGTTTGTTTAACGTCGCTACCGGTTGTCCATTTGAGCGACGGACAGTTTATCTAACAACAGCTTGCCTCCGTAAGAAACTGCCAACTTTTATCATATAAATAGACACGGTCTGGGCGGAGCTCGAACCAGTGACCATCAGTGATGATAGGTTGCAGTGGATACAAGTCAGCGACATTAACCACTCGACCACGGAGGCGGACTTGTGACTTATGTGAGGGTCTACCAAACGTATAAAGATGCGACTTAGGTGAGGGTCTACCAAACGTATAAATAGGTGACTTATGTGAGGGTCTACCAAACGTATAAATAGGTGACTTATGTGAGGGTCTACCAAACGTACAAATAGGTGACTTATGTGAGGGTCTACCAAACGTATAAATAGGTGACTTATGTGAGGGTCTACCAAACGTATAAATAGGTGACTTATGTGAGGGTCTACCAAACGTATAAATAGGTGACTTATGTGAGGGTCTACCAAACGTATAAATATGTGACTTAGGTGAGGGTCTACCAAATATATAAATATGTGACTTAGGTGAGGGTCTACCAAACGTATAAATAGGTGACTTATGTGAGGGTCTACCAAATATATAAATATGTGACTTAGGTGAGGGTCTACCAAACGTATAAATAGGTGACTTATGTGAGGGTCTACTAAACGTATAAATAGGTGACTTATGTGAGGGTCTACCAAATATATAAATATGTGACTTGGGTGAGGGTCTACCAAACGTATAAATATGTGACTTAGGTGAGGGTCTACCAAACGTATAAATAGGTGACTTAGGTGAGGGTCTACCAAACGTATAAATACATATGCGACTTATATGTGGGCCCACCAAAGATGTAAATATGGGACTTATGTGAGGGTCTACCAAATATATACATATTCGACTTAGATGAGTGTATACACACGTTGTATATATGTGTAGTAGACTTTAATGAGTTATGTTTCTTTACCTTGCAGATATAGATGAATGCCAACTTGAGTTGGATACGTGCGATGAGAACGCCATCTGCTTCAACTCCCCCGGCTCCTTCCAGTGTCGCTGCAACTATGGTTACCGAGGTGACGGACGAACATGCATACGTACGTATTGCATACTATATTCGAATTATTGAATTGAGTTCGATTTGCATATGCATTTGTTCCGTATAATACCTAGCCCTCTATTCTATCTACAGTCCACATCCGTTATGTCGAATTCCGTAGGACCGAACAAAATACTTCGACATAACCGAAGTTTGACTTAACGAAATTCTATATAAACGGCGCCAATTATATGTAAAATGATAGTGTCTGAAACGGGACTTTGATCCGACTTCGAGATAAATGGAGAATTCGACATAACCGACTTTGACATAACGGATGTAGACTGTACATAGAGATGACAACGACGTAGGGGTTTTAGAGCGACACTACATCGGTGAAAACGCAAATGTCTGCAGAATGTAATTTACTATTATATGATATAATTATTTCCCCAAATATTTGCCTCAAAAACAAATAAACAAACGTCGTATACGCAAAATAATGTAAATAGGGTCGACATTCATGTGTACTACAAAGCGTTTATAAATTATCTCTAAGCGAAAGTATCTTGTGTTTAATATTGACTTCAATGACAACAAACGTCAATTCAGGAGCCTGGATGACCGTTATATGAAATCCTTCTTTCACGTATGAAAGTTTGTAGATCACAAACACACTGTTTATTGATTCAATGTTAGTGTCTGCTGTATTCAGAGGAAATTGTAGTAGCAATGCATTTATACGTGAACAAAAAGAAGCATTATATTTGCTTTTTGTGATGTAATGTCGCATTAAAGTGTATGGTTTCAATCGTTTAATGGCATGTATGACAGCAAATCAGCAATACGCATGCATAATGGATTCCTAGATCTAACACTAAGATATAGGTATTACAATACTACTACACACTGTAAACAAGGTCATGGAGTGGTGATAGCGCAGTGGATGCGCGTTCGCTTCAGGTGCGAAAGGTCTGGAGTTCGAGCTCCGCTGGAGCCGTTACGATTGTGCCCTTAGGCAAGGCATTTAAATTCCACGTTGTCTCTTCTCTCTCCCTCGTGGCGATGGATTCCACCAGGAATGAGTTCTCGATAGTGATTAATATAAGTTGCAAGAACTTGTTTCGCAATCGAGCTAAAATAAATTTGTATAAACTAATATAGGTTGTAGTTTGATCTTTCTATTTAAAGCAACAGCAACCATACAGGGGACTTTATTTATTGACAACACATTCACTGACTTTGTTGTATTATTTTACCGATGTAAGGTTATTTGTTGTTTTGTTGTTTTGGGGGTTTGGGGTTTTGCACGAGTGCTCATATCATATGGCCATTCTACACTCAGATATTATTGGTTGGGGAAGAAATTAGGTCCTCTTCCGAGCACGTGCGGACATCCGGGTAGAACCACAAGTAGTCCGGTCGTTCTCCATAAGAATACACATAATATGTGTGTGTTTTACATTTATTTAGTTTAAAACATATTTATTTGTTATGTTACATATATGGCCCAGTGGTTAAGGCGTCCGCCTACGGAGCGGGAGGTCGAAGGTTCGAATCTCGTCAGGGGTTCGTTCTGATATGGCCGGTTGGTGAGCCGCCAGCTAGTTAAATACTGGTTACCGATTGCCTACCAGCCTGGCGCCTGGCATACAAGCATAGGATTCGGGAAGTACTGATGTTCATAAAAAGAGGTGTCTCATAAGTCAGAAATGACTGGCCCTTTAAATAGTGGTGACACTATAATAAACAAACACTATATATACATATACAACTATTATAAATGATTGTAAGACAAATAGGATTTGAAAACAAGCTCAATACAAAGCTTATGTAAATTCATCTCCATGGTAAACATAAACTCTAATTATCCGATTAAAGAAATTATATGTATTATGAAATGGTCAAGTTATAATATTGTTTGTTTTAAACAAAACTATAGTCCATATTTCCTGATTGTAATTGAAAATGCTGCAAAGTATTTGAAAGAAAAATATATGTTCCCCTCCCAGTCCGTCTGTGTGTTCGTATATCAATGAGTGAATCGCTTGGAGGCAACACTGAATTGTTGTACTTTATGAAAGAGGTGCACGTTTTGGTCGTTATTCAGACGTTCGTTGCCGTAGATAAGATTGAGAAGATACGTTTATTTATCGTCGCTACCGGATGCCCATATGATCGACGCCTCCTGAAGAGATTAGTCATTTTAGATTTTTGGAGGATAGTGCACTGATACAGACAGAGACCCATTCCAGAATCTCTTCTGGTTCTTTTACGTGCACGGTGTACAGCACCGACACGAGACCTCGGTTTAAAGCCCCATCTGAAATACTGTTAATTGTATTAGGCTCAGACGAGGGATATAATGCGGTCGTTCTGCATGTTTTTGTTTGGTACTAGTATTTACACATTTAGCTAGTTTTACTTTGAGTTATGTACATTCCAAATATAACTCGCCTTAAATGATACTTTGCGACAATAGGTTATCACGGAGAGGAACTCTTTGATGGTTCGGGAGGTTTGTAGTTTATTGGTGGTGACAGTTATTTTATTAATATGGTACACGGGAACATATCTAATACTAAAAGTATCTGTTTACAGAAATAGTGCACACCTGCATATGTCATGCACCAGGTGTAACGGTACAGGTTGTGTGCATGACGTTAATTTGAGAAATGAGCGTCAAAATATTCCAGCGTCGATAATTACACGCACCTAAATAATGTTATACAATGCTAATACAATGCTAATACAATGTTAATACAATGCTAATACAATGCTAATACAATGCTAATACAATGCTAATACAATAACTTGTTTCAATTCGGAAATGATTAAAGATTTTATTTCCATATTTAAATATCGGACATTTTGACGTTCTATCGATAAATGACGTCGTTATGTTTACGTCAACTGTTTTTCTATACCACACTATGAACGTCAGAATGTATTTTGTTTATGTTTGCAATGTTGAGCCAGGAATATGATATTTATATTTAAATTTCTTTTAGTTTATTCATAAAGAAACGTTTGTAGGATTTTTCCTGGTCATTTACATCGATGGTAATTACAACATGTATTGACCGAGTTTCAAACAAATGCACACACACATTGATCCACGAATGTGGACGTGGCAGTAATGGCTATAGCTAATGTCACTGTCGTGCATGGACTGCATATATATAAATGCATTCCTAGTAGTGGCGTTGGCTGGTATATGACTCTGGTATATTGCATTTTCAAACTTCTTTAACTAGTAGTTTAATCTATACAAATTTATTTTAGCTCGATTGCGAAACAAGTTCTTACAACTTAAATTAATCACTCTCGATACCTCATTCCTGATTGAATCCATCGCCATGAGGGAGAATGTGGAATCAAAATGCCTTAAAAACATTCCATTTCATATATATAACGTATAGGCTGTCCGATTAGCACAGTGGTTAGCGCGCTGGCTTATCACCAATGCAACCTGGGTTCGATCCTCGTGAAGTATGTGAGATGGTACGGTGGTCGCCAGATCGGACAGGTGGGTTTTCTCCGGGTACTCCGGTTTCCTCCCACACGAATGACCACATATACGCTTTCATCCGCGCCAACGAGAGTGATTAATATAAGTTGTTAAAACTTGCTTCGCAATCGTAAAATAAATAAAAGTTAAAACAAATATAAGTTATTGTTTTCATTCAGACTAACTGCCTTTTAAAATGATCCGCATGTTTCGAGCTACCATACGTTCATATGTTCGTTAACTTGGTGTTGGCATTACAAAATGATTTCACAAGTAGTATTATATAGACATGTTCATAGTGTAAATGGAGAACGTGTATGGTGTGACTCGTATCTTCCTGAGTGATGCATGAAACATGTTACACGTGGTAGTATTAGGCGAGTCTGTTGATGTTGGTAGTTCAACTTCACCGGAAGTAGAGAGTGTTGTATAGCACGCGTCACTGAAGGTAACAAACGTTATGCAATGCACGTCATTGACGGTCAGAGAAGATACAGTGCTGTGTAGTGTCTGTGAGAGTAGATAGTCCGTGCTGTGTAGTGTATGTGAGAGAAGATAGTCCGTGCTGTGTAGTGTATGTCACTGAAGGTAGTCAGTGATGTGTAGTGTATGTCAGTGAAGGCAGTTAGTGCTGTGTAGTGTATGTGAGAGAAGATAGTCCGTGCTGTGTAGTGTCTGTCACTGAAGGTAGTCAGTGTTGTGTAGTGTCTGTCATTGAAGGTAGTTAGTGCTGTGTAGTGTCTGTCAGTGAAGATAGCTAATGTTGTATCGTGTATGTCAGAGAAGGTAGTCAATGTTGTATAGTGTATGTCAGTGAAGGTAGCCAGTGCTGTGTAGTGTCTGTCATTGAAGGTAGTTAGTGCTGTGTAGTGTCTGTGAGAGAAGATAGTCCGTGCTATGTAGTGTCTGTCACTGAAGGTAGTCAGTGTTGTGTAGTGTATGTCAGTGAAGGTAGCCAGTGCTGTGTAGTGTCTGTCATTAAAGGTAGTTAGTGTTGTGCAGTGTCTGTCATTGAAGGTAGTTAGTGCTGTGTAGTGTCTGTCATTGTAGGTAGTTAGTGTTGTGTAGTGTCTGTCAGTGAAGGTAGCTAATGTTGTGTAGTGTATGTCATTGAAGGTAGTTAGTGTTGTGTAGTGTCTGTCAGTGAAGGTAGCTAATGTTGTATAGTGTATGTCAGTGAAGGTAATTAGTGTTGTGTATTGTCTGTCAGTGAAGGTAATTAGTGCTGTGTAGTGTATGTCAGTGAAGGTAATTAGTGCTGTGTAGTGTCTGTCAGTGAAGGTAGCTAACGTTGTATAGTGTATGTCACTGAAGGTAGTCAGTGTTGTGTAGTGTCTGTCATTGAAGGTAGTTAGTGCTGTGTAGTGTCTGTCAGTGAAGATAGCTAATGTTGTATCGTGTATGTCAGAGAAGGTAGTCAATGTTGTATAGTGTATGTCAGTGAAGGTAGCCAGTGCTGTGTAGTGTCTGTCATTGAAGGTAGTTAGTGCTGTGTAATGTCTGTGAGAGAAGATAGTCCGTGCTATGTAGTGTCTGTCACTGAAGGTAGTCAGTGTTGTGTAGTGTATGTCAGTGAAGGTAGCCAGTGCTGTGTAGTGTCTGTCATTGAAGGTAGTTAGTGTTGTGTAGTGTATGTCAGTGAAGGTAGTTAGTGCTGTGTAGTGTCTGTCAGTGAAGATAGTCCGTGCTGTGTAGTGTCTGTCAGTGAAGGTAGGTAGTGCTGTATAATGTCTGTCAGTGAAGGTAGTTAGTGCTGTGTAGTGTCTGTCAGTGAAGGTAGTTAGTGCTGTGTAGTGTCTTTCAGTGAAGGTAGTTAGTGCTGTGTAGTGTCTGTCAGTGAAGGTAGTCCGTGCTGTGTAGTGTCTGCCAGTGAAGGTAGTCCGTGCTGTGTAGTGTCTGTCAGTGAAGGTAGGTAGTGCTGTGTAATGTCTGTCAGTGAAGGTAGTCAGTGCTGTGTAGTGTCTGTCAGTGAAGGTAGTCAGTGGTGTGTAGTGTATGTCATTGAAGGTAGTTAGTGCTGTGTAATGTCTATCAGTGAAGGTAGTTAGTGCTGTGTAGTGTCTGTCAGTGAAGGTAGATAGTGCTGTGTAGTGTATGTCAGTGAAGCTAGGTAGTGATGTGTAGTGTCTGTCAGTGAAGGCAGTTAGTGCTGTGTAGTGTCTGTCAGTGAAGGTAGTCCGTGCTGTGTAGTGTCTGTCAGTGAAGGTAGTCCGTGCTGTGTAGTGTATGTCAGTGAAGGTAGTTAGTGCTGTGTAGTGTCTGTTAGTGAAAGTAGTCCGTGCTGTGTAGTGTATGTCAGTGAAGGCAGTTAGGCTGTGTAGTGTCTGTCAGTGAAGGTAGTTAGTGTTGTGTAGTGTAGTGTAGTGAAGGTAGTCCGTGGTAGTTGTGTAATGTTCGTAACTGACGGGACTGTGTTCCACATATATTGGAAGCAGTATGTTGTGGATAGTGTACTGACGGGACTGTGTTCCACATATATTGGAAGCAGTATGTTGTGGATAGTGTACTGACGGGACTGTGTTCCACATATATTGGAAGCAGTGTGTTGTGGATAGTGTACTGACGGGACTGTGTTCCACATATATTGGAAGCAGTATGTTGTGGATAGTGTACTGACGGGACTGTGTTCCACATATACTGGAAGCAGTATGTTGTGGATAGTGTACTGACGGGACTGTGTTCCACATATACTGGAAGCAGTATGTTGTGGATAGTGTACTGACGGGACTGTGTTCCACATATACTGGAAGCAGTGTGTTGTGGATAGTCTACTGACGGGACTGTGTTCCACATATACTGGCAGCAGTGTGTTGTGGATAGTGTACTGACGGGACTGTGTTCCACATATACTGGAAGCAGTGTGTTGTGGATAGTGTACTGACGGGACTGTGTTCCACATATATTGGAAGCAGTATGTTGTGGATAGTGTACTGACGGGACTGTGTTCCACATATACTGGAAGCAGTGTGTTGTGGATAGTGTACTGACGGGACTGTGTTCCACATATATTGGAAGCAGTGTGTTGTGGATAGTGTACTGACGGGACTGTGTTCCACATATACTGGAAGCAGTGTGCTGTGGATAGTGTACTGACGGGACTGTGTTCCACATATACTGGAAGCAGTGTGTTGTGGATAGTGTACTGACGGGACTGTGTTCCACATATACTGGAAGGAGTGTGTTGTGGATAGTGTACTGACGGGACTGTGTTCCACATATATTGGAAGCAGTGTGTTGTGGATAGTGTACTGACGGGACTGTGTTCCACATATATTGGAATCAGTATGTTGTGGATAGTGTACTGACGGGACTGTGTTCCACATATATTGGAAGCAGTGTGTTGTGGATAGTGTACTGACGGGACTGTGTTCCACATATATTGGAAGCAGTATGTTGTGGATAGTGTACTGACGGGACTGTGTTCCACATATACTGGAAGCAGTATGTTGTGGATAGTGTACTGACGGGACTGTGTTCCACATATACTGGAAGCAGTATGTTGTGGATAGTGTACTGACGGGACTGTGTTCCACATATACTGGAAGCAGTGTGTTGTGGATAGTGTACTGACGGGACTGTGTTCCACATATACTGGAAGCAGTGTGTTGTGGATAGTGTACTGACGGGACTGTGTTCCACATATACTGGCAGCAGTGTGTTGTGGATAGTGTACTGACGGGACTGTGTTCCACATATACTGGAAGCAGTGTGTTGTGGATAGTGTACTGACGGGACTGTGTTCCACATATATTGGAAGCAGTATGTTGTGGATAGTGTACTGACGGGACTGTGTTCCACATATACTGGAAGCAGTGTGTTGTGGATAGTGTACTGACGGGACTGTGTTCCACATATATTGGAAGCAGTGTGTTGTGGATAGTGTACTGACGGGACTGTGTTCCACATATACTGGAAGCAGTGTGCTGTGGATAGTGTACTGACGGGACTGTGTTCCACATATACTGGAAGCAGTGTGTTGTGGATAGTGTACTGACGGGACTGTGTTCCACATATACTGGAAGGAGTGTGTTGTGGATAGTGTACTGACGGGACTGTGTTCCACATATATTGGAAGCAGTGTGTTGTGGATAGTGTACTGACGGGACTGTGTTCCACATATACTGGAAGCAGTGTGTTGTGGATAGTGTACTGACGGGACTGTGTTCCACATATATTGGAAGCAGTGTGTTGTGGATAGTGTACTGACGGGACTGTGTTCCACATATACTGGAAGCAGTGTGTTGTGGATAGTGTACTGACGGGACTGTGTTCCACATATATTGTAAGCAGTATGTTGTGGATAGTGTACTGACGGGACTGTGTTCCACATATACTGGAAGCAGTGTGTTGTGGATAGTGTACTGACGGGACTGTGTTCCACATATACTGGAAGCAGTGTGTTGTGGATAGTGTACTGACGGGACTGTGTTCCACATATACTGGAAGCAGTGTGTTGTGGATAGTGTACTGACGGGACTGTGTTCCACATATACTTGCAGCAGTGTGTTGTGGATAGTGTACTGACGGGACTGTGTTCCACATATACTTGCAGCAGTGTGTTGTGGATAGTGTACTGACGGGACTGTGTTCCACATATATTGGAAGCAGTGTGTTGTGGATAGTGTACTGACGGGACTGTGTTCCACATATACTGGAAGGAGTGTGTTGTGGATAGTGTACTGACGGGACTGTGTTCCACATATACTGGAAGCAGTGTGCTGTGGATAGTGTACTGACGGGACTGTGTTCCACATATACTGGAAGCAGTATGTTGTGGATAGTGTACTGACGGGACTGTGTTCCACATATAATGGATGCAGTGTGTTGTGGATAGTGTACTGACGGGACTGTGTTCCACATATACTGGAAGCAGTATGTTGTGGATAGTGTACTGACGGGACTGTGTTCCACATATACTGGAAGCAGTGTGTTGTGGATAGTGTACTGACGGGACTGTGTTCCACATATACTTGCAGCAGTGTGTTGTGGATAGTGTACTGACGGGACTGTATATATACTATGACTGAAGGAACTTGGTTTTATGTATACTAGAGGACATAGAAAACGCACACCTACATTATATGATTATTATTACATGAACACGAAATAAGAAGGATTCCATCAAAGATATATCGCATCTTTATTACAAAACACAAACTGAACAACTAAAAATATTCCAAAATGTTTAAACCTATGTCTTTTTATAGTTATTATTTTTCAGGTAAAACACACATTTATCCGAAGTGTCCGTTTTCTTTGTCCTCTAGTATAATTTATCTGTTACATTTTGAATTGTATAATACTAGTATATAAAATGTAATTACATGTACAATACAGGTATGTACAATACTCGTATGTTTCTTAGGTGATGTTGCACTATGTGGAGATACAGAGTGTGGTCAGAATTCACACTGTGTGTTCAATGATGCTGAACAAAGACCAATGTGCGAGTGCTACACAGGGTACTATTCAACTGCGGGCACCTGTCAACCGATATGTGAGTATATATATATATATATGTATTTATTTCAGCCTCATCTATGCATACTATTGTATTGTTGGTAGTAACTTTGATCGTGTCTCATGTATATGAAAAAGTTGGCAGTTTCTTACGGAGGTTGGTGCACCAAGTACTGGTTAACTGCTGGAGCCTGCCCAGGAAAGGTGTTGTTAGGTGTTGGTGCACCAAGTACTGGTTAACTGCTGGAGCCTGCCCAGGAAATGTGTTGTTAGGTGTTGGTGCACCAAGTACTGGTTAACTGCTGGAGCCTGCCCAGGAAAGGTGTTGTTAGGTGTTGGTGCACCAAGTACTGGTTAACTGCTGGAGCCTGCCCAGGAAAGGTGTTGTTAGTTGTTGGTGCACCAAGTACTGGTTAACTGCTGGAGCCTGCCCAGGAAAGGTGTTGTTAGGTGTTGGTGCACCAAGTACTGGTTAACTGCTGGAGCCTGCCCAGGAAAGGTGTTGTTAGGTGTTGGTGCACCAAGTACTGGTTAACTGCTGGAGCCTGCCCAGGAAAGGTGTTGTTAGGTGTTGGTGCACCAAGTACTGGTTAACTGCTGGAGCCTGCCCAGGAAAGGTGTTGTTAGGTGTTGGTGCACCAAGTACTGGTTAACTGCTGGAGCCTGCCCAGGAAAGGTGTTGTTAGGTGTTGGTGCACCAAGTACTGGTTAACTGCTGGAGCCTGCCCAGGAAATGTGTTGTTAGGTGTTGGTGCACCAAGTACTGGTTAACTGCTGGAGCCTGCCCAGGAAAGGTGTTGTTAGGGGTTGGTGCACCAAGTACTGGTTAACTGCTGGAGCCTGCCCAGGAAAGGTGTTGTTAGGGGTTGGTGCACCAAGTACTGGTTAACTGCTGGAGCCTGCCCAGGAAATGTGTTGTTAGGTGTTGGTGCACCAAGTACTGGTTAACTGCTGGAGCCTGCCCAGGAAAGGTGTTGTTAGGGGTTGATGCACCAAGTACTGGTTAACTGCTGGAGCCTGCCCAGGAAAGGTGTTGTTAGGGGTTGGTGCACCAAGTACTGGTTAACTGCTGGAGCCTGCCCAGGAAATGTGTTGTTAGGTGTTGGTGCACCAAGTACTGGTTAACTGCTGGAGCCTGCCCAGGAAAGGTGTTGTTAGGGGTTGATGCACCAAGTACTGGTTAACTGCTGGAGCCTGCCCAGGAAAGGTGTTGTTAGGGGTTGGTGCACCAAGTACTGGTTAACTGCTGGAGCCTGCCCAGGAAATGTGTTGTTAGGTGTTGGTGCACCAAGTACTGGTTAACTGCTGGAGCCTGCCCAGGAAAGGTGTTGTTAGGGGTTGATGCACCAAGTACTGGTTAACTGCTGGAGCCTGCCCAGGAAAGGTGTTGTTAGGTGTTGGTGCACCAAGTACTGGTTAACTGCTGGAGCCTGCCCAGGAAAGGTGTTGTTAGGGGTTGATGCACCAAGTACTGGTTAACTGCTGGAGCCTGCCCAGGAAAGGTGTTGTTAGGGGTTGGTGCACCAAGTACTGGTTAACTGCTGGAGCCTGCCCAGGAAATGTGTTGTTAGGTGTTGGTGCACCAAGTACTGGTTAACTGCTGGAGCCTGCCCAGGAAAGGTGTTGTTTGGTGTTGGTGCACCAAGTACTGGTTAACTGCTGGAGCCTGCACAGGAATGGTGGTGTTAGGTAAACTGCCCGTCGCTCAAATGGGAAACTGGTAGCGACCTTAAATAAACTTCAATAAAAACAATTTATTCGGCGATGGCGAGTATAAATAAACTTATACAGCAGAACTTTAAGTAGTAGATGTCAGTGGTCCAGTGGTCAACGCGTTGTACTGCGAACCCATGGATCGCAGGTTCGATCCCCATCTGATCCTAAACCCCATGGTCTCATGTATCGGTGCTATACACCGGACATGTAAATCAACCAGGGTTGCTTCTGGAATTGGAGCGGTTTCAGTATATCTATCCTCTAAATATAATATGACTAGCATACGTCTCGGGACGTCATTAGGGGGCGTCGCCCCAATTCATTAGGGGGCGTCGCCCCGATTCATTAGGGGTGACGATAAATTAACGTATCCAAACCTGATTATTAATGAAGGTAGAACAATTGATTATTAAATTTAACTGTTACTCTAGGGAACTACTCACTTCCTTAATTACAGACGGGGATGAAGGATTTTAAATTTATTTTACAATGATTGCGAAGCAAGTTTTAACAACTTATATTAATCACTCTCGTTGGCGCGGGTGAAAGCGTATATGTGGTCATTCGTGTGGGAGGAAACCGGAGTACCCGGAGAAAACCCACCTGTCCGATCTGGCGACCATCGTACCAGCTCACATACTTCCTTGTTCTACGATCGAACCCGTGTTGCATTGGTGAGAAGCGAACGCGCTAACCACTGCGCTAATCGGACAGCCAATGAAGGGATGAAGGGGTTGCGTGATACTGCGTCTGTGGCAGAACTATGCTTGTTCCGGCTGCGACCCTCTTTTACTCGTGTCTCTCTCTTATTTCGTGAACATTCATTTAAAACAACGGCGAAAGAACGTCTTAAACATCACACATGCATCTATAATTGAAATACATATTTTCAGCATTTGCCTGTAATGAGGCCGACATCTGCCACGATAATGCTGATTGTGTCTATAATTCTGCGGAAGACGAGTATAGCTGCGAATGTATGGAAGGCTTCAGTGGCGACGGACTGTACTGCGATACAACTGAAATAGGTATGTGTAGTTGGGAATGTATAAAGGCTTTGGAGGCGACGGACTGTACTGCGATACAACTGAAATAGGTATGTGTAGTTGTGGATGTATGAAGGCTTCAGTGGCGACGGACTGTACTGCGATACAACTGAACTAGGTATGTGTAGTTGTGAATGTATGAAAGCTTTGGAGGCGACGGACTGTACTGCGATACAACTGAAATAGGTATGTGTAGTTGTGAATGCATGAAGGCTTCAGTGGCGACGGACTGTACTGCGATACAACTGAAATAGGTATGTGTAGTTGTGAATGTATGAAAGCTTTGGAGGCGACGGACTGTACTGCGATACAACTGAAATAGGTATGTGTAGTTGTGAATGCATGAAGGCTTCAGTGGCGACGGACTGTACTGCGATACAACTGAAATAGGTATGTGTAGTTGTGAATGCATGAAGGCTTCAGTGGCGACGGACTGTACTGCGATACAACTGAAATAGGTATGTGTAGTTGGGAATGTATAAAGGCTTTGGAGGCGACGGACTGTACTGCGATACAACTGAAATAGGTATGTGTAGTTGTGAATGTATGAAGGCTTCAGTGGCGACGGACTGTACTGCGATACAACTGAACTAGGTATGTGTAGTTGTGAATGTATGAAAGCTTTGGAGGCGACGGACTGTACTGCGATACAACTGAAATAGGTATGTGTAGTTGTGAATGCATGAAGGCTTCAGTGGCGACGGACTGTACTGCGATACAACTGAAATAGGTATGTGTAGTTGTGAATGTATGAAGGCTTCAGTGGCGACGGACTGTACTGCGATACAACTGAAATAGGTATGTGTAGTTGTGAATGTATGAAGGCTTTGGAGGCGACGGACTGTACTGCGATACAACTGAAATAGGTATGTGTAGTTTTGAATGTATGAAGGCTTTGGAGGCGACGGACTGTACTGCGATACAACTGAAATAGGTATGTGTAGTTGTGAATGTATTGAAGGCTTCAGTGGCGACAAACTCTACTGTGATACAACTGAAATAGGTTCGTAATGTAATGTGTCAGTTGCGACGGACTCTACAGTGACACAACTGAAATAGGTATGAATAAAAATGTTACAGCAGTAGCTGAATGTACATTGGTATAAATGATATAGGTACGTGTAATGTAATATATTGGATGTCTCGCATTAACTGAATGTACATTGGTATAAATGATATAGGTACGTGTAATGCAATATATGGGATGTTTCAGGAACAACGAATTCGATTGCTATACAATTGATATGGATATATTGACTTTTATTGTAAGACTATTATAAGTATATGTTTGAAAGAATTGTTCCACAAGTGCTAGAGATACTTTATTCTTAGATAAATGGGTGGCTAAATGGTGTGGTGTAGAACTATATGTCAGACTTATTTCGATTTAAATGTTATATAATTATTCTTTTCTAGATGGTCACTGTAACTGTGATGAGAATGCTGATTGTGTATTAGAACCCGACAGGCTGGTGTACTATTGTGTTTGCAAACGAGGCTATACCGGAACCGGTCAATACTGCACTAGGATAAGTACGTGTTCTTATCCCCTTAGTACTTGGATACGGATATGTTTCACTGGATATGTTTTACTGGGATATGTTTTACTGGATATGTTTCACTGGATATGTTTTACTGGATATGTTTTACTGGGATATGTTTAAACCGGGATATGTTTCCGTCTCCATGGCCGTGAGTCACCGTAACGTGGCCGTTAACGTTAGTTGCCGTGGAGTCGGTTAGAGATGTTATGCGGACACGCTTGTGTAAATAAAATAAAACATGCAGTATACTAAATGATTGTCAATATTAACTTCGAGCTACTTGATGTACATTGTAGGGGATACGTCCAGTATCTGTGACGACTGCCATCCTAATGCCAACTGTGTAGTTGATCACTCGGAGCAGAGATATAGATGCCAATGCTCGGCTGGTTACCATGGAGATGGTTTACGTTGTGTACCGCATAACTGCCATGAGGCCGATATATGTGACGCCAATGCTGTATGTGCTCAGGACAGCTTCGGAAACAATGTGTGTACGTGCAACGCCGGATATAGAGGTAGGAGTTTTTGCCCTTTATGTAATTTTGTCATTTTTATTGATTTTTTGTTTTTAAATTTTATATATATAGCCACCAACGGGTGAGTGCCTTCGGGCTAAACTGTATACACCACTCGACATCGCCTTTTCACCTCGGTTTTGCCCAATATGACTGCTCTACTGTCTCTTTGATCAAGCATAATTAACTGTCAACCACCGCCAGTTAGCAAATTTTGTAAGAGTAACATACACCAAACTCCCCTCCCCCACCTACACCCTTTATCGCTCAAAAGTTTAATTAACGTCGCTACCGGTTGCCCATTTGAGCGACGGGCAGTTTACCTAACTGCACATTTCATGGACAGGCTCCAGCGGTTAATCAGCACTTGGTTCACAAGCCTTCGTAAGAAACTGCCAACTATTCATGTAAAGAGACACGGTCTGAGCGGGGCTCGAACCCGTGACCATCAACGGAGGTGGACAGTACGAAATAAATTAATACATACAGTCTACATCCGTTATGTCAAAGTCGGGTATGTCGAATTCTCCGGTTATCTCGAAATCCGATCAAAGTCCTGTTTCAGACACTATCATTTTACATATAACTCGCTCCATTTATATCGAATTTCGTTAAGTCAAACTTCGGTTATGTCAAAGTATTTTGTCCGGTCCGACGGAATTCGACATAACGAATGCAGACTGTATCTGTCTATTTTTAGATTATATTGACTCTGTTTACTAGGTGATGGCCGTCGATGCATAGCAGAGGGATGTAATGTGTTGAACAACTGTGACGCAAGCGCACAGTGTATACCCGACCCTCGGGACACAAGTCGATACATCTGTAGATGTAACCCAGGATACTCCGGTAATGGGCAAGTCTGCATCCGACGAGGTTAGTTCTTGAAGAGTGTAAAAATGTTTCTTTATTATAGTGTCACCCCTATTGAATCGGTCAACCATTTCTGACTTATGAGGCACCTCTTAGGAACAACAGTACTTCCCGCATCCTATCCTTGCAGGTCACGCGCCCAGCAATCAGTAACCATTATATAACTAGATGGCGGCTCACCAACTGGCCATATCAGAATGAACATACGACGAGATTCGAACCTTAGACGTCACGCTCTGTAGGCGACGGACGCCTTAACGAATAGACTACGGAGTGGTCATAAGGATGTGCACATAATGCCGATAAAAGAGCAACGTCACAAGAATATGAACAAGATTTTTTTGCACCAATTAGCTCATGTTGACTCACCAGTGATTATTTGAGGATGAATGATAATTGAGGGTGAATGATAATTGAGGATGACACTCTGAGTAGGTGGAAGTCGTGATAGCGCAGTGGATGCGCGTTCGCTTCAGGTGCGAAAGGCATGGAGTTCGATCGCCGCTGGAGCCGTTACGATTGTGCCCTTAGGTAAGGCATTTAAATTCCAAGTTGCCTCTTCTCTCTCCCTCGTGGCGATGGATTCCACCAGGAATGAGGTCTCGAGAGTGATTAATATAAGTTATAAGAACTTGTTTCGCAATCGAGCTAAAATAAATGTGTATAAACTAAACTCTGAGTAGTATTACAGGCACGGACGGGCACCCGTGTAGAACCACTGATCTACCACAAGCCAGCTGAAAAAAATTCGACACCCCAGTTTGATTCGAACCTACAGCAATGAGGGGCACGTGATTTGTCGCCCGATTCAAGAATGAGAAACTTAATTTATATATAGTCTTGACTATCATCAACTTTACAGTGACAAATTCTTCCGAGGCAGTTAATTGTTATGAATTGCACGTGCACATATTACACTTTCACAATTGCCTGCAAGTCCGGCCAATATCTATCTAAAATTCATGTCACGAGTTTCGTAAACAAACTTACGTTCTACGAGCAAATGACGGTCATATAAATAGTTTACCTAATTAGCATACATGTGCAAATAATCATGACAGTGTTCACGTGTTATCATTCTTTGAATGTCTGGCACGTGTTTTCATTCTTTGAAAGTCTGGCACGTGTTATCATTCTTTGAAAGTCTGCCACCTGTTATCATTCTTTGAAAGTCTGCCACGTGTTATCATTCTTTGAAAGTCTGGCACGTGTTATCATTCTTTGAAAGTCTGCCACGTGTTATCATTCTTTGAAAGTCTGCCGAAAGTCTGGCATGTGTTAACATTCTTTGAAAGTCTGCCATGTGTTAACATTCTTTGAAAGTCTGCCACGTGTTAACATTCTTTGAAAGTCTGCCATGTGTTATCATTCTTTGAAAGTCTGCCACGTGTTATCATTCTTTGAAAGTCTGCCACGTGTTAACATTTTTGAAAGTATGGCATGTGTTAACATTCTTTGAAAGTCTGCCACGTGTTAACATTCCTTGAAAGTCTGCCACGTGTTAACATTCTTTGAAAGTCTGGCATGTGTTAACATTCTTTGAAAGTCTGCCATGTGTTAACATTCTTTGAAAGTCTGCCACGTGTTAACATTCTTTGAAAGTCTGCCACGTGTTATCATTCTTTGAAAGTCTGCCACGTGTTATCATTCTTTGAAAGTCTGCCACGTGTTAACATTCTTTGAAAGTCTGGCATGTGTTAACATTCTTTGAAAGTCTGCCACATGTTAACATTCCTTGAAAGTCTGCCACGTGTTAACATTCTTTGAAAGTCTGGCATGTGTTAATATTCTTTGAAAGTCTTGCATGTGTTGATATTATTACAGTTGTACCGTGTAATGAGGTGGACAATTGTTCGGAATATGGTCAGTGTGTCTATAACCCTTCCTCAGAGGACTACAGATGTAGATGCAACAGAGGATATGATGGAGATGGGTTCTCCTGCAGGCCACGCGGTGGGTATTTTTATCTTACATTTTAAAGACATACCCGACCTACTTTCAAATCTGGCACAAAGCATGCAATGTCACACTTCAGATATAGTCAATCGCCCTGTTTTCGTTCCCCACCTCCAGAGATCGCAGGTTCGATCCCCCGTCTGACGCACAGGCACAAGACAAGGCACATATTTGTTGGCCCTATGGTCATATAGTAAGTAATGTTTACATAACATTTGTGTCTTTTGCCTGTGGTCTGACCGTAATAAAATTAACAGTCTTTCAGATGGGACTTTAAAGGTCTTGTGTCGGTGCTGTACACCGTGCACGTTAAAGAACCAGAGGTGACTCTGGAATGGGTCTCTGTCTGTATCATTGCACTATCCTCCAAACATCTAAAATGAATAATAACTTCAGGAGGCGTGGCTCATATGGGCAACCGGTAGCGACCATAAATAAACGTAAAACACACACGTTCCCCACCTATTTTCCAATCAGATTTAAATAAAGATTTTCTTGTCTTATCTTTAGGAGTTGACTGTCGCCGTGACTCCCGGCTATGTGACCCTAATGCCTCATGCCTTCTCAACGTTGACACGTTCGTCTGCGTGTGTAACCAGGGATACCGTGGTGATGGCACCAGTTGTCAAGGTAAGTCTCGAAATGATCTACTTACAACTGTCAATTTACTTGCTGTTGGAAACTGGAGCATTATAACAATATTATATCCTGCCTTGAGTATAGTGCTCCATGTAGTCTAGTTGCCAGTCTGTCGATTTGTCACTTTTTAACTTCTGGCAAAATGACAGAAACTCAATACGGCCCAATTAACCCATTTCATTCTGAATACATTTAAATCCTTTTGCAAACAACATAGATCCAGATCAACCGCAGCGTTTTGCTACAAAGCCAAGTGTCTTAGCAAGATCATCTGAATAGCAAACAGCATAGACCCTGATCAGACAGCACGTTCCGTGGCAGCTGATCTGGCTCTATGTTCTTTGCAAATACTGTTAGAACGGTATCCAGAATGAAATGGGTTAATAGTCTCGGTGTTAAAATATATTTATTTGACTGACCAGGCAAAATATAGCGATGCCTGTTCCGAGACTATGTTCAGTCCTCGGTAAGGTGAAGGGTTACTTGGGACACATACAGGCCCGTCGCTGGGCATACGCAAGTACGCACGTGCGTATCATTGGTCTCAGAAAACGAAAAAAATAAAAACTCCAAAAATGCATTAAAACCCCGGGGGTGGGCTTGTAGGGATACATAGGCGCCGTGACGTGTGTAGTGGTGGAATAATTGAGCCCATTGCAAATATTGTGCATCTCAAAATTTAGTTTGTGCTATTTTACGTGCTTGTTTAATTGATAAGGGCGATATATCATGTATATTATACATCTAGCCTTAATTTATACCTTTATTCGGATTGTCGTAAGAACTTTAGTCCTGCAATTGTATGTTACAAAATGCAAGAAATTGCTTCCTCATTTCAAAAAAATTCCGGGGGTCATGGCCTCGGACCCCCCTAGCGTACTCGCTCGCTATGCTCACTCGATAAACAAGCATATTTTGGCCGTGCGTATCATCAAAATAGCTCCAGCAACGGCCCTGACATATACTATGTCAGAGACTAAACAGTGACCATTCTGGTGGAAACAACAATTATATATATGCATATACATGTAACAAACAACTGTTAAATATATTTAAAAAAAATTAAATTTATTTCTTTTATTTCGTATGTAACAACATGATAATTACAACAACACATATTCTTTACCTATACACATATAGATTATATTATAATGTACAGCGAATGTACCTTCCTTATATACATATAAATTATATTATAATGTACAGCGAATGTACCTTCCTTATATACATATATTATATTATAATGCACAGCGAATGTACCTTCCTTATATACATAAATTATATTATAATGCACAGTGAATGTACCTTCCTTATATACATAAATTATATTATAATGCACAGCGAATGTACCTTCCTTATATACATATAGATTATATTATAATGCACAGCGAATGTACCTGCCTTATATACATATAGATTATATTATAATGCACAGCGAATGTACCTTCCTTATGTACATATAGATTATATTATAATGCACAGCGAATGTACCTTCCTTATATACATATATTATATTATAATGCACAGCGAATGTACCTTCCTTATATACATATATTATATCATAATGCACAGCGAATGTACCTTCCTTATATACATATATTATATTATAATGCACAGCGAATGTACCTTCCTTATATACATATATTATATTATAATGCACAGCGAATGTACCTGCCTTATATACATAAATTATATTATAATGCACAGCGAATGTACCTGCCTTATATACATAAATTATATTATAATGCACAGCGAATGTACCTTCCTTATATACATATAGATTATATTATAATGCACAGCGAATGTACCTTCCTTATACGCACGCACACATACTAGGGCACAACAAATGATGATGATTGAGTTTATTTATCCTCGCCTCCGGCGAAACATATGGGCGAGCGTACTAAGAAGATTAGTTCTCCAAATGTTTCTAAGATGATTATTCTTTTGTGGTGCTTATGAAGACTTCCTCAGATGGCTCCTTCTTTCCGTGCCAGGGTGACAAGGCCTGGTCTGTATGTGGTCCTTTAGAGGCCACCCTCCTCACTGTTGGTCACCCCGCAGCAGCATTTATACGGATCTGGCAGTTAGACATCTGGTCGTCGATTGTCACTCAGGGGAGCGTGGATGCCACGATCGTTGCCGCTCCCTCAGGTCCGCTGTCTCGTATATCCGCCGGAGAAGTAGAAGAAGGAGGAGAAAGATCGAAGAAGCCAGTGAAGATATAGTGTGTATTTCAAACACTATCTAGAAGAGACGGCGGATCTGTCCTAATGTGCCATAGCCGTGGGTCCACATGCTGGCGAGCCTCCCCCTTCGCAAGATCGACGATCAGAAGATCCCCGAATCCTGGGCTGCTGCTGCGGGATGTGCCCCGGTCATGACGTGCACGTCGTGAGGAGATCGACCGGGTGGGGGGGGGGGTCACAACAAATGCATATTACCTATAATATATATATATTATTGCATAAAATTCTTTGATAACTTGCATACTGGTTCTAGTGGGAGTCAGATAAGCCAGATATCCCACAGTACACATATCCAAGTGATACCTTACTGCATACAATTAACATGATAAATCACTTATATCATACCGCAATAGTAAAAACAAAGGATTCCACCTAAAGAGATCAATAAACATTTCGGGATAAATCGGAGTATCTGCCAAGGGAGGTAATAGATTGATGCTAGATGATAAATCACGTAGATCATACGGCAATGGTAATAACAAAGGATTCCACCTAAAGAGATCAATAAACATTTCGGGATAAATCAGACTATCTGGCAAGGGAGGTAATAGATTGATGCTAGATGATAAATCACGTAGATCATACGGCAATGGTAAAAACAAAGGATTCCACCTAAAGAGATCAATAAACATTTCGGGATAAATCGGAGTATCTGGCAAGGGAGGTAATATATTGATGCTAGATGATAAATCACGTAGATCATACGGCAATGGTAAAAACAAAGGATTCCACCTAAACAGATCAATAAACATTTCGGGATAAATCGGAGTATCTGGCAAGGGAGGTAATAGATTGATGCTAGATGATAAATCACGTAGATCATACGGCAATGGTAAAAACAAAGAATTCCATCTACCAAGGGAGGTAATAGAAAAACCCGATCAGTATCACTCATTGTAAGATATAAACACTATTGTTGTATTTCAGCAATGCAGGATAAGATGAACTATCTCTTGTTTTCACGAGGCTACTCCATACACAAGGTGTCCTACAAACAGAATGGCGAGGGCTCTGGCGGATCTAGGGTAATGTACCTGCCAGGTATGATATCTAGGTCACGTGTATGAGACCGATACCGTGGAATTGGAATACCATTGATGACCACCTTAACTTTATGTGTTGCATATAACTAAGACAAAACTAAACACATACGAAATCTACTCTCATTTGTTTCATTTCAAATGACAAATGTGTATACAAACTAATGATAAAATGAACCGTTTGCTTTTGGATGTATTTAATGGACCATCTGAACGTGCAGATAATTGTTTCTCATATAGCAACACACTAACTTTATTCTAGATGATCCAACAACTTTAACAGAAGTAGCAATATGTGTGTGTTTTACGTTTATTTATCGTCGCTACCGGTTTCCCATATGAGCGACACCTCCTGAACAGATTAGTCATTTTAGATTTTGGAGGATAGTGCAATGATACAGACAGAGACCCATTCCAGAGTCTCCTCTGGTTCTTTTACGTGCACTGTGTAAAGCACCGACAGGAGACCTCGGTTTAACGTCCCATCTGTTAATTTTATTAGGGTCAGATGGGGGATCGAACCTGTGATCCCTGGATTACCAGTCCAGCGTGTTACCACTGGACTACAGATCCGTCTGTAGGGTCAGACGGGGGATCGAACCTGTGATCCCTGGATTACCAGTCCAGCGTGTTACCACTGGACTACAGATCCGTCTGTATGGTCAGACGGGGGATCGAACCTGTGATCCCTGAATTACCAGTCCAGCGTGTTACCACTAGACTACAGATCCGTCTGTAGGGTCAGACGGGGGATCGAACCTGTGTTACCACTGGACTACAGATCCGTCTGTAAGTAGCAATAAAGTTGTTACTGTTTATTTATAATGTTTCTTGTGTCTTTCAGACGAACTGGCAGTAGGCGTGGCGGCGGACTGCTCAGATCAGACGTTCTATTGGACCGACGTGTCACATGGTGGAATCTCTAGAGCCAATCTGCAAGGCTTTGACAAGGAACTTGTTACTTCCGGTATGGTTTAAATAAATGTAGAGTACTCGCGTATTGACCTTTTGTGTCAGCAGACTTGTTATAAATACATACCCAATGATAGCTCTAATTAATAATAATTGATGGAACTGTGGACACTAGTCTAAAGTTGTTTTCTAAGCAAACTATATTAACACGAATGTCTTATTTATCCATCTAAGGGTTCAACTCACCAGAAGGTATAGCGATTGATTGGTTGGCTCGTAACATCTACGTCACTGACTCTGGACTTGACATCATAGCTGTGCTCACAATCAACGGTACTCACAGGAAGACATTGGTCTCCGATGATGTTGTTAACCCCCGGGCAATCGTTCTAGATCCACAGAGAGGGTAGGTCACCGCAGGGTAATAATTCTAGATCCACAGAGAGGGTAGGTCACCGCAGGGTAATAATTCTAGATCCACAGAGAGGGTAGGTCACTGCAGGGTAATAATTCTAGATCCACAGAGAGGGTAGGTCACCACCGGGTAATAATTCTACATCCACAGAGAGGGTAGGTCACCACAGGGTAATAATTCTACATCCACAGAGAGGGTAGGTCACTGCAGGGTAATAATTCTAGATCCACAGAGAGGGTAGGTCACCACAGGGTAATAATTCTACATCCACATAGAGGGTAGGTCACCACAGGGTAATAATTCTACATCCACGAAGAGGGTAGGTCACCACATGGTAATAATTCTAGATCCACAGAGAGGGTAGGTCACCACAGGGTAATAATTCTACATCCACAGAGAGGGTAGGTCACCACAGGGTAATAATTCTACATCCACAGAGAGGGTAGGTCACTGCAGGGTAATAATTCTAGATCCACAGAGAGGGTAGGTCACCACAGGGTAATAATTCTACATCCACATAGAGGGTAGGTCACCACAGGGTAATAATTCTACATCCACGAAAAAGATAGGTCACCACATGGTAATAATTCTAGATTCACAGAGAGGGTAGGTCACCACAGGGTAATAATTCTACATCCACAGAGAGGGTAGGTCACCACAGGGTAATAATTCTACATCCACAGAGAGGGTAGGTCACCACAGGGTAATAATTCTACATCCACATAGAGGGTAGATCACCACAGGGTAATAATTCTACATCCACAGAGAGGGTATGTCAACACAGAGTAATAATTCTACATCCACAGAGAGGGTAGGTCACCACAGGGTAATAATTCTACATCCACATAGAGGGTAGGTCACCACAGGGTAATACTTCTAGATTCACAGAGAGGGTAGGTCACCACAGCGTAATAATTCTACATCCACATAGAGGGTAGGTCACCACAGGGTAATAATTCTACATCCACGAAGAGGGTAGATCACCACAGGGTAATACTTCTAGATTCACAGAGAGGGTAGGTCACCACAGGGTAATAATTCTACATCCACATAGAGAGTAGGTCACAACAGGGTAATAATTCTACATCCACAGAGAGGGTAGGTCACCACAGGGTAATAATTCTAGATTCACAGAGAGGGTAGGTCACCACAGGGTAATAATTCTACATCCACATAGAGTGTAGGTCACCACAGGGTAATAATTCTACATCCACATAGAGGGTAGGTCACCGCATGGTAATAATTCTAGATCCACAGAGAGGGTAGGTCACCGCAGGGAGAAGTGGGGTCCCCAGTTGGCGAACGCACGGTCCCTATTTCGACCCAGTCGCCATCCAGAATAAGCCCTGGCATATGTTATTATTAAATAATTATTAGCATGTTATGCTTTAGAGAAATTTGTATGCTGTAGGCCTATTTATGAGAGTGGACGCGGCTACTATAATTATATTCTTGTTTTGTTTAGCGTCATGTACTGGACCGATTGGTACAGAAACAACCCTACCATTGAGCGTGCCAATATGGATGGTACAGACCGTGAAGTGTTCGTCGACACGGACCTGGGACTGCCTAATGGCCTAACAATAGACTACTACACACAGCAGATCTGTTGGGGTGATGCCGGTACTAACAAAATTGAGTGTATACGTTCCGATGGGGTTGGTCGTAAGGTGGTCACAGAGGCTGCATCGTATCCGTTTGATCTCACGCTCTATGGAAACACGATCTACTGGAGTGATTGGACAGTGTAAGTCAGTAAATGAATTTCTAGAATGGAATTATGGAGTTCTATTTAACAATGCATTTATGCAGCAATGCTCTGTAATAATAATAATAATAATAATAATAATGAGAATAATAATAATAATGATAATAATAATAATAATAATAAGAATAAAGACTTTATTTAATTATTTATAGTAAAAGTGAATCTACCATGAGGTCAGGTCCTCAACATTTTGTTTGTTTGTTTGTTTTTTTGTTGTGCGCATGCATCACCATTTTGGGCTCGCCGGCGACTGTCAGTTTACCTAACAGCACCTTTCCTGAGCAGACTCCAGCAGTTAACCAGTACTTGGTGCACTAACCTCCGTAAGAAACCGCCAACTTTTTCATATAAATGAGACACGGCCTGAGTGGGGCTCGAACCCGTGACCTTCAATGTTGATAGAACTTGTTGTTTGACCTGACCCATTTACATTCATTTGTTTGTCAATCTCTGTATTGATGTATCTGTGTATACAATGCAAAGAAATAATATTACATTAAATATTCTACTGTTAACAGAAGAGGTGTCCCGAGTGTGCATATCGACGGATCAGAGGGGGACGAGCCGCTAACGCTTCCGGTCGGTGGAAATGGTCGAATGTACGGCATAGCGTCAGTGGGAGAATTTTGTCCAAGAGGTATTAAATACAGTAAAGTCACTCTCTGTGAACAGTATGACTCATTGTTGAACCATGTCACGACTAGGACAGTATAACTCATTGTTCAACCATGTCACGACTAGTACAGTGTAACTCATTGTTCAACCATGTCACGACTAGTACAGTGTAACTCATTGTTCAACCATATCACGACTAGGACAGTATGACTCATTGTTCAACCATGTCACGACTAGTACAGTGTAACTCATTGTTCAACCATGTCACGACTAGTACAGTGTAACTCATTGTTCAACCATGTCACGACTAGGACAGTGTGACTCATTGTTCAACCATGTCACGACTAGGACAGTATGACTCATTGTTCAACCATGTCACGACTAGTACAGTGTAACTCATTGTTCAACCATGTCACGACTAGTACAGTGTGACTCATTGTTCAACCATGTCACGACTAGTACAGTATGACTCATTGTTCAACCATGTCACGACTAGGACAGTGTGACTCATTGTTCAACCATGTCACGACTAGTACAGTGTAACTCATTGTTCAACCATGTCACGACTAGGACAGTGTGAGTCATTGTTCAACCATGTCACGACTAGGACAGTATGACTCATTGTTCAACCATGTCACGACTAGGACAGTATGACTCATTGTTCAACCATGTCACGACTAGGACAGTATGACTCATTGTTCAACCATGTCACGACTAGGACCGTATGACTAATTGTACAACCATGTCACGACTAGGACAGTGTGACTCATTGTTCAACCATGTCACGACTAGGACAGTGTGACTCATTGTTCAACCATGTCACGACTAGTACAGTGTGACTCATTGTTCAACTATTTCACGACTAGGACAGTGTGACTCATTGTTCCACCATGTCACGACTAGGACAGTGTGACTCATTGTTCAACCATGTCACGACGAGGACAGTGTGACTCATTGTTCAACCATGTCATGACGAGGACAGTGACTCATTGTTCAACCATGTGACGACTAGGACGGTGTGACTCATTGTTCAACCATGTCACGACGAGGACAGTGTGACTCATTGTTCAACCATGTCACGACGAGGACAGTGACTCATTGTTCAACCAGGTCACGTTGAGGACAGTGTGACTCATTGTTCAACCATGTCACGACGAGGACAGTGTGACTCATTGTTCAACTGTGTCATGACGAGGACAGTGGGAGTAATTGTTCAACCATGTCATGACGATGACAATGACTCATTGTTCACCATGTTATGAATGTCATGACAGGAAAATAATAAATAGAACAATATTTCTTAGAAATAGTATCCATAGCAAGCCTGTTTGTTCAAGAATCAAGTCCATTTATAAAAACATTGTCACTTATGGGTTTGAATATGGAATTATATGTTTAAAAAGGTTTGATTCGTAACTGCCGCCTTCATGATCGTGCTTAGTTTATACAAATTAATTTTAGCTCCATTGCGAAACAAGTTATTACAACTTATGTTAATCACTCTCGTGACCTCATTCCTGATGGAATCCATCGCCATGAGGGAGAGAGAAGAAGCAATGTGGAATTTAAATGCCTTGCCTAAGGTCATAATCGTAACGGCTCCAGCGGGGCTCGAACTGCGGACCTTTCGCACCTGAACGAACGCGCATCCACTGCGCTGTCACGAATCCATGACCTTGTTTACAGTGTGTAGTAGTATTATATGTGAAATTGTGGATGGCCATCCATGCAAACTTCAAAGTAGTTTATTATACAAATTTAATTAGACAATGAAATGTAAGTTCCTCACACAGCCATCTTGGTGCTGATGTTGCTCGAATTCAGAACCCCTTGTTACGGGGTTTGGACTGTGTCCGTTTCACCAAGGGCACCTGCTATTTATAGCACAGCTGAACATGTTTCCAATTAAGAATAGTTTATACAAATTTATTTTAGCTTGATTGCGAAACAAGTTATTACAACTTATATTAATCACTTTTGAGACCTCATTCCTGATGGAATCCATCGCCACGAGGGAGAGAGAAGAGGCAACGTTGATTTAAATGTATTACCTAAGAGCACTATAGAAGAGGCAACGTATATTTAAGTGTATTACCTAAGAGCACTATAGAAGAGGCAACGTAGATTTAAATGTATTATATAAGAGCACTATGGAAGAGGCAACGTATATTTAAGTGTATTACCTAAGAGCACTATAGAAGAGGCAACGTATATTTAAGTGTATTACCTAAGAGCACTATAGAAGAGGCAACGTAGATTTAAATGTATTACCTAATAGCACTATAGAAGAGGAAACGTATATTTAAGTGTATTACCTAAGAGCACTATAGAAGAGGCAACGTATATTTAAGTGTATTACCTAAGAGCACTATAGAAGAGGCAACGTAGATTTAAATGTATTACCTAAGAGCACTATAGAAGAGGCAACTTGGAATTTAAATGCCTTGCTAAGGGCACAATCGTAACGACTCCAGAGATGCGCAAACTCCAGTCCTTTCTCACCTGAAGCGAACGCGCTACCATTGCGTTATCACTACTCACGACTTTGAAATAAATTTCAGAAGTATATGAAGATTATAATTTATAAGTATATTCCTTGATAGCATAGAGCATCACCTTAAATATTTGTCCATTTTGCTTCAGTTACAAACGCTTGTCTACGAAGTAATGGCGGATGCAGATATCTTTGTTTACCTACACCAAACGGAGGAAGAACTTGCGCATGCCCAGACGATGTCGATGACATCACGTGCTCGGAAATTGGAATCATCAAACAGAAATAACTCTCTCAGTGTTTTACTATGTACATATAGGAATAAGAATGACCTTTCACAGTTAAAGGGCAGCGGTGTTTGTTTATGTTTTATTGTGCCATTCTAAAACACTGCCAAATGCATTATCTGTTATATGCAAAATACCCGTGACATCTACACGTGTGAATGTTTATCATGTTGACAATTTTCAGTATTTTAATTATTTTAACATGGTCTTAAATAATATTACTTACATACATGATTTACCAAACGTGTCTCTTTTAACCCATTTCATTCTGGATACATTTAAAGGCTTTTGCAAACAACATATATCCAGATCAACTGCATCAGCAGCGTGACGCTGCATGCTGATCAGGATCTATGTTGTTTGCTACATAGCCAAGTTCTTAGCAAGATTATCTGAATAGCAAACAGTGTTTAAGCACTATGTCCCACTAGACCACTAGAGCATATTTAGCATTCTATTGATTTAAGCAGTTGATTTCAACAAATAAAGCACTAACACAAACTATGTCAAATTTGTATTGCAATATCATGCCGCAACCAATCAGAATCCATCCAAGTGTTATTACACATGTGTACATATAAGCAATTATGTGATGTCTATATTTAACACTGAATACACGTAAAGTTATATGATAAAAGATTTTATAGTGTTCAGGTATATTAAAAATGTTAAAATGTTTGATTTATCTACTGAAATACCTGGGTAGTAACATGTACATTGGATACAATTCCACGATTGCAACTTTTTTAGAAATTGGTGCCGTCATTTTCAACAGGAATATGAGTTTAAATGCAAATATTTTACTTACTATTTCTGGATTATCAGTCTGATGTGACATTATTCTATATTGTCAGCTACAATGAAATAAATGTTGTGGCCCATGTAAAAAAAAATTTAATACAAATTTATTTAGCTCGATTGTGAAACAAGTTGCAAGAACTTATATTAATCACTCTCGAGACCTCATTCCTGATGGAATCCATCGCTACGAGGGAGAGAGAAAAGGAAATGTGGAGCACGCTCGCTACCAATGAGCTAGGAGAAGAGGCAACATGGCATTTAAATGCCTTGCTTAATGGCACAATCGTAACGGCTCCAGCGGGGCTCGAACACCGGACCTTACACACCTGAAGCGAACACGCATCCACTGCATCCATCACGACTTCCACTTGGCCCATGTAGATATATGTTGTAGTAATAGTATAGGGAAATCATTGAAATCCGTTGTATGTACATACAATTATGTCAGTTTTACATTATTGAATGGGATATGGTCAGTATATGGCATATTTCACTAGACTGTGCAATTGTACTGATTAATCGTCAATTAAAACGGGTATTGTACAGTGGGTGGGTGAATTTCTTCATAGGAGTTCAATTGGAAAGGCTGTATGTTCGAGACTTGCATATTCTAGTTATTATGTTTCCAACAAATGTTGTTGAATAAGCTGTTTACATTTTACCAGCACGTCTGTCTTTATAAACACCAGCTAAATGGTCATCAAACTTGGTAGGAATGATGTGTTTTACGTTTATTTATCGTCGCTACCGGTTGTCCATATGAGCGATACCTCCTGAAGAGATTAGTCAATTTAGATGTTTGGAGGATAATGCAATGATACAGACAGAGACCCATTCCAGAGTCTCCTGGTTGTTTTACGTGCACGGTGTACACCACCGACACGAGACATCGTTTTAAAGTCCCATCTGAAAGACTGTTAATTTTAGGGTCAAACGGGGGATCGAACCTGTGATCCCTGGATTACCAATCCACCGTGATACCACTGGACTACAGATCCGTCTGTGGTAGGAATAATAGTACCAAGCCTAGTTATGTACCTTGCCCTGTTGAGATTTGGTGGCATTATCGCCCTTGAAGATTTGAAAGAACACATTTTGTCTGCGCTTCATCTCCAAATCCCAATACCGTGTTTACACAACACTTCATACATGTAATTAGTTTATACAAATTTATCTGAGCTCGATTGCGAAATAAGTTCCTTCAACTTATATTAATCACTCTCGAGACCTCATTCCTGATGGAATCCATCATCGATCATGAGGGAGGCAATGTGGAATTTAAGTGCCTTGCTTAAGGACAATAAATATAACCGCAAAATGATATAAGAGGGAGTCGCCATATGACTTCAGCTGTTGGTGCGACTTCAAACCCCTTGTAAACAAACACACATATATATATACAACGATAAGGCATTAAGTGAAAAATATTCCACTGGGAAAACCCAGAGAATTATATATTATACAGTATTTTGTCTTAATTTGGTGATCTATGTCATTTCGCAGTTTAGTGCAATGTGCTGTACTAATTCTTATATATGTTGTGTTCATGCGATTATTGCTTTTATAAACTTGTACTTTTGTGTATTTTGCATTGTTGTAAATGTTGTTATGTACGATACCTCTACCTGTATGTTGTTAATAAACTACGAAACTCGATTGAAAACATCGGTACAAAACCGATAACCTCGATACAAACACGAAAACATCGGTACAAAACCGATAACCTCGATACAAACACGAAAACATCGGTACAAAACCGATAACCTCGATACAAACATGACGATAATCTCGATACAAACATGAAAACATCGGTACAAAACCGATAAGCTTGGTACAAACATGAAAATATCGGTACAAAATCGATAAACTCGATGCAAACATGAACACATCGATACAAAGCCGATAACCTCGATACAAACATGACGATAATCTCGATGACGATAATTCGTGACGATAATCTCGATGTCGATACAAACATGAAAACATCGGTACATAACCGATAAACTCGATGCAAACATGAACACATCGATACAAAGCCGATAACCTCGATACAAACATGACGATAATCTCGATACAAACATGAAAATATCGGTACAAAATCGATAACCTCGATAGTCGATACAAACATGAAAACATCGGTACATAACCGATAAACTCGATGCAAACATGAACACATCGATACAAAGCCGATAACCTCGATACAAACATGAAAACATCGGTACAAAACCGATAAACTCGATACAAACATGAAAACATCGGTACAAAGCCGATAACCTCGATACAAACATGAAAACATCGGTACACAACCGATTACCTCGACACAAACATGAACACATCGGTACACAACATATAACCTCGATACAAACATGAAAACCTCGATACAAAACCGATAACCTCGATACAAAACCGATGACTTCATCAACTGATATTATCTGTACTATACTTATAACATCGGCAAACACTCATAATATGAGTACAAACTGACAACATCGGTAGAAACTCATGATATGGGTACACAACTGAAAACATCGATACAAACTCATAATATTGCTAAGCAACTGATAGAATCGATACACACTCATAAACATCGTTACAAAACTGATAACATCGGTAAACACTCACACAATATCGGTACAAAACTGATAACATCGGTAAACACTCAAATAATATCGGTACAAAACTGATAATATCGGTAAACACACAAATAATATCGGTATAAAACTGATAACATCGGTAAACACTCAAATAATATCGGTACAAAACTGATAACATCGGTAAATACTAAAATAATATCGGTACAAAACTGATAAAATCGGTAAATACTCAAATAATATCGGTACAAAACTGATAACATCGGTAAATACTCACAAAATATCGGTAATAAACTGATAACATCGGTAAATACTCACAAAATATCGGTAATAAACTGATAACATCGGTAAATACTCACAAAATATTGGTAAAAAACTGATAACATCGGTAAATACTCATAAAATATCGGTACAAACCTGATAACATCGGTACAAAACTACTCATACAATTGAAATAAAAGTGATAACATCGGTACAAAATGAAAATATCGCTACAAAACAGAACAGATGACCTCGAAACTAAACTTAACTGGTGACCTCGATACAAAACTGAACTGATGACCTCGAAACAAAACTGAACTGATGACCTCGAAACAAAACTGATCTGATGACCTCGGTACAAAACTGAAATCTTTAGTAACTGCAACTTAAATTAATATCAAAAACTTAATAATAGCAGAAACCAAGATAGAAATCAACTAGAATCTGATAATATATTATAAAATCAGTAATTAGACACGGATTTTATCTCCTGCTGTTATTAGATAAGAATCTCTTTTCACCAATTTAATCTTTTAATAAAATCGCGAGAGAAAGTGTGCTTTTGTTCTCTGTTACAGACAGTATTTGTGTGGCAGTGCGACCATCTTAGCTTGAGATCAAACTTGTACTACATTTAGGCACTACATACACAGCCCAAAACACACTGGAACATATATCTTTAAGACATGATGGCTGCTATTTTTGCGTTGTGCTTTGGATACATATAGCATAAAAACTATACTTGTGAACGTCTGTTACGACGTCGGGATACTACGACGTCGGGCTACATACCTCTCCCAACTCTACAGTAGAATGAATTTTTACCAAATGCTTACCATATTTTGTGGTAGATGATGAATATATAACATACACCTAATCTATACTGATATGGAGAAAAACTTGCCACTACTCTAGACTGAAATGGTGAGAAACATACCCATTGAAGCCGCACATCCACAGTAAATATTACTTAAGAACAGACCCCCTACCCAGGGAAAATCCATCATGTCCCGTTTTCTCACTCACACGCCCCCATACGTCCTCGCTCACAATCACTCGCACACTTCCTCGTTCACTCACATTCTCACACGCTCTCACACAAACGCATCGACTGGCAGGCACGCACACCCTCACTCACGTCTTAACTCAGAACCTCATACGCCCTATCACACGCCCTATCATAAACTCTCACTCACACCCTCTCACACGCCTCATACACACCCCTTTACTCACATACACCAGACAGAAACAGACACACAGACAGACACAGCCTTTCCATCATTTTAAACATGGCATAGCGGGCGGTCGGACCTGCTACTCCTGGATAACAAGTCTAGAGTGATAACCACCGGACTGCTAATCTGCTACATGCTTTGTGTTGTTTATTCGAATATATCAATTTATAAAGGAAAGCCCGCCCGTGAGCGACCGTGCACCAATGGGTAACTCTACCTCTCAGAGTACATACTTTTCGTCAGGCAGTGGTTCTTGTCGAAAGTGGACAGTTACACCACTGGCCAATTAGACCCATGAATGTACAGCAGGCCATCATAAAACCGAGAAGGCGAGACTTCGGCTGGCCCTGAAGACCATTGCAGGTCACGAGGACCTGGTCCTGAAGAGGACCATTGCAGGTCACGAGGACCTGGTCCTAAAGAGGACCATTGCAGGTCACGAGGACCTGGTGCTGAAGAGGACCATTGCAGGTCACGAGGACCTGGTGCTGAAGAGGACCATTGCAGGTCACGAGGACCTGGTGCTGAAGAGGACCATTGCAGGTCACGAGGACCTAGTCCTGAAGAGAACCATTGCAGGTCACGAGGACCTGGTCGTGAAGAGGACCATTGCAGGTCACGAGGACCTGGTCCTGAAGAGAACCATTGCAGGTCACGAGGACCTGGTCCTGAAGAGGACCTGGTCCTGAAGAGGACCATTGCAGGTCACGAGGACCTGG
Organism: Archivesica marissinica; assembly: GCA_014843695.1. Lineage (NCBI taxonomy): Eukaryota > Metazoa > Mollusca > Bivalvia > Venerida > Vesicomyidae > Archivesica > Archivesica marissinica. The sequence goes on from CM026404.1 coordinate 19,939,814, forward strand.
TGCTGAAGAGGACCATTGCAGGTCACGAGGACCTGGTGCTGAAGAGGACCATTGCAGGTCACGAGGACCTGGTGCTGAAGAGGACCATTGCAGGTCACGAGGACCTGGTGCTGAAGAGGACCATTGCAGGTCACGAGGACCTGGTGCTGAAGAGGACCATTGCAGGTCACGAGGACCTGGTGCTGAAGAGGACCATTGCAGGTCACGAGGACCTGGTGCTGAAGAGGACCATTGCAGGTCACGAGGACCTGGTGCTGAAGAGGACCATTGCAGGTCACGAGGACCTGGTACTGAAGAGGACCATTGCAGGTCACGAGGACCTGGTGATGAAGAGGACCATTGTAGGTCACGAGGACCTGGTGCTGAAGAGGACCATTGCAGGTCACGAGGACCTGGTGCTGAAGAGGACCATTGCAGGTCACGAGGACCTGGTGCTGAAGAGGACCATTGCAGGTCACGAGGACCTGGTGCTGAAGAGGACCATTGTAGGTCACGAGGACCTGGTGCTGAAGAGGACCATTGCAGGTCACGAGGACCTGGTCCTGAAGAGGACCATTGCAGGTCACGAGGACCTGGTGCTGAAGAGGACCATTGCAGGTCACGAGGACCTGGTGCTGAAGAGGACCATTGCAGGTCACGAGGACCTGGTGCTGAAGAGGACCATTGCAGGTCACGAGGACCTGGTGCTGAAGAGGACCATTGCAGGTCACGAGGACCTGGTGCTGAAGAGGACCATTGCAGGTCACGAGGACCTGATCCTAAAGAGAACCATTGCAGGTCACGAGGACCTGGTGCTGAAGAGGACCATTGCATGTCACGAGGACCTGGTGCTGAAGAAGACCATTGTAGGTCACGAGGACCTGGTGCTGAAGAGGACCATTGCATGTCACGAGGACCTGGTGCTGAAGAGGACCATTGTAGGTCACGAGGACCGGGTGCTGAAGAGGACCATTGCATGTCACGAGGACCTGGTCCTGAAGAAGACCATTGCAGGTCACGAGGACCTGGTCCTAAAGAGGACCATTGCAGGTTACGAGGACCTGGTCCTGAAGAGGACCATTGCAGGTCACGAGGACCGGGTCCTGAAGAGGACCATTGCAGGTCACGAGGACCAGGTGCTGAAGAGGACCATTGCAGGTCACGAGGACCAGGTGCTGAAGAGGACCATTGCAGGTCACGAGGACCTGGTGCTGAAGAGGACCATTGCAGGTCACGAGGACCTAGTCCTGAAGAGAACCATTGCAGGTCACGAGGACCTGGTCCTGAAGAGGACCATTGCAGGTCACGAGGACCTGGTCCTGAAGAGAACCATTGCAGGTCACGAGGACCTGGTCCTGAAGAGGACCTGGTCCTGAAGAGGACCATTGCAGGTCACGAGGACCTGGTGCTGAAGAGGACCATTGCAGGTCACGAGGACCTGGTGCTGAAGAGGACCATTGCAGGTCACGAGGACCTGGTGCTGAAGAGGACCATTGCAGGTCACGAGGACCTGGTGCTGAAGAGGACCATTGCAGGTCACGAGGACCTGGTGCTGAAGAGGACCATTGCAGGTCACGAGGACCGGGTCCTGAAGAGGACCATTGCAGGTCACGAGGACCAGGTGCTGAAGAGGACCATTGCAGGTCACGAGGACCAGGTGCTGAAGAGGACCATTGCATGTCACGAGGACCTGGTGCTGAAGAGGACCATTGCAGGTCACGAGGACCTGGTGCTGAAGAGGACCATTGTAGGTCACGAGGACCTGGTGCTGAAGAGGACCATTGTAGGTCACGAGGACCTGGTCCTGAAGAGGACCATTGCAGGTCACGAGGACCTGGTGCTGAAGAGGACCATTGCAGGTCACGAGGACCTGGTGCTGAAGAGGACCATTGTAGGTCACGAGGACCTGGTGCTGAAGAGGACCATTGCAGGTCACGAGGACCTGGTGCTGAAGAGGACCATTGCAGGTCACGAGGACCTGGTCCTGAAGAGGACCATTGCAGGTCACGAGGACCTGGTGCTGAAGAGGACCATTGCAGGTCACGAGGACCTGGTGCTGAAGAGGACCATTGCAGGTCACGAGGACCTGGTGCTGAAGAGGACCATTGCAGGTCACGAGGACCTGATCCTAAAGAGAACCATTGCAGGTCACGAGGACCTGGTGCTGAAGAGGACCATTGCATGTCACGAGGACCTGGTGCTGAAGAAGACCATTGTAGGTCACGAGGACCTGGTGCTGAAGAGGACCATTGTAGGTCACGAGGACCGGGTGCTGAAGAGGACCATTGCATGTCACGAGGACCTGGTCCTGAAGAAGACCATTGCAGGTCACGAGGACCTGGTCCTAAAGAGGACCATTGCAGGTTACGAGGACCTGGTCCTGAAGAGGACCATTGCAGGTTACGAGGACCTGGTCCTGAAGAGGACCATTGCAGGTCACGAGGACCTGGTGCTGAAGAGGACCATTGCAGGTCACGAGGACCTGGTGCTGAAGAGGACCATTGCAGGTCACGAGGACCTGGTGCTGAAGAGGACCATTGCAGGTCACGATGACCTGGTGCTGAAGAGGACCATTGCAGGTCACGAGGACCTGGTGCTGAAGAGGACCATTGCAGGTCACGAGGACCTGGTGCTGAAGAGGACCATTGCAGGTCACGAGGACATGGTGCTGAAGAGGACCATTGCATGTCACGAGGACCTGGTCCTGAAGAAGACCATTGCATGTCACGAGGACCTGATCCTGAAGAAGACCATTGTAGGTCACGAGGACCTGATGCTGAAGAGGACCATTGCATGTCACGAGGACCTGGTCCTGAAGAAGTCCATTGTAGGTCACGAGGACCTGGTCCTGAAGAGGACCATTGCAGGTCACGAGGACCTGGTGCTGAAGAGGACCATTGCAGGTCACGAGGACCTGGTGCTGAAGACGACCATTGCAGGTCACGAGGACCTGGTGCTGAAGAGGACCATTGCAGGTCACGAGGACCTGGTCCTGAAGAGGACGATTGCAGGTCACGAGGACCTGGTGCTGAAGAGGACCATTGCAGGTCACGAGGACCCTGTATGCCTATCCTCTCTCGTTCAAACACATTGTGTGTCCTATAGTTCGGCTGGCACTAGAGAGGACAAGCTGACCATTGTAGGCCACGAGGACCCTGTATGCCTATCTTCTCTCGTTCAAACACCTTATGTGTCCTATTGTTCGGCTGGCACTAAAGAGGACACGCTGACCATTGTAGGTCACGAGGACACTGTATGCCTATCTTCTCTCGCTCAAACACCTTATGTGTCCTATAGTTCGGCTGGCACTAAAGAGGACAAGTTGGCCATTGTAGGCCACGAGGACCCTGTATGACTACCCTCTCTGGCTTAAACACTTTGTATGTACTAGTTTGGTGGTCAGGAGGATTTATGCGATCCTGACATGGCTCCTTATATGATGTTCTATTTGGTCAAGCCATCTACCGGTGGTTGCATAGGCTGTAGCCACATGCATAACCGATTCTACAACCGTAACCGATGTATTTCGCTCGTAGTCGCCCTGATATGTACACTTGATCGCTGTGGCTATATGTTGAATGTGTTAATAATCGCCAGAAGGTAGGGAGGTTAGCCCTAGCAACACCATTCTCGTTCACCAATCCTGAGCACTAGCGTCACCATTCTCGCTCACCAATCCTGAGCCCTAACGACACCTTCTCGTTCACCAATCCTAAGCCCTAACGACACCTTCTCGTTCACCAATCCTGAGCCCTAACAACACCATTCTCGTTCACCAATCCTTGAGCACTAACGACACCTTCTCGTTCACCAATCCTGAGCCCTAATGATACCATTCTCGTTCATCAATCCTGAGCACTAACGACACCATTCTCGTTCACCAATCCTTGAGCACTAACGACACCTTCTCGTTCACCAATCCTGAGCCCTAATGATACCATTCTCGTTCATCAATCCTGAGCACTAACGACACAATTCTCGTCCACCAATCCTGAGTCCTAATGACACCATTCTCGTTCATCAATCCTGAGCCCTAATGATACTATTCTCGTCCACCAATCCTGAGCCCTAATGATACCATTCTCGTTCACCAATCCTGAGCCCTAATGATACCATTCTCGTTCATCAATCCTGAGCACTAACGACACCATTCTCGTCCACCAATCCTGAGTCCTAACGACACCTTCTCGTTCACCAATCCTGAGCCCTAATGACACAATTCTCGTTCATCAATCTTGAGCACTAACGACACCATTCTTGTTCACCAATCCTGAGCCCTAACAACAACATTCTCGTCCACCAATCCTGAGCCCTAGCGACACCTTCTAGTTTCACCAATCCTGAGCACTAACGACACCTTCTCGTTCACCAATCCTGAGCCCTAACGACACCATTCTCGTTCATCAATCCTGAGCCCTAATAACACCATTCTCGTCCACCAATCCTGAACCATAGCAACACCATTCTCGTACACCAATCCTGAGTCCTAGCAACACCATTCTCGTACACCAATCCTGAGTCCTAGCAACACCATTCTCGTTCATCAATCCTGAGCCCTAACAACACCATTCTCGTCCACCAATCCTGAGCCCTAGCAACACCATTCTCGTACACCAAAACATGTGCCTTCAAAGCAAGCCCTCATTTTTGTTGCAGTCCTTATCAGGCGACGTGCAGGCTTCAGAGGTATGTGTTTTACTATTATTTATCTTCGCTACCGGTTGCCCATATGAGCGACGCCTCCTGAAGAGATTAGTCATTTTAGATTTGTGGAGGATAGTGCAATGATGCAGAAAGAGAACCATTCCAGAGTCACCTCTGGTTCTATTACGCGCACGGAGTAAAACACCGACTGTAGGGTGATCAGAACATCGTGGTGTGTGCATATCCCAATATGGAGTGCAACGTGCGCACCCAAACAGGAAATACATATCTGATTTATCACTACTTCATAATATTAATTGCAAAATCACACTTTAAAATCATATAATCTTATCATTTCGACAGACATACGCCTGTCAGACGAAAACTGCCAGGGGAAAATTGATTTGAACCAGTCTGAACGTAACCGTTCACTAACTTCCGGGTAATATCCCCGGGTAGTATTCGCATCGTTACTAATTATTACATAACCATGGCAATCCAGTTAGTATATAAGCGAAATTCTGTTACATTCAACCATATCTGCATGGATTTGTCCATTGTAAGTATTGAACTAGCTCTGTATTTTATACATATTTATATTTTGTAATGTACATTCAACAACATTTCTAATCGGTCACCAGAGGTTATAAAACTGATCTCCAACCTTAAACTCAGTCTCCAGTGTTTTGATTGGTTGAGCCAGTAGCAAATCTCAGAAGCAACCAATCACATCACTTGAGCTAGAGTTTGAGGTGTACCATGACTGAGTAGGACTGTTGTTGAATATAGTCTGATAATGATTTGGCAAAGCTACTTTACTTTAATGTAGTGTGTAATATGAACGAAGAGACATATTTTATTCACATAAACCATACAGTTTCTAGTGGCATAGCAATATTACATTATACAACGATATAACGATTTTTTATGTTCACTTTATTTTGTAAATGCTTGGATTTGCCAAGGAGTATGCAATATTGATATGTTTAACATAATTATGCTAAATGGCTAGTTTATGCACAAGTGTAGTCCGATTAGCACAGTAGTTAGCGCTCTCGCTTCTCAACAATGCAACCCGTGTTCGATCCTCGGACCGGGAAGTATGTGAGATGGTACGGTGGTCGCCAGATCGGACAGGTGGGTTTTCTCCGGGTATTCTGGGTTTCCTCCCATACGAATGACCACATATACGCTTTCATCCGCGCCAACGAGAGTGATTAATATAAGTTGTCAAAGCTTGTTTCGCAATCGTGTAAATAAAGTTTAAACTTTGTACAAAATTGGAATAATAATAATAATAATAATAGTAATACTAATAATAATATTATTAATAATAATAATAATAATAATAATAAAGACGTAACTAGAGAACTCTTTTGAACAATTGAGTCAATCTACCACGAGGGAATACAAGGCTAAGTGACTATAGTAGAGCATTGTTTAATAGGAATATTAACCCATTTCATTCTGGATACATTTAAAGGCTTTTGCAAACAACATAGATCCAGATCAGCTGCTCGTGACGCTGCGTGCTGATCAGGATCTATGTTGTTTGCTACATAGCCAAGTGTCTTAGCAAGATCATCTGAATAGCAAACAGCATAGAGCCTGATCAGACGGCACGTTCCATGGCGGCTGATCTGGCTCTGTGTTCTTTGCAAATACTGTTTGAAACGGTATCCAGAATGAAATGGGTTAATAGGAATATTGCAAATGTCAAAATGCATAACTGTATGATTCATGACCTAATAAACTGATCATTTACAATTATACATGAATATAAGTATTAGTTCTTGCAGCTTAGGCCTATATCTTATTTCCTATGAAAGTTTTACTAGTTACTGTTTACATGTTTCATTATGCTATTTTCATGTTTTAATTTGTTGAGAGCCTCGTGGTAGATCGACTTAATTGTTCAAATGAGTTCTCTCGTTAAATGAAATCTTTATTATTATTATTATTATTTTATATGTACACACGTGTAATAACACCTGGAAGGATTCTGATTTGTCGAGAGAATAATCCTTATAATTTGTAAAGTAAATTTTAGTATGCCTGTTTCCATTTGAATTTGTACATAACGTTAATGGTAAGACACACTACGATTTAAAAGAAGTCATGACACAATTATAACCCTGTTTAAAACATAAATATAACGCCGCTTTGCGTAGTGACGTCATTACAGATTAGTGACGTCATGACAATTTTCGCTGACAGTTGTCGCCAAAATGAAAGTAGATCTAGTCCGAAATAACAATAGTTCAATAATAAAATGTGTTATACAACTGCTTTCAACCAGTGAACATTGACAGTGGAATAAGAACTTGATATCAAGTTACCGAAGGTTGAAGGCTGATATCAAGTTACCGAAGGTTTAAAGCTGATATCAAGTTACCGAGGTTCGATACCTAGGCTGATATGAAGCTAGCCACGTAATAAAGTCTTTATTACTTTGATATTAATTTGAATATTTAATAATCGAAATCATGTACTCCGCTATCCATTTATCTGGAATAAATCAAATTGAATTAGATACACGTACACGATTGAAATATTACCACGAAACTAGAAACATTTGTCAAATTTCACACGCTGATACGCTACGGGAAGTATACAAACTAGCACCGAGTGCGCATGTGTTATTTAAAAGGAACTAGATCTGATACGGGTTTTTTGTTTGTTTGATACGGGCAGTGACCGTATCAAGCAAGCAAACGTAATATCATACTGGAAAACACAGCGTATCATCCTGGTCGGTAGACAGTATTGTTGTAGGAAAATAACGCGTTTTATTTCACTGATAAAGTTCTACAGTTGGAAATCATAAAATAAAATAAGTTATTCCAATGAAATATAGAAATTTATCAGGAAATAAAAAATATTATTCAACTGGCTGAAAACACCCAAGTGTTGTTGTCTCTTTCAATACTAGTGCTATAGATCATTGTTGTCATATGTTTACAGAAACAATGAACACATTCATCGTACTAACTGCCGTATTGTCTGTGGCCGCACTGGCCCAGGCAGACGAATACTCAATGGGCTCTGGCATTGGAGGTGGTCATGGTGGATTTAGTTTCGGAAGTGGCCATGGAGGATTTGGTGTCGGAGGCGGTCACAGTATCGGATATGATGACGGGATGAGCCTTGGCTACAGCAGTTTTAGCGGCTCATTTGGTGGCGGACATGGCGGCTCATTTGGTGGCGGACATGGCGGCTCATTTGGTGGCGGACATGGCGGCTCATATGGTGGCGGACATGGCGGCTCATATGGTGGCGGCTCATATGGTGGCGGACATGGCGGCTCATATGGTGGCGGTATTGGCGGCTCGTATGGTGGCGGACATGGCGGCTCATATGGTGGCGGACATGGCGGCTCATATGGTGGCGGACATGGCGGCTCATATGGTGGCGGCTCATATGGTGGCGGACATGGCGGCTCATATGGTGGTGGGCATGGTGGCTATTATGGTGGTGGATATGGCAAAGGAATAATGAAACCAGTCGGTAGGTCAATTTTATAGACTCCACACTTACTAGATTGTTGTGGGTAGGTTGTGCTTCGTTGACGCCGGATATCTTATGAACCTCATTGCTTGTTTTTCTATTACCTCCCTTGGCAGATAAAGTCCGATTTATCCCGAAATGATTACTTATCCGTTTAGTTGGAATAATTTGTTTTTACTGTTGTTCACTAACCATATGTTGCGGTATGATAAATGTGATTTGATCAAACTCAGGTTAATTAATTGATAACAATTTTGAGACAGGTAAGTATCGGATATACTGTAGGATATATATCGAGAATTAATAATATAACAATTATAAAATGAGAAAGCGGATGCAAATTGATAGCATGTGGGCAAATGAAACCACGATGAAAACAGAGGAAACTAATGAAGATGACCAATCCTTCTTAACGAGTATTCAGGGGAACTACTCTTTAAAACGTATATTAACACCTATAATTTCACCACATTTCACCTGGCTAATATATATTATCAGGGTTACTTCTAGCATATCTGTCCCCATATCCGAATTCTGCTGAAGGAAATGAGAACGCACGCGGGCAACTCTTCATCTATTGTTACAATGGTCTTCTGCATTAATTGTGCGGGAAAGGCCCATTCAGGCTTGTACCGCCTACATATAACATACACGAGACCAACATAAAGCTTAAATAATCTTAAAATGAATCGTTCAAATTTGCTATACGCACACATCATTTTCCTTGCACCGATTCATTATTATAGTTGGTAAATTATACGTAGTCACCGCTAGGACTTGTTCACGCATTGGATTGATCACAACTTACAGACGCTCTATGAAATAATACAATTTATCAATCGCTTTAATTCTTGATGACACATTCAATTATTTCAGTCCATGTATCCGTGATTCATGCACATTTTAACGTATACAAGAAATGCACAAACGATGTCAACATTCTATCTATCTACATACTTTGGATGTCAAACCCCTCTCGGGGATATAGTGGTATTTCGCCGATGTAGATGATTAGCGATGTTATTAAATAAACTAAGGTTGTTATCTTGTGTGAGTTAATAATATTATATGAATGCTCAGCCCGGCCACAGATTATATGATTTTTGGAGGATAGTGCCATTATACAGACAAGAGACCCATTCCAGAGTCATATCTGGTTCTTTTACGTGCACAGCGTAAAGCACCGGCACAAGACCTCAGCTTAAAGTCGCATCTGAAAGACTAAATATTATTAGGGTCAGACGGGGGATCGAACTTGCGCATTCCAACATGTACACAACTGAACAACCGTCCCGTTTCACACATAGCATTTGCTTCAAGTGTAAGATGCCCATAGTTCGCTCCCAGCTGTAGCCGTTACGAATGTGCCCTTAGATAAGCCACATAGCTTCCCCTTTGTCCCTTCTTTCTCCTTCATGGTTATGGATTCCACCAGGAATGATGTCTCGAGAGCGATTATACTAATGTTGCAAGAACTTGTTTCGTTCGCAATCGAGCTAAGATAAACTTGTACAAACTGAAATTAAATGTTGTTCTAACATTCCAGTAATGCATACAATGGTGCCTGTTATGCCAATGATGAAGGTACCAATACCCAGACCAGTAATACCTGTCGTGCCCGTGATTAGGGTACCAGTACCCAAACCAGTGATACCTGTGGTGCCCGTGATGAGGATACCAATACACAAGCCAATGGTACCTGTGATGAGGGTACCTATGATGCCAGTCAAAGGGAGGCCCGTCAAAGGTAACGATAAACAATACATACTATAGAATGTTATGTCCCATGCAAGATTTAGTACTAAACCGTGCATAGATATCACACAGTCGATTTACTAAAACAGTGTTATTCCGTAATGATAATCGTGTACAATCGAGGCACATTTCATTTGTATAAACAACAAGAACTATGCTACTTTTATTGCACGTTAAGATCGTTGACTTCAAAGCTCTTGTCAATCACCGCTGTAGGTCCGAATCCCACTGGCGGTTTCGAATTAGTTCAGGGCATGAAGCTGTTGGGCAGGCATTCGTTAATAGCTAACAGGAAGATTGGACGTGTGAAATAATAATTATTATGTACACCATGATTTAAGGAAACACACCAAATAAGTGTGCGTCTATAACTCGTGAATCGTACATACACAAACTGTGTACCTGGTAAGCAAAATTAATACACACTATGACGCTTATTTGTAGGTTATGGTGGGTACTCCAGCGGAGGTTCTCACGGCAGCTTCGGTGGATACGCTGGCAGTTCCTATAGCATGTACGGCAGCGGACCTGTTGGTGGCATAAGCGGCGGCAGTTTTAGAGGCATGAGCGGTATCGGTGCGTATCCAGGACTCTATCACGGTGACGACGACGACGATTTCGATGATGATGATAATTTCATGGGCTTCCAGGGTAGATACGATGACGTAGGATCAAGTGGTATGGGATACTATCCGCATGGTGGACGTTCCTTCCCCGGAATAGGGTCTTCTTTCGTTGGTACGCAATCTCCATTCGGCATTGGATATTCTCAAGGTGGTATGGGATCTTCATACATGGGATCTTCTGCGGTTGGTATGCATGGATCTTCTTTTCGTGGAATTGGTTATCCGATGAGATCTTCAGGTATTGGTCTGGGATCTTCAGGTATTGGTCTGGGATCTTCAAGTGTTGGTATGGGCTCTCCTCGTGGTATGGGACCTTCATACAGTTGGGGAAATAACAACGACTGGGGAAATAACAACGGCTGGGGAAATAACAACGGCTGGGGAAATAACAACGGCTGGGGAAATAACTAATTGAATAACCAGGCAACTTTCACCGTTGTTGGTGTTAGTCGTTATTCATTAGTTAGCGTATTAGTACGTACCGTTCATATGCTATTATGGAACCATTAGTTACGTATGGTATTGTTAAATATTATTTATGTAATAAAAAGAAGTAAGAAAACTATTTATTAAACTCTATTTATAAAATGAATTCAAATATGTCGTTTGAAATACCTTTACCGCATTTATGATAGTATTTCACTATAGGCCTACACGCAAGTTATTTACTTCGATACAACTCGTCCTCTTCCATACCGTTACCGTTGTAAATATATATACGTGCTTGTCCTCAGTCATATGTGCCGAGAATCAACATGAGCAAACAATTGATATGTAGTAAATTACATAAAGTACTTAATATACGGTGCACCATATAGAAATAAATTACCGAAATTTGTCGAAACCACGAGTGATTATATTTCAGATTAAAACCAATATCGCAAGGATATTTTTCATCTATATAATAATTAATACATGTATACTTTGCCGTCGATGAAGCATGTGGCATGTGACGTACATATTCGATTTAAAGCAACGCCCTCATGACAGAACACATTGACTAATCTCTTCAGGAGGCGTGGCTCATATGGGCAACCGGTAGCGACGATAAATAAACGAAAAACACACACACATAACAGAACACAATTGTAGCGGCCTTTTCAATTAGGTAGCCCCGCATAACTGTTATATAATTATGTAAACTAAATGCTCTGCATATGCCGATTAAAATATAAATTATTCCTGTTAAAAAAACGAAATTGCATTGTATGCGCGTGTCCATTTAAGTGTATGATATGTATTCCAAACAGTCATTAAAGGGTGTAATACATAGCTGTTACGGTAAAGCTTGTTCAAAATGTTTGGCCATAGTTTTTACAGCAAACAGAAACTAACTAAAATTATGACGGTACTATTTCTTATTACGGACGTTCAACATCTCACATGTGTCCATGTGCATATTTTATTAGACACTTTGATTTAAATTACCTCTAAACGACAGTATCACGTGTTTAGTATAGACTCCAATGATAAACAAACGCCAATCATATGACATCATATTATATGACATCATATTTTCACTTTTGAGAGTGCGTAGACGGCAAAAACAACGTTCAAAATTAGTGTTCGAATTCTTTCGGAAGAGTTTGTAGTAATGCTAATAATAAGTAAAATGCATTTTGTTTTTACTTTTTGTGATGTAATGTCGCTTTAACATATATATTGTATGATTGTGTATATCAACCAATCACGTATTTTCAATGTAAAACATAGTGTTCTCCTGCCTATTGTGTCTATCAACCAATCACGTATTTTCAATGTTAAACATAGTGTTCTCCTGCCTATTGTGTATATCAACCAATCACGTATTTTCAATGTAAAACATAGTGTTCTCGTGCCTATTGTGTCTATCAACCAATCACGTAGTTTCAATGTTAAACTTAGTGTTCTCCTGCCTATTGTGTATATCAACCAATCACGTATTTTCAATGTAAAACATAGTGTTCTCCTGCCTATTGTGTCTATCAACCAATCACGTAGTTTCAATGTTAAACTTAGTGTTCTCCTGCCTATTGTGTATATCAACCAATCACGTATTTTCAATGTTAAACATAGTGTTCTCCTGCCTATTGTGTATATCAACCAATCACGTATTTTCAATGTTAAACTTAGTGTTCTCCTGCCTATTGTGTATATCAACCAATCACGTATTTTCAATGGTGATGTTATACACACGATTGAATGATTTTAGCTACAATTACATCTTTGCTTCCTTGTTTTTGGTGTGTAGTGTATTTATGGAAGATTTGTAAACCGAGCCCAATGTCTAATTGAGAACTGAGAACAGATGCAACTTTGTTTTACAATTACAGCTCGCGCCATATATGATTATCAATTAAGCTAATTAATGTCATACACTTAAATATCAAACACAACTGTTACTTAGGTCCGGCAGATAACACGTGACTACCTTTGGCAATAAATTCACTTGTTATCCGACCTACCTCAGACAGAAACACATATGCGAGATTAAATCTACACTGGCTGGCGAAATGTTATACAGTCATACGTGAAACTGTTGATGTGACATACTTTGCTATGGATGGCAGTCCTATTTGAAGGTGTGTCAGGCTTGACTAGGAATGGCAGTCCTATTGGAAGGTGTGTCAGGCTTGACTAGGAATGGCAGTCCTATTTGAAGTTGTGTCAGGCTTGACTAGGAATGGCAGTCCTATTGGAAGGTGTGTCAGGCTTGACTAGGAATGGCAGTCCTATTTGAAGTTGTGTCAGGCTTGACTAGGAATGGCAGTCCTATTTGAAGCTGTGTCAGGCTTGAATAGGAATGGCAGTCCTATTTGAAGGTGTGTCAGGCTTGACTAGGGATGACAGTCCTATTTGAAGGTGTGTCAGGCTTTACTAGGGATGGCAGTCCTACTTGAAGGTGTGTCAGGCTTTACTAGGAATGGCAGTCCTATTTGAAGGTGTGTCAGGCTTTACTAGGAATGGCAGTCCTACTTGAAGTTGTGTCAGGCTTTACTAGGAATGGCAGTCCTACTTGAAGTTGTGTCAGGCTTTACTAGGAATGGCAGTCCTACTTGAAGTTGTGTCAGGCTTTACTAGGGATGGCAGTCCTATTTGAAGGTGTGTCAGGCTTTACTAGGAATGGCAGTCCTATTTGAAGGTGTGTCAGGCTTTACTAGGAATGGCAGTCCTACTTGAAGTTGTGTCAGGCTTTACTAGGAATGGCAGTCCTACTTGAAGTTGTGTCAGGCTTTACTAGGGATGGCAGTCCTACTTGAAGTTGTGTCAGGCTTTACTAGGGATGACAGTCCTATTTGAAGCTGCGCGAGGGCTTGACTATGATTGTCAATCCTATTTGAAGCTGCTCGAGGGCTTGACTATGATTGTCAGTCCTATTTGAAGATGTATCAGACTTGGATAGGGATGATAGTGATTGCGATGCAATAATTGTTATATATTCTCCCAGACTTTCTATGAATTATATGTATATATATTTATGATGTGGGTATTCATTATTCTTCATGATTTTAAGCACAGACACTCGAAGCATTGTAATTGTCTCCGAATCTGATGATATTAATATTTCTTTATTACTAAAAAACACAGAATAGCACAATGTGTATTCGATATATATTTCAATATGATTGGTATTATTAAATAACATCATTTCAACTGGAAACTCACTTTCTACACTTTATTTCTGCATGCGAGGTATTAACTGCAAGTGCTTTCGTGTCTTTTATAACTGTTTATATTTATAGATGCTCTGGGACATGCACTTATGTTGTAAATATTGTTAACAAGAAAATAAAAAGCAACTAAGAACTCAAATTAAAATATGTTGTCGTTCTCTGTGCCCTCGACATTGTTTCAATGCTGCATGTAATGTACACATGTAGTTGCCATGATTCTAGTAGTGAAAGCTACAACTTCATCGCCACTCTTGGGTTGGAAATTATAAAGCTGTTCTCAGATCTCAAGCACAATATCAAGTGAGTGATATGATTGGTTGAATTTGATATTTACTTTTGACTCGACCAATCAGAATGCTTGACACTGAGTTTGAAATTGGAAACAAGTTTTATAACCTCCAAGCTTGGTTCATTACAATATTGTATTGTTTACCCGTGTGTTATCTCTGCATATCACACTAGCTTCGTGGATCAAATGATACGGTAGACTACCCGCCTCGTGACTACTCAACTCAGGTGTTGTAACTTCGAACCCCGCAAACACAACGGTGGTCGACCTACTTGCGGTGTTATTTAATGTCGCCTCCAATGTGGGCGTGGTGGTCCTTCGGCAAGGCATTGAATTGTATATAGCATCATCCCTTCCCTCTCTCTTGTGTGGAAATCGATTAGGCTAATGCTACAAAAACTTGCTTTGCAATCGTGCTAAAATAAATGTATATGGACATTCCAGTAGGTTGTTGGGTGTAATCGCACTTGCTAAGATTGCAGACCTTTGGTAGCATACTACAGACTTAAACTTCAACGAGCTAAACAGTGATACTTTTAGCTGCATTCATAGACTTCTTTGTTAGTTTCACAATGTCTGAAACAATATGCATTGCTTCGTCTTCCAAAAACACAAATGTCAACAACAGCAATTCCAACAACACCAAGGTCAACTACAGCAATTCCAACAACACCAAGGCCAACAACAGCAATTCCAACAATACCAAGATCAACTACAGCAATTCCAACAATACCAAGGTCAACTACAGCAATTCCAACAATACCAAGGACAACTACAGCAATTCCAACAATACCAAGGCCAACAACAGCAATTCCAACAATACCAAGGTCAACTACAGCAATTCCAACAATACCAAGGCCAACTACAGCAATTCCAACAATACCAAGGTCAACTACAGCAATTCCAATAACACCAAGGCCAACAACAGTATCAACAAACAAATAAACATTAAACACTATGTCCTTTATTGTGTTACTCCTACTGTTGATCAAATACATGAGCATGTTGTAATATGTCCTGACTTCATTCAAAAACATATTCACGATCTCACGATTTCAACTATTACTACCACACGAATTCATGACTTCAACTTCATAAATTCACACTTTCAATATCACGAATTCACGATTTCAACTTTCACTAAGTTAAAATCGTGAAATGACGAAACAATGATGGTACAAACCCCACCCGTGAAATCAATATCCTAGAGGATAGATGTACTCCTTAGAACTAATCCTATTTTAGTAAATCAGGTCAACATCTTACCCATCATCAGTGATCATAATGTAGTCGACATAAACGTCAATACATCAGCAAGGATAAGTTATCAATAGTCTCGCAGAATCCCCTAATATAGGAAAGCATACCGAATACATCAGCAAGGATAAATTATCAACAGTCTCGCATGATCCCCCTATATATGAAAGCATACTGGCAGGCCAAATAGGCAGTCAATAAATGAATATCATCAGGTTATGATCACCGCCTATAAATAGTCCGAACTAAATACGGAAGCGTTAAGGGGAAATGTTCTCATACTAAATAAGTAAATAAGCTCACAGATGAATGGATTCCATCCAAATAGTCATCGACGAGAGATCACCTACCCTGGGTCAATCACAGTGTCAAACGAATGCGAATCTAACGAATCTAGAAGGCGAAATATGTCCTTTAACTCTTCAAATCGCAAGGAATTATTGGAACCCAAACTTGACTGCGGAAAAAAGGTCAATGAGGCGTATCACTAATACCTTGACAGCATACTAAATCTTAACAGTGCGGCGGATGCCTCCCATCTATACAGACCAAAGACCAAGCAACTTTATTCACTTTTTAAGCATTGCATTTCATTAAGAGTTTTGATAAGGCAAATCACGAGCAAGTACTACATGTACTAAGATGCGCAGGTATGGAGTCAGAGATCAAACAGTAAGGTGGATTAAGAGTTTTCTAGATGGCAGACTCCAGTCAGTTGTCCTTAATGGTATCAGATCAGAAGCCATTCCTGTGTCTTCTGGAGTTCCACAGGGACCCATACTTGGACCACTGCTATTCAGAGCTTATATAAACGACCTCCGACAAAACATCATTTCCAAAGTCCGTAAGTTTGTTGATGATACTGCAGTCTACCTATATCCGACATCGGTAAATGAGTCGGTCACCATCCGAAACGATCTTAAGAGGTTAGAATAGCATGAATTGGAGTGAGACATGGAATTTAACCTATCCAAATGCCAAGTAATCAACCTCACTAGAAGGAAACAGCCTATTCTCAGTCAATATACGTTCTATGGAGTCCTACTTGAGTAAGTGGCCTCAGTTAAATATATTGACGTGGATGTCTCAAATAACATGTCGCCTGACGCTCACATCAATAGGTCAACAAAGAAAGCTAGCCAAACATTAATGTGTTTGATGTAAAGGGATTTGAAGTCAACGACCGTAACCACTCAGCCACGGAGAGCACACCCCCGTATGCGGATAGTACATTACGCAATCCTCACTCATTGTGTGAAAGTAGTGACGGTATATTTGCCATTTATTCAGCATTTATGGATATCCATAATTCCAGGCATGTCGTTTTGCTATTTATTCATCATTTATGGATATCTATAATTCGACTTTTGGATATCCATAAATAGATTATTGGATATCCATAAATAGATTTTTGGATATCCATAATTCGATTTTTGGTTATCCATAGTTCAATTTTTGGATATCCATAATTCCTTTTGATTATTGGATATCCATAATTCGATTTTGAGATATCCATAATTCGAATTTTGGATATCCATATGTGCTGAATAAATAGCAAAGCGGTGAGCTTGGAATTATGGATATCCATATATCGAATTATGGATATCCAAAAATCGAATTATGGATATCCAAAATCAGAATAATGGATATCAAAAAATCGATTTTTTAAATTTTTAGCTTGGAATTATGGATATCCAATATCGAATAATAGATATCCATAAATACTGAATAAATAGCAAAACGGCCCCAATAACGGTATATGTAGTAAACCAACGTTTAGATCTTAGAACATGTATATTTAGGCCATTAACCCTGTTAGAGGGAACGTCGAGTATACTAAGCTATGAACACGCAGTAAGAAATGAAAGATACACTATAAGATGGCTTTTACCTTATTGCGAGCTTTTATATAAATAGGACATTATGAAATATACATGATTAATATGGCATCACATAAAATAACACTAATTAACACTAATTAGTAATCATTGTAACGGATAAATAATTGCATAATATTAATATATAGTTTATACAAATTTATTTTAGCTCGATTGCGAAACAAGTTCTTACAACTTATATTAATCACTCTCGAGACCTCATTTCTGATGGAATCCAACGCCACGAGGGAGAGAGAAGACGCAATGTGGAATTTAAATGCCGTGCCTAAGGGCACAATCGTAACGGCTCCAGCGGGGCGCAAACTCCGGACCTTTCGCACCTGAATCGAACGCTCTACCACTGTACTATCACGATCACTTGTTGCCACGTGTGCACCTCTTTGAGCGTAAATGTACATCGTTACTTTGTTATATTGATTGGAAATTGCTTGTGTGGAGGCGGCGGTTGGACATACACACATACGCACACACGCACGCGCACGCACGCACGCGTGGGGTCTGGACAAGTTGTTTCGGATTAGGGATTTTTGTAAAAACATTTTGATAAACGATATGCTTTCAGTGAAAACACACATTTCTACAGAATGTATTTAACTATTATATGGTATAATTATTTTCCATATATTTGTCTCAAATACTGAGTATTTCAACTAATGAACAAACATCGTATACGCGGTTTGTTGACATAACAAAATAATGTAAACATACATGCGTAATACAACTAGTGTATATCCTGAATAACACGATTTATTGTACAGATTTACCGTTATAGCTCACATGTGTGTCTGTTTATTTGTAGACTATTCTTAGTTAAATGATCTGTAAACGACACTATCTCGCGTTTAGTATTGACTCCGAAGACAAACACACGTCAATTCAGGAACATGGATGGCCGTTATATGAAATCATACTTTAAATCCACAAAGAACTGTTTATTGATTCAATATTAGTGTTCAAATGTATTCGGACGAATTTGTAGTAGCAGTACATTTATAAGTGAAAAAATGCATTTTATTTGCTTTTTGCGATGTAATGTCGCTTTAACACTATACATGTACATACAACAAATTTAGGCCGTATCCAAGCATATTTAAAAATGACATCCAATCACTATCAACATCTAAATGTTCTTTAAAAAGAAAATGAACAATTTGGTTTTGAACCCGAAACCACTTGTCAAAACCCCAAACGTCTGTGGTTGGACACTCGACATGTCACACCATCAGGTGATGATTAGACATTCAACATGCATACATTCCAAGACAGTTGTATAAATCTAAGAGTCGATAACTTCTTTGAAATCCATTGCATCATAATAAATAGTTTTGTTGTTTTTCTAATGTTGTCAAAACTTGTAGCCCACTCTTTATGCACGTTGAAAATGTCGTGTAATTGCATATGGAGATTATCAGGATTTATGTACAGTCACACATGTGTTAGTGGTCATCCCCATTAAGCAGTTAACCTGTATTAAGCAGCCAGTTTCCAGATTCCCAATATGTCGTTTTTATTATACAATTGACCTATATTAAGCAGCCACCTGTTTTAAGCAGCCACTTTCTATGACTACCTTGACTGGCTACTTAATACATGGTTGACTGTATGATAGAAATGTTACAGTAATGATATTATGATATGTAATTTTAAATTGTGTTATCCTCATTGTGAAAAAGTTGAACTAATATATTATTAAATTAATATACCACTACTTTGCTTTGTGTAGTCCACAATAATATGTCTCATTGTTCATAAAGAAAAGGCCTTTATTTTAATTTAATAATATATTAGTTCAACTTTTTCACAATGAGGATAATACAATTTAAAATTACATATCATAATATCATTACTTAAAGCAGTGTGTTTACAAAAATCGAAATAGTCGCCCAGAAACGATAAAATTCCAATAAATTTAAACCGTCGTATACGCGAATTTGTTTATCACCACACGAAATTAAAACACGCACAGCGCGCATGCGTGAAACAACAAGGATGTAGAAAACAACATATATATTTTGAACATGAAAGACTATAGATCTATCTTCCTCTAATGTCGAACCCATCGTGGGGATGTAGAAATGTCCGTAAAAGACTTAGCCAACAGAGGTATGAATCAACATATCAAGTAATTTAATTAAAAAAGACAATGTGGGATAAATGGGGTCGATACATTCCGAATGTAAACAAGTGCGGACGATGCGTTCCGGTTGTAAACACGTGCGTGACCGATCGACTCGGAAAGTCCTACTTTCGGTTTCGAGTTTGTTTTATCGCAAAAAACACTGTTGACCAAATGAACATAAGCATACAAAGTATAATGTTAGAATGTGTAGCAGCATTGCTACCCATACGTAAAAAATTGAATTTTTCAAATATCTTTTATTTCATACGATGTAATGGTGCTTTAATACATGTTTGACTGTATGATAGAAATGCGACAGGCCTCAGGCCTGCGTGGTTAATTCATACGCCTCAGACCTCCAAACAATGTTCTATTCGCCAAGAAACAACGGAAAGACTAATATTATATCTCAATTATATCAATATTACTAGGTACAGTGTAATGTCTACAAGAGGAAGTTGATAAGCTTCCAAGAAACCCAAGTAATTATACCATAGTTCGCATTCCTTTTCCCAGAATCACTTTCTCACAATGGATATAACTTAAAGTAGTCGCAATACAGATAATAACGTTTAGCTTAGTTTCTCTCGTTTTGAAATTTGGCAAAGTGGCTATTTTCCAAAACCATCTATCTTGGTTGTTGATACTGTTGTTGGCCTTGGCCTTGTTGGAATTGCTGTTGTTGACCTTGGTGTTGTTGGAATTGCTGTTGTTGTCCTTGGTGTTGTTGGAATTGTTGTTGTTGTTGTTGTGGACTGTTTGGTTGGAAATTTGGGTTATTTGGTTGTTGTTGTTTCTGAAACGAAATGAAGCCTGTATTAAATCGAGGCATGTTAACGTCACTACATACAATTGGCCAGCTGGACACAAGGGCCACCGTGGTCGAATGGTTAAGGTCACTTGCCTCTCACCGCTGTAGGATCGAATCAGCTTGAGGATGTCAAATTATTTCATGTGAGGAAGCTATCCAACTGGCTTGTGGAAGGTCGGTGGTTCTACCGTGGCGCTCGTCCGTACCCGCAATGTTGCTCAGGCAATAATTCAGCTGGATACTAGGTACACAATGCATAACTATTTATATGTGATGAATAAATCAAATTACACAAGATCACTGACCGGAAGTGAAAAACAAATTGAAAAACAAATTCCCGCCAATAAAAACATAAACATTACGAAATACCGGTACAAATCAACCACACTCTTCAGTTAATTTTGCTGGAGATTTATTTATAATTTTTTTATATATATTTTAAAATTGATTTTATATTTTTCATTTTGGCCATATAAACGCCGCAGGTTGGGGATCACACACAGCATATTGCTTTAGTCTAACCATTAGGCACTGGCTGCATCACTATAATGCTGTTAGAACTTGTGGCACAACACATTTGCTAATTATCTATTTGCAATGTTCTTGTTAGATATATGTAACCAAACATTATTTTTAAATGTACAAACATATATTAAAAAATTAATTAATTAAAAAATGTGTCTGTTTTACGTTTATTTATCGTCGCTACCTGTTGCCCAAATGAGGGACGCCTCCTGAAGAGATTAGTAATTTTAGATTTTTGGAGGATAGTGCAATGATACAGACAGAGTCCCATTCCAGAGTCTCCTCTGGTTCTTTTACATGCACGGTGTACAGCACCGACACGAGACCTCGGTTTAAAGTGCCACCTGAAATACTGTTAATTTGTATTAGGGTCAGACGGGGGATCGAACCTACGATACCTGGATTACCAGTCCAGCGTGTTAACCACTGGTTTACAGATCCGTCTGTTCGTTTTGTGCGTACTGTCCTCACACATGAACTCTTTCAGCGCCGAATAAAATGCAGAGCATGTGCAAACAACATAGATCCAGATCAGCCGCGGTGCAATGCCGCGTCTGATCAGGATCTATGTTGTTTGCTATTCGGACAGGTGCTTCAGCTCCACTGTCTAAAGAGCAGTCAGCATATAGCCTGATCAGACGGCATGTTCTGTTCTGTCCGATCGGGTTCTCTACCTTTTTTACAAAGTCGCTTTTATGCGACATTGGCGGTGAAAGAGTTAATAAGACGTTGATGATGACTTTGGTTCGGTTTTTACAATGCATTCATACGTGGGGGAAAATGCATTTTTTTGCCTTTTGTGTTGCTTTAAAATAAACCGATCTTAAACGTGACTCCCAAAAAACAAATCCTTCATTAAATAGTCATATATACCTGCATTTCCTGAAATTGTTTAAACTGCTGGAACTGCTCCTGTTGATTTTGCATCTGTTCACTGTGCATATTTCGTGAGTGGAACTCCTCACGCCGCCGAGCACGGACAAACTCGGAGTACGTGAGGTAACCGTCTTTATCGGCGTCATCATCTATCAGTACCCGGTCGATTATTTCTGTAAATATTGTCAATAGTTATAGGCACCATACTACAATTCATTTTGGGTTCAAACCACTAAAAGAGTAGATACATTACTAATTAGTTTGGGGAACTATTGATAGTGTAGTGGTAGTGTGTTCACTTCAGTTGCGAAATACCTTGAGTTCGATCCCAGCTGGAGCCTTTACGATTGTGCCATTAGGCAAGGCATTTAAATTCCACATTGCCTCTTCTCTCTCCCTCGTGGAGATGGGTTCCATCAGGAATGAGGTCTCGAGAGTGATTAATATAAGTTGTAAGAACTTGTTTCGCAATCGAGCTAATACATTTGTATTTTGTATATGGATACACTAAGTTAATGAGGTGGTGATTGAGGGCCTCGTTGACCGAGTGGTTAAGGTCGTTGACTTAAAATCACGTCCCTCAACACTGTTTGTTAGAATCCCACGGGAGGATTAAATATGGGGAAACTATTAAGCTGGCTTCTACCACTGTGCCGACCGTGCCTAAAATACTACTACGAGAGACACCCGGGGTCTTCACGCACGCACGCACGCACGCACGTACTGCACGCACGCACACACGCACGCACGCACGCACGCACGAGTTTCATAAAAATGGTAAGAAATCACCACTCATGTAAGATCCTATATAATTATATTGCATGATTATTGGTTGGCTCCAAATATTATAAAATACCAGGTGACCGTTTGGAGTGTTGAGAATTATTGAGAGTTATATCGATATATACAACTTGAGCATAACACGTGTTAGTGTAGAAGACAACTCAATATATATACATGACAGAAGACAGTAACATACCGTATAGGCAGTTAGCTCGTACCTTCATAATACTTCTGCATGCCTGCATGTCTTTCAGCCATCATTTCCGCCTGCTGTTCTTTCGATTTTCCTAGCTTCTCGGTTAGTTCGAGATCGGGCACGGGTAACATGTGTGCCATGGCCTGCATAATCTCTATACCGTCGAGGTGCGTATCGTTGTTGGTGTCGTGCAATCTGGGAGTATTAGATCATGATAAAATAGTGAACCTAAATCTACTAATGTATATAGTATGCAACCTATCCTAAACACCCGTTGACTATTTTCTCGTGGCGATGGATTCCATAAGGAATGAGGTCTCGAGAGTGATTAATATATGTTGTGAGAACTTGTTTCGCAATCTAGGTAAAATAAATGTGTATAAATTAAACAGCCAGTCAAAGAAATAATGAACGTGATGACAACATAACCCCAAGTCATTTACTACGGCCACAAAACAGTATGGACTAAAATCTACAATAATATAATTTCAGAGTATAGATTATACACATTTAGTTTAGCTCGATTGTGAAACAAGTTCTTCTAAATTATATTAATAATATACCGGTTGCCCATATGAGCGACGCCTCCTGAAGAGATTAGTCATTTTAGATGTTTGGATGATAGTGCAATGATACAGACAGAGACCCATTCCAGAGTTTCCTCTGGCTCTTTTATGAGCACGGTGTACAGCACCGACACGAGACGAGACGAGACCTCGGTTTAATGACCTAAATGAAAGACTGTTAATTTTATTAGGGTCAGACGGGGGATCGAACCTGCGATCCCTGGATTATCAGTCCAGCGTGTTACCACTGGACTACAGATCCGCCTGTAAGGACCGATATCCATGTATATCGTAGACATAAACGACCCACATAAATGATCTTATGTGGACTTGTCTAATATTTTCCAGCGAATTTCTATATCTATCCAGGACAGTATACGTGGTACTAACAGGACAGTATACGTGGTACTAACAGGACAGTATACGCGGTACTAACAGGACAGTATACGTGGTACTAACAGGACAGTATACGTGGTACTAACAGGACAGTATACGTGGTACTAACAGGACAGTATACGTGGTACTAACAGGACAGTATACGTGGTACTAACAGGACATTATACGTGGCACTAACAGGACAGTATACGTGGTACTAACAGGACAGTATACGTGGTATTAACAGGACAGAATACGTGGTACTAACAGGACAGTATACGTGGTACTAACAGGACAGTATACGTGGTACTAACAGGACAGTATACGTGGTACTAACAGGACAGTATACGTGGTACAAACACGATTATATATTGTTATTATTGAAGCACTGGAGTTGAGTTGGAAAATTTTCATTTTACCTGAAATAATGGAATTCCATTTCTTCTGGCGACATTTTAGCCTTCATATTTATCTCGTCCTTCATGTGTTCTCGTAAATGTCTGAAAATCGTGAAATGAGGAACAATATATTTATTCAAATAATGTAATAACTTGGTCTGGAAAATACCCTTACTGAATGATCAAGGCGTTACAATACCAACGTGTACACAACAAGAACAACAAGTAAGAACAACAAGTAAGAACAACAAGAACAACCGGAAATGACATTTCCAATAAATACAGTGTCCTTAACTACCGGTAGCATATGACATTACAAATAAATCATACTGTGAATAGACCATCCAGGTGACGTATTGTCATAGTATTCAAAATAACTTGTTCCTTAGCAACTAGAGAATGGTACTCGGAGAGATTGTTTTACGTTTATTTATCGTCGCTACCGGTTGCCCATATGAGCGACTCCTCCCGAAGAGATTAGTCATTTTAGATTTTTGGAGGATAGTGCAATGATACAGACAGAGACCCATTCCAGAGTATCCTCTGGTTCTTTTACGTGCACGGTGTAAAGCACCGACACGAGACCTCGGTTTAACGTCCCATCTGGAAGACTGTTAATTTTATTAGGGTCAGACGGGGGATGGAACCTGCGATCCCTGGATTACCAGTCCAACGTGTTACCACTGGACTACAGATCCGTCTGTATGCACTGCAGGGTCCGCCGTAGCCAGCTTTTTATGGGAGGGGGTCGTTTTCGAGGTCCAGAAAGGACTTAGAGGTCCGAAGGGACCGAGGCTGCTAGGGGTCCGGGGGCATGCCCCCTAAACATTTGGATATCTAGATGGTCTGACACGCCATTATCTACATTGTACAGAGTTAAAAAGCGACATCATAATTATAGAGAAAGTTCAGAGAAAGCTTCTTATAAACTATTCCCAGGTGTTGCTTGCATAACTATTATTATAGCAACTGTGTAAACATATCTGATAGAGCGCATGAACAAGTGGACCTCGGGGAATTCTGGATGCGTTCGACAGCTCTGACCCCCCTAGCTACGGACCTACACTGTATTGACCACCATGGCCACACTGCTCTGACTCCCCTAGCTACGGACCTACACTGTATTGACCACCATGGCCACACTGCTCTGACTCCCCTAGCTATGGACCTACACTGTATTGACCACCATGGCCACACTGCTCTGACTCCCCTAGCTACGGACCTACACTGTATTGACCACCATGGCCACACTGCTCTGACTCCCCTAGCTACGGACCTACACTGTATTGACCACCATGGCCACACTGCTCTGACTCCCCTAGCTACGGACCTACACTGTATTGACCACCATGGCCACACTGCTCTGACCCCCCTAGCTACGGACCTACACTGTATTGACCACCATGGCCACACTGCTCTGACTCCCCTAGCTACGGACCTACACTGTATTGACCACCATGGCCACACTGCTCTGACTCCCCTAGCTACGGACCTACACTGTATTGACCACCATGGCCACACTGCTCTGACCCCCCTAGCTACGGACCTACACTGTATTGACCACCATGGCCACACTGCTCTGACCCCCCTAGCTACGGACCTACACTGTATTGACCACCATGGCACACTGCTCTGACCCCCTGTGGTTGTTGTGGCACTGCTCTGACCCCCTAGCTACGGACCTACACTGTATTGACCACCATGGCCACACTGCTCTGACCCCCCTAGCTACGGACCTACACTGTATTGACCACCATGGCCACACTGCTCTGACCCCCCTAGCTACGGACCTACACTGTATTGACCACCATGGCCACACTGCTCTGACCCCCCTAGCTACGGACCTACACTGTATTGACCACCATGGCCACACTGCTCTGACCCCCCTAGCTACGGACCTACACTGTATTGACCACCATGGCCACACTGCTCTGACCCCCCTAGCTACGGACCTACACTGTATTGACCACTGGTGTTGGTGGACCTACACTGTATTGACCCCATGGCCACACTGCTCTGACCCCCCTAGCTACGGACCTACACTGTATTGACCACCATGGCCACACTGCTCTGACTCCCCTAGCTACGGACCTACACTGTATTGACCACCATGGCCACACTGCTCTGACCCCCCTAGCTACGGACCTACACTGTATTGACCACCATGGCCACACTGCTCTGACTCCCCTAGCTACGGACCTACACTGTATTGACCACCATGGCCACACTGCTCTGACCCCCTAGCTACGGACCTACACTGTATTGACCACCATGGCCACACTGCTCTGACTCCCCTAGCTACGGACCTACACTGTATTGACCACCATGGCCACACTGCTCTGACTCCCCTAGCTACGGACCTACACTGTATTGACCACCATGGCCACACTGCTCTGACTCCCCTAGCTACGGACCTACACTGTATTGACCACCATGGCCACACTGCTCTGATCCCCCTAGCTACGGACCTACACTGTATTGACCACCATGGCCACACTGCTCTGACTCCCCTAGCTACGGACCTACACTGTATTGACCACCATGGCCACACTGCTCTGACCCCCCTAGCTACGGACCTACACTGTATTGACCACCATGGCCACACTGCTCTGACTCCCCTAGCTACGGACCTACACTGTATTGACCACCATGGCCACACTGCTCTGACCCCCTAGCTACGGACCGACACTGTATTGACCACCATGGCCACACTGCTCTGACTCCCCTAGCTACGGACCTACACTGTATTGACCACCATGGCCACACTGCTCTGACTCCCCTAGCTACGGACCTACACTGTATTGACCACCATGGCCACACTGCTCTGACTCCCCTAGCTACGGACCTACACTGTATTGACCACCATGGCCACACTGCTCTGACCGATGTCTGTCCAAATCCCTTGCTCCTGGACCAATACTTTATTTCTCAACATAGCTTCATCAATATTCAACAACTTCTATACGCCGATATTAATGATGTACTTGTATAATTCATTAGCATGCATGCAAGTGAACACATTGGCCGAGTTGTTATGGTCACTGACTTCAAATCACATGCCCCTCACCGCTGTAGGTTCGAATCCCACTGAGGTGTAACATTCTTCTAGGTGGGGAAGCTAGCCAGCTGGCTTGTGGAAAACAGTGGGTTTACTCGTGTACCCATCCGTGCCTGAACTACTGCTCGGAGGGGGCACGTGGTGTCTTCCTCCACCAATAACACGAGCGATCCGCTACATGACATAATAGTGTGCGTGACGTTAAACCCCAAAATGAAACTAAATCGTTAATCACATACGCATGTGGACTGGACAAATTGTTTCGGGTTCAAAACCTAAAATGTGTTAGCGTAAACAATAGGCTTGACCCTATGCATACATTATTAGGCCATATCAGAGTATGGTTAAAATGACAACCCGTCACTATATGCTCTGATCGTGACGGGTTGTCCTTTTTAAGAATGCTTGGATATAATGACCTAATCATAAGTATATTGTGTATCATAATGTTCTTAAAAAACAAAAACATTTTGGTTTCGAAACGGAAAACATTTTTCCAGACCTCAAGCGTCTGTGAATAAGATCGCAAAGGTTTGAATGCTTTCAATAATTAAATTTGAATTCATTCATAATTTGTCCAGATCCCAAGCGTCTGTGAATAAGATTGCAAAGGTTTGAATGCTTTCAATAATTAAATTTGAATTCATTCATAATTTGTCCAGACCCCAAGCGTCTGTGAATAAGATTGCAAAGGTTTGAATGCTTTCAATAATTAAATTTGAATTCATTCATAATTTGTCCAGACCCCAATCGTCTGTGAATAAGATCGCAAAGGTTTGAATGCTTTCAATAATTAAATTTGAAGTCATTCATAATTTGTCCAGATCCCAAGCGTCTGTGAATAAGATCGCAAAGGTTTGAATGCTTTCAAGAATTATATTTGAATTCATTCATAATTTGTCCAGACCCCAAGCGTCTGTGAATAAGATCGCAAAGGTTTGAACGTTTTCAAGAATTAAATTTGAATTCATTCATAATTGTGCTTACTCTTCGTCTTGCGTTATTTTTGGATCATGGAAGCTCGTAGGGCGTTGTTCTGGTGGAACGTTCTGGTGGGCGTGGTCTCCGTGACCATAGGTTACCGTGGCTACGGTACATAACCACAATACTAGAGACAGTAACCTACGGAGATGCATCCTGGAAGGAACATTATATGGTGAAGTAGTTTGTAAAAATGTTCAGTGTAGAATTAAATACACTTCCATAGGTTGATAGTACGTTTATTATAGTAGTAGAAGAAGAAGAAGAAGAATGCTTTATTAAGACTTAAACTTTACAGTTTCTCGTCTGTAACATTTAAACATATTTACAATATACATAGTACACTATTATGATATATGCAATCATGATGAGGATGGACAAATGATGTAATGATTATGGACATACATGGAAAATAATGACAATGTCATGAAGGATTATAGACTATGCAAAACATGATCATGACTGTATTAAGAGTGTAGGGAGTATTCAACTGGTAATAGTTACTATATAGTTATTATAGTGACGTGTGATGTAAACGAATGTAAACATACATTAGCATTAGTGCTATTTTCCATTTCAGTATTTCAAAAATTCTGGTTTTAATAAGTATTTAATTTTCAATTAGCGACTGTTCCTCGGTTTTAATATGTAAATATATGTCGATAGACTGTGACAGTTTGATTATCTGTGATTAGATTAGTCTCTTATAATTCTTTTATAATGAATGGTGTTGTACTTTGCCACGATAATTTGTTGTGTATATTTTATGTATTGTACAACGATGAGACTGAAATAAAGAATAAAATCTACATGCATAGTTCAGGCATAACCCAACACGATGGGCATATAAGTCACTGATTAACAAAACATCAAAGCTATTTACACATATTACAATATAATTAATTATTATTCTAAGGAAACATTCTTCTTAAAATATATATATATTTTTTGCTTTATATTTTGTACATTTTCTGTGATAGTCCTATAACAATACTCGGACCGGGACTTATGTGAGATGGAACCGTGGTCGCCTGATCGGACATATGGGTTTTCTCCGGTTACTCCGGTTTCATCCCACTCGAATTACCACATTTACGCTTTCATCTGCGCCAACGAGAGTGATTAATATAAGTTGTTAAAACTTCGCAATCATTGTAAAATAAATAAAGTTTTAAAAAAGTTTGTTGGTCAAGAATATTAACACATTGTTGATGGTTAATATCATGTAATGGTTAAAATTACATTCCAGGAGGAAATGGCCTTCATCTTCAATTGTATTACTGTTACAAATTGCTCAAATTCGTTAGTTTATACATTTTTATTTGAGCTCGATTGCGAAACAAGTTCTTACAACTTATATTAATCACTCTCAATATCTCATTCTTGATGGAATTCATCGCAACGAGGAGCGAGGAGGCAATGTGGAATGTAAATGCCTTGCCTAATGGCACACTCGTAACGGCTACAGCTGGGCGCTAACTTGTGGCATTTCGCGCCTGAATCGAAAGCGCTACCACTGCGCTATCACGACTTCCACAAATCCGTACATGTGATGCTTCGACCTGTTAGAAAACCACTCTTAGTTCTGCTAACATTGATCTTTCATGCTTTGCTAAATGCAGTGCAACTTAATTTCATATTTCAAAATCTGAAAGTTTTAAGATATTGCCTTTAGAATGAGTTGGGGTTCTGTTTGAGGCGAATATATACATATACAAGATACACGACGTTTGCACACACTCACACTTTAAAGGTTATACATATAAAATGTTGCTATAGTCATTATTGTTTGGCGCATGTAATTGCCTTAAACGATACTTGTCAGATAGTTGTCAGGTTAGCAAGATGATATACAAATGTTTATTGTTTAACATTTAATAATTTGAAAACTGGATATCAATATTGACAGCATCAAGTGCCAAGGGCCATTTAGTGACACTATACATGTATCCGGCCTATCTACCGGGTAGTAGTTTCTTCCTTGTGGAAACACATAGTGACACAACTACCATGCTTTAATATGTTATTATTATGTTTTTTTAATATGTTATAATGTTATCCTCCGAGGCAGAGTGGTTACGGTTGTTGACTTCAACTCGTTTACCACTCACCGCTGTAGGTTCGAAACCAACTGGGGTGTCGTGATAGCGCAGTGGATGCGCGTTCGCTTCGGGTGCGAAAGGTCCGGAGTTCGAGCCCCATTGGAGCCGTTACGATTGTGCCCTTAGGCAAGGCATTTAAATTCCACGTTTCCTCTTCTCTCTCCCTCGTTGCGATGGATTCCATCAGGAATGAGGTCTCGAGAGTGATTTATATAAGTTGAAATAACTTGTTTCGCAATCGAGCTAAAATAAATTTGTATAAACTAACTGGGGTGTCGATTTCGTTCATGTGAGGAAGCTATCCAACTGGCATGCGGAAGGTCGGTGGTTCTGAAGGTTCTTCAACTCACAAGCCGCAGTTACGAGGTGGATATCAAGCTATGTTTATTCAACATACGTGCCAAGACCGCCTCCGTGGTCGAGTGGTTAAGGTCGCTGACTTGTATACCACTGTAACCTATCATCTCTGATGGTCAAGGGTTCGAGCCCCGCTCAGACCGTGTCTCATTTATATGAAAAAGTTGGCAGTTTTTTTACGAAGGTTGGTGCACCAAGTACTGGTTAAACGCTGGAGCCTGCCCAGGAAAGGTGTTGTTAGGTAAACTACTCGTCGCTCAAATGGGAAACTGGTAGCGACGTTAAATAAACTTTAAAAAAAACAAAAAAAACAAAAAAACATACGTAGTTGTGGAGCTTGTAATGAATGCAGTGTTCGCCTTGTAACCTAGAGGTTGTGAGTTCGATCACTACCATAACTCCGGTGATGGTGTCATTAACCCGTTGCACGGTGCCGGCAGATAACATCACTTCTGCAAACAGCACAGAGCCAGATCAGACGACACCGAACGTAGATCCTGACGAGACACGGCGTAGCACCGCGGCTGATCTGGATCTATATTGTTTGCAAAAGTTATTTTATTTACTCAGCAGGCAACGGATTATGCAAGACACATACATCCACATTGCATATTCACGCTACCTCGTGGCGATGGATCACATCAGGAACGAGGTCTCGAGAGCGATTATTCTAATGTTGTAAACACGTGTTTAGCAATCGAGCTCAAATAAATGTGTATAGACAATGTTTAGCCATATGGTCTTCTACTTGCTCTTCGGTGACGGCTTATTTTGATTATTTTCTGATAAACAGAAGCACTAGGTAATGCCTATATAAGTGTACTGTGTCTCCAATGCAATCCGGGTTCGATCCTCGGACCGGGAAGCATGTGCGATGGTACGGTGGTCGCCAGATCGGACATGTGGGTTTTCTCCGGGTACTTCGGTTTCCTCCAACACGAATGACCACATTTGTGCTCACATCTGCACCAACGAGAGTGATTAATATAAATTGTTAAAGCTTGTTTCGCAATCGTTGTAAAATAAATAAAGCTTAAACTATATCTAATTACTGAATGATATGCGTAACGTTGATATAGTTGTATATTTGTGAGTTTCATCCAGGGTCCTAGTCGCCAACATGCATTTAAAACAAATGTATATAGCTAGATCCAGAGGCCAAACATACACATATTTACATGTACAATATGGTTTAAGCTATTTAATTATCGGCGTTACGTTAGTTAACGTCATATTTATGGGAAATAAATACATACCTGAATTGAGGCTATAATCCAATGACGTATTATGTTAGAATAAAATGACACTTTATCCTATTCTCCTAAGGATTTCAATAACACTTATTTTGTTAAATGCAACGTGTATATTTGATAACTTCCGGCGTGGATTACTCGAAAGTAAACAATTAATAACACGCCGTTTGGTAGTGGTGCATGACAACGTTAACTTGATTGATGGACGTTTTGACATGACGGTCTCGTTGCCTCGCTTTGGATAGATATAAACGCGCGGGTTTTCGATTGCGCCGTTTTTATATGACATGAGAGGGTTTTAGTTTAAACAATATGTATTTCTTTGAATAAACATATTCAAGTATAAATATTATGTATATACATGTAGGATTGAGGAGAACGCAATCTGCTTGTATGGTTTCCTCTTTCCTACGAATCATTTACAAAACATACCGTTTACATTTATTTGAGCTCGATTGATAAACACGTTTTTACGACACAATCACTATCAGATACATGTGTACATGTATTGAGTAACTCAATAGTTTTGGAATGTGAGAGGCTGTTATTAATTTCTAAATAGATATTTTAAAAAGATATGATTGTGGTTGTGCAACAGAAATACCAAATGCACTCATCATCAAACTGCACAACCACAATTGCACTCATCATCAAACTGCACAACCACAATTGCACTCATCATCAAACTGCACAACCACAACTGCACTCATCATCAAACTGCACAACCACAACTGCACTCATCATCAAACTGCACAACCACAATCGGCTATGATAATACTGTATTGGTGATAGAAAACAAAATAAAACTTGCAGGAGAGAGATTCATATTTAGACAACGACTAAGTCACATGGTCCAATGAAAAAGCCACATTTCTCTCTTCTAACTAATATAGACGCGACCTACATACTTTTTTTATGTAGGTACTAAGTCAGATAGATCAACTCATTGCTTCGCTCGGTGCATCGTTAAGACAGGCCAATTCGTGACCTATCCTATACACAGGGATTCGGCACGTTTGGGGGTATATATATACTAGTACCCCCAAATGTGCCGAATCCCTGTGATCCTATACTTAGATGCCACCGGCCCGTACATGTACGGAAATTGAGCAGGCGTTTCACATGTCGATTGGTGAGAGGCTATTGGTCGTCAAGCCTGTTTGAGAGCGTGTGTGCTACATGACATTGCATGTAAAGTGTATCCATGGTTGCAAACAGGTCATTCTTTATTCTGAATTAATACTAATGCACTATTGTAAATTTAAGAAATCGGAGTTTAAAAGGTAAAGTAAATTGTGTGTTTATAATAGTGTCACTCCTATTGAAAAGGTCAGCCATTTGAGACTTATAGCACACCTCTTATGAACATCAGTACTTCCAGAATCCTATCCGTGCAGGTCAGACCAATAACCATTATTCAACTAGCTAGCGACTCACCAACCGGCCATATCGAATGGACCCCTGACGTGGTTCGAATCTTAAGCACACACAAGGTATATCGTCACCATATTCTATGATGTCAAGCATCTACAAGGTATATCTCCACCATATTCTATGATGTCAATCATCTACAAGGTATATCTCCACCATATTCAATGATGTCAAGCATCTACAAGGTATATAGCCACCACATTCTATGATGTCAAGCATCTACAAGGTATATCGCCACCATATTCTATGATGTCAAGCATCTACAAGGTATATAGCCACCACATTCTATGATGTCAAGCATCTACAATGTATATCGCCACCATATTCTATGATGTCAAGCATCTACAAGGTATATAGCCACCACATTCTATGATGTCAAGCAACTACAAGGTATATCTCCACCTTGTTCTATGATGTCAAGCATCTACAAGGTATATCTCCACCATATTCTATGATGTCAAGCATCTACAAGGTATATAGCAACCATATTCTATGATGTCAAGCGTCTACAAGGTATATCTCCACCGTATTCTATGATGTCAAGCATTTACAAGGTATATCTCCACCATATTATATGATGTCAAGCATTTACAAGGTATATCTCCACCATATTCTATGATGTCACGCATCTACAAGGTATATCTCCACCATATTCTATGATGTCAAGCATTTACAAGGTATATCTCCACCTTGTTCTATGATGTCAAGCATCTACAAGGTATATCTCCACCTTGTTCTATGATGTCAAGCATCTACAAGGTACATCTCCACATATTCTATGATGTCAAGCGTCTACAAGGTATATATCCACCATATTCTATGATGTCAAGCATCTACAAGGTATATCGCCACCAAATTATATGATGTCAACCATCCACGCGGTATACAACCAACTTCTTATATAATGTCAACCATCCACGCGGTATACAACCAACTTCTTATATAATGTTAACCATCCCCGCGGTATACAACCAACTTCTTATTTAATGTTAACCATCCCCGCGGTGTATTACTATATCACCAACTTCTTATATAAGGTCAACCATCCACGCCTCATTTATAATCTAGAAAATAATGTAATCGCTGGAAATAGGTTGATATCAAAGATATAATAAGATAGAATAATAATAGATATTATCAACTGAGTTAGGAATCCACTGCCAGGCGCGTAGCTAGGCCTAAATATGGATTAAGCACCATCATAGGGGGTTCCGGGGGAATGCTCCACTCGGAGATATTTTATCCCACTATATGGTCTCAGGTGACGTTTGCCTACTATGAACATCAGCTACAATCAATATATGTTGGCATTTCATTCATGTCTGCTTTCTTGTGAATGATCAATGTCGGTGTCCCCCATTTACCCCCTTAAGATCCAGCTTTTATTGCATTTTTCGCATTTATTTAATTTTCATTTTCAGGAACTGTCCAAATAAATCTTACGCACGTGCTTACATGCCTAAGCCTAGCTACGCGCCTGACTACGCACAGGAGGGTTGACATCAACTGATGTTTATGGCAGTGTCCTTGCAGGGACCTAGAAGCTAGACATGCTTTCCTGTTTAGCTGACCTAAGCTGATATCAAGTATTAAACTACGTAGCACGTACATCAGTAATGGTGTTGCTACGTATTTCAACATAAACAGATACACACTATGTGTGAGGTGTCTCAAATGCTCATTGACACAATATTTTTACATGCGCACACTTACCGTGTATCGAACTCGGAACCTTTCAATTCCAAATCTGACGCTCTACCACTGGACCATAGACGCCACAACTGGACCATACTTAGGCCTAAATATACCTTCAGCGTGTATAATGTCGGTGTGGGAAACCAACATTTCAATAAAGATCCATAACCGTCTTCACCGCCCTTATGTTAACCCAATTAATTGTATTTAATTAGTAGGCGTTCCGTGCGCGTGACGCATCCATAATGTATATGACGTCATTTATGACGTTATTTTTCAAAATGGCTACTAAATTACTAGTCGAAGCAGACATTAGTCACAAACACTGATTTTTGCTTAAAAACAAAAAGTCCATACTAGACACGGAGCGCTTGTTGTATTTATACAAAGAGGAACTCTGTCTACACAAAACATGATGATTTCCATGCACATGTGTATACTGTAAGAAGAAACAGTAACACAGTTACAAAATGCGGAAGAAAGCGGTCAATAAGACACTATTATTTGTCTTGTTGATTCTTCAACTCGTTAGTTTGGGGATTTCAGCGTCGATTCCAGTCACACCAGGTAATGTTTATGTATGTATGTTCCTTTAATGTCAAACCCCTCGCGGGGACTTAGACATGTTTTCCTGGGCAGGCTTAGCCGACCTAAGCGATTAACCAGTACTAAGCAATGTGTGTGAGGTGCCTTGCTCAATGACACTACATACGTGGCCTGACCGAGTATCGAACCCGGGACCGTTCGATTCCAAATTCGACGCTCTACCACTGGACCACGGACGCCACACGTTTATTTAATTAGCACGTACTTATATACTCGATATGGATCGACTCACTGGGTGCAAATGTGAGTTTAATGATATGTTGAAGCTAGAATAACAGTTTTAAACAATTAAGCTGTGGCTCTCCGATTAGCGACTTGGTTAGCGTGCTCGCTTCTCACCAATGCAACCCGTGTTCGATCCTCGGACCGGGAAGTATGTGAGATGGTACAGTGGTCGCTAAATCGGCCAGGTGGATTTTCTCAGGCCCTGGTACCCCGGTGTCCTTCCACACGAATGACCACATGTACGCTCTCATCTGCACCAACGGCTGAACGAGAGTGATTAATATAAGATGTTAATGCTTGTTTCGCAATCGTTGTAAAATAAATAAAGTTTAAAACTGTGAAAGATTCTAAGATTTGGAACATAACGACATGTCACTCGTATAGCTTTATAGTAGTATAGACACATTCATTTTGGCTCGAATGTGAATGTCTTCATTCCTGATGGAATCCAAAAGTATGTGGAATTTAAGTGCATTGTCTAAGGATGCAATCGTAACTGCTCCAGCGAAGCTCGAACTCTGGACCTTCCACTCACTGTCACTGATATGGCACCATATGAAGTCCATTCTTAAATCAGCCAATGCAAGAGAGTGATTAATATAAGTTGTAAGAACTTGTTTCGCAATCGAGCTAATATAAATTTGTATAGAGTGGTGGAACCTATGCTCGGCGTAAATCCCAGTATAAAATGTTAATTGCACTTGTCGTATATTATTATTTTCTTATGTCGTGAAAACAACTTTCAAAAAACTCTTGTTGACAGTTTTAGCCTCATCACGTGACCTCACTGCTCAATACAACTATCGCAACGGTGTGTGTGTGTTTTATGTTTATTTATCGTCGCTACCGGTTGCCCATATGAGCGACGCCTCCTGAAGAGATTAGTCATTTTAGATTTTGGAGGATAGTGCAATGATACAGACAGAGACCCATTCCAGAGTCTCGTCTGGTTCTTTTTCGTGCACGGTGTAAAGCACCGATACGAGACCTCGGTTTAAAGTCCCATCTGAAAGACTGTTAATTTTATTAGGGTCAGACGGGGGATCGAACCTGCGATCCCTGGATTACCAGTCCAGCGTGTTACCACTGGACTACAGATCCGTCGACACCCGTTTATATGGGGAACCCGGACTTCATGGCACATATGCAGTGTGTACTTGTTATTTGTTTTATTTATCCACCATAATTTGTTGAATAGAGTGGTGGAACCTATGCTCGGCGTAAATCCTACATATCATGGCATATAAAAAAAGTTAAATGCACTTGCCCGTATATCATTATTTTCTTTAGTCGTGAACACAACTTTCATAAAATTGTTGTTGAAAATGTTAGCTTCATTACGTAACCATGTGCCTAAATACAGCTATCGCAACGGCACCTGTTTCCATGGGGAACTAGATACTTTAGGGCACCTATGCACGGCGTACATGAATTTTTTTATTTATGCATGGGCAAATGTTGAATATATTATTTTGACTTAGTAACATCAATAACTAACAATATTACAACTCATAAGAAACTTTTTTTCTGGTTATTTGTACATTTCCCCCCAATTAGGATAGCTACCTGAAATGCTCATAAACCGCATCATTTCGGTGGACAAAAATTCCCAACAAGTTGTCTGTTTATATTCGGCTACTGAACCAGTCAGGTGACAGTTACTTACCGATACACGCAACGGATTGCTATTGAACCATGCTTCAGCTCTGTCAGCGAAATTATCCTAGAACTATACATATTTTAAATACGGATGTAAATGGACAAATACGCCGAGCATAGGAATACGCCGAGCATAGGTTCTACAACTCTAAACTAATTGCAATGTAAATGATAACATAGAAATATAAAATGCAACTTTCGTTTCTCTTGTCAGATGACAGTGATAATGTACCTTGGATTGGCATCAGTTCAGACGACCATACGCTTTCCCTTACGGAAAGATTTATCGACAGACCGACAGATACTCAACTTTGGTCACAGATAGCTTCCACAATGAGAGGACGAAAAAACGGTGAACGAACAGGTACTTTGGAAACCCTCAAAAATAATCAAAATAGCACTTAATACAGGCGCGTAGCTCCTATTGGTACTGAAGGCCCTGGGCCTGCAGATTGCCACGGAAATGAAAAGGTCAAATCACAGGCACAAGAAACAAATTATTATTTTTTGCCCTATGGTTATATAGTACATTACTTACTATATGACCATAGGACAACAACATTGTGTCTTGTGCCTGTGGGCCAAATAGGCCAAAAATGCATTAAAAGGTGGAGTTGGTATTAGCATGTCTGTATGGTACAGCATCTAGATCAGCAGTCACGCATCTGAAGACGTGATCATACATTTTTGTAGTCAATGTGACATTTAAATTTAAACTTTATTTATTTGACAACGTTTGCGAAACAAGTTTTAACAACTTATATTAATCACTCTCGTTGTCGCGGATGAAAGCGTATATGTGGTCATTTGTGTGGGAGGAGTACCAGGAGAAAACCCACCTGTCCGATCTGGCGACCACCGTACCATCTCACATACTTTCCGGTTCGAGGATCGAACCCGGGTTACATTGGTGAGAAGCGAACGTGCTAACCACTGCGCTAATCGGACAAATGTGACATTTCATCTCTCTGTATATCAATTTTATTCTAAATTTGGCATCATTTTGAAAAATACATCGACATTACATAAATTAAAAATGCGTCATAGGGCAACATCTAGGTTATAGGATTAACATTTTCCTTCGGTGGGGGGGGGGGTGCAACACATCCCTCGAGCAGCACTGTGCCGTTAGTGCTTAATTTATTAGTCGAGCCTACACATTCAAAAAGGCTAGCTACGCCCCTGTAATAATATAGCACTTACTAATAGTATACTTTTTTATGACTTGCTCTTCCATAGATTGATTGTTAATTTGTTATGCCTAGGTCACACGCTGGCAGTTCTTGTTGTAATTCGCTTCCATTAGAATCGCAAGGAACCACATGCAAGAATGGCAACCGCAAGCCATCGCCAACTAACCGCGAGCTAGAGCAATCTGACACACAAGAGAGGAAACACGAGGGGTGTGGTGGGTGGTAAACTTATGCCACATTTAGCAGATTGTTGCAATGGGAGTGCGGTGGGTACGCAATCTACGCGCGTTTCTCGAAGATTTGCCGGGAAATAAGAGATGTGACGATTAGTTTACGATAGAAACATGTTCGAACAATTCTCAAAAACGTGCACTCAGTTTGCATTTCGTGCGATTCATTGCGTTTGATTGAGATCAAATTTGCAGTTAACGCAAACCCCCAACACTAGCATAAATCGCCATCGTGTAACCTTAGCATTAGGTGTGATTATGTTTGGATATATGTATGCATGTGTATGTACATCGACATAAACTCATGTACTGTCCTGTTTACAATGCAATTAGTTTATACAAATTGATATAAGCTCGATTGCGATACAAGTTATTACAACTTATATTAATCACTCTTTTGCATCTATTTTAGAAAAATTAATTGTACGTTTTCATTTACTGAATTGTTGTCATATCCCCATATTTCACATCCATATAATGAAATTGGCTTGACAGTTTTGTAAATCAATGGGTATTGTTTTGTCAATAGTTTTGATTTTTTAATTAAATTATACATTGCTAATATGTTGCTCATTCTGTTATGGATTTCTTAGCATTTGAATAATAGCCGTTTTTATTAAAAATAATTCCTAGGTATTTTTAATTATTTATTATTTTGTCATTTTTATATTTGAACGTGTATTGCTGGTAACAATTTCTAGTTTCCAAGTGTCACAGTAGTTAGCATATTTGCTTAGGACATTTTGTATGTCGTTTGCCGATTCTGCGATTAACCCTGTCAACACCACATACCGTGGAAGTCGTGATAGCTCAGTGGATGCGCGTTCGCTTGATGAGGATACGAAAGGTCTTGAGTTCGAGCCCCGCTGGAGCCGTTACGATTGTGCCCTTAGGCAAGGCATTTAAATTCCACATTGCCTCTTCTCTCTCCTTCATGGCGATGGATTCCATCAGGAATGAGGTCTCGAAAGTGATTAATATAAGCTGAAATAACTTGTTTTGCAATCGACCTAAATTAAATTTGTATAAACTAACACCACAGGCCTCTCAATAGGCTTACAAAAAGTGTAGATCCAGATGAGCCGGCTCGTGACGAGCTGTCTCATCAGGATCTGCACTTTTTGCCAGTAATATTACTATTTTTAGACAAAAATTACCCATTTTGATAAATGAACTGGTCCAAATGTAATTTTCTTATTAATTTATAGGTCTGAAAATATCATGCACCAGTTCATGTCAGTTACTTGGTGTTGAATGGGTTAATATCATGACCAGTTCATGTCAGTTACTTGGTGTTGAATGGGTTAATATCATGCACCAGTTCATGTCAGTTACTTGGTGTTGAATGGGTTAATATCATGCACCAGTTCATGTCAGTTACTTGGTGTTGAATGGGTTAATATCATGCACCAGTTCATGTCAGTTACTTGGTGTTGAATGGGTTAATATCATGCACCAGTTCATGTCAGTTACTTGGTGTTGAATGGGTTAATATCATGCACCAGTCCATGTCAGTTACTTGGTGTTGAATGGGTTAATATCATGCACCAGTTCATGTCAGTTACTTGGTGTTGAATGGGTTAATATCATGCACCAGTTCATGTCAGTTACTTGGTGTTGAATGGGTTAATATCATGCACCAGTTCATGTCAGTTACTTGGTGTTGAATGGGTTAATATCATGCACCAGTCCATGTCAGTTACTTGGTGTTGAATGGGTTAATATCATGCACCAGTCCATGTCAGTTACTTGGTGTTGAATGGGTTAATATCATGCACCAGTCCATGTCAGTTACTTGGTGTTGAATGGGTTAATATCATGCACCAGTCCATGTCAGTTACTTGGTGTTGAATGGGTTAATATCATGCACCAGTTCATGTCAGTTACTTGGTGTTGAATGGGTTAATATCATGCACCAGTTCATGTCAGTTACTTGGTGTTGAATGGGTTAATATCATGCACCAGTTCATGTCAGTTACTTGGTGTTGAATGGGTTAATATCATGCACCAGTCCATGTCAGTTACTTGGTGTTGAATGGGTTAATATCATGCACCAGTCCATGTCAGTTACTTGGTGTTGGATGGGTTAATATCATGCACCAGTTCACGTCAGTTACTTGGTGTTGGATGGGTTAATATCATGCACCAGTTCATGTCAGTTACTTGGTTTTGAATGGGTTAATATCATGCACCAGTCCATGTCAGTTACTTGGTGTTGGATGGGTTAATATCAGGCACCAGTTCATGTCAGTTACTTGGTGTTGGATGGGTTAATATCATGCACCAGTTCATGTCAGTTACTTGGTGTTGAATGGGTTAATATCATGCACCAGTTCATGTCAGTTACTTGGTATTGGATGGGTTAATATCATGTACCAGTTCATGTCAGTTACTTGGTGTTGATTGGGTTAATATCATGCACCAGTTCATGTCAGTTACTTGGTGTTGAATGGGTCAATATCATGCACCAGTTGAATGGGTTAATATAGTGTCATCGGCCGCAGCGTAAAATAAAATAAATAATTTGGCAAAACTAAAAATTGCAGCATATTTGGATGGCTTTTAAGACTAATACCGTCAACATCGTTGTTATTGGCAAACTAGTTATTCATTGAGTTTAAAAAAAATAGAAAATAACAAAGGCGACACATTTTCACCCTGACGAACACCAACGTTACAGGTAAAATAGTCTGACCGGATAGATTTTTCAAAAATACAGATATTGAGAATTTAGCATTTTTATAAATATTACATAATACTGTTAAAAAAAGTTTTCATTTATATTGCATTCTATGAGTTTACACCAAGCCCGCTACGCTAAACAGTATCAAATGCACATTTTAAGTTAAAACACGCACATTAATTAGTCGTAAAATATCAATAAGCGAGTGTATAACAAACATATTATCAATAGTTGAAAACCCTTTTCTAAAACACGCCTGGAATTGATTAATACCATTTTTGTCCGATACTTATTGTACAAGTCTTGTGTTTAAACTACACCAAGAACCGGCTACGCTCAGTTTTAATGCTATTCATCCTATTTGAAAATGTCGATCTATTTTGTGATTGATCATACCATAAGCTGACTGTGTTTCACGTGACCTGGATCAGCATTATAAAATGTCAATCTATTGCGCCGTCTGATCCTAATGAAATTAACAGTCTTTCAGATGGG
Organism: Archivesica marissinica; assembly: GCA_014843695.1. Taxonomy (NCBI): domain Eukaryota; kingdom Metazoa; phylum Mollusca; class Bivalvia; order Venerida; family Vesicomyidae; genus Archivesica; species Archivesica marissinica. The sequence goes on from CM026404.1 coordinate 19,982,039, forward strand.
ACTTTAAACCGAGAACTTGTGTCGATGCTGTACATCGTGCACGTAAAAGAACCAGAGGAGACTCTGGAATGGGTCTCTGTCTGTATCATTGCACTATCCTCCAAAAATCTAAATTGACTAAATCTCTTCGGGAGGCGTCGCTCATATGGGCAAACGGTAGCGACGATAAATAAACATAAAACACACACACCACTACACATAAAGTACAACACATGTATATTAACGTCATAATTTGTGCTAACACGAATGTAGTCATATTAGGACTTTATTTATTATGTCAAACGTCACATTAATTTAAGCAGGACGAAGGCAAAGACAGAAGAAGGATAGAAACAGATCGCGGAAGTATAACCAAGGATTACAGGGTGATGTAAAACGATCGCAGAAGGGTGACCAACAACTCGAGTATGATTTAAAACAGCTACATGATGATGTAATAAGATTAAAAAAGGGCTACCAACGGCTACATGATCATCTAAGACGCTCACAGAAGAGTAACCAACGACCACAGTATGATGCAAAACACTCACAGAAGGGAAATCAACAACTCGAGAATGCTATAAAACTTCTACAGGATGATGTAAAACAATCACATAAAGGTAATCAACGACTACAAGATCATGTCAAACGAACACAGAAGCATATCCAACGACTAGAGGATGATATAAAGCTACCACAGAAAGCTAACCAAGGGATACAGGATGATGCAAAACGACTAAAGGCTGATATGAAACGACCACAGAATGATGGACAAGAGGCACAGAAGGGTCAAGCGCGATTACATAGTGCTCATTCACAAACTAATGGTGAAAAAGAGAAACCAAAGATTGACTTATGGTGGGGCAATTGTAAGTATAGTTTGTTTCACCGACAGTTTTTATTGGAGGAACACCCATTGTACCCTCTGAGAAGTATTTCAGACAGGGGCGATTTCAGACTGGGACGCATACCCAGGTAGAACCACTGACCTTTCATGAGCCAGCTGAATAGCTTCCTCATATGGAACAATTAGACACCGCAAGTGGGATTCCAATCTACAGCGATGAGGGACAAGTGATTTGAAGTCAACGTCTGTGACAACTCGGCCACGGAGATGCCTAATTGTAAATATATATGTATGCATCTGTATAACGAACTATATGCATAAAGATGAATTAGCCGTTGATATATTTCTTCAACAGAACTTTCTTATTCCCTGACCCCGTAGCAAGTCCTCTCCCCAAGAGTGACAATGAACCTGAATTTTGGCCAAAAATCAGGAATGATTTATACGGGAAAAAAACCTCAAAACATTTTCAGTTCTCCAAAACCATCAAACATATTGCTTTGCAACTGCAATTCTCTTGACCCACAGTAAGTCGCCACCCCCAATTGTGACCATTAACTTGAATAGTTGCCAAACATAGTCCGATTTCAGAATTATTTATTAAAAAACTCTTAGTAGTTAATAGTTTAAACATATTTTATTTCCCAATATAATACATATTGAACAATGCATACACCACGCATAATCAGAATACAGAAACAGGATTAGAATGGAAGACAGAGTCTTATATAATTCTTCTTCTCAAAAAAACACTTAATGTATTGGTCTAAAAATATCATGCAGTCCATGCCAGTTACTTGGTGTTGAATGGGTTAATACTATTATATATAACTCCAGATATAGTCCAAATTATAATTCCAGAATGCAAAATCTTTGAGTGAAACCCCATGCATATAAGACCCCATGTATATAAGACGTGCACTTGATGACTTTACCCCTGTCTGCCTGCGCTACATTCTCAAATATCTTCTCTTTCTTCTGCTTTCTTACCGGTATTATATTTCTGTCATTTCTAAGCAATATGCACATTTGGTATATATGTATTAGCTCCACACCGTCCAAAATAGTACTGTAGTGTATTTATATAGTGGAATAAATATGTTTAAACCAAAATAAAGGACGACATTTAAGACATTTATTTAAGGTGTTCGTGCCAAAAAGTTTTTTACTTCCATAAACAATAACCCAATAAACTTGTGTCATTCAAGTGGCAAGCAACACATATTTTGGCTGGGTATCATTCATATTGCAATGAACACAACTTGTATGTTTCTTGTATCTTATTAATTTCAGCACAAGGCATATATACAAGTGCTGATCCGTGTGAACCTAACCCGTGCCAAAATGGTGGCACGTGCAGGCTTGCTATGTCGCATAAAGAAACATTCGAGTGTGCTTGTACATCATACTACACAGGCAAATTTTGTCATAAAGGTTTGCTAACTTGACCTATCAAATAATATTATAAACTTTTATTAAAATCCGGAAATGTCAATCAAGCAGATTGATCAATTGATCCATGATTATTGACAAGGAATACAGGGTTCATCCTAGGTTACTGGTTTTGGAAGAAGTGAGAAACAGCACGATTCGCACTTAAATGGTATTATTTAACACTTTCAACACCACATACCTCTATATAGGCTTACAAAAAGTGTAGTTCCAGATGAGCCAGCTCGTGACGAGTGTCATAGTTTACATAGACTTCTCATACATACACCACACAGTTTAGGTACCCATGGTATGTCTTTCTAAGAGTGCTTACCGAACCGTATGTTTACTACTTGAAGATATACAGATAACCAACTAATTTGCATGTGGATACATCTGATGATAGCTGTTTGTCGCATACTAAAGTATGGTTAATGTGACCGTACACATTACAGCATGTATCCCATCCATATCTGGGCTATAATTCCTATACCAAACTAGCTATGTAGATGACTGTGTTGCAACTACTAGTATAATATTTCAATTGGAGACCTGTTAAAATAATAATAAATGAGTTTGACGTTACAAGTAGTTTTCAAACGAATGTGCAACTTTCAAGGTGAGCGATCCAAGGCCTTGAAGGTCCTCTTGTTTAAGGTAAACCTACGCCTAATCTGACTATATATTTTACTGTATTGCAGAGGATGTTATATCCAAGAGGATTCGCATCGTAGTATTCATCGCAGTTATTGTCCTCCTACTGTTGGTTATACTGACGATCGTTCATTGTATTAGAGTTAATTACAAAAGGTAAATTGCGACCCATCCCCTTGTCCCTCCACTCGTACCTCTTGTACATCCCCTCATCCCTCCACTCGTCCCTCTTGTACCTCACCTCGTCCCTCCACTCGTCCCTCCCCTCGTCCTCCCCTCGTCCTCCACTCTCGTTCCTCCACTCGCCCTTCCCCTCGTCCCTTTACTCGTACGTCCCCTCGTCCTTCCACTCGTCCCTCCACTCGTCCCTCCACTCGTCCCCTCTTGTACCTCCCCTCGTCCCTCCACTCGTCCCTCCCTCGTCCCTCCCCTCGTCCTCCACTCTCGTTCCTTCATTCGCCCTTCCCTCGTCCCTTCACTCTCGTCCCTCCACTCGTCCTCGCCCTCGTACCTGCCCTCATCCCTCCACTCGTCCCTCCCCTCGTCCCTCCACTCGTCCCTCCACTCGTCCCTCTTGTACCTCCACTCGTCCCTCCACTAGATCCCTCCCCTAGTCCCTCCTCGTCCACTCGTCCCTCCCTCGTCCTTCCTCGTCCCTCCACTCGTCCCCCCATCGTCCCTCCACTCGTCCCTCCCATCGTCCCCACTCGTCGTCCCTCCACTCGTCGTCTCTCCCGTCGTCCACTCGTTCATCCACTAGATCCCTCCCCTAGTCCCTCCACTCGTCCCTCCCCTCGTCCTTCTCCTCGTCCCTCCACTCATCCCCCCTCGTCCCCACTCGTCCCTCCCCTCGTCCCTCTACTCGTCCTTCCCCTCGTCCCCCCTCGTCCCTCCCCTCGTCCCTCCACTCGTCCCTCCACTCGTCCCTCTTGTACCTCCCCTCGTCCCTCCACTCATCCCTGCCCTCGTCCTCCACTCTCGTTCCTCCACTCGCCTTTCCCCTCGTCCCTTCACTCGTCCTTCCCCTCGTCCCTCCCATCGTCCCTCCACTCGTCCCCTCGTCCCGCCCTCGTCCCTCCCCTCGTCCCCCCTCGTCCCCTCGTCCCTCCCCTCGTCCCTCCCCTCGTCCCCTCGTCCCTCCCCTCGTCCCTCCCTCGTCCCTCCCCTCGTCCCTCCCCTCGTCCCTCCCCTCGTCCCTCCCCTCGTCCCTCCCCTCGTCCCTCCACTCGTCCCTCTACTCGCCCTTCCCCTCGTCCCTTCACTCGTCCTTCCCCTCGTCCCTCCCATCGTCCCTCGTCCCTCCACTCGTCCCTCCACTCGTCCTCCCCTCGTCCCTCCCCTCGTCCCTCCCCTCGTCCCTCCCCTCGTCCCTCCCTCCCTCCCCTCGTCCCTCCACTCGTCCTTCCATTATTCCCTCCCCATCCCTCCACTCGTCCCTCCCCCATCCCTCCACTCGTCCCTCCCATTGTCCCTCCACTCGTCCTTCCACTCGTCCCTCCACTCGTCCCTCTTGTACCTCCCCTCGTCCCTCCACTCGTCCCTCCCCTCGTCCCTCTCCTCGTCCTCCACTCTCGTTCCTCCACTCGCCCTTCCCCTCGTCCCTTCACTCCTCGTCCCTCCCCTCGTCCCTCCCCTCATCCCTCCACTCGTCCCTCCCCTCATCCCTCCACTCGTCCCTCCCCTCGTCCCTCCCTCCCTCCCCTCGTCCCTCTCCCTCGTCCCTCCCCTCGTCCCTCCACCCGTCCCTCCCCTCGTCCCTTCACTCGTCCTTCCCCTCGTCACTCCCCTCGTCCTCCACTCGTCCCTCCCCCATCCCTCCACTCGTCCCTCCCCCATCCCTCCACTCGTCTCTCCACTCGTCCCTCCACTCCTACTCGTCCTCCACTCGTCCCTCCACTCGTCCCTCCACTCGTCCCTCCATTCTTCCCTCCCCCATCCCTCCACTCGTCCCTCCCCCATCCCACTCATCCCTCCCATTGTCACTCCACTCGTCCTTCCACTCGTCCCTCCCCCATTCCTCCACTCGTCCCTCCCCCACCCCTCCACTCGTCTCTCCATTCATCCCTCCCCCATCCCTCCGCTCGTCCCTCCACTCGTTCCTCTCACATCACTCCACTCGTCTCTCCACTCGTCCCTCCACTCGTCACTCCACTCATCCCCCACTCGTCATTCCACTCGTCCCTTCGATCGTCCCTCCCCTCGTCCCCCCACTTGTCCCTCCCTTCGTTTCTCTCTGGTACCTCATCTTGTCCCTCCACTCGTCCTCCGTCGTCCCTCTTTTGTACCTCCTCTCGTCTCCCCTCGTCCCTCCCTTCATCCCTCTCTTGTACCTCCTATCGTCCCTCCACTCGTCCCTCCCATCGTCCCTCCCATCGTCCCTCCCTTCCTCCCTCTCTTGTACCTCCCATGGTCCCTCCACTCATCCAGATCTTGTACCTCCTCTCGTCCCTCCCCTCGTCCCTCTCTTGTATCTCCCATCGTCCCCCACTTGTCCCTCCCATCGTCCCGATCTTGTACCTCCACTCGTCCCTCCCTTCGTCCCTCTCTTGTAACTCCCATCATCCTTCCCCTCGTATATTCCAAACTGTATGTATTAACCGGTTATTTGAAGATGTATATATTAACCTGTTATTCCAAGATGTATGTATTAAGTTACTATTAACCATGTTATTCCAAACTATATGTATGAACCGGTTATTACAAACTGTGTATCAACCGGTTATTCCAAACTATATGTACCGGTATCAACCGGTTATTCCAAACTGCATTAACCTGTTATTTGAAGCTGTATGTATTAACTGGTTATTCCAAGCTGTATGTATTAACCGGTTATTCCAAGCTGTATGTATTAACCGGTTATTCAAAGCTGTATGTATTAACCGGTTATTCCAAGCTGTATGTATTAACCGGTTATTCAAAGCTGTATTAACCGATTAGTTCCAAACATTGTGTATTGCATCGTTTCATTCTATCTTTTAGATCCATATTAACACATGCTTATGTTTGTTTTATTTATATTTAGAACAATAATGCGATATAAGTTTAAAGACGTTAATGCCAAGGGATATAGGCCAAACAAAGCTCCCTCTGACTCGTGTGACATCAACAATGACAAGAAACCAATACTCATGGACATTTGTCTGCCAGAGCAGACAATAAAGTCCGTGTCTGACGATAAGCTGCGAAAAGGTGAATAATTTGTTTCATAATAATTCCAGTGGTTAACACGTTGAACTGTGCATCCAGGGATAGCAGATTCGATTCCCCTTCTGACCCTAATAATATTAACAGTCTTTCTCACGGGACTTTAAACAGATGTCTCGTGTGTGTCGGTGCTTTACACCGTGCACGTACAAAAAAACAAGAAGAGTCTCTGGAATGGAGCTCTCCCAAAATCTAAAATGACTAATCTCTTCAGGAGGCATTGTTCATATGGGCAATCGGTCGGGAAGTTAAATAAACGTAAAACAAACACTCATAATAGTACAATAACCGCGTGTAATGGTTGTCAATCTATATTTTAAGTTTATGTAAGTCGCTACCGATTGCCCATTTTAGCGACGGGCAGTTGACCTAACAACAACTTTCCTGGGCAGGCTCCAGCGGTTAACCAGTACTTGGTGCACCAACCTCCGTAAGAAACTACTAACTTTTTCATATAAAGTGACTCGGTCTGAGCTGGGCTCGAACACGTGACCGTTACAGAGGTATACACAAGTCTTATCATCACTGATGGTCGCGGGTTCGTCAATCTAATTCATGACCTGCTATCAAGTAACACGGTCTGAGCTGGGCTCGATCACGTGACCATCAGTGATGATAGGTTACAGTGGTATACATAAGTCATATCATCACTGATGGTCACGAGTTTGCCGTCAATCTAATTTATGACATGCATGCCTCGAGATTATACATGTTTTTCAGATCTCAAACTCGAACTCAAGAATTTGATTTGTTGTCTCATAAGCTTGAGACTGAGTTTGAGATTAGAGAAAAGTTTTATAACCTCCAGCCATACAAGTTATATGCAGTCCTATCAACTTCTACACTCCAAGCTACATGTTAATTGGGATGTCTTTCACCGCACACAAGTTCCCAATAACCTGCATACATTTATTTAGAGCAGGATGTGTACATGTATGTTCATCTTGATACTTCTTGGCATTTATCAAAAATACGATCATATTATTCTACAGTTATTAAATTTAGCTCAATTTGGAAACAACGTATAACCTATCAACATTAAATTAAATGCTCTCGATACCTCATTCCTTGTGGACCCGATCGCAATGAGGGAGAGAGAAGAGGCAACTTGGAGTTAAATGTGTTGCTGTGGGGTTCTGGCCAGACTGGAGCTCACAACATCTCTGTTTCTAGGACACAGTATCCTTTGCACCACGGAGACTCCACGTATAATGTGCACCCGGGGTCTATTCCACCAATAATACGTGGATGGTCACCACACTGAGGTAAATGTGGTCATTCGTGTGGGAGTACCCGGAGAACACATATCTCATCTGGCGACCACCGTACCATCTCACATACTTCCCGGTCCGAGGTTCGCACCCGGGTCACATTGGCGAGAAGCAGGCGTGGTATGTTACCACTGCGCTAATCGGACTACACATGTCCTTATATACCATACCTGTTGTTGTGTTGATTCTAATCGTAAACACAATATAAGACATTTACTGGGTTGAGAGATTACTATTTTACCATTTTTATATAATATAACATAAAGTTTATTAGCATAAAATATTTGCATGTTTATAGCCTTAAACATCAATCAATATGGTGAAACCTAAATTCGCAAGTATAACTAGCATTAGCATGGAAGAACTCATTATATACTAGTCATAATCAAATAATGCTGCATGGGATGAAACTTCATAGTAATATATATTACCTTATTTGTGCTCTAAGTTTGAAAGCATGATATACAAATGTAGCTGTACTGTTAATAATTCTATCACTGTTAGCATTCATAAGAGATACAAATTTGTTAGTAGTGGGCCATCTACAAAAATATGGTTTGAAATATTTTAGTCTAAGATTTCTATATTTGGGGCAAACTAGAATGAAATGGTATTCACTTTCGACTACATTCATATTGCAGTATAAACACCTGCGATATTATCTGTCTAAATTAGTATTCCTGCCTGTTTCTATTATAAGCTAGATCGTGTGCCGAAACTATTAGTTTAGTGAGGGCTATTCTATACTTATTTTCATTTATACATGACAGGTATTTATCTAATGTTAAGTAATGTTTATAAAAGCAGTATGTAGATAGTTTATATACAAGCAATATGATCGTTCATACCCACGTTGACACATTTACTCCCGAGTATAGTGATTGGCTACATTGTACAGGCCTATTTTATTGTTTCAGATGAATTAAAGGGTAGGAAGAAATCTAAAACGGACATACCAAGCAAAGCCTCTAGGATAGTATACCTAGGACATGCACCTCCTGAGGCATTTGCCCCTTTGCCGGAAGTAAACCAATCTCTATCAGAGAAGACCGATAAACCAAGTAAAGCATCCAGGATAGTATACCTGGGACATACACCTCCGGGGTTATATAAAACGTTGCCAGAAGTAAACCAAGCTCTACTAGAAAAGACGGATTCACCAAGCAAAGCATCCAGGATAGAATACGTGGGACATACACCTCCGGGGTTATATAAAATGTTGCCAGAAGTAAACCAATCTCTACCAGAAAAGACGGATACACCAAGCAAAGCCTCCAGGATGGTATACCTGGGACATGCACCTCGTGCGTCATCTACACCTTTGCCAGAAGTAAAACAAGCTCTGCTAGAAAAGACGGAACAACAAGTCTCACCTGAACAAACAGACGATGAGATTTTCAGAAGACACCATTCACTCAGAAATGTGGGCGCAAAACGAATAACGTTTCGTGATCAGTCACAGAACAGTACACATATACAGACACATACTGTAATTAATAATGATTCTGGCCGTAGACATTGCAAATATCCGGCAAGACAAAGACTAGATAATGATAATACATGTACACATAATGGTAAAACAAGTAATACTGGACCCAACTCTAAGGATGTGAAGGGAATCTCTGAGGATCAATGTCAATCTTTCTATTCTGACACATCTTATGGCCCTTTAATTGACCCATCAATACAGCGAGACAATATGGACACAGCTAGCTGGTATTGGACACATGCACAACCAGAACGAGAAACGAGTGAAGACTTTAGAGTACATGAAAGAAATTCCGCTACAGTACCTGTGTATCAACTGGTTCCATTCAACGGTTATCAATCAAAATCTAGTGTGATTAAAACCTGTGATGAAAATGTTTCTGTAAAATGGAAGCATCTCAAAAGTTTTGAAGATGACAAGAAGCCACAGTCTGATTCTGTTCAACAGAGGGATACCTCTGACATTGACAACTCAGTAGACATTGCACGTGTTACCCAGAGTGATATATCTGACATTGACAACTCGGTAGACATTGCACGAGTTACCCAGTGTGATATATCTGGCATTGACGACTGGGTACACATTGCACGTGTTACCCAGAGTGATACCTCTGACATTGACAACTCGGTAGACATTGCACGTGTTATCCAGATTGATATATCTAACATTGACAACTCGGTACACATTGCACGTGTTACACAGAGGAAAACCCCTGATATTGACGACTCGGTACACATTGCACGTGTTACCCAGAGGAAAATCCCTGACATTGACGACTCGGTACACATTGCACGTGTTACCCAGATGCAAACCCCTGACATTGACGACTCGGTACACACTGCACGTGTTACCCAGAGGAAAACCCCTGACATTGACGACTCGGTACACATTGCACGTGTTACCCAGAGGAAAACCCCTGACATTGACGACTCGGTACACATTGCACGTGTTACCCAGAGGAAAACCCCTGACATTGACGACTCGGTACACATTGCACGTGTTACCCAGAGGAATACCCCTGACATTGACGACTCGGTGCACATTGCACGTGTTACCCAGAGTGATACATCTGACACCACCTTGGTAGACATTGCACATGTTACACAGAGTGATACATCGGACATTGATGATTCAGTACACATTTCACGTGTTGCCCAGAGGAATACCTCCGACATTGACGACTCGGTACACATTGCACGTGTTACACAGAGTGATACATCTGACATTGATGACTCAGTACACATTTCACGTGTTGCCCAGAGGAATACCTCTGACATTGACGACTCGGTAAACATTGCACGTGTTACACAGAGGAAAACCTCTGACATTGACGACTCGGTAAACATTGCACGTGTTGTCCAGAGGAAAACCTCTGACATTGACGACTCGGTAAACATTGCACGTGTTGTCCAGAGGAAAACCTCAGACATTGACAACTCGGTACACATTGCACGTGTTATCCAGAGGAATACCTCAGACATTGACAACTCGGTAAACATTGCACGTGTTACCCAGAGGAAAACCCCTGACATTGACGACTCGGTACACATTGCACGTGTTACCCAGAGGAAAACCCCTGATATTGACGACTCGGTAAACATTGCACGTGTTACCCAGAGGAAAACCCTTGACATTGACGACTCGGTACACATTGCACGTGTTACCCAGAGGAAAACCCCTGACATTGACGACTCGGTACACATTGCACGTGTTACACAGAGGAAAACCCCTGACATTGACGACTCGATACACATTGCACGTGTTACCCAGAGGAAAACCCCTGACATTGACGACTCGGTACACATTGCACGTGTTACCCAGAGGAAAACCCCTGACATTGACGACTCGGTACACATTGCACGTGTTACACAGAGGAAAACCCCTGACATTGACGACTCGGTACACATTGCACGTGTTACCCAGAGGAAAACCCCTGACAATGACGACTCGGTACACATTGCACGTGTTACCCAGAGGAAAACCCCTGACATTGACGACTCGGTACACATTGCACGTGTTACCCAGAGTGATACCTCTGACATTGACAACTCGGTAAGCATTGCACGTGTTACCCAGAGTGATACATCTGACATTGACGACTCTGTACACATTGCACGTGTTACCCCGAGTGATACATCTGACATTGACGACTCGGTACACATTGCACGTGTTACCCAGAGTGATACCTCTGACATTGACAATTCGGTAAGCATTGCACGTGTTACCCAGAGTGATACATCTGACATTGACAACTCGGTATGCATTGCACGTGTTACCCAGAGTGATACATCTGACATTGACGACTCGGTACACATTGCACGTGTTACCCCGAGTGATACATCTGACATTGACGACTCGGTACACATTGCATGTGTTACCCAGAGTGATACCTCTGACATTGACGACTCGGTACACATTGCATGTGTTACCCAGAGTGATACCCCTGACATTGACGACTCGGTACTCATTGCACGTGTATTTTGAAATCGAAATTGATAAATTATTAAGTTGTTTATTCAGACATGAAATAAATTATATTAATAAAAAGTTGTTTTAAAATAATATCATTATAGCGTTGATGAATACTGTCATACTGTGTGTATACATATGGTTTATGTACAAATACATCTCATATTGTATGAGTAATATGATGAATATTGTATGAGTAATATGACACATATTGTATGCGTAACATGACACATATTGCACGAGTAACATGATGCACATTGTATGAGTAACATGATGCATATTGTATGAGTAACATGACACATATTGTATGCGTAACATGACGCATATTGTATGAGTAACATGACGCATATTGTATGAGTAACATGACGCATATTGTATGCATAACATGATACATATTGTATGCGTAACGACACATATTGTATGAGTAACATGACACATATTGCACGAGTAACATGACGCATATTGTATGCGTAACATGACACATATTGTATGAATAGCATGACACATATTGTATGAGTAACATGATGCACATTGTATGAGTAACATGACACATATTGTATGAGTAACATGACACATATTGTATGAGTAACATGACACATATTGCACGAGTAACATGACATAATTATATTGTATGAGTAACATGATGCATATTGTATGAGTAACGACACATATTGTATGAGTAACATGACACATATTGCATGAGTAACATGACGCATATTGTATGCGTAACATGACACATATTGTATGAGTAACGACGCATATTGTATGAGTAACATGACACATATTGCACGAGTAACATGACGCATATTGTATGCGTAACATGACACATATTGTATGAATAGCATGACACATATTGTATGAGTAACATGATGCACATTGTATGAGTAACATGATGCATATTGTATGAGTAACATGACACATATTGTATGAGTAACATGATGCATATTGTATGAGTAACATGACACATATTGTATGAGTAACATGACACATATTGCACGAGTAACATGACATAATTATATTGTATGAGTAACATGATGCATATTGTATGAGTAACATGATGCATATTGTATGAGTAACATGATGCATATTGTATGAGTAACATGATGCACATTGTATGAGTAACATGATGCACATTGTATGAGTAACATGATGCACATTGTATGAGTAACATGATGCATATTGTATGAGTAACATGACACATATTGTATGAGTAACATGACACATATTGCACGAGTAACATGACATAATTATATTGTATGAGTAACATGATGCATATTGTATGAGTAACATGATGCATATTGTATGAGTAACATGATGCATATTGTATGAGTAACATGATGCACATTGTATGAGTAACATGATGCACATTGTATGAGTAACATGATGCACATTGTATGAGTAACATGATGCATATTGTATGAGTAACATGACACATATTGTATGAGTAACATGACACATATTGCACGAGTAACATGACATAATTATATTGTATGAGTAACATGATGCATATTGTATGAGTAACATGATGCATATTGTATGAGTAACATGATGCATATTGTATGAGTAACGACGCATATTGTATGAGTAACATGACACATATTGCACGAGTAACATGACGCATATTGTATGCGTAACATGACACATATTGTATGAATAGCATGACACATATTGTATGAGTAACATGATGCACATTGTATGAGTAACATGATGCATATTGTATGAGTAACATGACACATAGTGTATGTGTAACATGACACACATTGTATGAGTAACATGACACATATTGTATGAGTAACATGACACATTGTATGAGTAACATGACACATATTGTATGAGTAACATGATGCACATTGTATGAGTAACATGACACATATTGTATGAGTAACATGACACATATTGTATGAGTAACATGATGCACATGGTATGAGTAACATGACACATATTGTATGAGTAACATGATGCACATTGTATGAGTAACATGACACATATTGTATGAGTAACATGACACATATTGTATGCGTAACATGACGCATATTGTATGAGTAACATGATGCACTATTGTATGCATAACATGACACATATTGCACGAGTAACATGATGCATATTGTATGAGTAACATTACACATATTGCACGAGTAACATGACGCATATTGTATGAGTAACATGACACATATTGTATGCGTAACATGACGCATATTGTATGAGTAACATGATGCAATATTGTATGCATAACATGATACATATTGTATGAGTAACATGACACATATTGCACGAGTAACATGACGCATATTGTATGAGTAACATGACGCATAGTGTATGAATAACATGACGCATATTATATGAATAACATGATGCATATTGTATGAATAACATGACACATATTGTATGAGTAAGTTGTCCATTCAGGTTGGGTGTAATTTGGCAGATTTACGGCCATATGCTCATTTTTATAACACGAAGCTTTTCTGCGTAACATCTTTCACATTGTTTTATTTTCACCAAAGTTGGAAGAAAGGTTCTGTATGATGTCTAGTTGTGCATATTGTAATCCCGTTCCGGTTGCATTTTGCGGATTTACGGCCATTTGAACATTTTTATAACAACATTTTTCCAAGTTTCACCCCCAAATCACTGTGTTGCTGTCCACCATGCTTGGCATGAAGCATCAGTATATGTCTTGCTGTGCATATTTTAACCCCGTTCTGGTTGGGTGATGTTATCTTATTATGAACAATTTTGTTTGATTACATTTAACGCTGTCCATTTTAAAAAGGGAATGTCCGTTCATTCCTAATTAAAATACCTATATTGGGCATTTGAGCATCTAAAATGCACTGTTATTTTCCATATATATTTTCAAAAAACCAACAAAAGACAGGTGAAAGTGAGAAAACGTTGTATTAAAATGCATGATAATTAGCATAATATAGTACTAAATCAGATTAAATACATCAAAATAAATCATAATTTATATCTATATGAAATAGTAATAATTTCACAAACAAGGTATCTTAAATGATACGCCGGCGTATCAAAATGGAATTTTCAGAAATGTGAAAAGACAAAACCTAACATAAAATAGAAATAGGTATAGTAATATTGTCTCTCAAATGATACGCCGGCGTATCAAAATGAAATCAGCAGAAATGTGAAAAGACAGAGAAACAAGTTTAGTTAAATTGTGTCTGAATTGATACGGCGGCGTATCAAACTGAAATATTCAGAAATAAAAGACAGTGAAATAATTTTAGTTAAATTGTGTTTGAAATGATATAATTTTAGAAGATTTGTTTATGAAATGATACGCCGGCGTATCAAATTAAAATATTCAGAAATGTAATTAGACACAAAATAAACAGAGAAATAATTTTAATAAATTGTGATTGAAATGAGACGCCGGCGTATCAAAGTGAAATCTTCTGAAATGCTAAAAAGACAGACATCAAAAAGAGAATTAAGTTTAGTAAAATTGTTTTTGAAATGATACGCCGGCGTATCAAATTGAAATATTCAGAAATGCAACAAGACAGGACATAAAAATAGAAATATTTTTAGAAACATTGTCTCTGAAATGATACGCTGGCGTCTCAAAATGGAATTTTCAGAAATGCAAAATGACAGGACATAAAAGAGAAATAATTTTAGTAATATTGTCTCTCAAATGATACACCGGCGTTTCAAACTGAAATCAGCAGAAATGTAAGATATTAAATATTTTAATTCAAATTAGAAACTATTTGTAGAAAAATTGTCTCTGAAATGATACGACGGCGTATCAAAATGAAATTTTCAGAAATGCATAACGACAGGACATAAAAGAGAAATAATGTTAGTAATATTTTCTCTCAGATGATACGCCGGCGTATCAAAATGAAATCTTCAGAAATGCGTAAAGACAGATATAAAAGATAAAAATAAGTTTTTTAAAATTTTCCCTTAAATGATAATAAAATTATGATTGAAATGATACGCTGGCATATCAAAATGAAATATTCAAAAATGCCAAAAGACAAGATGTGACAACAAAATAGAAATAAGTTTAGTAATATTGTCTCTCAAATGATACGCCGCCGTATCAAACTGAAATCAGCAGAAATGTGATAAGACATATAATCAATTGACTCCAAATTGAAATTGGAAGTCGTGATAGCGGAGTGGATGCGCGTTCGCTTCAGGTGCGAAAGGTCCGGAGTTCGAGCCCCGCTGAAGCCGTTATGATTGTGCTCTTAGGCAAGGCATTTAAATTCCACGTTGCCTCTTCTCTCTCCCTCGTGGCGATGGATTCCTCCAGGAATGAGGTCTCGAGAGTGATTTATATAAATTGAAATAACTTGTTTCGCAATCGAGCTAAAATAAATTTGTATAAACTAATTGACCCCAGATAATAATAATAATTTTTTATTGTCCTGCGAATAAGTCCTAACACAGGACATACAAAATAAAAATGCCATACCTGTATAGTGGCATAGAGATATTTTAGGGTTTTAAAATAAACAAGAAAGCATTTAATTTATATATATTATTAAGTTATGCTGGAATTATTATCAAATCAAGGGTAGTAACTCTGGTCGAATCGGCAATGAAAATATTGAAATTATAATGAGGGCAATAACTCTATTTTCTATATTGTCCGCCTGTGTCAAAATATATGTGGGGATATTGTCCTACACCCAATTTCAGAGACCATTTTACTGAAAGTATTACTATTTTATGACATCTTGTAATTTACTTCATTCCTGAAGATTTCATTTTGTAACACCGGTGTATCATTTACTGAAATTATTTCAATGTTCGTCTTGCATGCATCGTATCGTTCAGTAGTGAATTGAATGTTTGGACAGCTAAAACAAAATTATAAATGGAACCGATTAAATTTTAATTCAAACGCTGTTGTATGCTCATGATGTAGGCACTAGCTGGACCTGCCAGTTCGAGTCTCCATCACGATACACTTCCGCAGTCACGCCAGTATCTGTGTCATCCCAACCGCGTTTCTCACTGATGACTGTAGTAGGACCAGGAACGTATTTCATATCACAGCCGTCGGGTACAAACCTAGGAATATTTTAAGATAATGGTTTTATATTTCACACAGGACAATACACATACATACTTCCTATTACAACCAACACGCAAAAGTCTAGCAATATATAAATGCTTTGATTTAGTTGTACGATATTTAAGAGAGCCCAGTGGAAGATTTGCTCAGCTAAATGGGTTGCCATATGAAAATAAAGCACTTAGTGACTTCTTACTTACTAAAATTACGTGTATTGAACATAGGCAGCTGATTGGATAGATACGTCACATGTAATTCTGACCTCTATACATTTATGTACGTGCATATAAACGCGGTCAAATCTTACACTAGAAAACTCGACCCACTGTAGCATTATCCCTGGCCATTCATAGGCGTCGGAGCAGGGGTCGCAGGGGGCTAGGCAGGCGGATTTTTTTAAATTTTATACTTGTGGAAGTTATGTGCGCGGCTCCAATATTTTGACAAGCCGGGTGTATTTATATTTTATACTTGTGGAATTTATGCGCCACATTGCAAGTGACGACTATGTATATCTACTCTGGGTTCCTACGCACTGTACGCAGGGCGGGTATTAAAATCGTTTTTACAGTATCTACATCTCAACATTTTCAAGGGGAGCATGCCCTTGGATCCCCCTAGCAGACTCGGGCCACTTTGTGGACATCAAAACCCGGGGCCCCAATGTCAGCTGGCTTCCGACGCGCCTGTCACTGTACCCCATTGTCGATTTTAAAGAATGTCCCGAACTTCATTGTATTCAAATATCAACAACATTTACAGTAAAAACCTCGTTTCAAAAA
The DNA here is from genome assembly GCA_014843695.1 of Archivesica marissinica. Taxonomy (NCBI): domain Eukaryota; kingdom Metazoa; phylum Mollusca; class Bivalvia; order Venerida; family Vesicomyidae; genus Archivesica; species Archivesica marissinica. Next base: position 19,999,224 of record CM026404.1, read on the forward strand.
TGCAAAAAACGACTATTGAACTATAGAGTTAGATGGGGGCGTATCCATGCAATCGGCTGCCTATGTGTGTTTTACGTTTATTTATCGTCGCTATCGGTTGCCCATATGACCGACGCATCCCGAAGAGATTTAGTCAATTTAGATTGTTGGAGGATAGTGCAATGATACAGACAGAGACCCATTCCAGAGTCTCCTTTGGTTCTTTTACGTGCACGATGTACAGCACCGACACGAGACCACGGTTTAAAGTCCCATTAGAAAGACTGTTAATTTTATTAGGGTCAGACGGAGGGGTCGAACTTGCGATCCCTGGATTACCAGTCCAGCGTGTTAACCACTGGACTACAGATCCGTGTGTTCGGTTACCTATGGTTTCAAACTGACATTTGTAGTTTTTTTGTATGTAGAAGATGGTGATACATATACAGTCAAACCTGTTTTAGTTATCACCTCTATTAACCAGCCAACCTGGATTATGCAGTCAGTTTTCAGATTCCCAATATATTGTTGTATTATAAATGTAACCTCTATTAAGCAGACAACCCGTATTAAGAAGTCATTTTTCAGATTCCCAATGTATTGTTTTATTATATATTTGACTTCTATTAAGCAGCCAGCCTGTATTATGCAGTCAGTTTTCAGATTCCCAGTATATGTTTTTATTATACATTTGACCTCTATTAAGTAGCCACCAGTGTTAAGCAGCCACTTTTGGGTAATTCCCTTGATTGGTTGCTTAAGACAGGTTTGATTGTATATAAGACGATAGCATTTACATAAAAATGGTTCGCCGGCAGCGAGGGTAAATAACCCAAATAATCCAAAACGCCATATTTATGTTGCACAACGATTTATAGAAATCCACTTACAGAGTTGTTACCCTGACCTTGGACGCACAGCAGTCCGGCTCTTTAGTGCAGTCGTCAGACTCGGACTCTGACGGCAGACCGGGCTCGCATTCGGAACATTCCTTCTCACATCCACATCCGCCACAACATCCGCATCCTGCACGATGTCACAGTAAATCTCAGTTTAACAGTGTTTTCCAGTAATATTTCACCAGTAACATGAACTTAAAAGTTTAAACTTTATTTATTTTACAACGATTAGGAAGCAAGTTCTAACAATTTATATTAATCACTCTCGTTGGCGCGGATGAAAGCGTATATGTGGTCATTCGTGTGTGTGTGGGGAGGGGGGGAACCGGAGTACCCGGAGAAAACCCACCTGTCCGATCCGGCGATCACCGTACCATCTCACATACTTCCAGGTGCGAGGATCGAACCCGGGTTGCATTGGTGAGATGCGAGCGCGCTACTCATTGCTCTAATCAGGAACTATAGCATGATGGCAAATAATAAATATTATTATGTATTATCTAATCAATGGGGCAATGTGTATTGTTAATGTTTAATTAGATATTTAAATAGGGCAATTTACATTATATATGTTTGATTCCATATTTCAACAATGGAGCATTTACCATACTAGAGGACATAGAAAGCTCACACCTACATTATATACTAGAGGACATAGAAAGCGCACACCTACATTATATACTAGAGGACATAGAAAGCGCACACCTACATTATATACTAGAGGACATAGAAAGCGCACACCTACATTATATACTAGAGGACATAGAAAGCGCACACCTACATTATATACTAGAGGACATAAAAAACGCACACCTACATTATATACTAGAGGACATAGAAAGCGCACACCTACATTATATACTAGAGGACATAGAAAGCGCACACCTACATTATATACTAGAGGACATAGAAAGCGCACACCTACATTACATGATTATTATTACATGAAAACGAAATACGAAGGATTCCATCAAAGATATATCACATCTTTATTACAAAACACAAACTAAACAACTAGAAATAGTCCAAAATGTTTAAGACAATATCTCAACAATGGATATATCTCAACAATGGATATATCTCAACAATGGATATATCTCAACAATGGATATATCTCAACAATGGATATTTCTCAACAATGGATATATCTCAACAATGGATATATCTCAACAATGGATATATCTCAACAATGGATATATCTCAACAATGGATATATCTCAACAATGGATATATCTGGATATATCTCAACAATGGATATATCTCAACAATGGATATATCTGGATATATCTCAACAATGGATATATCTCAACAATGGATATATCTCAACAATGGATATATCTCAACAATGGAGGAGTTCACAATATTTATGTTGTATTACATATCTCAACAATGGAGGAGTTCACAATATTTATATTTTATTATATATCTCAACAATGGAGGAGTTCACAATATTTATGTTTTATTATATATCTCAACAATGGAGGAGTTCACAATATTTATGTTTTATTATATATCTCAACAATGGAGGAGTTCACAATATTTATGTTTTATTATATATCTCAACACAGGAGGAGTTCACAATAGTTATATTTTATTATATATCTCAACAATGGAGGAGTTCACAATATTTATGTTTTATTATATATCTCAACAATGGAGGAGTTCACAATATTTATGTGTTATTACATATCTCAACAATGGAGGAGTTCACAATATTTATGTTTTATTATATATCTCAACAATGGAGGAGTTCACAATATTTATGTTTTATTATATATCTCAACAATGGAGGAGTTCACAATATTTATGTTTATTATATATCTCAACAATGGAGGAGTTCACAATATTTATGTTTTATTATATATCTCAACAATGGAGGAGTTCACAATATTTATGTTTTATTATATATCTCAACAATGGAGGAGTTCACAATATTTATGTTTTATTATATATCTCAACAATGGAGGAGTTCACAATATTTATGTTTTATTATATATCTCAACAATGGAGGAGTTCACAATATTTATGTTTTATTATATATCTCAACAATGGAGGAGTTCACAATATTTATGTGTTATTACATATCTCAACAATGGAGGAGTTCACAATATTTATGTGTTATTACATATCTCAACAATGGAGGAGTTCACAATAGTTATGTGTTATTACATATCTCAACAATGGAGGAGTTCACAATAGTTATGTGTTATTACATATCTCAACAATGGAGGAGTTCACAATATTTATGTGTTATTATATATCTCAACAATGGAGGAGTTCACAATATTTATGTGTTATTACATATCTCAACACTGGAGGAGTTCACAATATTTATGTGTTATTACATATCTCAACACTGGAGGAGTTCACAATATTTATGTGTTATTATATATCTCAACAATGGAGGAGTTCACAATATTTATGTTTTATTATATATCTCAACAATGGAGGAGTTCACAATATTTATGTTTTATTACATATCTCAACAATGGAGGAGTTCACAATATTTATGTTTTTTATTACATATCTCAACAATGGAGGAGTTCACAATATTTATGTTTTTATTACATATCTCAACAATGGAGGAGTTCACAATATTTATGTTTTATTATATATCTCAACAATGGAGGAGTTCACAATAGTTATATTTTATTATATATCTCAACAATGGAGGAGTTCACAATAGTTATATTTTATTATATATCTCAACAATGGAGGAGTTCACAATATTTATGTTGTATTATATATCTCAACAATGGAGGAGTTCACAATATTTATATTTTATTACATATCTCAACAATGGAGGAGTTCACAATATTTATGTTTTTTATTACATATCTCAACACTGGAGGAGTTCACAATATTTTGAGTTTTATTATATATCTCAATACTTGTGTGTGGAAGTCGTGATAGCGCAGGGTAGCCCGTTCGCTTCAGGTGCGAAAGACCGGAGTTCATTTAAATTCCATGTGTCCTCTTCTCTCTCCCGCGTGGCGATGGATTCCATCAAGAATGAGGTCTCGAGCATGATTAATATAAGTTGTAAGAACTTGTTTCGCAATCGAGTTAAAATAAATTTGTATTAACTAACATTTGTGTAATGTACATTAGTTATGTTGTCTTACATACGTCAACAATGGAGCACTACATATTGGTAATGTTTTGTTATATTTTATGTAGTATTACATTTCAAAAAAGTGGCGCCATATAATATACAACTAGTATTAAATATATAATATATTATCTCTGATCAACTGTTTAGCGGGAGACATTTAGTTGTATTAATAACGACAAGGCACTTAAATTCCACATTGCCTCTCCTCTCTCCCTCGTGGCGATGGTTTCCACCAAGATGGAGGTCTCGAGAGCGATTAATATAAAGTTGTAAAAACTTGTTTCGCAATCGAGCCGAAAAAATAAGAGTTGAACAAAACTGAAAATCGGAGAACACATTAATTTATGTCATATGTTGATCAACTCTAAATGGGAAACATTTATGTATACTATATATAGATCTGGGAAAACCCCGCAGTAGTATACATTATGCTTAAAGTGACACTATAGCCGATTAAGGATGTTTTTCTAGTAATATGTACATACCCTTTAAATACAAAGTGCAATACATGTATATTTTTCTTACAATAATTAATGTAAATATAAGTAATGAATCGCGGGTTAATAATGTCCATCTGGGTATGAACTACATTTGGCGTGTTTAATGTGTGTGAAGGCCAATTCAATAACTCGCGATTGATTTCTTAAATGATTTTGATTAATATTTCACCAACCACAGATCATTACCCAACTATTTACCTGGAAGGTCAAACTCCACAAACCCAGTCTCGGTTACACAATCATCAGGCGTAGTCCCTGGCGCTGCTGTGGTTGTCGTCTGCCTTTCGCCACCTTCTGGTGTTGTTGTTACGTTGAAACTTGAAGGCGTTAATGTAATGTTACAGAACCCATAGCTGCACATAAACTGTGGATAAAACACAACTTTGTATAAAGAGGCACTATATTGATCAAGTTTAAATAGGAACTAAATCGATTAAGTTTAAAGCGGCACTAAATGGATCAAGTTTAAAGAGGCACTAAATTGATGAAATCTGACAATTTCTACAGACTGCAATTACCTATTTTTGGTTTAGTTAGTTTAATTATATTTTTATTTTGCTCTATGATGACACAGAATCTACATACACCATATGCAATTTAAAGCAAAAATGGGTCGAGTCACAAGTTCTTACAACATTAGAGATGTTGGTGTATAATATTTTTTACATATTTGTATTAGTTTTCATCTTTGTTCAAGTCTCATCTATGTACATACCTATAGTGCAAAAACAAAGTTAAAACAATCATATTAAAGCACATAGCCATTCTGTATTTGTATAAGAGACATATTACAACAAAACATATCACATTACAAAAATCACATTGTTTATTATATTAATTATAAACATTTATTTTTACATTCTAAAGATAAGAAAACTATTATATTAATTATAAACATTCATTTTTACATTCTAAAGATAAGAAACACTTGCTAATTTCAATTTAAATACTATTTGAAAACAGAAATCATAGCATACAACACGGAATAGAAAATCCCCACTAATACCCTATTAATAAATATCTCACACACTCACACTGGATCAGATCGAGAATGCCCTAATTAGCAGCTGCTTCTTGTAGTATGTAAACTCATAGATATATAATAATAAAAAATTAGGACATTATTTACAAAGGTAAACGTATCGGCGCTGTAGTATATTAAAACAGGTTGTGGCACAATGTCTTATCATTGACTGATTACTGAAGAGAAATATAAATTGATGTCGTTTTGTCATATTACAGAAATTAATTATGGTGAACTAATATTGCTTTCTCAACGAGTACTGTGCTAAGATAATTGTAGGTTGCGCATTCTAATATAACATGATGCTCATCTTCTAATACATTACAAAAAGGACATTTACGATTGTCTATTCCATAATTTCTCAAACATTCCAATTTCAATACGGATTGATGCAACACCTGTGCCGTGTAGATAAACTCATTTTACAATATTCCTCGGGTTGAAATACATGCTTAAATTTACAGTAAGTTCTTAATTTGTTTGTGACCTCGTCCAGTAGTACCAGTTATGCTATTTATAGAGACATACCAATTTGCTATGTATGTGTTCATACTCGAGTTTTCCACACGTCGGTATCGACACACGTTTAGATACTAGTATTGGATCAGATAAGTTACACAATTCTGCAAAATCAGTATCCGTAAAATGTTGCTTAACAAAGTAGAACCAGTTTTTACAGGAACCAGATTTCCAGTCTGGCCAAAGTGCAATTCGTTTGTTCAATCTTGAGGTATTTGTATTGGTTATTCGTAACTGTTTTCCAGTGATGGACAGTGGAAGGTTGCCAACCCGTTTCACCGGAAACGGCTGCATTGGGTGTATGCATTCATATACCAAGAAAAAAACTCATAGCTCGGTTTTGGACTGCATGTATACAAAGAATTTTTTTATACCTACACATTGAAGCACCATAGGCAAGTACAGGCCAAACACTAGCCTTTTTAACTTCGAGCAAAATGACGTTGATATGATCAGAAACTCAATACTGCCCTATTAATAGTCTCGGTGTTAAAATATATTTATTTGACTGACCAGGCAAAATATATCGACGCCTGTTCCCAGGCTAGCCAATACACAAATGTCGTATAGCTTGGTGAATACAGCATACGGTATACTCCAGTAATTTTACATTTAATTTAGCTATCAATAATCCTAACGCACGACTTGCACTTTGAGCAATCATCTTAGCTGTAACATTAATATCTAGACGATCATGAAGAACATTACCGAGGTATGTATATCTGTCAACAGCTGATAATTCTTCATTGTCACATTTAAATAATTATGTACATCAACATTTAGTTCGTTCATTATGCTTAATGTACATCGACATTTATTTCGTATATTATGTTTAATGTACATCGACATTTATTTCGTTCATTATGTTCAATGTATATCGACATTTAGTTCGTTCATTGTGCTTAATGTACATCGACATTTAGTTCGTTTATTATGCTTAATGTACATCGACATTTAGTTCGTTCATTATGCTTAATGTACATCGACATTTATTTCGTTCATTATGCTTAATGTACATCGACATTTATTTCGTATATTATGTTTAATGTATATCGACATTTATTTCGTTCATTATGCTTAATGTACATCGACATTTATTTCGTTCATTATGTTCAATGTATATCGACATTTAGTTCGTTCATTGTGCTTAATGTACATCGACATTTATTTCGTTCATTATGTTTAATGTACATCGACATTTATTTCGTTCATTGTGCTTAATGTACATCGACATTTATTTCGTGTATTATGTTTAATATATATCGACATGTATTTCGTGTATTATGTTTAATATATATCGACATGTATTTCGTGTATTATGTTTAATGTATATCGAAATTTATTTCGTTTACTACGCTTACTGTACATCGACATTTATTTTTTTGTATTATGTTTAATGTATATCGACATTTATTTTATTGTATTATGTTTAATGTAATGACCAGCAAACGATGATACCGGAGCAACTAAGTAACCCGGAAGTCATAACCCGGAACAATACCGCTAAATAAGGATAGCATAGTTCATGCAAAGTCCATAGTCAAATATGGACGTTATCAACAGAGTAATGTATCTGAAATTAACTTTCAATAATGAATTACAATAGCAACGAACATTCTTTAGCAACACCGTACACGCTCTAAGTTAACATGGCATACAGGCGGATGGACAGGCGGGCAGAGGGTAAACTTAGTGTCTACTCTGGTGAGTGGAACACGAATAGACAAGAAATACGTATTTGTAGAGAGATGCCTAGCCTGGGTGCCAGTCTGTCGATTTTCACTTTTTAACTTCTGGCAAAATGACAGCCTGGGGAAACTTGATTTCCGATCGTAGCGCCATTTACTTACAGACGGATTTGAAGAAAGACAACTCTTATCTACACGATAATATCGCTAAGTAGACTTTCCCGTTTCTGTGTTATATCGACGAGATGGGATGGCGAGATTTTAAATATTACATTTTATTATTAAAATATATTTCGGGTTTTACGCCTGCATCAGCACCATTTTGGGCTATATCGCCGACGGGCAGTTTACCTAGCAACACCTCTCCCGGGCATGCTCCAGCGGTTAACCAGTACTTGGGTGCAGCAATCTCCATAAGAAACTGCCAACTTTTTCATATAAATGAGACACGACCTGAGTGGGGCTCGAACCCGTGACCATCAGTGATGATAGGTTACAGTGGTATACAAGTCCGCGACCTTAACCACTCGACCACGGAGGCGGACTAATATTACATTTAGATGGTAATGTGTCGATTCGGCGTAATTGAACTAAGGACGACTTAAATATTGAGCAAATATGTCAAATCGGACGCACATTGTACTTTTTAAACTATGTATCGTTCTGTTAACTTGTAAACAATGGCGGCCAATTATAAAGTTTTATCAACATTGCAGTGCATCGCTTTCGATTCAAGTACGTCATTAATTTTGTCACGTGCTAATAGGCCAATTAATAGGATTAATGCGAGTCAATAATTATACGGACACTCCCCCGGCAGTTTCCCTAGGCAGATATGACTAGAAACTCAATACGGCCCAATCAATAGTGTCGGTGTTAAAATATATTTATTTGAATGACCAGGCAAGATATATCGACGCCTGTTCCCAGGCTAGTAGATGCCACTAGTACTAATGAAGATATTTGACTTGTCAAAAACGTTCACGTGAATGCTTAAAGGGGGATAACTGTGGATATTTGTTGACAGAATTGTGTAACTTTTCATACTAATGTGACTTGTCCCTATACACAATTATTTATTTGCAGCAATGGGATGCAAGCTATTTGGGTATATACACAATATAACCTCCGGAAGCACATACATACAGACAGAGGGACGGAGTGGAAACCTATAGTCCCCTTCCGGTGTAAGCCGTAAAACTTGCACATTTAAAAATGTTTCCATTACAATGTGTTCAGTGCTTACCGTGTCTGTCTGTCCACACTGTGTATACTGTGCGACCATGTGTGGTTCACACACGCCACTGGCAGTACAACCTTGCGTTGTACTATAGCAGTCAACAATATCTGACTGCAAATTATCCTGTAATCACATCATAAGACATATGCATTAATGCGAGACATTATTGGTTTTTCTATTACCTCCCTTGATGGATAAAGTCAGACTTATCCCTAAATGTATATTGGTTCTTTTAGTTGTCATCCTTTGGTTTTACTGTTGTCGTATAAACAGATGTTGCGTTAGGATAAATGTAATTTCATCAAAATCGTGATAATTAATTGAAACAATTTTTACAGTAAGGTATCCATTGGACATGCTAAAGGATATCTGTCGAGATTTAATAATTTCATAATTATAAGACGGGACTACGGATGAGAAATGGAAAACATGTGGTGCAAAGGAAACAACGATAAAAACAGAGGGAACCAATTAAGTGGACCAATATACTATTATGAGTATTCAGGGGCAGTAACTGCCGAATGTTTCTCATTCAGTAATGATAACCGGGTTAATATGTCCATCGAAGGAAATGCAATAGCAATGTAAATATTAGTTCTTGGTCGGGTATATAAGTATAGTAGTTCCCTACTGAAACAACTCGACCCAACTTTGAACAATCACAATCTATAACCCTCACTGACTCTGGACTACATATTGTATGCTCTCCATTAATGGAGGAATTAAAATGATCTACAGTTCTATAATATCCAATGCATCCGTCACATGAGGACTACTTTCTATCAAATATGTTTATGTTTTATGAAGTCCATGGAACAGAGTTAGACATATAATTAATGGTACAAAGTTAGTATGGGCGGGACTAGACATATAATTAATGGTACAAAGTTAGTATGGGCGGGACCAGACATATAATTAATAGTACAAAGTTAGTATGGGCGGGACTAGACATATAATTAATGGTACACGGTTAGTATGGGCGGGACTAGACATATAATTAATGGTACAAGGTTAGTATGGGCGGGACTAGACATATAATTAATGGTACAAAGTTAGTATGGGCGGGACTAGACATATAATTAATGGTACAAAGTTAGTATGGGCGGGACTAGACATATAATTAATGGTACAAAGTTAGTATGGGCGGGACTAGACATATAATTAATGGTACAAAGTTAGTATGGGCGGGACTAGACATATAATTAATGGTACAAAGTTAGTATGGGCGGGACTAGACATATAATTAATGGTACAAGGTTAGTATGGGCGGGACTAGACATATACTTAATGGTACAAGGTTAGTATGGGCGGGACTAGACATATAATTAATGGTACAAAGTTAGTATGGGCGGGACCAGACATATAATTAATGGTACAAGGTTAGTATGGGCGGGACTAGACATATAATTAATGGTACAAAGTTAGTATGGGCGGGACTAGACATATAATTAATGGTACAAAGTTAGTATGGGCGGAGCTAGACCTATATTTAATTGTACATAGTTAGTATGGGCGGAGCTAGACATATATTTAATTGTACAGAGTTAGTGTGGGCGGGGCTAGACATATATTTCATTATACAGAGTTAGTGTGGGCGGAGAGTTAATATGGGCGGAGCTAGACATATTTCATTGTACAGAGTTAGTGTGTGCGAGCTAGACATATATTTAATTGTACATAGTTGGTATAGGCGGAGCTAGACATATATTTAATTGTACATAGTTAGTATGGGCGGGGTTATACATATATTTAATTGTAGGGAGTTAGTGTGAGTGGAGCTAGACATATATTTGATTATACAGAGTTAGTATGGGCGGAGCTAGTCATATAATTAATGGTACATAGTTAGTATGGGCGGAGCTAGACATATTTTTAATGGTACATAGTTAGTATATGCGGGGTTAGACATATATTTAATAGTACGGAGTTAGTGTGGGCGGAGCTAGACACATATTTAATTATACAAAGTTAGTATGGGCGGAGCTAGACATATATTTAATTGTACATAGTTAGAATAGGCGGAGCTAGACATATATTTAATTGTACATAGTTAGTATGGGCGGGGTTAGACATATATTTAATTGTACGGAGTTAATATGGGCGGAGCTAGACATATAGTTCATTTTACAGAGTTAGTGTGGGCGGAGCTAGACAATTAATTAATTATACAGATTTAGTATGTGCGGGGCTAGACATAAATTTAATTATACAGAGTCAGTGTGGGCGGAGCTAGACATATATTTAAGAATAGACAGACAGACAGACAGACAGACAGACAGACAGACAGACAGACAGACAGACAGACAGACAGACAGACAGACAGACAGACAGACAGACAGACAGACAGACAGACAGACAGACAGACAGACAGACAAGACAGACAGACAGACAGACAGACAGACAGACAGACAGACAGACAGACAGACAGACAGACAGACGACAGACAGACAGACAGACAGACAGACAGACAGACAGACAGACAGACAGACAGACAGACAGACAGACAGACAGACAGACAGACAGACAGACAGACAGACAGACAGCAGACAGACAGACAGACACGACAGACAGACAGACAGACAGACAGACAGACAGCGACAGACAGACAGACAGACAGACAGACAGACAGACAGACAGACAGACAGACAGACAGACAGACAGACAGACAGACAGACAGACAGACACAGACAGACAGACAGACAGACCAGACAGACAGACAGACAGACAGACAGACAGACAGACAGACAGACAGACAGACAGACAGACAGACAGACAGACAGACAGACAGACAGACAGACAGACAGACAGACAGACAGACAGACAGACAGACAGACAGACAGACAGACAGACAGACAGACAGACAGACAGACATACAGACAGACAGACAGACAGACAGACAGACAGACAGACAGACAGACAGACAGACAGACAGACAGACAGACAGACAGACAGACAGACAGACAGACGGGCCAACTTATATCCAAATAAACGGAATTTATAGCCACATAAACGTGCTTATAGCCACATAACCAACACCTACCCCTAGACCAACTAGACAGTTAAAAATATTGCACTACTAGCCAACCAAGTACCATTTTATGGGTGCGGATAGACGGACAAACGGACAATAACCTAGTATCTCCTCAATTGCACTGTTCTCGAATACTGAACTTCTAATCTATCTTAATAGTACTAGTGTGGTAGTTGTGATAGCGCAATGGATGCGCGTTCGCTTCAGGTGCGAAAGGTCCGGAGTTCGTGCACCGCTGGAGCCGTTACGATTGTGCCCTTAGGCAAGGCATTTAAATTCCACGTTGCATCTTCTCTCTCCCTCGTGGCGATGGATTCCATCAGGAATGAGGTCTCGAAAGTGATTAATATAAGTTGTAAAAATTGTTTGGCAATCGAGCTAAAATAAATTTGTATAAACTAGTACTAGTGCATAGCAACAACATAATATAACTTACACAGAAGGTCGAACCATTTAAATTGATCAGTACACATTGTTCGTCCTTTGTGTAAAGGTCGCCTAGGAACAGGGCTGCTTCATAGCTGGCAAAGTCGTAGTATACATCCTGCGTCATTAGGCAGGTTAGATTCGATCCGCCACCCCTGAACATAAACACAATTACCATTTAAACCATCATCAGGGAAGTTTTCTAACCGATTTGCGAACAGGTAATGTAAGCGAAAAATAAATCATTTGCCTAAATATACTAAACGACATAGAAAGCTCACACCTACATTATATACTAGAGGACATAGAAAGCGCACACCTACATTATATACTAGAGGACATAGAAAACGCACACTTACATTATATACTAGATGACATAGAAAACGCACACCTACATTATATGATTAGTATTACATGAACACGAAATAAGAAGGATTCCATTAAAGATATATCACACTTTATTACACAATAAAACTGAATTACTAAAAATATTCGTAAATGTTTAAAACTATGTATTTATATAGTTATTGTTTTTCATGTAAAACACATATATCTGAAGTGTGCGTTTTCTATGCCCTCTAGTATATAATTCGATTGAAGGTGTTTGCTTATATGTAACGAGGTTCCCGCTTCGTGTTATCTCTTAATTCAGTGTATTTTTAATCGTTTATGTATCCTGCAAAGTAGTTGCTAATAGGTCGCTTCGATCCTAACGAGCATGATAATTGTGTGTTTTACGTTTATTCATCGTCGCTACCGGTTGCCCATATGAGAGACGCCTCCTGAAGAGATTAGTCACTTTAGATATTTGGACAATAGTGCAGTGATACAGACAGAGACCCATTCCAGAGTCTGCTCTAGTTCTTTTATTTTGCATGGATCTTCAATGCAGAGCCTCGTTCTTTGCACACATCGTCAATGTAGAGCCTCGTTCTTTGCACACATCGTCAATGTAGAGCCTCGTTCTTTGCACACATCTTCAATGCAGAACTTCGTTCTTTGCACGCAACTTCAATTCAGACACCCCCAATAAAATAAAACGACACCAACATTCTGTTTATAGGTGAGAAAAAGAAATATACCTATCTATTTACCTATCTTCCGTAATGGGTAGCTAACTGACCGATGTGTTCCATTAACCTACACATACATGTATTGTAAATATGTATTGCCTAAGTGTTTACATATGCAATAAAATATCGTACAATTGTAACAGTAATAATACTCACAAAGCTACTTTGAATTCGGAGACGCTGCATGGTGAAAACTTCCACCTGTCCCCTCGCACAGTAAAATCACTCATTTCAAAGTAGATTGTAGACATGATGAACTTATAGTCAGCGAAACACGCGTCAGTAACATAGTCGTCATAGGTTAGCCCAAACCTGAAGTCATATTATGCAGAAGTGAAATCAGCCATTATTTAGTATTACAATGTTGCATGATTTCTCACTAACAAATACACGCGTGTAGCATTATCGAATATGTCGGGAGATTGATTGATAATGTCGATTTGACATTGGAAATTAATACTAGGGAATGGCACATGCGGAGTATTTGGTTTAAACATATTTATTCCACTATATACATTCACAAAACAATACATGCACACAAAATCAAAGAATAGGAAAGGATCAAAACGGAAGCAGAGCTTATATAGTTTCTCTCCTTGCAGTTCAAAATACACAGTTCTATTTTGGACGGTGTGGAGCTAATACATGTATACCAAATGTGCATATTGCTTAGAAATGACAGAAATATAATACCGGTAAGAAAGCAGAAGAAAGAGAAGATATTTGAGAATGTAGCGCAGGCAGACAGGGGTAAAGTCATCAAGTGCACGTCTTATATACATGGGGTCTTATATGCATGTGGTTTCACTCAAAGTATCGTTTTGTATCACGAATGAAGTTATGGACATATTCAAATATTATTTTGTTAATGTCATCTGTCAGGGTCTCCTCGCCATGTAGTATGCGGAGTATTTGGCACGATCTCTGGACAGGATAACAAAATATGTTTATTTTAATGACACTTTGTGGATATACATGTCTAGTGGGTTGGTCTAGATTGGCATGATTGGATTTTGGAGGATATCGGTCAAGGTATGTGGTCAGTGCGGTCAGAGAATTGTCCGCTCCCGTAGATGTATATAGTAAATCGGACATTTCATTGACCAATGTTTGAGGTGTATTTTTCAAAATTGTATTAACACATAAGTTTCTAATAGTAACAACAATAATAATAATAATAATAAAGACTTTATGTTACGAGAGAACTCGTGAGACCCTCAACAAAGCAAACGCAATCAAACGATAGGATCATAAGTGAAAACTGCACATTGGAATTATATAGCAATACATGGTTAACTCGAATCTCACTCCTCAATGAAAACTGTGCACATATTACATATGACAATTACTCAACACATAACATAAATTATATTCTCCATCCACCAATGTGCAATAGAGCGTAGAGCTTGGGGGCTGGACCAATGGTTTCGGGTTCAAAACCAAATTCTTTATTTCTTTTAAGAACATTTTAATAAACCATAGGCTTGCCACTAGACATACAAAAATAGGCCATATCCAAGCATATTAAAAATGACATCCCGTCACTATCCGAGTACACGAAACCACGTGTCCAGACCCCAAGCGTCTGTGATTAATGCTGATTGGAAATGTTCAACTTGTGCCATGTTAATTGCGATGGGGATTGATCTATACTACTTTCTGAACGATTCGGATTCAAAATAATCATTTCAGAAATTAACTCTACAGAGTAGAGAAGGTACGAATTGCACGATTAGAGGAGATTATCTCGAGTTGCAAAGGACACACCTGGACCAGATGATGACTTCGATGAAGACACACCTGGATAAGATGATGACTTCGATGAAGACACACCTGGATCAGATGATGACTTCGATGAAGACACACCTGGACCAGATGATGACTTCGATGAAGACACACCTGGATCAGATGATGACTTCGACGAAGACACAACTGGACCAGATGATGACTTCGATGAAGAAACACCTGGATCAGATGATGACTTCGATGAAGACATACCTGGATCAGATGATGACTTCGATGAAGACACACCTGGACCAGATGATGACTTTGATGAAGACACACCTGGATCAGATGATGACTTCGATGAAGAAACACCTGGATCAGATGATGACTTCGATGAAGTCATACCTGGATCAGATGATGACTTCGATGAAGACACACATGGATCAGATGATGACTTCGACGAAGACACACCTGGATCAGATGATGATTTCGATGAAGACACACCTGGACTAGTTGATGACTTAGATGAAGAAACACCTGGATCAGATGATGACTTCGATGAAGACACACATGGACCAGATGATGAATTCGACGAATACACAACTGGACCAGTTGATGACTTCGATGAAGACACAACTGGTTCAGATGATGACTTCGATGAAGCCACACCTGGACCAGATGATACTATCGATGAAGACACACCTGGATCAGATGACACACCTGGACCAGATGATGACATCGATGAAGACACACCTGGATCAGATGACACACTGGATCAGATGATGACTTCGACGAAGACACACCCGGACAAGATGATGACTTTGATGAAGACACACATGGATCAGATGATGACTCCGATGAAGACAAAAGCTGACTCATTGTTGATTTAATGATCCAATACTTTTCACGTTTCTTTATTACTTAGATATGAAAATATGCCGATTTTTGCCGTTATTTGACTACCACAATACTGTTTACCACCCATGTTGATACGCTGCATGATATCACGTTTTCTGATTTGATATCACGTGTTCCAGTATGATATCACGTTTTCCAGTATGATATCACGTTTTCCAGTATGATATCACGTTTTCCAGTATGATATCACGTTTTCCAGTATGATATCACGTTTTCTGTATTGATAAATTCTTTACATTAATGCAATACGCTCTATGGATTATCTTACGTTAATGCAATACGCTGTATGGAATATATTACGTTAATGCAATACTATGTATGGAATATCTTACGTTAATGCAATACTATGTATGGAATATCTTACGTTAATGCAATACTATGTATGGAATACCTTACGTTAATGCAATACTATGTATGGAATATCTTACGTTAATGCAATACTATGTATGGAATCTCTTACGTTAATGCAATACTATGTATGGAATATCTTACGTTAATGCAATACTATGCATGGACTATCTTACGTTAATGCAATACTCTGTATGGAATATCTTACATAAAATGCAATACTATGTATGGAATATCTTACGTTAATGCCATACTATGTATGGACTATCTCACGTTAATGCAATACTCTGTATGGAATATCTTACGTTAATGCAATACTATGTATGGAATATCTTACGTTAATGCAATACTATGTATGGAATATCTTACGTTAATGCAATACTATGTATGGACTATCTTACGTTAATGCAATACTATGTATGGAATATCTTACGATAATGCAATACTCTGTATGGAATATCTTACATAAAATGCAATACTATGTATGGAATATCTTACGTTAATGCAATACTATGTATGGACTATCTCACGTTAATGCAATACTCTGTATGGAATATCTTACGTTAATGCAATACTATGTATGGAATATCTTACGTTAATGCAATACTCTGTATGGAATATCTTACGTTAATGCATTACCCTGTTCTATTAGTCTGACAGTATAACAATACACGGTCCAAAATGTCTTACGTTAATGCATTACCATGATCTAAATGACATACGTCAATGCAATACCATGTACACAATAGCTTACGTTACGGCAATACCAGGTACCAAATAGCTTACGTTACGGCAATACCAGGTACCAAATAGCTTACATTACGGCAATACCAGGTACCAAATAGTTTATGTTACGGCAATACCAGGTACCAAATAGCTTACGCTACGGCAATACCAGGTACCAAATAGCTTACGCTACGGCAATACCAGGTACCAAATATCTTAGGTTACGCAATACCAGGTACCAAATGCTTACGCTACTGCAATACCAGGTACCAAATATCTTAGGTTACGGCAATACCAGGTACCAAATAGCTTACGCTACGGCAATACCAGGTACCAAATATCTTACGTTACGGCAATACCAGGTACCAAATAGCTTACGCTACGGCAATACCAGGTACCAAATAGCTTACGCTACGGCAATACCAGGTACCAAATAGCTTACGCTACGGCAATACCAGGTACCAAATATCTTAGGTTACGGCAATACCAGGTACCAAATAGCTTACACTACGGCAATACCAGGTACCAAATAGCTTACGCTACGGCAATACCAGGTACCAAATAGCTTACGTTACGGCAATACCAGGTACCAAATAGCTTACACTACGGCAATACCAGGTACCAAATAGCTTACGTTACGGCAATACCAGGTACCAACTATCTTACGTTACGGCAATACCAGGTACCAAATATCTTAGGTTACGGCAATACCAGGTACCAAATAGCTTACACTACGGCAATACCAGGTACCAAATAGCTTACGTTACGGCAATACCAGGTACCAAATATCTTAGGTTACGGCAATACCAGGTACCAAATAGCTTACACTACGGCAATACCAGGTACCAAATAGCTTACACTACGGCAATACCAGGTACCATATAGCTTACGTTACGGCAATACCAGGTACCAAATATCTTAGGTTACGGCAATACCAGGTACCAAATAGCTTACGCTACGGCAATACCAGGTACCAACTATCTTACGTTACGGCAATACCAGGTACCAAATAGCTTACATTACGGCAATACCAGGTACCAAATATCTTAGGTTACGGCAATACCAGGTACCAAATAGCTTACACTACGGCAATACCAGGTACCAAATAGCTTACATTACGGCAATAGGTACAAAGTTTCTTACGATATGGCAATTCCCTGTGCTACTGAAAACGGAGCAGCCTGCATCGTAACGATTGACGTAGCGTATAGCGTTTCGTCACAAATAGTACCAGTATTCATAACTGCAACAAGAAAGAAACGAAATCAATGAACTATATTATATATTCACAAATGTTTACTTGACAATAAGATTAATCGAAACAAATTAATGAATGGTACATGCAAATATTGATATTCCCGATAAAAAGATATAATATTGGAGGAAAATGTAAATATACTGACACCAAAAACAAACTTGCCTTAGAGGTAATGTTTTTATCCTTTTAGAAATAAATATAGGAACAGAACAGAACAGAACAGAACATAATTTTATTTTCAAGACTTGTACATAGTACATCGTCGAAAAGTATACAATATATTATGCATAGTTATTGTCACGTGATGTAAGGCTGGTGTATGACAATAGTTAATAGTACAATAATATTAATATAATTTCTATCATTCTAATAAGAAAGTTAATCAGTATATTACTGATTACAATTTACGGTAAGGAGGGTGAACATATAGTACACTAAATAAGAGTTTGGTTATTCAACAACGTGTTTCTTATGGATATTGCTTCTTTAACATATTTGGACAAGTTACATATACATTTTTTATCAGTTGACTTTATCAATTCTAAATACTTATACATCGATGGTTTAGAATGGTAATATTTATGTAAGTACTTTTTACGTATATTGCTAAAGCATGAACATATACATATAAAATGATATTCGTCTTCTATGTCTAATGTATTACAGCAGTTACAGTGTCTTTGATCTCTCGGTATTCTAGTTATTGCGTATCGGCCAGTTTGGATTCTTAAAGGATGAACAGATAATCTCAACCTACTAATAAACAACCTAAGGTTTCGTGGCACAACGTCGAGGTATCTCTCATAACAGAGAGTATTTTTAAACAATCTATAATTATCAAGGACTGAACTTCTATCTAAAGTCCCAAACCATTCCTGGGTGAACGCATCAATGACTCGATGTTTGAATATATAACCAAATGCCTTCATATCAATATCACTGACGGATCTGTAGTCCAGTGGTAAAACGCTGGACTGGTAATCCAGGGATCGCAGGTTCGATCCGCGTCTGACCCTAATAAAATTAACAGTCTTTCAGATGGGATGTTAAACCGAGGTCTCGTGTCGGTGCTTTACACCGTGCACGTAAAAGAATCAGAGGAGATTCTGGAATGGGTCTCTGTCTGTATCATTGCACTATCCTCCAAAATCTAAAAAAATGTGCGAAACAATTGGGTAAATTAGTACAATGTGTGAATCCATAATTCTAAAACTTGTAACGAAAAGTAACGCTCAATATAAAAGTGCACAGTTCTTTTATGGTGTCAGTATAGTAGAGCATTTGAACATAGTGTAGAGCGTCATGACGATGAGGCTCGAATATTTATAGCAGATTTATATATATATATTTATACATATAATTATTTCAAATTAAATTTTCTATTTAAGTTTATACACATTTATTTAAGCTCGGTTGCGAAACAAGTTCTTACAACGTTAATATTAATTACTCTCGAGACCTCATTCCTGATGGAATCCATCGCCACGAGGGAGAGAGAAGAGGCAACGTGAATTTAAATACCTTGCCTAAGGGCACAATCGTAACGGCTCCAGCGGGGCTCGAACTCCGGACATTTCACACCTGAATGTTCTATTGTCCAATATTTACATCACTATTGCATTTCCTTCGATGAACGTATCTGCCCTGATTGCATACATTTCCGTTTCAAACTAATGAGGTAGCGTTCGTCAATAGACAAAGCCGTGTCTGACAGAGTATCATCTATTTACCTGTTCCGGGACACGGTAAGTTGCAAATCTTTACTAAACAATGTTTAAATGCAGTGTGTGCTATGCTATATTTTCTATGTGTCATTTAAAAGAATAACTAATATAAATATAAGTAATGAATCGCGGGTTAATAGTTTCCATCGGTGTATGAACTACATTGGGCGTGTTTAAAGTTACGGGTGGATGTCGAACCACGATGGAAACTATTAACACGCGATTCATTCCTAAATTACGTCATCTAACTTAAGGAAATCTCACACTCATAATTATGCATAAATACAATTAATAAAGTAATCAAATTAGGGCATGCAACGAAACCTAGCTAAAATACTCCATTTCTGCGTTCTATAAAACACCTGGGATATATTGAGTACTTATGAACACTGGTGTGTGTATGTGTGTTTTACGTTTATTTATCGTCGCTACCGGTTGCCCATATGAGCGACGCCTCCTGAAGAGGTTTGTCATTTTAGATATTTGGAGGATAATGCATGATGCAGACAAAGACCTACTCCAGAGTCTCCTCTGGTTCTTTTACGTGCACCGACACAAGACCTCAGTTTAACATCCCATCTGAAAGACTGTTAATATTATTAGGTCAGACGGGGGATCGAACCTTTTGCCTGGTTAGCTATATACATATATTCGTTTAACACCCAAACCGTTAATTGAGCCATGTTGAGTTTCTGATCATATCATTTTGCCAGAAGCTACAAAGTGAAAAATCGACAGACTGGAACCGATGCTATCTCCCGACAAGCCACTAGAGAAAGCTCGGAAACGATGGCTGATGCTAATTTACATACGGTGCGCTATTTTTAGAATTTTATCGTTTCGTGACTTGACACGTGGTTGAATATCAAAATAGATATTCGATATTTAATAGAATGTGTACCCATTATAATTAATTATTATATTGAATAACGTACCTTGTGCATACCCTACCAACTCTAATCTGTAAAGAGAATCAGTATCAAGTTGTTTAACTTTTATTTTATATTTCGGGTTTTACGCCTGCATCAGCACTATTTTGGGCTATATCGCCGGCGGGCAGTTTACCTAACAACACCTTTCCTGGGCAGGTTCCAGCGGTTAACCAGTACTTGGGTGCACCAACCTCCGTAAGAAACTGCCACCTTTTTCATATAAATGAGACACGACCTGAGCGGTGCTCGAACCCGTGACCATCAGTGATGATAGGTTACAGTGGTATACAAGTCAGTGACCTTAACCACTCGACCACGGTGGCGGACTTAAGTTGTTTAACTACATAAAACAGAACATATACGTTATATTTATTTGTACAATGTACATCATCATATACAAATTAAAATTTATTTGAACAGAAGGCCCTATAGGGAGCAGGGAACTAGCCCTATATGGAGCAGGGAACTAGCCCCATAGGGAGCAGGGAACTAGTACTATAGGGAACATGAACTAGCCCTATATGGAGCAGGGAACTAGCCCCATATGGAGCAGGGAACTAGCCCCATAGGGAGCAGGGAACTAGTACTATAGGGAACATGAACTAGCCCTATAGGGAGCAGGGAACTAGCCCTATATGGAGAAGTGAACTAGCCCCATAGGGAGCAGGGAACTAGCCCCATAGGGAGCAGGGAACTAGTACTATAGGGAACCTGAACTAGTCATATAGGGAACATGGAACTAGCCCTATATGGAGCAGGGAACTAGCCCCATAGGGAGCAGGGAACTAGTACTATAGGGAACATGAACGAGCCCTATAAGGAGCAGGGAACTAGCCCTATAGGGAACAGGGAACTAGCCCTATATGGAGCAGGGAACTAGCCATATAGGGAACAGCGAACTAGCCCTATATGGAGCATGGAACTAGCCCATAGGGAGCAGGGAACTAGTACTATAGGGAACTGAACTAGTCATATAGGAAACAGGGAACTAGCCCTATATGGAGCAGGGAACTAGCCCCATAGGGAGCAGGGAACTAGTACTATAGGGAACATGAACGAGCCCTATAAGGAGCAGGGAACTAGCCCTATAGGGAACAGGGAACTAGCCCTATATGGAGCAGGGAACTAGCCATATAGGGAACAGCGAACTAGCCCTATATGGAGCATGGAACTAGCCCCATAGGGAGCAGGGAACTAGTACTATAGGGAACATGAACTAGCCCCATAGGGAGCAGGGAACTAGCCCCATAGGGAGCAGGGAACTAGCCCTATAGGGAGCAGGGAACTAGCCCCATAGGGAGCAGGGAACTAGCCCCATAGGGAACAAGCCCCATAGGGAGCAGGGAACTAGCCACATAGGGAGCAGGGAACTAGCCCTATAGGGAGCAGGGAACTAGCCCTATAGGGAGCAGGGAACTAGCCCTATATGAAGCAGAGAACTAGCCCCATATGGAGCAGGGAACTAGCCCTATAGGGAACAGGGAACTAGCCCTATATGGAGCAGGAAACTAGCCCCATAAGGAGCAGGGAACTAGCCCTATATGGAGCAGGGAACTAGCCCCATAGGGAACAGGGAACTAGCCCCATAAGGAGCCTGGAACTAGCCCTATTGGGAGCAGTTTGTGACTGTACTATGCTGAGTGTTTGTAACTGTACTATGCTGAGCGTTTGTGACTGTACTATGCTGAGCGTTAGATCATGCTGAACTGAGATTAACTCTAGCCCGGATGCTTAAAAAGCCATAACATTTTGAGATTGAGATATATATATATTATACTATATAATAGCTTGTACTATTCTGTATAGCCTGCGAAATGTGGGGGTCTGGAACTATAATAGCTTGTACTATCCTGAATAGGCTACGAAATGTGGGGGTCTGGAACTATAATCGCTTGTACTATTCTAAATAGCCTGCGAAATGTGGGGGTCTGGAACTAAAATCGCTTGTACTATTCTGAATAGGCTACGAAATATGGGGGTCTGGAACTATAATCGCTTGCATTATTCTTAGTAGCCTGCGAAATATGGGGGTCTGGAATTATACTCGTTTGCACTATTCTTAGTAGCTTGCGAAATATGGGGGTCTGGAATTATACTCGTTTGCACTATTCTTAGTAGCTTGCGAAATATGGGGTTCTAGAACTGTAAGAGCACTATTTTATGGCGAATAGTTGCAACACCCTCACATTTCTGTGTCCGTATGTTAAGTAGATCTCGAAGATGTATATGTGTCAATCTATTCATAGCAGTATTATTTTCGACGTCTTATAGCATGATATTATTTGTAGTTTTTATCATAAATATCCTTTTCTGATGGTCTAAGAATGTCAGTGGACAATTTATTTTACCAACGACAGCGGGCATCACATAAATAGCATAGTACACTACTCTGAGCGATAACAGACGGATATGTAGTCCAGTGGTAACACGCTGGATTGGTAATCCAGGGATGGCAGGTTCGATCCCCAGTCTGACACTAATAAAATTAACAGTCTTTCAGATGGACCGTTAAACCGAGGTCTCGTGTCAGTGCTTTATACCGTGTACGTAAAAGAACCAGATGAGATTCTGGAATGGGTCTATGTCTGTATCATTGCACTATCCTCCAAAATTCTAAAAGGACTAATCTCTTCAGGAGGAGTTCATAATTTTGGCAACCAACCGGTAGCGACGATAAATAAACGTAAACAACAACAAACCACATATTGTGATAGGTTTTTGAGATTGATCAAAACGAATATTTTTCTCAACCTCAACATGAGATCAAGTGTGTTTTACGTTTATTTATCGTCGCTACCGCAACTGTTTTATAACCTTCATTTCTGAGCTGGGACTGGAGTTGAGCACAGAACTTGAGTTGAGTTAGAAATAGAATTAACTCAGAAAAGTTTATAAATTATTTCTCATATCTCAAACTCAAGTTCAAGTGATTTGATTGGCTGCATCTGAGATTCACACTCGGATGGAACAATCAGAAACTAGATATTGAGTTTGGGAGTGCAGACAAATTCGATTGCAACGGGGCCTTGTCTCTTAGAATGAACTTAGGGTATTTCGAACCTGAAGCGAACGTTCTACAACAGCGCTATCACGATATTGCTCTATCGCGACTTTACAAATGAGATAATATGAATGTTGATATTATAATGTTATTAGTCTGTTCCAAATACTGTGAAACACAAGGTGACGTATAAGGAATGTTGTTGAGTGTATTTGTTGATGAATGTTATCAAACTGTATGGATAGATGGGTCGGTTGCCCAGTGGTTAACACGCTGGACTGCGAATCCATGGATCGCAGGTTTGATCCCCTGCCTGAGCCTAATACTACGATGGGAGTTTAAACCGAGGTCTCGTGTCGGTGCCTTTCACCGTGCATGTAAAATGGGTCTCTGTCCGTATCATTGCATTATTCACTATATTCTGAAATCACCTATCTCTTCAGGAGACATCGCTCATATGGGCAATCGGTAATGATCATAAATAAACGTAAAGTACACACTATATCGTGCCAATTACCTTGTTATATCCATTAGATGATCGGGCAACCGGTAGTGAGCATTAATAAACGTAAATTACACAGTCACTATATCGTGCCAATCACCTTGTTATATCCATTAGATGATCGGGCAACCGGTAATGATCATTAATAAACGTAAAGTATACACTATATCGTGCCAATTACCTTGTTATGGCCATTAGGTGATCGGGCAACCGGTAATGATCATTAATAAACGTAAAGTACACACTATATCGTGCCAATTACCTTGTTATGGCCATTAGATGATCGGGCAACCGGTAATGATCATTAATAAACGTAAAGTACACACTATATCGTGCCAATTACCTTGTTATGGCCATTAGGTGATCGGGCAACGGAATGATCATTAATAAACGTAAAGTACACATCACCACAACGTGCCAATTACCTTGTTATAGCCATTAGGTGATCGGGGTACGGGAATTCAAACTTTGTCCTTAGTGTCAAATAATATGCTTGCAAATCGCCCAATGCTGTAGTTTGTAGTACGTTGCCAAGCTTATTGTTTTCAACCCAATTCTGGTTGGTAGACTTCTGAAAATAGCGCATACAAATTCTATGAATATCGGTCGACGTTGTAGTACATTTCCAAGTATACTATTTTCAACCCAATTTACGCTTTCATCCCCGCCAACCAGAGTGATTAATATAAGTTGTTGCTTCGCAATCGTTGTGAAATAAATAAAGTGTAATAAAAACGACAACAAAACCCCAATTCTGGATGCTCTCTGAAAATATGACGTGTACATTCAATAATTATCGGTCGACGGCGAATAAACCCTGATAGTTCTCTACTTTTCAGTTTTAACATTACTATATAATTCCACAACATGTGCAGTTTTCCCTGATAGTCCTATCTTTTGATTGTATTTGATTTGTATATATGTTGAGGGCCACGTGGCAGATTAACTTTTGTAAATGATTTTTCTCGTAAAAGTTTAGTCTTTATTATTATTAGCTCGATCATCATACAAAAGCGATGTAGTGAGTGTACCAAAATATTTTACATTCTGCACATGAAGTGTTTGTATTGTCCTGGTTATAGCTAGGTGTTACTAGCGTATTTCCCAGATATAATAAATTCATACGATAGTTGATTTTGAGGGTTTCTATGGCAACAATAACCCATAATGGACACGATTTAGAATGGCGGCATATTTCGTGTTGTTGGGAGGATATTATAACTTGGATAGAACATATAATGACATAGGGTGTTTAAAGATCGTGTGGATTGCTAGGGATTGCAAACGGCTGTTTACCTGTGGAATCAGGTGCATACCGGGCATGGTAGGAAAGCTGGAATGATAATGACACCTACTTAATTATGCGGATATCTTTAACGTAGTACGGGACAATGGAATTGTTATTTACTTAGCTATGGCTTCGCCGAGAGTCGATTGTGGATTATTGTATCATTAGCAGAGGATGAACACATCACACAATACTATTTATAATTGAAGTTCTAACTTCATATACTGATCAATTTAACGAGATTAAATAAAAAAGGCTTCTTGGTAAAGTGCATTAGGTAACACACTGGACTTGTAATCCAGGGATCACGGGTTCGATCCCCCGTCTGACCATTAATAAAATTAACAGTCTTTCAGATGGGATGTTAAACCGAGGTCTCGTGTCGGTGCTTTACACCGTGCACGTAAAAGAACCAGAGGAGACTCTGTGATGGATCTTTGTCTGTATCATGCACTATCCTCCAAAATCTAAAATGACTAATCTCTTCAAGAGGCGTCGCTCATATGGGCAACCGCTAGCGACGATTAAATAAACGTAAAACACACAGTGCATTAGGTCAATAAACATGTACACTGATGACTTTTGATAGAAATACTTATCTATTTTCCCTGAGCTCATTAAAGCAAGAACATGTGCGTATAAAATGGTACTCATCATCAATGGCATTAGTATTACAGCATAAAGAATTTTTCATTTCTCGAATAAATTATTTAACAAATCCGTGTAATTTGAGCCACAGCAAGCAATGCAGATTTATTCTTTATTTCACTCTCATCGTTGTACAATACCTAAAATAAGCACAACAAATTATCTTGGCAAAGTACAACACCATTCATTATACAATAATTATAAGAGACTAATCTAATCACAGCTAATCAAACTATCACAGTCTACTGACATATTATTATATTTACATATTTAAACCGAGGAATAGTCGCTAATTGATAATTGAATACTTATTAAAACCAGAAATTTTGAAATACTGAAATAGAAAAAAAGCACTAATGCGCAATTAAGAAATGTTTTAAAAAATCAGTTATCAGCCTCGATCAGAACTAATTAGCAGCTGTTTCTCGGAATGGATAAGAGACACACACCCAATAAATAAAAAACAAATGGATAATGTATGCATATAAAATGATACTCATCTTCAATACTTTGAGTATTACAACATGAACAATATCTTTCATTATTTCTTTCAATTCTATTTCTGGCAAACCATTGGGCTCAGGAAACGATAATCAACTGCTCTTCAACCTGTGTGGTACTCATCTTCAATACCTTAAGTATTACAACATACACTTAGGCAAGGCATTTAATTTCCACGTTGCCTCTTCACTCTCCCTCGTGGCGATGGATTCCATCAGGAATGATGTCTCGAGAGTGATTAATATAAGTTATGAACTTGATTCGCAATCGAGCTAAAATAAATTTGTATAAACAACATACACAATATCTTTATATTCAATATATTTCTGGCAAACTATTTAGCTCAGGAATGCATACATGGAATAAACATGACTTACCGTCATCACTTGATACTGTTGAAAGTATACCCTTATGATTTGACTGGGTCCATATTCTGAAAGCTTGTGGTACATAAGATCGACCTGCAACGAACACATGTTTGACTGAGAGTGGTAAGTAAGTAATCAGCGTACATCAAGTCATTAGTTAAGATGGCAACTCACTTAGTATGATTATACTTCCATCGGCCATATGCGCTTCTAAAGCATGTATTTTACACATGAACTACATGTTGCATTAGAGATAATAAGAAACATATGAATGATCAGCAGTAGTCGTTTTTCACAGAATTGCAGCAAACTATAATAGATATTCAGCCATTTGAAATATTTATTTATTTCTAAGTTATTATTTGTTACGTTCAAATAGCTCATTCTATTTCAGAATCTGGGATTCCGTAATTCCTAATTTTAGAATAGTTTCTTGCGCATGCGCTTCATATTTCTGACTGGAACTGGTGAGGGTTGCTCTCTCCACATCTGATGAAAGGCTATCGTATCTAACTTGACAAACGTTCATAAACAATTTAGATATACAATCTACATCCGAACAAAATATTTCGACATAACCGAATTTTGACTTAACGAAATTCGATATAAACAGATCCAGTTATATGTAAAATGATAGTGTTTGAAACGGGACTTTGATCCTACTTCGAGATAACCGGGGAATTCGACATAACCGACTTATTATGATTTTCTATATTACCTCTTTAGCCATAGCTTTGAGGTACGCTTTAACAGAGAGTTTGAGCTCCGCCGTCGTTCCTCCTACCACTTCGTTCTTAAAGCTGAAAGTAACGTGTATATATAGCTACAGTTCTATATATATATATTATTATGTGTGTATATAACTACTATATGGCTACAGTTGTATGGTAGCATAGACCGACATGATTTAAAGCTGAAAGTAACGTGCATGTACATATATAGCTACAGTTCTATGGTAGCATAGACCGACAGGATTTAAAGCTGAAAGTAACGTGCATGTACATATATAGCTACAGTTCTATGGTAGCATAGACCGACATGATTCAAAGCTGACAGTAACGTGTATACACATATATAGCTACAGTTACATAGTAGCATAGACAGACATACAGTGTGATTTTAAATAGCGCAACAGTAAATTAAAATGTGAATAGAAGACAATACTGGTCTGGTCAATTATCCATAGCAATTAAAATTATTATTAGCAAACGTCATATAAGTATGCCTTTGGCCATTTAGTTTAAACATAGCATGTACATGATTATTTACAACAATTGAAATACGGAACAGAAAGCTATAAAGCATACGGTTGGCCTCTCCTTAGACATGCATCGACAACTGATAGCTAAGTTAAATATGGCCAATGTACAATAACAAATACAAACATTATATATTAATACAGTCTACACCCGAATTCCGTCGGACCGAACAAAAATACATGCCATATAACCGAAGATTGACTGAAGTGTCTGAAACGGGACTTTGATCCCACTTCGAGATAACCGGATAATTCGACATAACCGACTTTTACATAGCTGATGTAGACTGTAGTATATGATTTATACATAATCAGTATAATGCATACTAGGGATAGGACGTTATAGCTAAATGGCATTCGAAAGTGGTATTCGAATATTCGATGAATATTTCACATAAAATCCTAACTTTTTCCAACCTGATCTCTATTCACCGGTACACGCGTACATTTTACACCTCATGAAATTTGCTCCTACTGACATGGATTAGTTAATGCTTCTAAAACATCACATACAAAGTGTCAAGACGCATGAAGGCGCGTGGTATTGGGAACAGTTGGCCAATTGTTCGCACTTATACAAACACATGAGGAGGTAGATATAAAATAGATTGAAATAACTAGAAATAACCAATATTATTTTTGTTTGTATTCGAATACCGAAAAAGGATTCGAATATTCGGTCACGTATTCGGATATTCGAATACTTTGTCCCATCCCTAATATATACATATTTTACATGATTAGTCGCATATACAGCACACACATATTATTGATTCAAACATTTTCTCAACTTCATACCATCTTTAATATATGTTGCAATTTTGGTGCACAATAATTCACCCTTCCTTGCTTATCCTATGTGTGAAGATAATGTTATATAAATGTATGTATCACGGTACATTATAAAGTACAATATGTATGGAACCTACTAATGATATGTGAGCAACTATCCTGGTATCAGGCGGTGATATATTTTGCCTGGTTGGTCACATGCATATACTATACCGATACTATTAATTGAACCGTATTGAGTTTCTGATAATATCAACGCCGGTGGAAACCTGGGGTATATTCCGTGTAATTATTGATTATCATTAATCCTAATCAAGTTAAAACAACTCGCATCAGGTTATGCTGTCTAGAATGAGGCTGCGTAGTGATGATTTGACTATTGAAACTGGCCGCTACAATGCTATTGATCGTTTTAATATATTATGTAAATGTTGCAATAATAACGCTATTGAATCAGAATACCATTTTATCTTGATATGTCCAATGTATAATGAAATAAGATTAACTCTAGCCTTAACTTAAGGCAGAACAAGTTGGCCGACATGGAATAAATATGTTACTCTTATGAAAAGTAAGAATAGTAAAATATTAATAAATACTGCTAAATATATTAAGAACGCCTTTTAACTCAGAACAAATAATATGAAAACATTACGTGACTAACATTAATGAATGTATGTGTATGCTGTCATATTAATATGTATTACCACAAAAAGACACGTTGGTTTCGCCCTATGACAATATAGCTTCTTAGCTGGTTTATCGTTGTTTTAAGTAACACAATGTCAACATATTATTAATGTAATTTGTGTATATTACATTTTATTTCTCATGCCATGTATACTATTATGTATGTATATTGTATTGCCAAAGGCAAGGTTATTGCCGATTTTGCAATAACACATATTGTATTGTATTAATAGGTATATTAGCATGTGACTTAATTAATGACGTACTTGAATCGGAACTGTAAGTAGCTTTAAAAAGTACAGTGTGCGCCTGATTTGACATTTTTACTCAAGATTTAAGTCGTCCTTACTTCAATTACACCGAATCGATGCATAAATATAATACATGTAGTTAAAGTCCGCCTTCTGACGAAACGTTAAAGTATATGTTTATATGTATAAATCAAATATTATTATTTACACAAAAAAACGAACGCATGCACCTGTGTGTATATATTACGGCTATATAATACTAGAACAAGTCAAAAGTACGAAACACCTTGGAATACGACAAGATGATAATATGAAAGTTAATAAACGCATTGAAGAGCGCTGTCAAAAAGCAAAGAACGCGTTTTACGCAATGTCGGGTCTCGGACTTCATCCACAAGGGATCAAACCTGAGACAGCCACAAGTCTATACAAGAAAGTTATAATCCCAATTGCACTCTACGGGTCAGAGTTATGGCACGGAATGACTGACACGGATATAGGCATAATTAATCGGCTACAGCATTTCATCGTTAAAAAGATCCAGGGGTTTCCGGTATTAACACGATCAGATATTTGCGAGTCTATGCTTGGACTATATAGGTTATCATCCGAGGTAGAAAAACACAAACTGATGTTCTTGTACAAAATCCTATCCTTACCCTGTATGTCTGTTTCAAACAGTATTTTTGTTCGAAAATACCTGTTATACATAGAAGATAAGTCCTCTGTTCGTACTGGTTATATTCCAGATATATGTAACATTTTGACTAAATACGACCTTCAATATATTATAAACGACTACTTTACCTATCATATAATTCCATCAAAATACGCCTGGAAAAAGAAAGTCATTGATACAATAACTGCTAGTGAATCTGCTCTATGGAGGGGACGCTTGGAAGCCGACTCCGAGTTTGATTATTTTAAACACCTACAGACGGACATTAGAACAACTATCGTCTACAGCATTGGTAAAGGTGTTACAAACAAAATTAAAAACGAAATTATTGCAGGTATCTGGGCGAGGTCCATACACATTGAAAATGAACTATGTGATATATGTGGCAGTATCTATGGCGATTACCTATCACATGTAATATCGCATTGTTCAATTAGCGCTATAAGGCGAGACGAATACCATGCAGCTTTGTCATCGAATTTTGATATTGATTTTACAACAAGTTTAAGACTACTGAGTGAAAAAACATATACTATTAAATTGTTAGGCGGGATGTCAGATAATGACCCAAACTACAGTATCGAAAGTAACTCAAAGTTCTTAGAAATTTCGTATGACTACATTATAGACTGCTTAATCATAGTCGCTAAATAATTACACATATTATTTACTTTGAAGAGTCAAGTTGACTACACGGAGGGGGAATTCGTTACTATACAATTGAAAGTGATATAGATATATAACGTCTGTGCATTACACTTATATGTATGCTATTTATGTTATTCATAATTTATAATAATTGTTTTATATGTAATGTGTTGTAAATGTAATTGTTAATGTAATGTCAATATATATGTGAATCTCCCGAGAGGAGGAAATAAAGATTCAGTCAGTCAGTCAGACACATTTTTACTCAAGATTTAAGTCGTCCTTTACCATAAAGATCATTATTTTAGTGTCATGATTGGCGACTTTAACATAGATTTTAGAATGTAAGAAATGTTTCGAGTATTGTAATATGCTATTGTCTCTTATAATTCTCAGTTGTAGAATGGTTATATGTAATATATGTGTTTATATTAATTGTAATGTATGTACGGTGTGTATTTTAGGTATATATGTTTTTTGTATATTTATCAATATATGTATATTTATTTTTAAACTGTTATTTGTGTTTTATGTATATTATATATATATGTGAGTTATTTAGAGGGCCTCAAGTAGGCTAATCGTTCGGCCACCCGTCATTCATTCAATCAATCAACCAATCAAGCAATCAATCAATCAATCCATCCATCCATTCATTCATTCATTCAATTAAATACATTCATTGATTCATAGTTGGATTAGACAATATCTATATAATCTAAAAGTACTTGTATCATTGATGACATTAAAAGTATAAAGCTAGCAGTTAGCAAAATTGAAAATGTTGAAAAAACTGTCAATAACATTTCATCGAAACTGAGCGATCTTGAAAACAAAGTGGGTTCGATAGACAAACGTGTTGCAGAAGCTGAAGCAGCCACTACATTCATAAGTGGTCAATATGACATCCAATCAAAAGAGTTAAGATCTGCCAGTGACAGTGTAAAACTACTTCAAAAATCGTGCTCAGATCTTAACAGCAATATAAAATCTATCGAAAGAGACAGGGATTATGTGACTAATAGACTTTCTGATTTAGAATTTCGTTCGATGAAGGAGAACCTCATCTTCTATGGAATACCAGAAACACGGCCAGGGTCGATGGAAAGTGAAAATTGTGAACTCTTAGTCAAGAATATGATCAACAACTATTTGAGCATAGAAACGGACGCAATAAATTTCGACAGGTCACATCGATTGGGCAATACGCCATATACATCTGGGAAGCCACGCCCGATCGTGGTTAAATTCCATGCATTTAGCGATCGTGAAAAGGTTCGAACCGCAGGTTACACCAAGAAGGACGAGTTGAAAGCGAAAGATCTGGGTATCGGTGTCCAGCTTCCGAAGGAATGGCGTGACGCTCGCAAAGAACTGTATCCTATAATGCAGAAGGAAAGAATGAACGGAAAAACAGTAAAATTCATTGGTAACAAACTGTACATCAATGGAAATCTACATACGCCAGCATCCTCCACTGCTTAACGGGGTCGTGAAGAAAATTTGGACATATTGTGTTGGAACATAAATGGTTTAACAAGAAAATTATCAGATCTAGACTTTTTAGATATTATAAATGTTCACGATGTTGTAATCTTGTCTGAGACATGGATATCACCTAAACATGTTATAACTTAAATATACCAGGATACTGTGCTGATCATTTATTCGGAAATAAATCAGTTAACACTAGAAAGGGCAGATACAGTGGTGGTATCTCTATCTACTATAAATCGAACCTCAGAGACAAAATTTATATAATAGAAAAGCAGCAATGTGGTATCGTATGGGTCAAGTTTTGTAGAAGTTTGTTTGATTTTGATACTGATGTTTACCTCTGTAATGTATATGTAAAACCGATTGTTTCTAAGGTTATAAATCAGGACGATGTTGATATATTTGAACAAATCGAACTAGGTATTGAAAAATATAACATATGTGGGAAAATATTCATAAATGGAGATTTAAATGATAGAACTTCTAACGAAGCAGATTTTTCAATACACGATCGTTTTATAGATACTCATACTGAATCATTATCAAATGTTTACACTATTCCGAGAGCAAATAAAGATAAAATCCTAGACGCATATGGTAAGCGTATTATACATTTATGTAAATCTACAAACTTATTAATTGGTAATGGTAGATTATATAAAGATGCCGATGTAGGGGAATTCACATATCTTTGTACAAATGGAGCAAGCGTTGTAGATTATTTCTTACTCAAATATGAAGACATTATTAATATACACAATTTTCAGGTCATGCCACCAAATGAATTTTCGGACCACTGCGCACTTAATATTTGCATAAAACGTGTACGCCCACAATCCGAAAGCGAATCATGTGATGATAGCACCGCCCCAAAAGTAGTCCTAGTATGGGATGTCACGCGCATTGATACATTCCGAATTAATCTACTCGATAATAGTACAACATTGCAACGGATTACTGATAACTTAAATAATAATAGCATTGATGAGTCAGTAAATTCCTTTACAGATTATATGCGAAATCATGCATTTAGCGTGTTTGGGAAACCCCACAATACAAATATAAAAAAATCAAGAAAGCGTAATGGTAAAAAACAGTGGTTTAATCAGAACTGCTATGAGGCAGGCAAATCGTACAATAAAGCTAGAAATACATATATCCGAAATAAAACTTCAGAAAATAAAGTTAGTTTTCTTGATAATAAACGCAAGTATATAAAAATTAAAAGCAAATATAAATCAAATTTTAAAAAAATAGAGGGCACACGTATTTCTGAGTTGGCAAAATCAAGTCCAAAATCGTTCTGGAAGCATGTAAAAACACAATATAAAAATCCTTCATTGTCTTCAGATTTAAATATAAATGATTTATATGCCCATTTCAATAACCTGTATGGTTCTCAGTCACAGGGGGACGCAGATGTTTTACCTGATGAAAATATTACAATGGATGAAGATTTAGATGCCGAGTTTTTATTATCCGAACTAAAAGCAGCAGTTTATTCTCAAAATAACTCAAAAAGTCCAGGAACTGACATACTTATCGCAGAAGTATTTAAACATTCATTTGACATTATCTCACCATTTATATTAAATCTTTATAACAAAATATTATCCGATGGAATATTTCCTGAAAGTTGGAGCGAAGGTATTATTGTGCCCATATTTAAAGGTGGTAACTGTAATGAGTAATTATAGGGGAATAACATTGAGTAATATTTTGGCAAAAATATATTCGAAACTTTTAGTCAATCGTCTTACAAATTGGTCTGAGAAACACAATAAGTTAATCGATAATCAATTCGGTTTTCAGAAAGGTAAATCTACAACAGACTGTATTTTTATTTTGCACGCCCTAATTTCTAAAACATTAAGTAGTAAGAAAAAACTGTATGTCGCATTTTTAGACTGGGAAAAGATGTTTGACCGAATAAACAGAGTATATCTATGGCAAAAGTTAATGAACGAAAATATTAGTTCAAAGTTTATAAATGCGATTAAATCAATGTATAGTGTTGTCAAGTCGTACATTCAGTATAACTCTCTTAAATCCGAAAATATTAATTCTAACATCGGGGTGAAACAGGGGGACCCGGCTAGCAGCTTACTATGTTTATTTTTCTTAAATGATATTGTAGATAGTATAAACAGCAATATAAATGGTATATTAGCAATTGAAGAGCTACAAATATTCTTATTACTATTTGCAGACGATGCAGTCGTATTTGCTCACGATCCCGCTTCGCTTCAATCAATGTTGACCGATATTGAAACATATTGCAACGTATGGGGTTTACGTCTTAATATAAACACAACTAAAATCGTGATATTCGAAAATGGACGTCACACGTCTTATGATTTCTATATTTATAATTCACTTATAGAAGTTGTTACGTCATTTAAGTATCCTGGAGTTCATTTATTTAAAAATGGTAACTGGAATCGTACGCAAAAACGAGTAGCACAACATGCCTCGCATTCCATGCATAATCTGTTTATTGTTTACAATCAGTTAGATTTACCAGTTTCAAAGCAAACGCAATTATTTGACACTCTTGTCGCACCGATATTAAACTATTCTGCTGAAATATGGGGGTATCACTTGGGTCCAGATGTTGAATCCTTACACTCTAAATTCTGTAGAAAAGTTTTACATGTAAGACGCTCAACAAATCTGGATGCATTATACGGTGAACTTGGAAGAACTCCCATGTGTGTACGTCGTAAACTTTTAATGATTAAATATTGGATTAAACTATTAACTCTCAGTGATAGATCATTATTATTCAAAACATATAAAATGTTAAAAACAGATACTGATACTAGACTTACCTATAATAAAAACAACTGGGCTTATCAAATTAAAATTATTCTAGATCAATGTGGTCTAACATATCTTTGGCAGCATCAGTTTAATATGTTACTAAATTTTAATCAAATCAAACAAAGACTACTAGATATATATCAACAAAGCTGGTATTCAACATTAAATAACTCAACACGACTAGAAACATATTGTTTATTTAACCATTCTTTTAAATTTGAATCATATCTGGATATCATAACTGAAAGTAAATATAGAACAGCACTAACTAAATTTAGAACATCATCACATGATCTTTTTATAGAAAAGGGACGTTACTTAAATTTACCTAGGCACCAACGACTATGTACTCAATGCAATATGAATATGATAGAAAGTGAATTTCATTTTCTCCTAATATGCCCTAAATATACTGACTTAAGACACAAGTATTTTAAAAGATATTACTATACCTGGCCTACGTTACAAAAATTGACCAACCTTTTAACAGCCGAATCAAAAGAATTATTATTAAAACTGTCCAAATTTATTTACTTTGCAAATTTACTAAGAAAGTAACTTCATTACACAATTAAAATTATTTGTATTTGTTAAGCACTTCTCTGAAAATCCATGACTGTCTACTCATATATATTGTGTATTTGCTATAAGCATATGACTATGTTTTATGCAATAAATTATTGTTGTTGTTGTTTATATAATCTAATCAACATTTCCGTATATACTATTTTTACAAATATAATAGTAAATACTTACTGCTCGAAAACAGACAAATCGGCAAACATGAACAGCTCTATGATATTGTCGGTATTGGTTGCACGGCGATGTATGTCATGGTCTACAAACAGAAGGAAAGACTGACTAACTATACAGTAGACAAGAGTGTAGTTTGCGTTTATCTTCGCTACCCGTTGTCCATTTGAGCCACGCCTCCTGAAGATATTAGCCATTTTAGATTTTAGGAGGATAGTGCAATGATACAGAGAGATCCCCAGTCCAGAGTCTCCTTTGGTTCTTTTACGTGTCCGGTGTAAAGCAACGACACGAGACCTCGGTTGAAAGTTCCATCTGAAAGACTGTTAATTGTATTAGGGTCAGACGGGGGATTGAACCTGCAATCCAAAGATTACCAGTCCAGCGTGTTAACCACTAGGCTACAGATCCGTCTGTATTAGTAGACATGATCGGAAAGTAGTTGAGTTTTATTGTGCATAATACACAGAAGAGTGAAAAGCATACTTAATTCACCAATTAATTATATTAAGGTGAGTATTTGATTGACTGCGTCCATTAGCCGCCATGTTTCTATATTTCATATTGCTCCGTAGAGCTTCACGTTCATAGTGACGTTATTATCATTGTGCGTATTTTAATGGTCTACGGTTGATACAAATTATCTTAGCTCGATTGAGAAACTAGTTTTTATAGCATCTCGATTTAATCGCTCTCGTAGTTTATACAAATTTATTTTAGCCCCCTATGCGAAACGACTTTTAACAACATTATATTAATCGGTCTCGAGACCTCATTCCAATCCATCGTCACGAGGGAGAGAGATAAGAGGCAATGTGGGAATTAAGTGCCTTGCCTAACGACACAATCGTAACTGCTACATCTGGGCGCGAACCTAAGGCAATCGCTCTACCACAGCGCTAACACGACTTCCAAATCGGAAATATTTTCTTATTGTCTCACTGTCAACATTAATATTGAGATTGGACTCTTGTCTGTTTTGTTGTGGGTGAAATGAAAGACATTCTACTTGCTGATTGTTATGTGTGTTATCTCACAGATTGTTATGT
The DNA here is from genome assembly GCA_014843695.1 of Archivesica marissinica. Lineage (NCBI taxonomy): Eukaryota > Metazoa > Mollusca > Bivalvia > Venerida > Vesicomyidae > Archivesica > Archivesica marissinica. Next base: position 20,037,097 of record CM026404.1, read on the forward strand.
GTGTTATCTCACAGATTGTTATGTGTGTTATCTCACAGATTGTTATGTGTGTTATCTCACAGATTGTTATCTCACAGATTGTTATCTCACAGATTGTTATCTCACAGATTGTTATCTCACAGATTGTTATCTCACAGATTGTTATCTCACAGATTGTTATGTGTGTTATCTCACAGATTGTTATGTGTGTTATCTCACAGATTGTTATGTGTGTTATCTCACAGATTGTTATGTGTGTTATCTCACAGATTGTTATCTCACATATTGTTATCTCACAGATTGTTATCTCACAGATTGTTATGTGTGTTATCTCACAGATTGTTATCTCACAGATTGTTATCTCACAGATTGTTATCTCACAGATTGTTATCTCACAGATTGTTATGTGTGTTATCTCACAGATTGTTATCTCACATATTGCTATGTGTGTTATCTCACATATTGTTATCTCACAGATTGTTATCTCACAGATTGTTATCTCACAGATTGTTATCTCACAGATTGTTATCTCACAGATTGGTATCTCACAGATTGTTATGTGTGTTATCTCACAGATTGTTATCTCACAGATTGTTATCTCACAGATTGTTATCTCACAGATTGTTATCTCACATATTGTTATCTCACAGATTGTTATCTCACAGATTGTTATCTCACATATTGTTATCTCACAGATTGTTATGTGTGTTATCTCACAGATTGTTATCTCACAGATTATTATCTCACAGATTGTTATCAAATGAGAAAACATACATTGCACATATGTATTATTTATATATATTAACTATAATTATATGGACCATTCACAGTCTTTGAATAATTGTTTCAATTCCAGTTAATATGTAGCAGAGGCTGTGAATTCACAAACACCAATAACTAGTAGATATATTCTTTATTTCAGTCTCATCGTTGTACAATACATAACATATACACAACACATTATCGTGGCAAAGTACACCATTCATTATAAAATAATTATAAGAGACTAATCTAATCACAGATAATCAAACTATCACAGTCTATCGACATATTATTATATTTACATATTAAAACCGAGGAACAGTCGCTAATTGAAAATTAAATACTTATTAAAACCAGAAATTTTGAAATACTGAAATGGAAAAAAGCACTAATGCGCAATTAAGAAATGTTTTAAAAAATCAGTTATCAACCTCGATCAGATCGCGGTTGAACTAATTAGCAGCTGTTTCTCGGAATGGATAAGAGACACACACTGACTAAATCAAATGGATACATTATTTACATAAATAAAAGGTATGTAGTGTATTGTGGACTATGTTAAAACCACCTTTCATTTGATAAAATGTAATAGTGCAACATTTTTCAAAATTACCTTTGTTCCCGGGACATTAATAATTCTCTTGAAATCAATAGTGTCACTGATCAAATACAGTACATCTAGTAAAATAAATTTGTATAAACTTTAACTTTCGAATTCATTATTAAAAGTTTACCGTCTGTCGCCTGCCTCCTAACACGATGCACTTCGTGACTGTCGTCCTCGGAATGAATCAGCAGTTGTTCGTTGTCGTGTGCGAATCTACCATACTAAGAAATAAAACATAACACATTCCGGCATATTCCTATATATATGTTCACCATTATTTAATAATTGTAATAATTGTATTTAAACAGATACATCTTGTAGGAACATTTGTAGGAATGATTCATGTATAGTGGTGGAACCTATGCTCGGCGTATTCCTATGCTCGGCGTATTTTTTCCATTTACCTCCCTATTTAAAATATTTAAATAGTTTTAACCTATTTTCGCTGACAGAGGTGGAGCATGGTTCAATAACATTCCGCTGTGCGTACCGGTAGCCTAGTGCAACTGTCACCTGACTGGTTCAGTAGCCGAATATAAACAGACAACTTGTTGGGAAATATTTTTCCACCGAAATGTGCGGTTTATGAGCATTTCAGGTGGCTATCCGGAGTTGTAATATTGTTAGTTATTGATGGTACTAAGTCAAAATAATATATTCAACATATACCCATGCATAAATTAAAAAACATCCATGTACGCCGTGCATAGGTGCCCTAAAGTATCTAGTTCCCCATGGAAACAGGTGCTGTTGCGATAGCTGTATTTAGGCGCATGGTTACGTAATGAAGCTACAATTTTATGAAAGTTGTGTTCACGACTTAAGAAAATAATAATATACGGCAAGTGCATTTAACTTTTTTTAATGTAGGATTTACGCCGATCATAGGTTCCACGACTCTACGTATGAACTTTGAGCTTAAACAATGTGACTGTCACTATTAGAGCATGTGCTTCGTTGAATACACTCGATTCTCACTAATGCATCAACTGTTGGAGCCCAATATTGAGAATTATGTGAGATTAGTGTGGTTGCCCTATTTGGCGGATTGGAATTTTTCCGGGTAGTAGGTTTACGAATTACGGGAAAGGCTACACATACACTTTCATATTTTAGAATTATGGATTTTACTATCATGAGTGACGAAAATAATCCTTCACACATTGCGCTAATTTACCCATTATTTCGCATGTTTTGATACCATATTTGCCTATATTGTTTTCTAAAAGGACAAACCTCTAAGGCAAGTGCATATATTCTGTTTGGTGTCAGTATAAGGTCAAAATATGCGTCTTTAGCGCAATCATAATATACTTGTTTAACCTTACTACAAATAACGCACTTCATTGATAACAACGGAAGCACATGTACATGCAACATTTGCAATTAAGTTAATGTACAGTTTTCTTGAATGAATATGTGATAAATAGGATCTTATATTCGTGTTCATTTGTTATTGAATTTATTTAACACGCCTTCTAAAAATGTTAAAAATGCACAGACGCTATGGTTTAAGACAAGGAGAGGTAACGTCACCTATATTATTTGCTATGTTTGTTGATGACCTTGAACTATTTTTAGAAGATAATCCGCTAAGTGGTTTATCTATTGATGATATTACGTTTATTCTTATGCTATTTGCTGATGATATGGTCATTATGGGTAAAACGGTTTCTGAGATACAACACAGCCTGAATTTATTACAGGAGTATTGTAATACATGGGGCATGGAAGTAAACACTGTCAAAACAAAACTAGTGGTGTTTAGGAAAAGAGGAAATATACGATCAGATGAAAAATAGTCATATGATAATAAAGAAATCGCAACTGTCAACGATTTTAATTATCTCGGAACTGTTTTTAATTATACGGGTACATTCAATTTAAATCAAGAAACACTACCGGGAAAGGGGCTAAAAGCATTAAACGTTCTTATAAATAACACAAAGCAAATTGATTTTAAACCTACATTTGTATGCCAATTATTTTAATGCATTTGTCGGCGCAACATTAAACTACGGGGCGGAAGTCTGGGGATTTAGCAAATCGAAGGAAATAGGGCGCATCCACCTAAAGTTTTGTAAAACAGTATTGAATGTGAACACGTCTTCTTCTAATATGGCAATATATGGAGAACTAGGGCGGTATCCCATGTATATAAATAGGTATGTACGTATTATTAAGTTTTGGGTCAAGGTAATTACATCAGACAACATTATTATTAGTAAATTATATACGTGTATACTCAATGAATCTACAGAAAAAAATAACTGGGCAAAAAATGTTAAGTCACTGCTGGATAATTATGGATTCTCTTATGTATGGGATAATACTTCACTTGTAAATAAATATCAAAACCTTCCATATTGTCTTTAAAAATAGAATACTCGATGTGCTTAAGCAAACTTGGTTTCAATCTATATCTACAAGCACTGTTTTGAGTACATATGTACAGTTTAAGGATATATTTGAAATTGAGAATTATCTACAGGTATTACCTAAGAAGTTTAGAATTGCGTTGTCTAGGTTAAGATTATCGTCACATAAGCTATATATTGAAGCTGGTCGCTATGCACATCAGATGGTTGATATACCTCAGCAGCAATGTATCATGTGCAATACTGCAGATATTGAAGACGAATATCACTTTGTATGTGTCTGTACCCTTTACAGTAATCTAAGAAATACCTATATTAAAGCATACTATTCTAGACGACCCAGTATGTACACATTTATTGATCTAATGAAATCTGACAATGCTAAATTTTTAAGAAATCTATGTATGTTCATAATTGAAGCTTTCCTTTTAAGAAACTCTGTAATTAATCAAATAACTTAGATTGTTGTTATAATTAACACAATGCACTACTGCAAACTAGTGCAGCCTCCACATTCTACCATACGTTCTAACTATAGTGTTTAATATGTACGTAGAACTTTGCATTACGTGTCTCGATTGTTCGCATTTGTTGGTGGAAGTTCCACAATAATCATTAAAAGATAATACAAATTTAATTTCTTATTATATGGTATATGTGTATACGGTTTTTGAATATCAAGCTATGTGGATTGATCATCAGATCATGTATTATACTGTATGTGTGTCAAGAAACTGTGTATGGTTTACGACAATAAAATATTATGTCTGTCTGTCTGCTATTTTTATCGTATTTATAAGACTCGTCAAATAAACTCAATAACAAATAGTCATTTAATGAACTATATTTAATGCACTAATTAATATCTCTATTTCAGTGGAAAGCATAAAATAATTGTATTTAGTTTGTAGCCAAACATGTAATATCTATTTACTAGTTTTATGGACACTAATAAAATTGTCTTAATTTATTATGGCAAAACGTTTAGCCATTAACAAATAGTATTTTGAATATGGCAAAGAAATAAATATAACATATATACATGCAGTTGAATTGCAATTAATACACTGAGATTAAATAACATAAATATAACAATTAGCAATTAGTCAAAATATTAAATTATAATACAACACTTACAAACTTGGGATTAGCATTATATGCTTCCCGATGAACAACCACAATGTTCGAGTCACCGGAGTCATAGGCCGCAAAATTCTGAAATAAGGAAATATCTTCTAAGCATAACACATTTTATTATACCAATTTATTTTAGCTCGATTGCGATACAAGTTCTTACAATATATATTAATAACTCCCGAGACCTCATTCCTGATGGAATCCATCGCCCCGTGGGAGAAAGAAGAGGCAACGTGGAATTTAAATGCCTTGCATAAGGGTACACTCGTAACGGCTTCAGCGGGGCTCGAACTCCGGGCCGTTCGCACCTGAAGCGAACGCGTTACCACTGCGTTATCACGACTTCCACGTAAAAGGTTTGATGCATGAGTATTTGTATTCTCTGTTTTATTTAATGTTTTTTCGCATGCGGGTAATTACGGTCTAAACAGGAAAACCAATGCTTAACCCATTTGATTCTGGATACCATTCAAACAGTATTTGCAAAGAACATAGAGCCATATCAGCGTGACGTCTGATCAGGCTCTATGCTGTTTGCTATTTGCTATGTAGCAAACAACATAGATCATGATCAGCACACAGCGTCACGCTGCGGCAGAACTGGATCTATGTTGTTTGCAAAAGCGCTTAAATGTATCCAGATTGAAATGGGTTAAACATTTGAGTTTGCCTGAAGGATACACTACAATGTAACTGTACTGATTCATAGAGAAGCAAACATTAACTCTTACGTAGCTTTTCTCGTCCTCAAATAATCCGGATGGAAGGATTCTAGATACATCAAATAGATCTTCGCTCAGCATGTCCGTCGCCTCATCATCTCGGCTTAAGTTCAGATGAACAAGAGTGCCTTGATTATGAAGGTACACGTCAATGACGTCAGGAAATCGTTCGTCACCATTGAATTCTACATGATGTATTGATACGAGGTCTGTCCAAATAATAAATTTATATTTCTATATATATTGTTCAAACAACCCGGGTTGCATTGGTGAGAAGCGAGCGCGCTAATCGAACAAGTATGTGTGATTACATAAGGACAATGCAAAAGTCACATATTTAAAGTAGCTTTATATTTCAAACAATGCTCTAAGAACTATCATTAAATTGCAACATACCGTTGTCAAACTCTGCAGCTCCAACAAGAATCGCCGGTAATATAAAACTTAAAATAAAATTCTTCATATTGTCTTCGAACGTCTTCTATCAACTAAACATTTAACTGTATGAAACATAATATCTACAAAAAGTTAGAATCATATTAATACAATACAGCCTTTGGGGACACATTTTCAATTATAATCGAGTTTTTATCATAATTATCTATAACGGTATAGACTTGAAAATAATGATGACGTCTTTGTTAATTAAATATTATGATTACTAAATAGACAGAAGTTCGAGATACATACTGGGGACAGGACTTCCGGTCAATATTTGAAGTTTGTTATGATTTTCACTGAGACATTTGTAGGATTTTAGACAGTTTATTTGGGATTGCACGTTACTATGTTTATATGGACTTGTGTGTAAATGTTGTGTTTATATGGACTTGTGTGTAAATGGTGTGTTTATATGGACTTGTGTGTAAATGTTGTGTTTATATGGACTTGTGTGTAAATGTTGTGTTTATATGGACTTGTGTGTAAATGTTGTGTTTATATGGACTTGTGTGTAAATGTTGTGTTTATATGGACTTGTGTGTAAATGTTGTGTTTATATGGACTTGTGTGTAAATGTTGTGTTTATATGGACTTGTGTGTAAATGTTGTGTTTATATGGACTTGTGTGTAAATGTTGTGTTTATATGGACTTGTGTGTAAATGTTGTGTTTTTTACTTGGAGGACTTTGAGGTGAAGTTATTTTGAATTTGTGCATTTATACACGTTTGCTTTACACCTGTCGTCTTCATGTGTGGCTATTTATAGACTATACCTGTACTCTATCACTTACTGGCCTTTCTTTACCTGGAGGACAAATATAATTGGCGATTCGTCACGCTTGGTTCGGCAGCACACATAGTATGGCGACTAATTATAGCGGATCTGGTTGCGATAATAGTGAGGCTGCAGAGTACGTTGAAGCAATAATGTCTTCACAACAGGCTACACGAGTAACAACACCTGTACAAAATGGGCGGAAACGTAATGCCTCAGAGCCATGTAATACAGATTCAACAGTGAAAAAACACGTGTAACGGCAAAAGCTAAACGTAACCTTAATCAGCCAGTGCCGTCCGAGTCAGTTCTATCAGTCGAACACTTGATTGTCAAGCTCACTGCAGACATGCATATGCAGTTTAGTGCTATGAATGAACGTATGGATAAATTAGAATCCAGTTTAGAGCAGAGGATTTCAAACAAGGTAGCTCAAATAATCGACAAGAGGGTACCTACAGAACTTAGTCGTATTTGCAAGGATGTTGACAGTCGATTGGAATCCTTTAAAGAGGAAATAAAGTCCGACATCTCCGCTGACCTTCACGATGTTAATGACAAAGTGAGGGTACTATCAAATGGCGTACCAGTCAACTCGGGTCAAACGGATGTGAGCCTCAACATTGTTATAAGAGGTCTGCCAGAATCTTCAAATGAAAACACCAGTGTTAAAGTGAACTCACTTATCCGGGACGGTCTTAAGGTTAGTGATGTAACCTTTAGTAAGGTTGAAAGGAAGAAATCATCATCATCAATACCTGGTATTGTGATTGTTAAATTTAAGTCAGACGATGACAAACGAAAAGCGATGGTGAAAAGTCTAACCTGGGTGATAGTCGTCAATACAAGGATGTTTTCATTCACCATGACCAATCACATATTGACAGGCTTATGGCTAATAACTTTCGCACCATCTTAAGTGCCATGCAACAACATGATTTTACGGTTAGAGGCTCTCGTGTTGTACGAGTAAATAGTGATACACCACGTGAGCAAATGAATCATCGGTCATCGGATCGGGAACGTGACTCTTACTCAGGTAGTGATCGAGGGCCAAGTTACGGTGGAAACCGTGGTGGTAATCGCGACGGTTGGAACAGAGTAGACAGTCGTGGCAGGCACTACAATAGAAGGAATGGAGGTGGACGGCGTGGTGGTCGTAATTAATATAAAACCGGTTTTTGGAATGTTCGTGGCTTTAATATGAATCCTGATTCTGATAATTTTTTATTAAGATCTTCTTGTATTTTACAGTATAACTTTGATATATTAGCTTTAGCTGAAACTCATTTAATATATGATAATGTTTTAACTGTTGAAGGTTACCGCTGGTTCAGTCATAACCGGACATAGAAATGCCAGGTCAGGGTCTGGTGGTGTTGGATTTTTAATTAAAGATACACTATGTGATATTTTTGATATTTCTGTTTTGAGTGATTCACATGAAGATATCGTTTGGCTCAAAATGGTTCACAAGTTTGAGCAGTTCACCTTGATGCCATGTGTCTGTTACTTGCCACCAGAAAATTCATCTCGCTATTTTAACGTAAACACCTTTTATGATTGCCTTTTGACAGATATCTATGCTTTTCAGAATGATGGTATGATATATGTATGTGGGGATTTCAACAGTCGATGTGGGGGATTAGACGACTTTATTGCGGGCGTAGATAATATACCGCCTCGTAACATTATGGATTTCACAACTAACTTTTATGGAGAACTGTTCGTTGATTTCTTGATAAACACAAATATGTGTATGCTTAATGGTAGAGGTTCTTCGAATAATTTTACCTCCGTGTCTGTTAAGGGGTCGTCTGTTGTTGATTACTGTATTGCTACTCATGATAATTTATGTAACATGATTGATTTTGAGGTTGTTTTAACATCACAACTAATAAATACATCTGGTGATATCCGGGTCTTAGCACCAACTTGTATACCAGATCATTCATTGCTGTCATGGAATATTGTTAGTGATACCAGTTCATATCATACGAAAGATATTTCAAATGAGGGTACGTCTTATAATAGATTTGCTCTTAGTAATGTAAATAATTATTTCATGAATAGTCCTTCTGCTGTGTTACAGATAAATAACGTCATTCAAAAACTAGAACAAGGTTTTCGTTCGCAGAATGATATTGATCTCGTATATGAGGACTGGTGTAATGTAGTGAAACAAAACATGTATAAATATATTCCTTTCAAAACTATAAAGAGTGGGTGCAGGAATAAAAAGCGTAAACCTGGTAAATCTTGGTGGAGTGACAATTTAACTAACTTATGGTCTAATCTATGCATTTTGGAAGGTAGATGGTTAAATTGTTCCCATCGTAATGCTAAATTAAAATTCAAAACTGAATATGTTCAAGCACGTACATTTTTTGATCGGGAAGTACAAAAGGCTAAACGATATTATTGGTATTCCATGCAAAACGAACTTCTAACAGACTGTAATGTGGACCAGACTCAGTTCTGGAAGTCGATCGGGAAAATTGGCGTAGGTAATTGTAAGAGTAAGCAAATACCGATGAAAGTTACCTTAGAAGATGGGTCTACTTCTACTTGTGTCGATGATGTTCTATTTAAGTGGAAGAATGATTGCAGTTCTTTATTTAACAAAGACAGTGTAAGTGAGCCCGTGGCTACTGAAAATAGTAATAATATTGATGATGGTGTACCATTTAATGAACATATTTCTTTGTTAGAGGTCAAGAAGGCCGTAGATAATGTCAAACGTGGTAAAGCTTGTGGAGTAGACGAACTTCCATCGGAAGTATTAAAAAATGGTACCACTATATTGTTTCTGCATGCCTTATACAATATATGCTTTGAGAATGGTATTACTCCATCATTATGGAATAGATGTATTATTAATCCAATTCCAAAGTCTACAACAGCTGATCCTACAGACCCCATGTCTTATAGAGGCATTTCTCTAGCTTGTACAACATACAAGATGTACTGTAATATATTGAATGATAGATTGAGTTCTTGGGTTGAAGACAATGGCATTTTGGCAGATGAACAGAATGGTTTCCGTAAGAAGAGAAGCACTTCCGATCAAATTTCGTCTTTAGTTAATTTAGTTGAAACACGAAAGAAACTTAAGCAATGTACTTATGCAGCTTTTATAGACTTCCGTAAAGCTTACGATTTCATTAATCGTTCTAAATTATGGACAAGATTAAATGATATAGGTATTTCTGGTAAAATGGTTCTAGCCATAAAGTCACTCTATTCATCTGTCGCCTCTTGTGTTAGAATTAACTCATTTAAAACAGACTGGTTTAATGTTCATTGTGGATTGAGACAAGGCTGTGTGTTATCACCCGTGTTGTTTAATTTATATATCAATGACCTAGCTGTATATCTTACGTCCTTTGATATTGGTATTAATATAGATAATGAAAAGGTTTGCATACTCCTATATGCTGATGACATTGTTTTACTAGCTAAAGATGAATATGACTTACAAATTTTGCTAAATGCTCTGAACGATTGGTGTTGTCTTAAGGACATGTCAATTAATGCCGATAAGAGTAAGATAGTGCACTTCCGTCCAGATAGCCGGGCGAGGTGTGAGCATATATTTAAATGTGGAAATGAACAGTTATCCGTTGTTGACAGATATACATACCTCGGTGTTGTTCTTCAGGAACACATAGATTTTAATGTTACAGCTAAGATGGTTGCTCAGAGTGCAAGTCGTGCGTTAGGATTATTGATAGCTAAATGTAAAATTTCGGGAGGGGTACCGTATAATGTAGTCACCAAGCTATACGACACTGTTGTTTGGCCTGTAATTGCTTATGGTGCCTCAATATGGGGGTATAAATCCTTTCCTTGTATAAATGCTGTCCAAAACCGTGCTATGCGGTTTTATCTTGGTGTCGGCAAGTATACACCCAATGCAGCCGTTTTCGGTGAAATGGGTTGGCAACCTCCCATTGTCCGTCAATGGAAAAAAGTTTCTACTTTTTGGGTACGAATTTCCAATACAAATAACTCGAGATTGAACAAACGAATTGCACTTTGGGCAAACGAGAAATCTGCTTCCTGTAAAAACTGGTTCTATTTTGTTAAGAAACATTTTACGGATATTGATTTTGCAGAATTTTGTAACTTATATGCTCCAATTTCTAAGCCTCATTGTGTCGAATGTGTGGGAAAATTTGGTATGAACAAATATATAACAGATTGGTATGCCTCTATAAATAGCAGTCATGGTACTACTGGACGAGGTCGTAGCAAATTAAGAACGTATTGTAAGTTTAAACATGTATTTGAACCTGAGGAATATTGTAAAATGATTTTACCTACACGACACAGGTCGGCATTTAGTAAATTTAGATGCGGTGTTGCACCAATCCGTATAGAAACCGGAAGGTATGAGAATTTAAGATTAGACGATCGTAAATGTCCCTTTTGTAATGTGATAGAAGATGAACATCACGTTTTATTGGAATGTGCCATATATAATGATCTTAGAACTTTACTATTGCAGAAGGCAATATTAGCTGACCATAATTTCTGTAATATGACAAAACGTGATCAATTTCTATTTCTATTCAGTAATCAATCAGTGATAAGACTTTGTGCCAAAACCTGTTTTAATATACTACAGCGTCGTTACTTTTACCTTTGTAAATAATTCCCTTTTTGTGTTAATTACTATATATCTATGATTTTTACAGACTACAAGAAGCAGCTGCTAATTAGGTCATTCTCGATCTGATCCTGGGTGATAACTGATTTTGTAAAATATTTCTTAATAGCGCACTAGTGCTTGTTTTTCGATTCAGTGTTTTATACCATTTTGTTTTATTTCGTATTTAAATATAAATTAGCAACTGTGTCTTGGCTTTAGAATGTAAATAAGCATTAACTAATAGTAGTGTGGGATTTTATAATGTGATATGTTTTGTTGCAATATGTCTCTTATAATTCTATTCAGAATGGCTATGTACTTTTAATCTGATTATTTACATTTGTGTTTGCATTACATGTATGTACATAGATGAGACTTTAATACAGATTAAAACTACTGTACTGTATGGCCAATCAGTGGTATGGCTACACCAGAACAGAACTCCACAGGAATGCTAGAGCAGGTTCAGGAGAAGTTGGTTTTTTCATTAAGAACTCTCTTGCTTCTGATTTTAACATATCTATTCTAGATAATGTGCATGAGGGTATTTTATGGTTACAAATATCACACAAATACAGTGATCTTAGTCGCATACCTTGCGTATGTTACTTACCACCAGCAAACTCGTCTAGATATACGGATGCTAACGCCCTTTTCGATACTATTTTGATAAAGGGCTTTTATATATGTGTGGTGATTATAACAGCCGTTGTGGTAATCTTGATGATTTTATAAAAGGAATTGATGATATATGTGACCGTGAAATTATAGATTTTACAGTAAATCGATATGGGGAATTACTAACAGATTTCCTCATTAATACAAACATGTGTATTTTGATTGGAAGAAATTCTATGTTTCACTTCGGTTTCAACCAAAGGACCATCTGTTGTTGATTATTGTTTAGTAAATCACAGTTCTTTAAGCAAAGTTACCGACTTTTCGGTTAAAAGTACATCTGATTTGATAAAAGAATCTGGTAATGTGAATGTATTAACTCCTATTGCTATTCATTAATTACATGGGGCATCAAGTTGGATCTTTGTGAAGATTATATAGATCAAAATACATTTAACAATGCTAGTCATCCAGAGCCATTTGACAAATTTGATCTTACTTGTGTTCCTGGTAATTTTATGACTGAAACAGGTACTTTGTCTCTAGTTAATGCAACTATTTCAAAATTGGAGTGTAGTTTTAGAACTCAATCAGATATTGATGAAGTTTATAGTGAATGGTGTAAAATTATTAAGCATAATATGTATCCTTTTCTGCCATACAAAACGATTTCTTATGGATTGTCTAATAAAAAACGACGCCCGGGTAAACCGTGGTGGTCAAAATGGTTGACTGACATATGGTCAGAAGTATGTGAAGCAGAGCGCTTATGGTTACGATGTTGTAATAGAAGTGATAATTCACACCTAAACTCAAATAATGTTTCAAAACGTAAAATGTTTGATAGTGCAGTACAGAGAGCTAAACGATTTTATTAGTTTTCAATTTAAACGCAACTTTTGAATGATTGTAAAGTTGACCAGATCATTTTTTGGAAACCCATTGGGAAAATCGGTGTTAATTTCACTAATAAAAAGTTGATACCAATGGAAGTTGCATTGGCGGATGATTCAGTATCATTCAATGTAACAGATGTTTAAATGGCTCTCTTTTTCGTAGTACATGTAGTCCAGATAGCTCATTTGATAACAATTTGTATGTTAATCCAGACGATATTTAGCTTTATATTGAGCTCATTTAATCATCAAATTTCTATTTTTGAAGTTCAGAAAGCTATTGATGGTGCCAAAAGAGGTAAAGCCTGTGGTATTGATAATATTTCAGCCGAGGTTCTCAAAAATGACACTGCCCTTTCATTTATCCATGTGGTATTCAATGTTTGTTTTAACAACGGTATTGTACCTACCATCTGGGGTAGATGTATCATTAACCCTATACCTAAATCTACAACCACTGACCCACGTGATCATATGTCATATAGGGGTATATCGCTTGCATCATCAATGTATAAATTGTACTGTTCTATTTTAATCAATCAATTATCAGCATGGGCTGAGGAAAATGATAAGAATGAGGATGAACAAAATGGTTTTAGAAAGTCTAGAAGCACTATTGATCATTTCTCATCGCTTACAAACATTCTAGATACACGTAAAAAGCATAAAAATCCACGTTCTGTGCATTTATTGATTTTCAACAAGCTTACGACACTATTGATATAAATGTTCTTTGGAAGAGACTACTAGAAAATGGAATTAACGGTAAAATGTTTAAGGCCATAACATCACTGAATCTTGTGTAAGAGTTAATTCTTTCAAGACAGAGTGGTTTAATGTTAGTTGTGGTCTTAGACAGGGTTGTATTATATCCCCACCTCTGTTTAATTTGTTTATTAATGACCGTACAGTTTATCTGAAATCATTTGATATTGGAATATATGCTGGCGATGAAAAGATATGTATATTGCTCTATGCAGATGATATTGTCCTTCTAGCCGAATCGGAGTCTGATCTACAAATATTATTAGATGCTTTGAATAAATGGTGTATTTTAAATAAAATGAATGTCAATGCCTCAAAGAGTAATATTGTACATTTTCGTCCTAAATCGGTACAGAGAACAACCGTCAATTTTATATGTGGTATTAAATTAATACAAGATAGGTATATGTACCTTGGTGTGTCGTTAAGTGAACATGTGGATTATAACATAATGACTAAAGCAGTAGCTCAAAGTGCTGCCGTGCCCTTGGTCTCTTAATTGCCAAATGTAAAGATCTAGGGGGTGTCACCTATGACGTATATACCAAACGTTATGAGTCTACAATGCTGCCTGTTATAAATTACAGTGCACCAATATGGGGCTTCAAAACATTTTCATGTATAGATTCAGTTCATAGCAGAGCAATAAGGTTCTTTTTGGGTGTAGGCAAATACACTCCAAATACTGCCATGGCAGGAGAAATGGGTTGGAAGCCGAATGGTGTATGGCAGTGGAAACGCATATGTTTATTCTGGTCCAAAATATCGTCAATGGATACACATCGTATGAACAAACGCATAGCACTTTGGGTGGCTTCTAAGGCAAATGTTTCATGTAAAAATTGGCATTACTTATTTGTAAAAGTATTTAATGAAAATAATTTAAGTATGTTTGCAAATATTACCGAGCCTAAGCCATCATCATTAGTATTCTCAATGGAAATTAAACTAATGGCTAGATTCAAAATAAACTGGTTTACATCTATTAATAGAGATGATGGTATATCGGGTGGGGGTAGAAATAAATTACGGTTGTATAAGCTATTTAAAACAGAATTCAAAGTAGAAGACTACTGTATGATGTTTTTACCTATTAGTCATAGAGCTGCTTTGAGTAAATTTCGTTGTGGTGTTGCACCAATAAGAACAGAGACGGGCAGGTACGAGAATCTGAGTGTAGATCAAAGGAAATGTCCATTCTGTTACTCCGTTGAAAATGAACTACATGTTATTTTGCAATGTTGTACGTATGAAGATATTAGGTTACCGCTTATTAGAAAAACAATGGGTATTTATGGTAATTTTATTAATCTTTCTGATTCAGAAAAGTTTCTTTTAATTTTCTCCAGCAAAGACCTGATAAGATTATGTGCCAACACCTGTTTTGAAATTCTTCACAAACGACGGGTTTTGACGTGTACATAAAATCAGTGTGCTATGCAGTTCATAGATTGTAATATATATATATTTAGCATGTAAATAATGTATCTCAATTGTTTCTTAATACTATGAATACTTTTTTATTGCCAACTAAATAGTCTATGCTAATCAGTTCACCATTGATCTGATCAGAGGTGATAATTGCTTTTTATACCATTTTTTAATTAATAAGCGCGTTAGTGCTCTTTTTCAATATCAGTGTTTTAATAGCTATTTTAAGCACTTCTTAGATAAGATTAGCGTAGGCAATTTAGATTTAATAAATTTATATCTAAGAGTAGGTCTTGTTTTGAACCGAGAATCTCACTGATAGCGGTTGCACATGGTGATGGTGGTGACATGACTGGCATTACACCGGGGATGTTCACATATATGGTCCCTCACGCCACATTTTGCGGCTGTGGTGTAATGGTGGCAATGTGCTCGTCACCATTTTGACGATTGACTTCTGTCGGTCTGGATCAACCTATATAGCCTCTAGTTTTAAGAAACTTATATGTTGAATCGTGTTATATTGTGAATTGTTACTGTTACTGTCTCTTATAATTCATTATTGAGTGCATCGATATGTTTTTATTATATTGAATGTTGTTTGTTGTACATTGAATCTGATGAGACGTAAATAAAGAATAAAATCTAAAATCTAATTGAAATATTCCGCGATATCTTCGATAACAATTTATATATAAGTTAACATAATTATATTCATTTTCAGTTCATTATATTTATTGCATTCAATATGACAACATATTTGTAGCAAACAATACATACACAAATACAATGCAAAAGCATGGTTTGTTTATGATAGTGTCATCCCTAGAGAAATAAATGGAATATATGTACATTTGTATACAAGAAACATTATAGAAATGCAAGAAATATATTTCAAAATATCCCAAAATCATAATATACAAATACATTTAAACTCGTAAACATTAATATAGAATAAAAAGTAAAACGTAAAGTATTTGTTTATTATGGTGTCATCCCTATTTAAAGAGCCAGCTATTTCTGAATTATGCGACACCTCTTTTTATGAACATCAGTACTACCCGAATCATATGCTTGTATATCAGGCGCCCGGCTGGTAGGCAATTGGTAAACATTATTTAACTAGCTGGCGGCTCATCAACCGGTCATATCAGAACGAATCCCGTACGCTTTAACCACTAGGCCACGGAGTCATATTTTTATTCGAAGAAGTCATATTTTAATGTATCATGTGATCATTTATGTCATACCAACTCGAAATGCGTGAAAACAAATGTCACATATATGAATTTCGTCTACATGAGAACGTTTCTAGGTAGCTCTAGAAAAACAAACCCTAGTAGATTTTGTTCAACTAGTACACCAGTTGGAAGTTCAACTTTTGTTTAATCATATGTTATTGCAAATCAATAGTAAATATGTCATACAC
Source organism: Archivesica marissinica (assembly GCA_014843695.1). NCBI lineage: Eukaryota > Metazoa > Mollusca > Bivalvia > Venerida > Vesicomyidae > Archivesica > Archivesica marissinica. Next base: position 20,053,691 of record CM026404.1, read on the forward strand.
AAACATATAGCATGAAAATGCAAACGGTTTGGGCCACACGTTATAGCAACATTAGACAACGGCCCGCACCAGAAAGTCAAGGTAACGTTTGATTAAACTAAATTACTACGGTTCTTGAAAATAGTACGCAAAATAGAATGAAAATAAAACGGATTCAAGGGATTAGAGAGAAAAAAGACAAACCTATCAAAACATGATAGGGAGCTATGTTGCGTAGATTGATACATGTATTTCACGATTCCACCTTTTACAACAACAACAACAACAACTGTTATTATAATCAGGTCACATATTACAGATGAATTTCGTTTTTAGGAAGTGGGTAATATACAATATTGGGGACAGGATAACTGCAAGAATGCATTTTAAATCAATAAGTGTTATGTAATAATATAGTTACAATATTACAAAGCATTGATTTAATGAGTAATATAATTTAACGAATTTACAAGCAGAGAAGATTCAATTCTGCATTCACATGTGTATATAGACTACACAAAGGCACAAGTTAAAAGACTGTACCGATATACACAATACCTAGCATTATATACACATGCAACAACGGTGTCTATATATACACACACAGAAAATGAACTGGTTGAATGTGGTCTGTAATAACTACTAATACCAATATGGCCGAAGAAACATACTTTGGTAAGTATTACCTGTAACTATTTATAAGTTTATATACATGGCTTAAAGTGGCGCAATAAAGATAGCAGTAGCATGTATATAATATATAGTACTAGATAGTTATTCCTATACGGGTCTTAAAATATTTGATCACGTCGCTGGCAAGATTAGCTATATTAATTAGTACTTGACGTGATTTAGACGAAAACAATTCTTGGATTTCATAGCATTCGGTCTATTATAGTAGTATCTAAGCAGAAATCGTTTTCTTGTGGAAGAGAAGAAAGGACAAATAAACATGTAATGAAATTCATCTCCGATTTCGTTAAGTTGGCACTCATTGCCTTTACGCTCTTCGTATGGTAGATGTGAATTTCGCCATCTACCAATTTCCACTGGGAGCCTGTGATTCCCTGTTCTAAAATGTAAAAGGGAAATGCGCTGTTTTTGTAGTAAGATGGTTAAGTATGATTCTAATTTGGCGCATTTAAACATTCTATAATTTAGCCCCTTGGACGAATTAAAAAGTTGACTATTCCACTTTTGGAAAAATTGATCTACTAGTGTTCTCTTAATAATTTTGTCAACGTTCTTTAAATTTAGAATATTTTGGTTGGTTCATATATAGGTATTTCCGGTCATGTTAAGAATACATTTTATAAATTTTAGCCATTTATGATCTATTGTTAAATAAAGCATATTTTCGTAGCAAATACGTGATATTTTTTGACAGCTTCCAGATACTAATATACCCCAAAACTTTCTACTTTTAATAATTATTTCAAGCGGGTACCCAGTTCCCCATATAACATGTATATTGGTGTACCTATTTTGCTAATTGTTATTTTTCTAAGGAAATATGTATGCATTTTTTCAATGATATCTAAATTTGCTTTTGCCCCAAGAAAACTACCAGATGACGAAAACAGTATCCCTAAGTATTTGTATTCCTTTACCATTTCTACTGGTTCTCCATTCAAGTGAAATTTAAACATTGCTGGTTTGTTAGTCCCAAAGACTATTATTTTAGTCTTACTCATATTGATCGTCAATTTCCATTTTTTTTTACAATAACTATAAAATTCATTACGTAAGTTTTGGAATACATCAGGGTTTTCATTGATGATGATGGTATCATCTGCATAAAGTAATACAAATAACTTTAAATATAAATCTATATCTACATCAAGTTGTTCAATAGTAATTCCTTTGTTATGTATGGCTAAATGTGACTCATAGTCGTTGAGGTAAATAGAAATACGAATTGGGGATATATTTCCCCTTGTCTAACCCCACATTAACTCTTGAAGAAAGGCGATATTTGATTGTTAACAGAGACAAAGGATTTAATATCTTGGTACATATTGATAATATCTTGGAATAGTTTACCATTTATGCCGGTTTTGAGTAGCTTACTCCAGAGCCCAACCCTCCATATTTTGTCGAATGTTACCGACAAATGTATGAAGGAGCAACATAGTTTCCTCTTTTGCGTTCTCATTTTATCTATTAAAATTTTTAAGGTAAACATATGTCAGATGTTGACTATTTAGCTCTGAAACCAGCCTTTCATTGAGGATATTATTAATATGTAGAAAGGTGTTAATACGCTCATTTAAAATAGCCGTAAAAAGTTTCCCAAGGCAACTTAAAATAGTAATTGGTCTACCGGATTTAAAGACGAACCTTTCTTTTTCTAAATTGGTTTGATTGTTCCGATTTACCAAGAGTCAGGCAAAATACCTGAATCTAATATTTTATTAAAATAATCGCAATAAATTGGAATCATAAATTCTGTTGTACACTTTAAATACTCGTTATATATGTAATCTTGTGGTGATGCTGCTTTGGAGTTATTAGAGTTATTTATTATTTTAATTTCTTCTTCATTCGAGATTTTTCTGTCTAAAATATCGTTATTATCAGAGCTAAGGTTTGTATAAAAATTATCACTCTCATCATTATTTTCGTCACAATTTAAAATTATTTATATCAGGCATATGTTGGGCATAGATGGAGAATTGTTAAAATTGTTTAATATTTTCCAAAATTCTTTTGGCTGCTTAGTGTGCATGTCTCTTAGGTTTTGTTCATTTCGCGTTCTATGTTTACGAATGTATGTATTAATAGTCTGCTTATATACTTTACTGGCCAGATTTAATTCGCGTTTGTATTGATCATTTTTATGTAGATTATAATTTCTCCGTGCGATATGATATCTTCGTCTCGACTTGTTGCACTGAGGCCCGAACCATAATTTATTATTAGGACAGAACAGATATTTTTATTAAGACTTGTACATGGTACATCGTCAAATACATAATTATATACAAATATATATGATGTAAATATATACAACAATTTTATCGTGGTCATGTGGCATATAGAATCTAATAATAATAAGAAAATGCATCTAATTATGAGGATGAACAATAATTAGTGCTGATATTGGATTTATGTCATATTATTTAAGAGTGTTATTTTAATGTCAACTGCTTTATTATAGAATAAAGCTAAATTATATAGGATATTTCTTTTATTAAGATTGCAACAATTCAATAAACTTAAGCATATTTGGTCTTACAAAATAATATTTCTTTATGTAAAGTTTTCTCAAATCTGAATAGCACGGGCAAACAAGTATAACATGATATTCGTCTTCTAGGTCGTGTGTATTGCAACACAAACAATAGCGTGCCCATCCGAGTAGATTGGATCGACATCGATAATTTGAAAATCGGAAAATTGTTGAAAGCAGTTACTTGTTGCTATGACATAGTCTATTATAGAAGTACCTCTAAATGTACACACATCTGTAGAATCGCCAATACGCCCGTTTGCAATGAAGAAGTTATTGCATTTGCACATTTCCAACACTTTGAGTTTGAGATTGAGTTTGTTTTCGGGTCTTTCGAGTATCTTCGCAGCGGAGAATTGTGTGTTGCTGAATCTTCAGCACAATTGAATTTACTCAAAATATCATTATCATAATTAAAATGATTAACCAGAAAATCGTCAAACACAACATAATCAGATAAGATGGAGGTGTGGCCATTGGCATCCCCAATACGAATACAATATGTATCATGAGTGGCTACATTTAGTAGATACATCACTTTCAAAAGCAAAGAACTCATCTTCGTTGTAATTACGGGACTGTGATGGTGGTATGTACATTGCACCAAATATCAAACAATTATCAATGCCATTACCTTTAAATTTCAGCCAGAAAATGTATTCATTTTTTGAATCAATAAATTCAACATGTTTAGACAATATGTTCTTTACAAAAAACCAATACCACCCGACTTTCGTACTTCGTACGTAGGCATCAGTCCTGGGTTTAGAATAAAATGTATAGCCAGGTATATTTATAACATCATGCGCATCTAACTTTGTTTCAACTATACATAACATATCGTAACTCTGTACAAATTCTATGAATTATGGGTAATTACACCTGCCTTTAAGTCCGTATACTTTTAAACTTCCAACCTTCCTAAACCAAAATTTACTTACACTAACATTAATGTGCTATGCGATTTCGTTTGATTTACGTCATTATTCGGAGTACATGTACTAGGTTTATATACCGTTTCACTGTATGTAACATTCCTGTTAGAATTATATAACGGGATATTTTTAGATAATAAAACAGATTTATCGGAATATAAATCGCATGGAATGGTATTCTGTTGAACATCAGTTAATGCTGAAAAATGACAGTGTTCACACATTATTACCTGTGAAGAACAAGGCAGTCTATGTACTAGACACTCACCTAAAATAATGACAGTTTCATGTAATAACTTGCAGATAAAATGTATCTACATAGCAAAAACGCATGTAGAAATTTGGCATTGTGTAAGACATTGCAATTACAACATCACAACTTATAACCTTAACAGTAGACACACTGGGATTGAATGCAACGCATACATTTATACAATAGAAAAATCGCATGTCTCCCCAATGATGGGTGTTCGAGTTGGACAAAGAACTTACGGTGCCGATGCTGCAGCCCAGACTGACATGTAGGGTTGGAATTGATGTACTTATCACTCCTACCAATTATATTGCTCAATCCCTCTAAACAGTTTTTCGGGATTTTTCTGCTTTATTAGATTATCAACCATTTACGGCCATTTGAACATTTTTATACGTGCTTCATCCCCAAATCACTGTGTTGCATTCCACCATGCTTGGCATGAAGCATCAGTAGTATGTCTTGCTGTGCATATTTTAAACCCCGTTCTGGTTGGGTGATTTTATCTTATTATGAACAATTTTGTTTAATTACATTTATGTTCTGTTTGTTTCTGGAGAATAAAGTCGCACCAACAGCTCTGGTCATATCGCGACTCTCCGGCTACGAAAACCACAGGTGCAGCTCCTATCAGTATGATATGCTCGGACCTACACCCGGGTAGAACCACCAGCTAGATATGGTCATCGCATGAAATAATTCCGACACCCCATTGGGATTCGAACTTACAGTGGTGAGGGTGGAGTGCTTAGAAGTCAACGACCGTAACCACTCTACTTACATGCATATGCACTCGGTTAAGTGTTTTATCAGCAATATGTTGGTTTAAACATATTTATTTATCAGGATACATGTAATATATATTGCGAAATATACAGAAACATACATTTATATCGTGATATGTGGATTGAACTGAAAGCTTAAGGTAATTCTTTCCACTGCGTACTAGATGTTAGTACCAGGTATATATGGCAATTTTAATAACTTTGCGTAATATCGAAAATGACCAGAACTTAAATATTTTTTCATTCAAATTGGAAGTGCATCGAAACGCTTATAAATATCTGCAAACAATATGTTGATTTCGTGTTTCATGGATCGTATCGTATCGTTCAGTAATGACGTGAATGTTTGGGCAGCTAAAACAAAATTATATATGGAACCGAATACATTTTTATTTCAAATGCTGTTGCAATATTGCTACAATATCGACTAATTGTATGCTCATGATGTTTGGACTAGCTGGACCTGCCAGTTCGAGTCTCCATCACGATACACTTCCGCAGTCACGCCAGTATCTGTGTCATCCCAACCGCGTTTCTCACTGATGATGGTAGTAGGACCAGGGACGTAATTCATATCACAACCGTCGGGTACAAACCTAGGAATATTTTAAGATAATGGTTTTATATTTCACACAGGACAATACACATACATACTCCCTATTACAACCAATACGCAAAAGCCTAGCAATATATAAATGCTTTGAGTTAGTTGTACGATATTTAAGAGAGCCCAGTGGAAGATATGCTCAGCTAAATGGGTTGCACAACCGCGTTTCTCACTGATGACTGTAATAGGACCAGGAACGTAATTCATATCACAACCGTCGGGTACAAACCTAGGAATATTTCACACATACGTATGTCCTATTATAACCAATATGCAAAGGCCTAGCACTATATAAATGCTTTGAGTTAGTTGTACGATATTTAAGAGAGCCCAGTGGAAGATATGCTCAGCTAAATGGGTTGCCCAACCGCGTGTCTCACTGATGACTGTAGTAGGACCAGGAACGTAATTCATATCACAACCGTCGGGTACAAACCTAGGAATATTTCACACATACGTATGTCCTATTATAACCAATAGGCAAAGGCCTAGCACTATATAAATGCTTTGAGTTAGTTGTACGATATTTAAGAGAGCCCAGTGGAAGATTTGCTCAGCTAAATGGGTTGCTCTATCAAAATAAAGCATTTAGTGACTTCTTTCTTACTAAAATTAGGTGTTTTAAACATAGGTAGCTGATTGGATAGATACGTCACATGTAACTCTGACATATATATATATTTATGACACGCATAAAATGTTTTATGTACGAGAGTTAATTGTTACGTACACGAGCCGTTCACTTTCTGCAGTTAGGTAAGGAATTTTAATATAATTGCCACATGCCAATCAATCAAATACATCGGTGGGGTCATGTGACACGCATATGCCAATCACCATCTAGGGGGCATTCGTCTTTATAGTTTAACTGAGATAGACTCGTTCCGCAAAATGACACATGTATGTACGCGCATATAAACGCGGCCAAATCTTCCACTAGACAACTCGACCCTCTGTCGCAGTATCCCTGCATTGTACACCATTGTCGATTTTAAAGAATGACTCGGACTTCATTGTATTCAAACATCAACAACATTTACAGTAAAATCCTCGTTTCAAAAATGCTAAAAGGGTCGATTGAACTTATCGAATTGGATGGGACGTATCCATGCAATCGGCTGCTTATGTGTGTTTTACGTTTATTTATCATTGCTACTGGTTGCCCATATGAGTGACACCTCCCGAAGAGATTTAGTCAATTTAGAGTGTTGGAGGATAGTGCAATGATACAGACAGTGACCCATCCCAGAGTCTCCTTTGGTTCTTTTACGTGCACGGTGTACAGCACCGACACGAGACCTCGGTTTAAAGTCCCATTAGAAAGACTGTTAATTTTATTAGGGTCAGCAGGGGGGTCGAACTTGCGATCCCTGGATTACCAGTCCAGCGTATTAACCACTGGACTATAGATCCGTCTGTTCGGTTACCTATGGTTTTAAACTGACATGTTGTAGTTGTTTGTATGTAGAAGATGGTGATACATATACAGTCAAACCTGTTTTAGTGGTCACCTCTATTAAGTAGCCAACCTGTATTATGCAGTCAGTTTTCAGATTCCCAATATATGTTTTTATTATACATGTGACCTATATTAAGCAGCCAACCCGTATTAAGCAGACAGTTTTCAGGTTAACAATATATGTTTTTATTATACATTTGACCTCTATTAAGTAGCCAACCCGTATTAAGCAGTCAGTTTTCAGATTAACAATATATGTTTTTATTATACATGTGACCTATATTAAGCAGCCAACCCGTCTTAAGCAGTCAGTTTTCAGATTAACAATATATGTTTTTATTATACATTTGACCTCTATTAAGTAGCCACCTGTGTTAAGCAGCCACTGTTTGGTAATTCCCGTGGTCGGTTGCTTAAGACAGGTGTGACTGTATATAAGATGGTTCGCCTGCAGCGATGGTAAATAACCCCAATAATCCAAAACGCCATATGTATGTGATCAGCTGTTGCACAACGATTTATAGAAATCCACTTACAGAGTTGTTACCCTGACCTTGGACGCACAGCAGTCCGGCTCTTTAGTGCAGTCGTCAGACTCGGACTCTGACGGCAGACCGGGATCGCATTCGGAACATTCCTTCTCACATCCACATCCGCCACAACATCCGCATCCTGCACGATGTCACAGTAAATCTCAGTTAACAGTGTATGCCAGTAATATTTCACCAGTTACATGAACTAAACAGTTTAAACTTTATTTATTTTACAACGATTGCGAAGCAAGTTTTAACAACTTATATGAATCACTCTCGTTGGCGCGGATGAAAGTGTATATGTGGTAATTCGTGTGGGAGGAAACCTGAGTACCCGGAGAAAACCCACCTGTCCGATTTGGCGACCATCGTAACATCTCACATACTTCCCGTTCCGAGGATCTAATCCGGGTTGCATTGGTGAGATGCGAGTGCGCTAATCATTGCTCTATGACATGTAGTATTAATAACGGCACGGCACTAAAATTCCACATTGCCTCTCCTCTCTCACTCGTGGCGATGGTTTCCACCAAGAATGAGGTATCGAGAGCGATTAATATAACGTTACAAAAACTTGTTTCGCAATCGAGCCGAAAAAATAAGAGGTGAACAAAACTGAAAATCGGAGAATGAATGAATGAATGGTATTTTACGGCGCATCTACATCTAAGGTCATGTAGCGCGCATTAAAGTTATGTTTATTGTCGAGTGTATGAAATAAAATTCTATATAAGTATATGCATTACGTAAAAATTAATACTAAGAAGAGAAGAAATTCGGAGAAGACACATTAATTTATGTCATATGTTGATCAACTCTAAATGGGAAACATTTATGTATACTATATATAGATCTGGGGAAAACCCCGCAGAAGTATACATTATGCTTAAAGTGACACTATAGCCGAATAAAGGATGTGTTTTTCTAGTAATATGTACATACCCTTTAAATACAAAGTGCAATACATGTATATTTTTCTTACAATAATTAATGTAAATATAAGTAACGAATCGCGGATTAATAATGTCCATCTGGGTATGAACTACATGTGGAGTGTTTAATGCGTGTGCAGGCCAATTCAATAACTCGCGATTGATTTCTTAAATGATTTTGATTAATATTTCACCAACCCAACTATTTACCTGGAAGGTCAAACTCCACAAACCCAGTCTCGATTACACACTCATCAGGCGTAGTCCCTGGCGGTGCTGTGGTTGTCGTCTGCTTCTCGCCACCTGGTGTTGTCGTTGTTATTGCGTTGGTACTTGAAGTCGTTGTTGTAAAGTTGCAAAACCCATAGCTGCACAAAAACTGTGGATAAAACACAACTTTGCTTTAAGAGGCACTAAATTGATCCAGTTTAAAAAGGCACTAACTTGATCAAGTGTAAAGAAGCACTAAATTGATCAAGTTTAAAGAGGCACTAAATTGATTACGTTTAAAGAGGCACTAAATTGATCAAGTTTAAAGAAGCACTAAATTGATCAAGTTTAAAGAGGAACTAAATTGATCAAGTTTAAAGAAGCACTAAATTGATCAAGCTTAAAGAGGCACTAAATCGATATAAACTGACAATTTCTACAGACTGCAATTATCTATTTTTGGTTTAGTTAATTTAATCATATTTTATTTTGCTCTATTATGACACAGAATCTACATACAACATATGCAAAGAAAGCAAAAATGGATCGAGTCACAAGTTCTTACAACATTAGAGACGGCTCCTATTGTTGGTGTATAATAATTATTTTTTACATTTTTGTATTAGTTTTCATCTTTGTTCACGTCTCATCTATGTACATACCTATATTGCAAACAAAAGCTAAACAATCATATTAAAAGCATATAGCCATTGTGAATAGAATTATAAGAGACATATTGCAACAACACATATCACATAAAAATCACATGTTTATTATATTAATTATAAACATTTAATGTTACATTACAAAGATAACAAATACTATTATATTAATTATAAACATTTATTTTTACATTCGAAAGATAAGAAACACTTGCTAATTTAAACTTAAATACTATTTTAAAACAGAAATGGCATACAATACTGAATAGAAAAAACCCACTAATACCCTATTAATAAATATCTCACACAATCACACTGGATCAGATCGAGAATGCCCTAATTGGCAGCTACTTCTTGTAGTATGAAGACTCATAGATATATAATAATAACACATTAGGACATTATTTACAAAGGTAAACGTATCGACGCTGTAGTATATTAAAACAGGTTTTGGCACAATGTTCTATCAAGGACTGATTTCTGAAGAGAATTATAAATTGATGTCGTTTTGTCATATTACAGAAATAAATTATGGTCAACTATTATTGCTTTCTCACATAGTACTGTTCTAAGATCATTGTAGGTTGCGCATTCTAATATAACATGATGCTCATCTTCTAATACATTACAACAAGTACATAATAAAATTATACGATTGTATATTCCATAATTTCTCAAACATTCCAGTTTCAATACGGATTGATGCAAAACCTGTGTCGTGTAGGTAAACTCATTTTACAATATTCCTCGGGTTGAAATACATGCTTAAATTTACAGTAAGTTCTTAATTTGTTGTGACCTCGTCCAGAAGTACCAGTTATACTATTTATAGAGACATACCAATTTGCTATGTATGTGTTTATACCCTAGTTTTCCACACGTTCCTATCGACAAACGTTTATATATTGGATCAAATAAGTTACACAATTCTGCAAAATCATTATCCTTAAAAAGTAGAACCAGTTTTTACAGGAAGCAGATTTCCAGTCTGGCCAAAGTGCAATTCGTTTGTTCAATCTTGAGATATTTGTATTGGCTATTCGTACCAACAATGGGTAACTGTTTTACATTGACGCACAGTGGAAGGTTGCCAACCCATTTCACCGGAAAAGGCTACATTGGGTGTATGTATTCAGACAACAAGAAGCAAATCTCATAGCTCGGTTTTGGACTGCATGTATACAAGGAAAGGTTTTATACCCACACATTGAAGCACCAAAGGGAATTACATCCCAAACACCAGTGTCGTATAGCTTGGTGAATGCAGTATATGGTAATTTTACATTAGCTATCAATATTCCTAACGCACGACTTGCACGTTGAGCAATCATCTTAGCTGTAACATTAATATCTAGACGATCATGAAGAACATTACCGAGGTATGTATATCTGTCAACAGCTGATAATTCTTCATTGTCACATTTAAATATGTACATCAACATTTAGTTCGTTCATTATGCTTAATGTATATCGACATTTATTTCGTTCATTGTTTTTAATGTATATCGACATTTATTTCGTTCATTGTGCTTAATGTATATCAACATTTAGTTCGTTCATTATGCTTAATGTATATCGACATTTATTTCGTTCATAATGCTTAATGTATAACGACATTTATTTCGTTCATAATGCTTAATGTATATCGACATTTATTTCGTTCATAATGCTTAATGTATATCGACATTTATTTCGTTCATAATGCTTAATGTATATCGACATTTATTTCGTTCATAATGCTTAATGTATATCGACATTTATTTCGTTCATAATGCTTAATGTATATCGACATTTATTTCGTTCATAATGCTTAATGTATATCGACATTTATTTCGTTCATAATGCTTAATGTATATCGACATTATTTCGTTCATTATTCTTAATGTACATCGACATTTATTTCGTTCATTATGCTTAATGTACATCGATATTTAGTTCGTGTATTAGGTTTAATGTATATCGATATTTATTTCGTGTATTATATTTAATGTATATCGACATTTATTTCGTGTATTATGTTTAATGTATATCGATATTTAGTTCGTGTATATGTTTAATGTATATCGATATTTAGTTCGTGTATATGTTTAATGTATATCGACATTTAGTTCGTGTATTATGCTTAATCTATATCGACATTTATTTCGTGTATTCGGTTTAATTAGTTCGCGTATTAGGTTTAATTAGTTATTGTATAGGTTTAATTAGTTATTGTATAGGTTTAATTAATTCGTGTATTAGGTTTAATTAGTTATTGTATTAGGTTTAATGAGTTATTGTATTAGGTTTAATGAGTTATTGCATTAGGTTTAATTAGTTCGTGTATTAGGTTAATTAGTTATTGTATTAGGTTTAATGAGTTCGTGTATTAGGGTTAATTAGTTCGTGCATTAGGTTTAATTAGTTATTGCATTAGGGTTAATTAGTTATTGCATTAGGGTTAATTAGTTATTGTATTAGATTTAATTAGTTATTGTATTAGGGTTAATGAGTTATTGCATTAGGGTTAATTAGTTATTGCATTAGGGTTAATTAGTTATTGCATTAGGGTTAATTAGTTATTGCATTAGGGTTAATTAGTTATTGCATTAGGGTTAATTAGTTATTGTATTAGGTTAATTAGTTATTGTATTAGATTTAATTAGTTATTGTATTAGGTTTAATGAGTTATTGCATTAGGTTTAATTAGTTATTGCATTAGGGTTAATTAGTTATTGCATTAGGGTTAATTAGTTATTGTATTAGGTTAATTAGTTATTGTATTAGATTTCATTAGTTATTGTATTAGGTTTAATGAGTTCGTGTATTAGGTTTAATTAGTTCGTGTATTAGGTTAATTAGTTATTGTATTAGGTTTAATTAGTTATTGCATTAGGTTCAATTAGTTATTGCATTAGGTTTAATGAGTTCGTGTATTAGGTTTAATTAGTTATTGTATTAGGTTTAATTAGTTATTGCATTATGTTTAATTAGTTATTGTATTAGGTTTAATTAGTTATTGTATTAGGTTTAATTAGTTATTTTATTAGGCTTAATTAGTTATTGTATTACGTATAATTGGTTCGTGTATTAGGTTTAATTAGTTATTGTATTAGGTTTAATTAGTTATTGTATTAGGTTTAATTAGTTATTATATTAGGTTTAATTAGTTATTGTATTAGGTTTAATTAGTTATTGCATTAGGGTTAATTAGTTATTGCATTAGGGTTAATTAGTTATTGCATTAGGGTTAATTAGTTATTGCATTAGGGTTAATTAGTTATTGCATTAGGGTTAATTAGTTATTGTATTAGGGTTAATTAGTTATTGTATTAGGTTAATTAGTTATTGTATTAGATTTAATGAGTTATTGTATTAGGTTTAATGAGTTAGTGTATTAGGTTTAATTAGTTCGTGTATTAGGTTAATTAGTTATTGTATTAGGTTTAATTAGTTATTGCATTAGGTTCAATTAGTTATTGCATTAGGTTTAATGAGTTCGTGTATTAGGTTTAATTAGTTATTGCATTAGGTTAATTAGTTATTGTATTAGGTTAATTAGTTATTGTATTAGATTTAATTAGTTATTGTATTAGGTTTAATGAGTTATTGCATTAGGTTTAATTAGTTATTGCATTAGGGTTAATTAGTTATTGCATTAGGGTTAATTAGTTATTGTATTAGGTTAATTAGTTATTGTATTAGGTTTAATGAGTTCGTGTATTAGGTTTAATTAGTTCGTGTATTAGGTTAATTAGTTATTGTATTAGGTTTAATTAGTTATTGCATTAGGTTCAATTAGTTATTGTATTAGATTTAATTAGTTATTGTATTAGGTTTAATGAGTTAGTGTATTAGGTTTAATTAGTTCGTGTATTAGGTTAATTAGTTATTGTATTAGGTTTAATTAGTTATTGCATTAGGTTCAATTAGTTATTGCATTAGGTTTAATGAGTTCGTGTATTAGGTTTAATTAGTTATTGCATTAGGTTAATTAGTTATTGTATTAGGTTAATTAGTTATTGTATTAGATTTAATTAGTTATTGTATTAGGTTTAATGAGTTATTGCATTAGGTTTAATTAGTTATTGCATTAGGGTTAATTAGTTATTGCATTAGGGTTAATTAGTTATTGTATTAGGTTAATTAGTTATTGTATTAGGTTTAATGAGTTCGTGTATTAGGTTTAATTAGTTCGTGTATTAGGTTAATTAGTTATTGTATTAGGTTTAATTAGTTATTGCATTAGGTTCAATTAGTTATTGTATTAGATTTAATTAGTTATTGTATTAGGTTTAATGAGTTCGTGTATTAGGTTTAATTAGTTCGTGTATTAGGTTAATTAGTTATTGTATTAGGTTTAATTAGTTATTGCATTAGGTTCAATTAGTTATTGCATTAGGTTTAATGAGTTCGTGTATTAGGTTTAATTAGTTATTGCATTAGGTTAATTAGTTATTGTATTAGGTTAATTAGTTATTGTATTAGATTTAATTAGTTATTGTATTAGGTTTAATGAGTTATTGCATTAGGTTTAATTAGTTATTGCATTAGGGTTAATTAGTTATTGCATTAGGGTTAATTAGTTATTGTATTAGGTTAATTAGTTATTGTATTAGGTTTAATGAGTTCGTGTATTAGGTTTAATTAGTTCGTGTATTAGGTTAATTAGTTATTGTATTAGGTTTAATTAGTTATTGCATTAGGTTCAATTAGTTATTGTATTAGATTTAATTAGTTATTGTATTAGGTTTAATGAGTTCGTGTATTAGGTTTAATTAGTTCGTGTATTAGGTTAATTAGTTATTGTATTAGGTTTAATTAGTTATTGCATTAGGTTCAATTAGTTATTGCATTAGGTTTAATGAGTTCGTGTATTAGGTTTAATTAGTTATTGCATTATGTTTAATTAGTTATTGTATTAGGTTTAATTAGTTATTGTATTAGGTTTAATTAGTTATTTTATTAGGCTTAATTAGTTATTGTATTACGTATAATTGGTTCGTGTATTAGGTTTAATTAGTTATTGTATTAGGTTTAATTAGTTATTGTATTAGGTTTAATTAGTTATTGTATTAGGTTTAATTAGTTATTGTATTAGGTTTAATTAGTTATTGTATTAGGTTTAATTAGTTATTGTATTAGGTTTAATTAGTTATTGTATTAGGTTTAATTAGTCATTGCATTAGGTTTAATTAGTTATTGTATTAGGTTTAATTGGTTCGTGTATTAGGTTTAATTAGTTATTGTATTAGGTTTAATTAGTCATTGTATTAAGTTTAATTAGTTATTTTATTAGGTTTAATGTTTTTGCTTTGGGGGTTTAATGTCGTACTAACAGCTATTAGGTTTTATTGGTAGAGGAATACCCCGGATGTCCCCCCAAGCAGACTTTCACACACGAACGAGCATCTTTAATGCACATTGGGGTGGGGTACTATTGTTTCCTCTTTCATGACCGACTGAAAATCTCTAGATAATAATATACATGTAACTATGCTATGCTTAATGTTACAAAATTACTCTTGAATTAATTGACCAACACATTTAAAGCCCAACGTCTGAGCCTTAATTCCCCATTTTATAGAACAGTGCTTTTATTATCAATTTAAACCCATATTCAAATATGGAAGCCTTAGATTAAACCCATTTATAGATAGCGATGTCAGGTACTGTTGGTTTTAATATTGTGCTAATGTTTGCAACAAAACCACTTGCCAGGGTGTTTTACGTTTATTTATCGCCTCTACCGGTTGCCCATATGAGCAACGCCTCCTGAAGAGATTAGTCATTTTAGAGGATAGTGCAATGATACAGACAGAGACCCATTCCAGAATCTCCTCTGGTTCTTTTACGTGCACGGTTTAAGTACCGACACGAGACCTCGGTTTAACGTCCCATCTAGGAAAGAGGTAGCCATATAAGCAAGTTGCTTGCTCCTCAATCCTACATGTACTTTCTTATTGTGATCATATACTATGTATATTCATTGAAATAAAATATTGTTTAAACTAACGTCCCATCTGAAAGACAGGGTCACACTATTGAATACTAAAAAATGAGCTGATTTAATGATCATGTACAGTTCGTGTTTTGTGTGCAATAGTCGTGTGACATGACAATTCTTGTTAAAAGCCCAACACGACCTATTCAGATACACCACATATGACACGACTATGTGTGGCGTACAAGGCGAATAGGAAGCCACGCGTGCGTCGAAATATATATTTCGACTAAATTTAATATATATATATATATGACGGGTTTAAGCTGCTCGCAATGTTGTGAGGTTGTTATACAACTTCCAGCCGAATATATACAACTAATGAATGAACCAGCATTCGAACGACGCTATCCATACATTCGCTTCATGGACGACGACAGATCGACACAAACGGTATTGGGTACGTGGACTAGTGTAACTGTAAACAGGAAGTAACTGTGTTGCCACGTGAATGGCAAACGGCGATACCGGAGCAACTAAGTAACCCGGAAGTCATAACCCGGCTGAACATTACCGCTAAGCCAAATAACCATAGAATAATTCATGCAAAGTCCATAGTCAAATATAGACGTTATCAACAGAGTAATGTATCTGAAATTATCTTTCAATAATGAATTACAATAGCAACGAACAGTCTTTAGCAACAGCATAGCAACAGCGTACACGTACTAACATGACATACAGACGGATGGACAGGCGGACGGAGGGTAAACTTATTGTCTAATCTGGTGAGTGGAACACGAATAGACAATAAAGACGTATTTGTAGTAGAAAGCGGTAAAACTTGCACATTTAAAAATGTTTCTATTATAATGTGTTCAGTGCTTACCTCGTCTGTCTGTCCACACTGTGTATACTGTGCGACCATGTGTGGTTCACACACGCCACTGGCAGTACAACCTTGCGTTATACTATAGCAGTCAACAATATCTGACTCGGAATCATCCTGTAATCACAAGTGCATTAATGAGAGACATTATTGGTTTTTCTATTACCTCCCTTGATGGATAAAGTCAGACTTATCCCTAAATGTATATTGGTTCTTTTAATTGGAATCCTTTGATTTTACTGTTGTCGTCTAAACAAATGTTGCGTTAGGATAAATGTATTTTATCAAAATCGTGTTAATTAATTGAAACAATGTTTACAGTAAGGTATCCATTGGACATGCTAAAGGATATCTGTCGAGATTTAATAATTTCATAATTATAAGACGGGACTACGGGTGAGAAATGGAACACATGTGGTGCAAAGGAAACAACGATAAAAACAGAGGAAAACAATTAAGTGGACCAATATACTATTAGGAGTATTCAGGGGCATTAACTGACTAATGTTTAGACAGCTAGACATATTTGTAATGGTACAAAGTTAGTATGGGCGGAGCTAGACATATATTTAATTATTCAGAGTTAGTGTGGGTGGAGCTAGACATATATTTGATTATACAGAGTTAATGTGGGTGGAGCTAGACATATATTTGATTATACAGAGTTAGTGTGGGCGGAGCTAGACATATATTTGATTATACAGAGTTAGTGAGGGCGGGGCTAGACATATATTTGATTATACATAGTTAGTATGGGCGGAGCTAGACATATATTTAATTATACAGAGTCAGTGTGGGCGGAGCTAGACATGTATTTAATTATACAGAGTTAATGTGGGCGGAGCTAGACATATATTTAATTATACAGAGTTAATGTGGGCGGAGCTAGACATATATTTAATGGCACATAGTATGAGCGGATATTTAGCATTTGAACCAGCTCTTTTAATATTCTCTTTTGTTTCAAAAGATATGGAGCGAACACAAAAAATAAATTGAACTACATGTTGTAAGCATGAACGTGACCGTGAACCAACATGACTGAAACATGCGTTCTACAGACAGACAGACAGACAGACAGACAGACAGACAGACAGACAGACAGACAGACAGACAGACAGACAGACAGACAGACAGACAGACAGACAGACAGACAGACAGACAGACAGACAGACAGACAGACAGACAGACAGACAGACAGACAGACAGACAGACAGACAGACAGACAGACAGACAGACAGACAGACAGACAGACAGACAGACAGACAGACAGACAGACAGACAGACAGACAGACAGACAGACAGACAGACAGACAGACAGACAGACAGACAGACAGACAGACAGACAGACAGACAGACAGACAGACAGACAGACAGACAGACAGACAGACAGACAGACAGACAGACAGACAGACAGACAGACAGACAGACAGACAGACAGACAGACAGACAGACAGACAGACAGACAGACAGACAGACAGACAGACAGACAGACAGACAGACAGACAGACAGACAGACAGACAGACAGACAGACAGACAGACAGACAGACAGACAGACAGACAGACAGACAGACAGACAGACAGACAGACAGACAGACAGACAGACAGACAGACAGACAGACAAACTTCAAGTGCGAAAGGTCCGGAGTTCCAGCCGTTACGATTGTGCCCTCTGGCAAGGCATTTCAATACCACGTTGCCTCTTCTCTCTCCCTCGTAGCGATGGATTCCATCAGGAATGAGGTCTCTAGAGTGCTTAATATAAGTTGTAAGAGGTTGTTTCGCAATCAAGCTAACATAAATTTGTATAAACTAGTACTAGTGCATAGCAACAACATAATATAACTTACACAGAAGGTCGAACCACTTAAACTTTTCAGTACACATTGTTCGTCCTTTGTGTAAAGGTCGCCTAGGAACAGGGATGCTTCATAGCTGGCAAAGTCGTAGTATACATCTTGCGTCATTAGGCAGGTTAGATTCGATCCGCCACCCCTGAACATAAACACAATTACCATTTAAACCATCATCAGGGAAGTTTTGTAACCGATTTGCGAACACGTTATGCAAGCGAAAAATAAATCAATTGCTTAAATATACTAGAGGACATAGAAAGCGTACACCTACATTATATACTAGATGACATAGAAAGCGCACACCTACATTATATACTAGAGGACATAGAAAGCGTACACCTACATTATATACTAGAGGACATAGAAAGCCACACATACATTATATACTAGAGGACATAGAAAGAGCACACCTACATTATATACTAGAGGACATAGAAAACGCACACCTACATTATATACTAGAGCAAATATAAAATGCACACCTACATTATATACTAGAGGACATAGAAAACGCACACCTACATTATATACTAGAGGACATAGAAAACGCACACCTACATTATATATTAGAGGACATAGAAAACGCACACCTACATTATATACTAGAGGACATTGAAAACTCACACCTACTTTATGTAGTAGAGGACATAGAAAACGCACACCTACATTATATGATTAGTATTACATGAAAACGAAATAAGAAGGATTCCATCCAAGATATATCACATCTATTACAAAGCACAAACTGAACAACTAAAAATATTCGTAAATGTTTAAAACTATGTATTTATATAGTTATTGTTTTTCATGTAAAAGCACACGTATCTGAAGTTTGCGTGTTCTATGTCCTCTAGTATATAATTCGATTAAAGGTGGCTACGTATATGTAAAGAGGTTCCCGCTTCGTTTTATCTCTTAATTAATTGTATTTTAGATCGTTTATGGATCCTGCGAAGTAGTTGCTAATAGGTCGCTTCGATCGTAACGAGCTTGATAATTGTGTGTTTTACGTATATGTATCATCTGAGAGACGGCTCCTGAAGAGATTAGTCACTTTAGATTATTAGAGGATGGTGCAGTGAAACAGACAGAGGCCCAGTCCAGAGTCTTCTCTGGTTCTTTTACTTTGCACGCAACTTCAATGCAAAGCCTCATTTTTTGCACGCAATTTCAATACAGAGCCTCGTTCTTTGCATGCATCTTCAATGCAGAGTCACGTTCTTTGCACACATCTCCAATGCAGAGCCTCGTTCTATGCACACATCTCCAATGCAGAGCCTCGTTCTATGCACACATCTCCAATGCAGAGCCTCGTTCTATGCACACATCTCCAATGCAGAGCCTCGTTCTATGCACACATCTTCAATGCAGAGTCACGTTCTTTGCACACATCTCCAATGCAGAGCCTCGTTCTTTGCACACATCTCCAATGCAGAGCCTCGTTCTATGCACACATCTTCAATGCAGAGCCTCGTTCTTTGCACACATCTTCAATGTAGAGCCTCGTTCTGTGCACACATCTTCAATGCAGAGCCTCGTTCTTTGCACACATCTCCAATGCATAGCCTCGTTCTTTGCACGGATCTTCAATGCAGAGCCTCGTTCTGTGCACGGATCTTCAATGTAGATCCTCGTTCTTTGCACACATCTTCAATGTAGAACCTCGTTCTTTGCACACAACATCAATGCAGAACCTCGTTCTTTGCACACATCTTCAATGTAGAGCCTCGTTCTTTGCACGAATCTTCAATGCAGAACCTCGTTCTTTACACACATCTTCAATGTAGAGCCTCGTTCTTTGTACGCATCTTCAATGCAGCGCCTCGTTCTTTGCACATATCTTCAATGCAGAGCCTCGTTCTTTGCACACATATTCAATGTAGAGCCTCGTTCTGTGCACACATATTCAATGCAGAGCCTCGTTCTTTGCACACATCTTCAATGCAGAACCTCGTTCTTTGCACACATCTTCAATGCAGATCCTCGTTCTTTGCACACATCTTCAATGTAGAGCCTCGTTCTTTGCACACATCTTCAATGTAGAGCCTCGTTCTTTGCACACATCTTCAATGCAGAACCTCGTCCTTTGCACGCAACTTCAATGCAGACACCCCCAATAAAATACAACGACACCAACATTTGTTTATAGGTGAGAAAAAGAAATATACCTATCTATTTACCTATCTTCCGTAATGGGTAGCTAACTGACCGTGTTTCATTAACCTACATATACACGTATTGTAAATATGTATTACCTAAGTGTTTACATATGTAATAAAATATCGTACAATTGTAACAGTAATAATACTCACAAAGCTACGTCGAATTCGGTGACGCTGCATGATGAAAACTTCCACCTGTCCCCTTGCACACCCATACTATTTGGGTTAAAGTACAATGTAGACATGATGTTCATATATTCCGCGTAACACCCACCATTAGCATCGTCATAGGTTAGCCCAAACCTGAAGGCATATTATGCAGAAGTGAAATCAGCCATTATTTAGTATTACAATGTTGCATGGTTTCTCACTAACAAATACACGCGTGTAGCATTATCGAATATGTCGGGGGATACTCGAGTTGACATTGGAAATTAATACTGGGGAATAGCACATGCGAAGTATTTGACACGTTCTCTGGACAGGATAACAAAAACAGTTTATTTTCATGAAACTCTGTGGATATATATGTCTAGTGGGTTGATCTAGATTGGCATGATTGGATTGTGGAGGATATAATCAAGGTATGTGTTCAGTGCGGTCAGCGAATTGACCGCTCCTGTAGATTAACATAGTAAATCGGACATTTCACTGACCAATGTTTGAGAGTTTTGTTTTCAAAATGTTATTAACACATACGATTCTAATAGTAAAAAAATAAATAGTAAAGACTTTATTTTACGAAAGAACTCATTTAATCAAATGTTAATCTACCATGAGACCCTCAACATATATACAAAGCACATGCAATCAAAAGATAGGACCATAAGTGAAAACTGCACATTGGAATTATATAACAAAACATGTATAACGAAACTCTCGCTCAATGAAAACGGTACACATATTACATATGACAAATACTCAACACATAAAAGATCTCCATCCACCAATGTGCAATAGAGCGTAGAGCTTGGGGTCTGGACAAGTGGTTGCGGGTTCAAAACCAAATTCTTTATTTATTATAAGAACATTTTGATAAACCATAGGCTTGCCACTAGACATGCACACATATTAGGCCATATCCAAGCGTATTTATAAATGACATCCCGTTAATATCCGAGTAATTATGGTCCATTTGGTTTTGAACCCGAAACCACGTGTCCAGACCCCAAGTGTCTGTGATTAATGCTGATTGGAAATGTTCAGCTTGTGCCACGTTAATGCGATGGGGGATTGTTCTATACTACTTTTTGAACGATTCGGATTCAAAAATAATCATTTCAGATATTAATTCTACAGAGTAGAGAAGAGTCGATGTGTGTTTAGTGGACATAGCGATTGACTAGTACCAATTGGAAACCACCCTAAGGTGGTCTGGTCAATAGTGTTGTGTGGTCGTTTGTTCCAGTGTACTATGAATGCAGGATAGAAGCTGTTCTGGTATATGTCTATACGGGCTCTGATTTCTCAGATGGTAAGGAAGAGGAATTAAATGATGTGCGGAGGATATGTTACTAACCGAACACTAGAGATGGTGAGTGTAAGCTCTCTGGGGTTGCTGTGGCTAATAATCGACAAGGGGAGGTAAGGATCAATTGATATAAAAATATTAAATACTTTATTTAACCAGGGAACTCATTTGAACAATTAAGTCAATCTGCCATGAGACGGGTCAACACATTAAGACAAGAAATAGCACAATGAAGCATATGTAAACATTGGCCAATAAATACAAAATACAGACTGGCATGGGATAGAGGATTCTAAGCTGGACTGATTTGTGACGTGTGCTAATGTGGCAAAGCAATACCAAGGTAACAAAATAATCAGGTTTTCAATTGCCCTCTTCTTAGTTAGTAACACCTCACTAAGTTGATCTGCATCACGAATGCATAATGGGCCCTTTAGTTGGAATCCTTTGTTTTTACTGCTGTTCCGTAACCCGATGTTTCGGTAGGATAAATGTTAATTAATGTATAACACATTGTTACAGTAGATTACTGTCGAGCTTTAGTCTAATAACTACAAGACACATAGTAATAGCATGTGGTGTGAATGCAACAACGATACAATCAGAGTATTCAAGCAATCAGTGGCAGTAACTGACCAAGTTCTCTCTCTCATTTCATGGCTACCAACAATGAATCAAAGTGCATTGCTTCCTGTGCATGCTTGTTAAATGATATATGCAATTCAAATATTCAGGTAATGGCGAACAAGAAATCCGTCATTATCTTTCCTCAAATGGCAAGTTGTGTTTTTAATGAGGGACCACGATGACGTTTCTATTACCTTCCTTGGCAGATAAAGTCCGATTTATCCCAAAATGTATAGCGATTTTTTCAATTGGAATCCGTTGCATTTACTGTTGTTCCCTAGCAAAATGTTGCGTAATAATAAATGTGATTTTATCCAAACCATGTTAGTTAATTGATAAAGCAAATTTACAGATAAGTACCCATTGGATATACTATAGGACATCTGTTGAGATATAGTAACATAATAATTATAAGATGAGAAAGAGGGTGAAAATGGATAGCATGTTGTGCAAAGGAACATGTTCGATGAAGACACACCTGGACCAGATGATGACTTCGATGAAGACACACCTGGACCAGATGATGACTTCGACGAAGAGACACCTGTACCAGATGATGACTTTGATGAAGAGACACCTGTACCAGATGATGACTTCGATGAAGACACACCTGGACCAGATGATGACATCGATGAAGACATACCTGGACCAGATGATGACCTCGATGAAGACATACCTGGACCAGATGATGACCTCGATGAAGACATACCTGGACCAGATGATGACATCGATGAAGACATACCTGGACCAGATGATGACCTCGATGAAGACATACCTGTACCAGATGATGACCTCGATGAAGACACAAACTGACTCATTGTTGATTTAATGATTCAATACTTTTCATGTTTCTTTATTACTTAGATATGGAACTTAGCGGATTTTTGCCGTTATTTGACTACCAGAATACTGTTTACCACCCTTGTTGATACGCTGCATGATATCACGTGTTCTGGCTTAATATCACGTTTTCTGGTTTGATAACACGTTTTCCAGGATGATATCACGTTTTCCAGCATGAAATCACGTTTTCTGAATTGATACATTCCTTGAACAAAATGACTTACATTACGGCAATACTCTGTATGGAATGTCTTACGTTAATGCATACTCTGTATGGAATATATTACGTTAATGCAATACTTTGTATGGAATATCTTACGTTACGGCAATACTCTGTATGGAATATCTCACGTTACGGCAATATACTGTATGGAATATCTTACGTTAATGCATTACCCTGTATGGAATATCTTGCGTTAATGCATTACCATGATCTAAATGACAAACGTCAATGCATTACCATATACACAATAGCTTACAGTACGGCAATACCAGGTACCAAATAGCTTACGTTACGGCAATACCAGGTACCAAATAGCTTACATTACGGCAATACCAGGTACCAAATAGCTTACATTACGGCAATACCAGGTACCAAATAGCTTACGTTACGGCAATACCAGGTACCAAATAGCTTACATTACGGCAATACCAGGTACCAAATAGCTTACGTTACGGCAATACCAGGTACCAAATAGCTTACGTTACAGCAATACCAGGTACCAAATAGCTTACGCTACGGCAATACCAGGTACCAAATAGCTTACATTACGGCAATACCAGGTACCAAATAGCTTACGTTACAGCAATACCAGGTACCAAATAGCTTACATTACGGCAATACCAGGTACCAAATAGATTACATTACGGCAATACCAGGTACCAAATAACTTACGTTACAGCAATACCAGGTACCAAATAGCTTACATTACGGCAATACCAGGTACCAAATAGCTTACATTACGGCAATAACAGGTACCAAATAGCTTACGTTACGGCAATACCAGGTACCAAATAGCTTACGCTACGGCAATACCAGATACCAAATAGCTTACGTTACGGCAATACCAGGTACCAAATATCTTACGTTACGACAGTACCAGGTACCAAATAGCTTACGTTACGGCAATACCATGTACAAAGTTTCTTACGATATGGCAATTCCCTGTGCTACTGAATACGGAGCAGCCTGCATCGTAACGATTGACGTAGCGTATAGCGTTTCGTCACAAATAGTACCAATATTCATAACTGCAACAAGAAAGAAACGAAATCAATGAACTATAGTATATATTCACAAATGTTTACTTGACAATAAGATTAATCGAAACAAATTAATGAATAGTACATGCAAATATTGATATTCCCGATAAAAAGATATAATATTGGACGAAAATGTAAATATACTGACACCAAAAACAAACTTGCCTTAGAGGTAATGTTTTTATCCTTTTAGAAATAAATATAGGCAAGCGCAATGTATCAAAATGTGCGAAATATTGGGTAAATTAGTACAATGTGTGAATCCATAATTCTAAAACTTGTAACGAAAAGTAACGCTCAATATAAAAGTGCACAGTTATTTTATGGTATCAGTATAGTAGAGCATTTGAACATAGTGTAGAGCGTCATGACGATGAGGCTCGAATATTTATTGCAGATTTATATACATATATTTATAATAGGGATGGCAACGAATGGTGATTGTGATATTCGAATATTCGCAAATTTCTCCAACTTTCGATTTCCACTTTACCCTTGCATCGCTGACAGGTAACACCGTTCTATCGTTAGTGGTGGCATGTTATAATTATGTAAACGTGAAGTCTACTGTCGGCGTTTTAAATATGCTGCTTGTGTTGATTGATAAACAACTCCGCTTGTTGACTTGGTAAAAAAAAAAGAGTTGGTGGGTTGGTGACAATAAAATTTCGCTCTCTGAATGGGGATAAGTTTGAAGAAATAAACTAATTTAAATTACAACAATTTTAATTAGTGAACACAATCTATTTATATTAGATTGGAACAAACAAACACAAACAAATAGAACACATTTACATTATATTCTGAGTCCTGTAGAGCTGGCCATTCTATTTAACAACACTAGTTAGTGTCACCTACATGCATGTCACACCCCTTAGGCAGCTTGTTTTTGTTCAAGAATATGATGCTGTCCACAAGGTCACTGGAAAATCTATTCCTTAAATTGTTTATCAAGAGTCCGGCGGCGGAGAAAATACGTTCCGACGGAACTGACGTTGCCGGAACGGCTAGTACTTTCTTTGCGACTTGCGCCACTTTTGGGAATGTGTGTTCGTTCCGTCGCCACCATTCTAGGGGTTTACAGTGGGGATCCATTTTTTCTATTTAAGTTTATACACATTTATTTAAGCTCGATTGCGAAACAAGTTCTTACGACGTTAATATTAATTACTCTCGAGACCTCATTCCTGATGGAATCCATCGCCACGAGGGAGAGAGAAGAGGCAACGTGAATTTAAATACCTTGACTAAGGGCACAATCGTAACGGCTCCAGCGGGGCTCGAACTCCGGACAGTTCACACCTGAATGTTCTATTGTCCAATATTTACATCACTATTGCATTTCCTTCGATGAACGTATCTGCCCTGATTGCATACATTTCCGTTTCAAACTAATGAGGTAGCGTTCGTCAATAGACAAAGCCGTGTCTGACAGAGTATCATCTATTTACCTGTTCCGGAACACGGTGGGTTGCAAATCTTTACTAAACAATGTTTAAATGCAAAGTGTGCTATATTTTCTTTGTGTCATTTAAACGAATAATTAATGTAAATATAAGTAATGAATCGTGGGTTAATAATTTCCATCGGGGTATGAACTACATTGGGCGTGCTTAGAGTTACGCGTGGATGTCGAACCACGATGGACACTATTAACACGCGATTCATTCCTAAATTACGTCATCTAACTTAAGGAAATCTCACACTTATAATTATGCATAAATACAATTAATAAAATAATCAAATTAGGGCATGCAACGAGACCTAGCTAAAATGCTGCATTTCTGCACATCTCGGATATATTGAGCACTTATGAACACTGATTTCATAGTTTGTGTGTTTTACATTTATTTATCGTCGCTACCAGTTTCCCATATGAGCGACCCATCCTGAAGAGATTTGTAATTTTAGATTATTGGAGGATAGTGCATGCTAAAGACAGAGACCCATTCCAGAGTCTACTCTGGTTCTTTTACGTGCACGGTGTACAGCACCGAGACCTCGGTTTAACGCCCCATCTGAAAGATTGTTAATTGTATTAGTGTCAGACTGGGGATCGAACCTGCGATCACTGGATTACCAGTCCAGCTTGTGATCAGTCTGAAGGCGTTGATATATTTTGCCTGGTCAGTTATATACATATATTTGCTTAACACCCACACCGTTAATTGAGCCGTGTTGAGTTTCTGATCATATCATTTTGCCAGAAGCTAAAAAGTGAAAAATCGACAGACTGGAACCGAGGCTATCTCCCGAAAAGCCACGAAGAAAGCTCGGAAACGATCGCTGATGCTAATTTACATATGGTGCGCTATTTTTAGAATTTCGTGACTTGACACGGATTGAATATCAAAATAGATATTCGATATTTAATAGAATGTGTACCCATTATAATTATAAATAATTATTATATTGAATAACGTACCTTGTGCAGACCCTACCAACTCTAATCTGTAAAGAGATATCAGTATCAAGTTGTTTAACTACATAGAACACAACATATACGTTATTTTTATTTGTACAATGTACATCATCATATACAAATTAATACATATTGCATAAATATTGCACAACTGGGATACAGAGACTTGAGTCTACAAAGTACGAAACACACAATAGTGAGCAGGGAACTAGTACTATAGTGAGCAGGGAACTAGCCCCATAGGGAGCAGGGAACTAGCCATATAGGGAGCAGGAACTAGTCATATAGGGAACTAGCCCAATAGGGAGCCTGTAACTAGCCCTATAGGGAGCAGGGAACTAGCCCCATAGGGAGCTTGGAACTAGCCCTATAGGGAGCAGGGAACTAGTCATATAGGGAGCAGGAAACTAGCATATAGGGAGCAGGCAACTAGCAATATAGGGAGCAGGAACTAGTCCTATAGGGAACTAGCCCCATAGGGAGCTTGGAACTAGCCCTATAGGGAGCAGGGAACTAGTCATATAGGGAGCAGGAACTAGTCATATAGGGAGCAGGAAACTAGCATATAGGGAGCAGGCAACTAGCAATATAGGGAGCAGGAACTAGTCCTATAGGGAACTAGCCCCATAGGGAGCTTGGAACTAGCCCTATAGGGAGCAGGGAACTAGTCATATAGGGAGCAGGAAACTAGCATATAGGGAGCAGGCAACTAGCAATATAGGGAGCAGGAACTAGTCCTATAGGGAGCAGGGAACTAGCCCTATGGGGAGCAGGGAACTAGCCCCATAGGGAGCAGGGAACTAGCACTATAGGGAGCAGGGAACTAGCCCCATAGGGAGCATGGAACTAGCCCTATAGGGAGCAGGGAACTAGCCCCATAGGGAGCAGGGAACTAGCCCTATAGGGAGCAGTGAACTAGCCCTATAGGGAGCAGGAACTAGCCCATATGGAGCAGGGAACTAGCCCCATAGGAGCAGGGAACTAGCCCCATAGGGAGCAGGGAATAGACCTATAGGGAGCAGGAACTAGCCCTATAGGGAGCGGAACTAGCCTATGGGGAATCTGGACTAGCCCATAGGAAGCAGGGAACTAGCCCTATGGGGAGCAGGGAACTAGTCCTATAGGGAGCAGGAACTAGCCTATAGGGAGCAGGGAACTAGCCCAATGGGAGCAGGGAACTAGCCCTATAGGGAGCAGGGAACTAGCCCAATAGGGAGCATGGAACTAACCCTATAGGGAGCAGGGAACAAGCCCTATAGGGAGCAGGGAACTAGCCCCATCGGGATCATGGAACTAGCCCTATAGGTAGCAGGAACTAGCACTATGGGGAGCCTGGAACTAGCCATATAGGGAGCAGGGAACTAGCCCTATGGGGAGCAGGGAACTAGTCCTATAGGGAGCAGGAAACTAGCCTATAGGGAGCAGGGAACTAGCCCTATAGGGAGCAGGGAACTAGCCCCATAGGGAGCATGGAACTAACCCTATAGGGAGCATGGAACTAGCCCCATAGGGAGCATGGAACTAGCCCTATAGGGAGCAGGAACTAGCCCTATGGGGAATCTGGAACTAGCCCTATAGGGAGCAGGGAACTAGCCCTATGGGGAGCAGTGAACTAGTCCTATAGGGAGCTGGAAACTAGCCTATAGGGAGCAGGGAACTAGCCATATAGGGAGCAGGAACTAGTCCTATAGGGAGCAGGAACTAGCCTTATAGGGAGCAGGCACTAGCCATATGGGGAGTCTGGAACTAGCCCTATAGGAAGCAGGGAACTAGCCCTATGGGGAGCAGGGAACTAGTCCTATAGGGAGCAGGAAACTAGCCTATAGGGAGCAGGAAACTAGCCATATAGGGAGCAGGAACTAGTCCTATAGGGAGCAGGGAACTAGCCCTATGGGGAGCAGGGAACTAGCCCGAAATGGAACAGGGAACTAGCCCGAAATTGAGCAAGGAACTAGCCCCATAGGGATCATGGACCTAGCCCTATCGTGAGCAGGGAACTAGCCCCATAGGGAGCAGGGAACTAGCCCTATAGGGAGCAGGTAACTAGCCCCATAGGGATCAGCGAACTAGCCCCATAGGGAGCAGGGAACTAGCCCTATAGGGAGCAGTGAACTAGCCCCAAAGGGAGCAGGGAACTAGACCCATAGGGAGCAGGGAACTAGCCCCATAGGAAGCAGGGAACTAGCTCTATAGGGAGCAGGGAACTAGCCCTATAGGGAACAGGGAACTAGCCCTATAGGGAGCAGGGAACTAGACCCAAATTGAGCAGGGAACTAGCCCTATAGGGAGCAGGGAACTAGCCCCATATAGAGCATGTAACTAGCCCTATAGTGAGCAGGGAACTAGCCCTATAGGGAGCAGGGAACTAGCCCCATATGGAGCATGGAACTAGCCCTATAGGGAGCAGGAACTAGCCCTATAGGGAGCAGGGAACTAGCCCTATATGGAGCAGGGAACTAGCCCGATAGTGAATAGGGAACTAGCCTAATAGTGAGCAGGGAGCAATCCCTATACTGAACAGGGAACTAGCTCTATAGTGAACAAGGAACTAGCCCACTAGTGAGCAGGGAACTAGCCCTATAGTGAGCAGGGAACTAAAGAATGTACAGAGATTATAAAACTGTTTTGATTTCAGCTCAAAACTCAATTTAAATCTCTAAACTCAAACTCAGATTTGAGACAAACACTGAGCTGAGACATCAAATCTCTAAACAGAAACAGTTTTGTTTGTGACTGTACTATGCTGAGCGTTTGTGACTGTACTATGCTGAGCGTTTGTGACTGTACTATGCTGAGCGTTTGTGACTGTACTATGCTGAGCGTTAGATCATACTCAACTGAGATTAACTCTAGCCCAGATGCTTAAAACGCCATAACAATTTGAGATTGAGATATATATTTATATACACGGATATGTAGTCCAGTGGCCAACACGGTAGACTGGGAATTCAGGGATCGCAGGTTTGATACCCCGTCTGACCCTAATACAATTAACAGCCTTTCAGATGGGACTTTACACCGAGGTATCATGTCGGTGCTTTATACCGTGTACGTAAAAGAACCAGATGAGATTCTGGAATGGGTCTCTGTCTGTATCATTGCACTATCCTCCAAACTTCTAAAACGACTAATCTCTTCAGGAGGCGTCGCTCATATGGGCAACCGGTAGCGACGATAACTAAACGTAAACAACAACAAACAACATATTGTGATAGGATTTTGAGATTGATCAAAACAAATATTTTTCTCAACCTCAACCTGAGATAAAGTGTGTTTTACGTTTATTTATCGTCGCTACCGCAACTGTTTTATAACCTTCATTTCTGAGCTGGGACTGGAGTTGAGCACAGAACTTGAGTTGAGTTAAAAATCTAATTAACTCAGAAAGGTTTATAAAAATGTTCTCAGATCTCAAACTCAAGTTCAAGTGATGTGATTGGCTGCATCTGAAATTCACACTCGGATGGAAAAATCAGAAACTACATTTCATATTGAGTTTGGGAGTGCAGACAAATTCGACTGCAACGGGGCCTGGTCTCTTAGAATGAACTTAGGGTATTTCGAACCTGAAGCGAACGTTCTACCACTACGCTATCACGACATTGCTCTATCGCGACTTTACAAATGTGATAAAATGAATGTTGATATTATATTGTTATTAATCTGTTCCAAATACTGTGAAACACAAGGTGACTGATAAGGAATGTTGTTGAGTGTATGTGTTGATGAATGTTATCAAACTGTATGGATAGATGGGTCGGTTGCCCAGTGGTTAACACGTTGGACTGCGAATCCATGGATCGCAGGTTTGATCCCCTGTCTGAGCCTAATAATACGATGGGAGTTTAAACCGATGTCTCGTGTCAGGTGCCTTTCACCGTGCACGTAAAATGGGTATATGTCCGTATCATTGCATTATTCTCTATATTCTGAAATCACTAATGTCTTCAGGAGGCATCGCTCATATGGGCAACCGGTAGTGATAATAAATAAACGTAAATTACACAGTCACTATATCGTGCCAATTACTTTGTTATATCCATTAGGTGATCGGGCAAACCGGTAGTGATCATTAATAAACGTAAATTACACAGTCACTATATCGTGTCAATTACCTTGTTATAGCCATTAGGTGATCGGGCAAACCGGTAGTGATCATTAATAAACGTAAATTACACAGTCACTATATCGTGTCAATTACTTTGTTATAGCCATTATGTGATCGGGCAAACCGGTAGTGATCATTAATAAACGTAAATTACACAGTCACTATATCGTGTCAATTACTTTGTTATAGCCATTATGTGATCGGGCAACCGGTAGTGAGTATTAATAAACGTAAAGTACACAGTCACTATATCGTGTCAATTACCTTGTTATAGCCATTAGGTGATCGGGCAACCGGTAGTGATCATTAATAAACGTAAAGTACACAGTCACTACATCGTGCCAATTACCTTGTTATAGCCATTAGGTGATCGGGGTACGGGAACTCAAACTTTGTCCTTAGTGTCAAATAATATGCTTGCAAATCTGTTGCTGCTGCAGTTTGTAGTACGTTGCCAAGCTTATTGTTTTCAACCCAATTCTGGTGGGTAGACTTCTGAAAATAGCGCATACAATTTCTATGAATATCGGTCGATGTTGTAGTACATTTCCAAGTATACTATTTTCAACCCAATTTACGCTTTCAACCGCGCCAACCAGAGTGATTAATATAAGTTGTTGCTTCGCAATCGTTGTAAAATAAATAAAGTTTAAAATAAAACAACAAAACCCCAATTCTGGATGCTATCTGAAAATATGACGTGTACATTCAATAATTATCGGTCGACGGCGAATAAAACCTGATAGTTCTCTACTTTTCAGTTTTAACATTACTATATAATTCCACAACATGTGCAGTTTTCCCTGATAGTCCTATCTTTTGATTGTATTTGATTTGTATATAATATGTTGAGGGCCTCGTGGCAGATTAACTTTTGTAAATGATTTTTCTCGTAAAAGTTTAGTCTTTATTATTATTAGCTCGATCATCATACAAAAACGATGTAGTTAGTGTAACAACATATGATACATTCTGCACATGAAGTGTTTGTATTGTCCTGGTTATAGCGAGATGTTACTCGCGTCTATTTTCCAGATATAATAAATTCATATGATAGTTGATTTTGAGGGTTTCTATGGCAACAATAACCCGTAATGGACACGATTTAGAATGGCGGCATATTTCGTGTTGTTGGGAAGGATATTATAACTTGGGTAGAACATACAATGACATAGGGTGTTTGAAGATCGTGTGGATTGCTAGGGATTGCAAACGGCTGTTTACCTGTGGAATCAGGTGCATACCAGGCAATGTAGGAAAGCTGGAATGATAATGACACCTACTTAATTATGCGGATATCTTTAACGTAGTATGGGACAATGGAATTGCTATTTGTGTATTCTTTAGTTCAGTCTCATCGTTGTAACATAATACATAAATATGCACAACAAATTATCGTGGCAAAGTACAACACCATTCATTATAAAATAATTTATAAGAGACTATAATCTAATCACAGATAATCAAACTATCACAGTCTACTGACATTATAATATATTTACATATTAAAACCGAGGAACAGTCGTTAATAGAAAATTAAATACTTATTAAAACCAGAAATGTTGAAATACTGAAATGAAAAAGAAAGCACTAATGCGCAATTCAGAAATGTTTTAAAATATCAATTTTTAGCCTCGATCAGATCGCGGTTGAACTAATTAGCAGCTGTTTCTCGG
Organism: Archivesica marissinica; assembly: GCA_014843695.1. Classification (NCBI taxonomy): domain Eukaryota; kingdom Metazoa; phylum Mollusca; class Bivalvia; order Venerida; family Vesicomyidae; genus Archivesica; species Archivesica marissinica. Next base: position 20,086,519 of record CM026404.1, read on the forward strand.
AATGGATAAAAGACACACAATCAATAAATAAAAAACAAATGGATACAGCATGTGTGTATAGAATGCATGACAATCGGTAGTGAACCTCAACACACGTAATGCTCCTGACATATGGATGGTTCCTAAATGTTTCATTAATTCGAGTTAATCACATAATTCGCTTTCTATTGTTCTTAAAACATGTGGCCCAAATCATGATATACTGTGATGCTATACTCCTGTGCTTATGTATGCTGTAGCATGATGAATGCAATAACATATGGTTACACTAAATATAATTTGCTTATGTGTTTGTTCTAACAAGAATAAATTCGACAGAGGTATTTCCATAATGATTCGGAGGAAAGTTGAATTGACAATTTTGAAATAGTACTGCTCTTTGATTTCTGAGATGTGTTTTTGTGTCAATAACAGGATGATTGACGCTAAGTTTGAATAAATGGCAATGAAGATGTAATTGTTATTTGTAGATAATTAGTGAACGGACAGGTGATAATCAACTGCTCTTCAACCTGTGTGGTATTTTAATGTATTTTTTATCCTGAGCTCATTAAAACAAGAATATATGTATATAAAATGATACTCATCTTCAATATCTTGAGTATTACAACATTAACAATATCGTTCATTATTTCTTTCAATTCTATTGCTGGCAAACTATTGGGCTCAGGAATCGATACTCAACTGCTCCTCAACCTGTGTGGTACTCATCTTCAATACCTTGAGTATTACAACAAAACAATATATTTATAATATTTCTTTCAATTCTATTTCTGGCAAACCATTTGGCTCAGGAATGCATACATGGAATATACATGACTTACCGTCATCACTTGATACTGTTGAAAGTATACCCTTATGATTTGACTGGGTCCATATTCTGAAAGCTTGTGGAACATAAGATCGACCTGCAACGAACAAATATTTGACTGAGAGTGGAAAGTAAGTAATCAGTGTACATCAAGTCATTAGTTAAGATGGCAACCCATTTAGTATGATTATACTTCCATTGGCCATATGCATATTGCTTCAAATAGCTCATTCTATTTTAGAATCTGGGATTTCGGTAATTCCTAATTTTAGAATAGTTTCTTGCGCATGCGCTTCATATTTCTGACTGGAACTGGTGAGGGTTGCTCTCTCCACATGCAATATGCTTAATCCGATGAAAGGCAACCGTATCTAACTTGACAAACGTTCATAAACTATTTAGATATATAGTTTACATGCGAACAAAATACTTCGACATAACCGAATGTTGACGAAATTTCATATAAACAGATCCAGTTATATGTAAAATTATAGTGCTAGAAACGGGAATTTGATCCTACTTCGAGATAACCGGGGAATTCGACATAACCGACTTATTCTTATTTTCTATATTACCTCTTTAGCCATAGCTTTGAGGTACTCTTTAACAGAGAGTTTGAGCTCCGCCGTCGTTCCTCCTACCACTTCATTTTTGAAGCTGAAAGTAACGTGTATATACATATATATATATAGCTACAGTTCTATATATATATATTATTATGTGTGTATATAACTACTATATGGCTACAGTTGTATGGTAGCATAGACCGACATGATTTAAAGCTGAAAGTAACGTGTATATACATATATAGCTACAGTTCTATGGTAGCATAGACCGACATGATTTAAAGCTGAAAGTAACGTGTATATACATATATAGCTACAGTTCTATGGTAGCATAGACCGACAGGATTTAAAGCTGAAAGTAACGTGTATATACATATATAGCTACAGTTCTATGGTAGCATAGACCGACATGATTTAAAGCTGAAAGTAACGTGTATATACATATATAGCTACAGTTCTATGGTAGCATAGACCGACAGGATTTAAAGCTGAAAGTAACGTGTATATACATATATAGCTACAGTTCTATGGTAGCATAGACCGACATGATTCAAAGCTGAAAGTAACGTGTATACACATATATAGCTACAGTTATATGGTAGCATAGACAGACATACAGTGTGATTTTAAATAGCGCAACAGTAAATTAAAATGTGAATAGAAGACAATACTGGTCTGGTCAATTATCCATAGCAATTAAAATTATTATTAGCAAACGTCATATAAGTATGCCTTTGGCCATTTAGTTTAAACATATTTATTTTCTAGCATGTACATGATTATTTACAACAATTGAAATACGGAACAGAAAGTTATAAAGCATACGGTTGTCCTCTCATTAGACCTGCATCGACAACTGATAGCTAAGTTAAATATGGCCAATGCACAATAACAAATACAAACATTATATATTAATACAGTCTACACCCGATATGTAACCGACGTTTGACTTAACGAAATTCTATATAAACCGAGCCAGTTATATGTAAAGTGATAGTGTCTGAAACGGGACTTTGTTCCGACTTCGAGATAACCGGATAATTCGACATAACCGATTGTGACAGCGGATGTAAACTGTATGTGGATACCTGAAGACTGTAGTATATAATTTATACATAATCAACATAATACATACTAGGGATAGGACTGAATAATTAAATGGCATTCGAAAGTGGTATTCGAATATTCGATGAATATTTCACATCAAATCCTAACATTTCCAACCTGTTCTCTATTCCCCTGTACACGCGTGCATTGTACACACATCTTGAAATTGGCTCCTACTTCACATGGATTTAGTTAATGCTTCTAAAACATCACCTTGTACAACGTATCAAGACGCATGAGGGCGCGTGATATTGGGAACAGGTGGCCAAGTTTTCGCATATATTTCGCATATATTTAAACACCGATACCATTAATTGTAACGGCGTATTGAGTTTCTGATAATATCAACACCGGTGGAAACCTGAGGTATTTTCCGTGTAATTATTGATTATCATTAATCCTGATCAAGTTAAAAACAACTCGCATCAGGTTATGCTGTCTAGAATGAGTAGTCATGATTTGACTATTGAAACTGGTCGCTACAATGCTATTGATCGTGTTAATAGACTATGTAAATGTTGCAATAATAACGCTATTGAATCAGAATACCATTTTATCTTGATATGTCCAATGTACATTGAAATAAGATTAAATTGTTTAGGAAGAACACGTTGGCCTACCTTGAATACATATGTTACTCTTATGAAAGTAAGAATAGTAAAATATTAATAAATACAGCTAAATCTATTAAAAATGCCTTTAAATTCAGAACAAATCATATGAAAACATTACGTGACTAACATTAATGAATGTATATGTATGCTATCATATTAATAGGTATTATCACAAAAAGACAAATTGGTTTCGCTCTTTGACAATATAGCTTCTTAGCTGGTTTATCGTTGTTTTAAATAACACAATGTCAACCAATTATTAATGTAGTTTGTGTATATTACATTTTGTTTCTCATGCCATGTATACTATTATGTATGTATATTGTATTGCCAAAGGCAAGGTTATTGCCAATTTTGCAATAACACATATTGTATTATATTAAGAGGTATATTAGCACGTGACTTAAATTAATGACGTACTTGAATCGGAACTGTAAATAGCTTTAAAAGTACAGTGTGCGCCTGATTTGACATTTTTACTCAAGATTTAAGTCGTCCTTACTTCAATTACACCGAATCGATGCATAAATATAATACATGTAGTTAAAATCCGCCTTCTCACGAAACGTGAAAGTATATGTTGACACATTTTTGCAATATAAGTGAGGCTATTGGGGCATTCGTGTATTTTCGGACATTATCGTGTATAACTGTGTCTATCTGTGTTTCTATTTTTTAGCGATCGTAACCTGCAGAGAAGAGTAAGAAAAACAGGTGTATGTAGGTGGTGCTACTCTCGGAAATCAAGTCTCTCCAGACTGTCATTTTGCCAGAAGTAAATTTGCGAAATATCGACAGACTGGAACCCATGCTAGGGAGAAAGCTACACGTACAATATGTATAAACGGCTATTGTAGTCGGGTACCAGTATCATCTCGTGTGAACGGGCACCAATACAATCTCGTGTGAACGGGCACCAATACCATCTCGTGTGAACGGGCACCAATACCATCTCGTGTGAACAATAAAGTATGTCGTGGCAAGTCGTATGTAGCAATGAATACACACACGATGATCAGTCGTCAGCACCAGCAATAGGATCAATATAGACCCGTTTACATTGTACAATATAATAATAGATTTGCTGCTACAACTGGAGCCAAAGCAACAATTACCCATATAAATTACAACAGGGAAACCCCGATGTGCCTCGTTTTCATTTCTTTGCGCCAGTAAATCTCGTTTTATTCGAGATGATATAGATTTATTTAATCTAGCTCCATAGAACGCTCATCCGGTACGTCCATGTAGCTGGTAGTTCTTTCCGGCAAATCAAACTTCCGGTAAGCGAAAATTATTAAATATAGACATTATTTGATAAACTCGCGTTACCATAAAGATACTTATTTTAGTGTCATGATTGGCGACTTAAACATAGATTTTAGAACGTAAGAAATGTTTCGAGTATTGTAATATGCTATTGTCTCTTATAATTCTCATTTGTAGAATGGTTATATGCAATATATGTGTTTATATTTGATATATACATTATGAACATTGTTATGCTCTTGTGATTAATATTTAAATTGAATAATAACATCGTTACATGCATACCATGCTTTCTCCGCGAGATTTGTCACTACTATTTGTTATGTTCGTATTTGTAAATTGTTGTACCTCATGGACCTATTGGATATGAAATAAAGTTGATCGATATTAATTGAAATGTATGTACGGTGTATATTTTATGTAAATATGTTTTTATATATTTATCAATGTATGTATACTTGTTTTTAAACTGTCATTTGTGTTTTATGTATAAAATATTACCTACAGACAAAAACACAATGCAAGGAATCGTTCCGTGTGAATATATTTAAAATAATTAATGGCGAATACTGTCCATGGCTTGTGGAATACATGCCATGTATATATAAAGAGATATTATACTGTAATATATTATGTAATGGAAACTCAGCGGATTTTGCTCCGGTATCGGTAGCAATCAATCAATCAATCAATCAATCAATCAATCAATCAATCAATCAATCAATCAATCAATCAATCAATCCATTCATTCATTATTCATTCAATTCAATCACTCCATTCATTCATTCATTCATTCAATTATGCATTATTCATTCCATTCATTCATTCATTCATTCATTCATTCATTCATTCAGTTATGCATTATTCATTCAATTCAATACATTCATTGATTCATAGTTGGATTAGACAATATCTATATCATCTACTCATCATTTCCGTATATATTCTTTTTACAAATATAATAGTAAATACTTACTGCTCGAACACAGACAAATCGGCAAACATGAACAGCTCTATGATATTGTCGGTATTGGTTGCACGGCGATGTATGTCATGGTCTACAAACAGAAGGAAAGACTGACTAACTATACAGTAGACAAGAGTGTGGTTTGCGTTTATCTTCGCTACCGATTGTTCATATGAGCGACGCCTCCTGAAGATATTAGCCATTTTAGATTTTAGGAGGATAGTGCAATGATACAGACAGATACCCAGTCCAGACTCTCCTTTGGTTCGTGTACGTGCCCGGTGTAAAGCACCGACACGAGACCTCGGTTGAAAGTTCCATCTGAAAGACTGTTAATTGTATTAGGGTCAGACGGGGGATTGAACCTGCGATCCATGGATTACCAGTCCAGCGTGTTAACCACTGGACTACAGATCCGTCTGTATTAGTAAACATGATCGGAAAGTAGTTGGGTTTTATTGTGCATAATACACAAAAGAGTAAAACACATACTTAATTCACCAATTAATTATATTAAGGTGTGTATTTGATGTAAATGGCATCAAAATGACTGAGGCCATTAGCCGCCATGTTTCTATATTGCATATTACTCCATAGAGCTTAACGTTCATATACATCGTCACGAGGGAGAGAGATAAGAGGCAATGTGGAAATTAAGTGCGTTGCATAACGACGCAATCGTAACTGCTACATATGGGCGGGCGCATTCGTACCTAAGGCAAACGCGCTAGCACTGCGCCATCACGACTTCCAAATCGGAAATGGTTGCGTATTGTCTCCCTGTCAACATTGATGTTGAGTTTGGACTCTTGTCTGGTTTGTTGTGGGTGGAATTAAATTAAGACATCCTACTTGCTGATAATTCAAAGATTGTTATCTCAAAGATTGTTATCAAATGAGAGTATCAATTATATATTAACTATGTATGGACCATTCACAATATTTGAATAATTGTTTAAATTCCAGTTAAAATGTAGTAGTGGCTGTGAATTCACAAATACAAATAATAATATTGTGCAAAATATATGAAAAACAAACAATATTTGCACGAAATGTTATTATTGTCATATATAAATAGTAATGTATTATATCAATACATTAATATATTTAATATACGACATCATTGATTTACCATGTACTATATATATTTATCTTATGCATATCGTCTGCTATCATTTTCGCGCCCAAAAATATCCATTCTATTTTTGCGCGGGAAAGACTAATTAGCGGGACTGATTACACATGTGGCCAGTTGTGTAATTTTATAAGTCTACTCGACCATCGCTGATCTGTATATAAGAAACGAACTTTATTAATCAAATCAGACGGATCTGTAGTCCAGTGGTAACACGTTGGACTGGTAATCCAGGGATCGCAGGTTCGATCCCCCGTCTGACCATAATAAAATTAACAGTCTTTCAGATGGGACTTTAAACCGAGGTCGGTGCTATACACCGTGCACGTAAAAGAACCAGAGGAGACACTGGAATGGGTCTCTGTCTGTATCATTGCACTATCCTCCAAAAATCTAAAATGACTAATCTCTTCAGAAGGCGTCGCTCAAATGGGCAACCGGTAGCGACGATAAATAAACGTAAAATACACAATCAAATCAGACACACTTAGGTGACGTCCTGGATACGGATTGTTACGTGATCGCAACATTAAGATACAGATTACTATTTCTATGATAGATTATTATAGACATTAAGAGAAAGATAACTTATGAAAGTTAATTGCGTATTTAAAAATAAAAACGAGTGATAAGATTATTCAGTCGAGATAAGGAACATATTTAGTTCCGGTGAATATAATCTACTATTGTGAGACGAAGGTTATTGAAGCGGAAACATTGAAACGATTGTATGTAGAGAGGAGTTACAGATTAAAGAGATTAGAGCTGCTTGTGACAATTAGCAATAAACGAATAAATAATGACGTAAACAAATATAATAATAAATATATGCATGAGATATGCAACAGAAAATAAGAAATACGGAAGAAATATTATATGTAGAAGAAAGATAAACCACTGTGTTGTGCTATAATTGTGAGACAGAAGATACAAAATACCCTTAGACAAATCCAGTGGATCTATGATAGGTTAGACCCTGGCAGGAGCTCAACTGAGATAGTGAGATATAAATCGAAGTGTGGGCCACCACATCCACTGGGGGCTCGTCAGCCAAACTTTGGAGGACCACGTGTTCGCCACAATATGTTGGGTATGTGTGGACTATTTTAAAACCACCTTTCATTTGATTAAATGTAATAGTGGAACAATTTTCAAAATTACCTGAAATCAATATTGTCACTGATCAACGACAGCACATCTAGTAAAATAAATTTGTATAAACTTTAACTTTCGAATTCATTATTAAAAGTTTACCGTCTGTAGCCTGCCTCCTAACACGATGCACTTCGTGACTTCCGTCCTCGGAATGAATTAGCAGTTGTTCGTTGTCGTATGCGAATCTACCATACTAAGAAATAAAACATAACACATTCCGGAATATGTCCTATATATATGTTCACCATTATTTAATAATTGTGTTTAAACAGATACATCTTATAGGAAGAGGGTGTCCTAATGATGATTCGTGTGCTTATTGTAAACAATTTTGTAGGAAGAGGGTGTCCGAATGATGATTCGTGTGCTTATTGTAAACAATTTTGTAGGAAGAGGGTGTCCTAATGATGATTCGTGTGCTTATTGTAAACAATTTTGTAGGAAGAGGGTGTCCGAATGATGATTCGTGTGCTTATTGTAAACAATTTTGTAGGAAGAGGGTGTCCTAATGATGATTCGTGTGCTTATTGTAAACAATTTTGTAGGAAGAGGGTGTCCGAATGATGATTCGTGTGCTTATTGTAAACAATTTTGTAGGAAGAGGGTGTCCTAATGATGATTCGTGTGCTTATTGTAAACAATTTTGTAGGAAGAGGGTGTCCGAATGATGATTCGTGTGCTTATTGTAAACAATTTTGTAGGAAGAGGGTGTCCTAATGATGATTCGTGTGCTTATTGTAAACAATTTTGTAGGAAGAGGGTGTCCGAATGATGATTCGTGTGCTTATTGTAAACAATTTTGTAGGAAGAGGGTGTCCTAATGATGATTCGTGTGCTTATTGTAAACAATTTTGTAGGAAGAGGGTGTCCTAATGATGATTCGTGTGCTTATTGTAAACAATTTTGTAGGAAGAGGGTGTCCGAATGATGATTCGTATGCTTATTGTAAACAATTTTGTAGGAAGAGGGTGTCCGAATGATGATTCATGTGCTTATTGTAAACAACAACAACAAAAAACGACGACAACAACAACATTTATTGCATTAAGACATCAACTGATGCTTATAGCATATACAGATAAAATACATATACATGTATTGTGAAAAAGTGAAAACATGGTTTATAATGGAGTAGTTTCGGAGAAGCTTGTACGTATATACTTTGAACTTAAACAACGTGTCACTATTAGAGCATGCGCTTCGTTGAATACACTCGTTTCTCACTAATGCATCAACTGTTCGAGCCCAATATTGAGAATTACGTGAGATTAGTGTGGTCGCCCTATTTGGCGGGTTGAAATGTTCCCGGGTAGTAGGCTTACGAAACACGGGAAGGGCTACAAATACACTTTCATGCCTGCCAACGAGAATAATTTAATATATACTGACACCAATAAAAAACTGTGCACTTTTATATCGAGCGTTACTTTTTCGTTGCAAATTTTAGAATTATGGATTTTACTATCACTGTGAATGCGCCTGCCCGTAGCTTCTAGTGTGCATGTCAGCTGCATGTCGTTAGTTGGGAACCCTCATACGAAAATGTATGCAATCAGAGCACATACAATGTACGTTCATCGAAGGAAATGCAATAGTGAAGTAAATATTGGGCAATAGAAATTTTAATTATTATTTGAAATATCTCTATGTATTAATATATGTATATGTACCTGCTATAAATATTCGAGCCTCATCGTCATGACGCTCTACACTATGTTCAAATGCTCTACTATACTGACACCATAAAAACTGTGCACTTTTATATTGAGCGTTACTTTTCGTTATAAATTTTAGAATTATGGATTTTACTATCATGAGTGAAGAAACTAATCTTTCATACATTGCACTAATTTACCCAATAATTCGCACATTTTGATACCACATTTGCCTATATTGTTTTCTAAAAGGATAAACCTCTAAGGCAAGTGCATATATTATTCTGTTTGGTGTCAGTATAAGGTCAGAATATGTGTCTATGCGCAATCATTGTTTTAACTTTACTACAAATAACGCATTTCATTGATAATAACGGAACCACATGTACATGAAACATTTGCAATTCCGTTTAAAATACAGTTTTTTTTTATGATTATGTGATAAATAGGATCTTATATTAGTGTTCATTTGTTATTGAATTTATTTAACACGCCTTCTAAAAACGATAACAATTCGCAGAAGCTCTTTTTATCGTATTTATAAGACACGTTAAATAAACCTAATAACAAACGGTCATTTAATGAACTATATTAATTATACTAATTAATATCTCTATTTCAGTGGAAAGCATAAAATAATTATATTTAGTTTGTAGCCAAACATGTAATATCTATGTACTAGTTTTATGGACAATAATAAAATTGTCTTAGTTTATTACGGCAAATCAGCATTGTACATGCGTTTAGCCATTAACAAGTAGTATTTTGAATATGGCAAAGAAATAAATATAACATATATACATGCAGTTGAATTGCAATTAATACACTAAGATTAAATAACAAAACATATAGCAATTAGTCAAAATATTAAATTATAATACAACACTTACAAATTTGGGATTAGCATTATATGCTTCCCGGTGAACAACCACAATGTTCGAGTTACCGGAGTCATAGGCCGCAAAATTCTGAAATAAGGAAATATATTCGTGAGGTAACACATTTTATAATAAACAATTATTTTAGCTCGATTGCGAAACAAGTTCTTACAATATATATTAATAACTCCCGAGACCTCATTCCTGATGGAATCCATCGCCATGAGGGAGAAAGAAGAGGCAACGTGGAATTTAAATCCCTTGCATAAGGGTACAATCGTAACGGCTTCAGTGGGGGCTCGAACTCCGGGGCGTTCGCACCTGACACGTACGCGCTACCACTGCGTTATCACGACTTCCACGTAAAAGGTTTGATGCATGAGTATTTGTATTCTCTGTTTTATTTAATGTTTTTTCGCATGAGGGTAATTACGGTCTAAACAGGAAAACCAATGCTTAACCCATTTGATTCTGGATACCGTTCAAACAGTATTTGCAAAGAACATAGATCCATATCAGCCGCCACGGAACGTGCCGTCTGATCAGGCTCTATGCTGTTTGCTATTCAGATGATCTTGCTATGTAGCAAACAACATAGATCAGCACACAGCGACACTCTGCGGCAGAACTGGATCTATGTTGTTTGCAAAAGCGTTTAAATGTATCCAGAATGAAATGGGTTAAACATTTGAGTTTGCCTGAAGGATACACTACAATGTAACTGTACTGATTCATAGAGAAGCAAGCATTAAATCTTACGTAGCTTTTCTCGTCCTCAAATAGTCCGGATGGAAGAATTCTGGATATTTCAAATAGATCTTCGCTCAGCATGTCTGTCGCCTCATCATCTCGGCGTAGGTTCAGATGAACACGAGTGCCTTGATTATGAAGGTGCACGTCAATGACGTCAGGAAATCGTTCGTCACCATTGAATTCTACATGATGTATTGATACGAGGTCTGTCCAAAAAATAAATGTTTCAAACATCAAAGAAAATGTCACGTGCTGTTAAACACAGTAAGTACAAGGTGGGCACGTATACTCCCGTGCTAGGCTTCAATTCAATTCCGATTAGCGCAGTGGTTAGCGCGTTCGCTTCTCATCAATGCTACCCTTGTTCGATCCTCAGACCGGGAAGTATGTGAAATGGTACGGTGGTCGCCAGATCGGACAGGTTGGTTTTCTCCGGGTACTCCGGTTTCCTCCTACACGATTGACCACATTTACGCTTTCATCCGCGCCAACGAGAATGGTTAATATAAGTTGTTAAAACTTGCTTCGCAATCGATGTAAACTAAATAAAGTTTAAACTGGATTATTAGAATGTAACAAGATGTTGTTTTTTATATGAGGACTAATCATAATCCAATCAGAACGCTCGTTTGAACGCGAACTGCACCGCTTTAGAAATTTTCAAAACAAATTGAAAAATTCTACGAAATCTCTTTTTGACGTACATTTTTGCCGAATAAACCTACACGTTAGTGGAAACACATTTTATTGATAATGTTATTCACAGTTAAAACTCTCCAGTCGAAGATTTTTTTTGTTGCTGACAGAACCCGTGTCCTAGTATGGAAATATGACCTGCTATGGCCAATGTATGTGGCAATTGTTTGCAAAGTATACATGCACGCAGCTTAAAGTTGTGTTTTATTTGAAGAACAATATAAAGACTCGGGATAGGCGTTATATTTGGACAGATTTGTACAAAATTGTTTCAGATAGGGCCATTTTACTGATCGATGCGAAATCTGACATCCCACAGAGTAGAATCCCTGTACTTAAATATATATACTAGTACCCCCAAACGTGCCGAATCCCTGTGCCTTGAACTAGATTGATATTTTCCATAAAAATACGTCATCACCCCTTACGCGGGAGGAAATTTCGAAAGCCAAATGCACGGCGTTTGAAGAAAATACTCCTTTCTCGTCTAAAATTATTAGAAGTAAGTCGTTGTAGAATCGAAATAATAAGTATCAACCGTGGTATATCGCAGAATAACCCTCGTTTGTCGTTCTTATGCTTAGAAATATATCACTCAGGCCTTAGACCTTCGTGATATATTTCTACGCATACGAACTTCAAGGATCCATGAATTTCTATTTTTAAGTTCTTAAATATATAGAAATCAAATTACAAAAATATCACCGCATGAGGATATTATACGATACTATTCTCTCAATAAGTAAGTTATTATGTTAATTTAAATATGATTAGTTTGAGCTTTATTTATTTTACAACGATTGCGAAACAAGCGTTAACAACTTATATATTAATCACTCTCGTTGGCGCGGATGAAAACTTAAATGTGGTCATTCATGTGAGAGGAAACCGGAGTACCCATAGAAAACCCACCTGTCCGATCTGGCGACCACCGTACCGCCTCACATACCTCCCGGTCCGAGTATCAAACCCGGGATGCATTGGTGAGAAGCGAGCGCGCTAACCACTGCGCTAATCGAACACGTATGTATGATTACATAAGGACAACGCAAAAGTCACATATTTAAAGTAGCTCTATATTTCAAACAATGCTCTAAGAACTATCATTAAATTGCCACATACCGTTGTCAAACTCTGCAGCTCCAACAAGAATCGCCGGCAATATAAAACTTAAAATAAAATACTTCATATTGTCTTCGAACGTCTTCTATCAACTGAACATTCAACTGTATGATACATAATATCTACATAAAGTTAGAATCATATTAATACAATACAGCCTTTGGGGACAAATTTTCAATTATAATGGAGTTTTTATCATAATTATCTATAACGGTATAGGCTTGAAAGTAATGATGACGTGTTTGTTAATTAAATATTATGATTAATAAATAGACGAAAGTTCGAGATAGTACTATGCATACTTGAAACATTCCGCGATATCTTCGATAACAATTTATATATAAGTTAACATAATTATATTCATTATCAATTCAATATATTTATTGCATTCAATATGACAACATATTTATAGCAAACAATACATAATCAAAGTACAATGTAAAAGCATGTATACATATTTTCTGAAGAGCATATATGATGAGTGTAGCTTCTTAAAATAATATAAAAAGTAAAAGTAAAGTGTTTGTTTATTATAGTGTCATCCCTATTTAAAGGGCTAGCCATTTCTGACTTATGAGACACCTCTTTTTATGAACATCAGTACTTCCCGAATCATATGTTTGTATACCAGGCGCCCGGCTGGTAGGCAATTGGTAAACATTATTTAACTAGCTGGTGGCTCATTAACCGGTCATATCAGAATGAACCCCGTACGCCTTAAATACTAGGCCACGGAGACGGTTATATCTAAGAAGTCATATTTTAATGTATTATGTGATAATTTATGTCATACAAATTCGAAATACGTGAGAGAAAAATGTCACATATATGAATTTCGTCTACATGAGAACGTTTCTAGGTAACTCTAGAAAAACAAACCCTAGTAGATTTTGTTCAACTATTACACCAGTTGGAAGTGCAACATTAGTTTAATCATATGTTATTGCAAATCAATAGGAAATATGTCATACACAAACATATAGCATGACAATGCAAACGGTTTGGGCCACACGTTATAGCAACATTAGACAACGGCCCGCACCAGAAAGTCAAGCTAACATTTGATTAAACTAAATTACTACGGTTCTTGAAAATAGTACGCAAAATAGAATGAAAATAAAACGGATTCAAGGGATTAGAGAGAAAAAAGACAAACCTATCAAAATAAAATTTAAATAACGTTGCTTCGATTGATACATGTATCTCACGATTCCACCCGTTCTTCCCCCCACACCACGCCAAGAAGATCAACTGGAATGGTCCATGCAAATCAAAGGAATAAACAGCGATACTTATGATCATTATGAACTACATGCAGCTGTTCATGTTTCCAGATCAGCTGTAGAACTCCACATACAAATCACTCGTAACTGAAACATTATCCATAATTCTTACATACTCACTTGATCAAAATTTGTTAGTATTTTATCATATATCTTTTCCGACTTCACACGCCGGTAGAGCCACTACATTGTTTAGTGGATTTTCTTGGAGGAGCAAAACTTTATTAAAAATACTGATCGATTCTAGTCATTATTCTTAGTTGTTTGAATAAGCAAGCACACCCTGAATACATGACATTTTGCTTAGAATCGTGCGTTTCGGTGTTGTTGCTCTTTTATTTCGTTGTTATCAGCACATGAAGGTCAGACATGCTTAGTCACTATATCTCCCCCTCTCTCTCACCCTCCTTGTCACGTGCCATTATATATAGCATTGAAAACTTTAACCATTATATTTGCTCTATAAATGAACTTGTTTATAGCTGTTATGTATGTTTAAACCATTATTTGGGAAGAGCCGTCTCTAATGTTGTAAGAACTTGTGGCTCGACCCAGTTTCTATTGTATATATTGTATATATTGTATATATTGTATATATTGTATATATTGTATATATTGTATATATTGTATATATTGTATATATTGTATATATTGTATATATTGTATATATTGTATATATTGTATATATTGTATGTAGATTCTGTGTCATAATAGAGCAAAATAACATATGATTAAACTAAGTGGATTTGTGCAATACAATACAATGAAATTGTTTTTTCATGAAAGACATGTAAACATATCAACATGTGGACAATGTTAAACAGTACATGCATTTAAACAAGGCTAAAGAAACCTATTGTCTTATTAAATATCCATTACAAAAATGACAACAAACAAAAACGTATGCGGGAGAGCATCACCACCAACTACAATAATACAGTATTGCTGAAGCAGACATATTATTTCGTTGATAAATTCGCACACTTTCTTTCTGCATTCAGCCATAGTGTTACTCTTAACATCCATAAGTTTCTCATAATACATATATCAATCTTTACTTTTATAGAACAAGGAACTACATTCTAATAAATAATGAAATTCGTCTCCTATTCCTTAGTTACACGTTGGGCAAATACGCAGATTTAAGAGGCTTCTGTTCCAATGTCCTATTTCAATAGGCAATCTATGATTTTTTCGTTCTAAATTTAACACTATATTATAAATATTTAGGAAGCGTATTTATTAAGTAGTTTTCCAATTTCAAAATTGTACTTAAATAATCTATAGTTCTGCTGATTGCTAGATGGTTCAATGCTTGAGAACCACTCGGTTACAAATAGGTCAGATACCTTCTGATTGGCTGCATTTCATCCACTTTTAAAAGGGAATTCGTGATTATCAACACATGTAGAAGACCACAGTCAAATAAGATATACTTAAACGCAATAGAAACGCAACCATAAGAATATTTAATAATCAACGCACATAATTATTAATTTCATTAAGCAAGTCAATGTACTAGATAATCACCTAAAATAATCACAGTTTCATGTAATAACTCGTAGTTAAAGTGTATCGGTAGAAAACTATTTACAATATAGAGTATGTACATAGAAAATAAAATTCTAAAATGTTGCGTTTTTAATGCCGTCAAGTATATTTTAAACATTTTTCAACCATTGGAATTTACAGTTTTGTATATTATTCGAGTATCTATATTTACTCAAAAGTAGACAATACATCGATCTAGATAATGTATGTACCTGGTGACACAAAGCTAGAGTAACACGATAACATTCTTGTTTCTATGTCAACAACTGTTGGCTTAACATCCGTTTCACCATATACTATTAACTACAACATATGTGCTACTCAAGTTTGAGATCAAACTTTGGCCGAACAACGGTTGCAGACCTGTCATTAAAGTTTGTGAGGTCACACTCTATGCTTCCGACTTAATAACGTCTGGACCGGAGGTTATTAACCCAAATATCAAACTCAAGCTCAAGTGATATCATTGGTTGAGTTTTAGATTTGCTTTTGATCCAACCAATCAGAAACTTTATACTGAGCTTGAGATTTGAGAAAAGTATAGAACATCTGGCCCACGAACGAATAGTGTTTATACAGCTCGCAACTCCGTGTGTTCTCCGTCACACTTTATGTGTATTTCAATGAATATGATGGCCGCCTCGTAACTGAGTGAGTGTGACTTCAGGTGATTGTAACCGCTAACCACGACAGAGAATGGGATTCCATTGGGAACGAGGTCTCTTGAGGAATCAAAATACACTAAACTAAGCTATAGCTTTATCTTAGCGATATGCAAACACCCTAAGATTAATCGCTGCCGATTAAAATAAATCTAAACGTCCTTTTCAAGAACTAATTATCAGGTTAAGCAGGTTGTTAAAATGAGTGAGCTGTTGTGAAGGTAGAAAACTAAGACGATGAAAGTGAATACTGAACACCCCGAGAACGAGCAAAGGAAATAGGGAAACTCTTTGACGACAACTTCATTGTTAACTATGTTAGCCTGCCAAATACAGAATACATTTTCAAGATGACAACAACAAAATACATACATGTAACAGAAATGTATTACCAATTGCAAAGTATTCACTGTAGTGAATACAATTGCATTGGTATATTTTAAAATTAAGAACGTAAACACTTAATTGAATATTATGCAATACACCGCTATCATATTAAAAAATGCACCCGGTATAGGGTAAATCCACTCATGATAATGATATGATACACTAATATATTACCAGATTAGAATGTTGGCATTCTGTAAGACATTGCAGTTACAACGCCACCACTTATAATAACCTTTACAGATACACACACTGGGGATGAATTCAACTCATACATTGATGCAATAGAAAAATCGCATGTCTCCCCAATGATGGGTGTTCGAGTTGGACAAAGAACTTACGTTGCCGATGCTGCAGCCTAGACAGACTGTACAAGTAGGGTTGGAACTGATGTACTTATCACTCCTACTAATTCTATTGCTCAATCCCTCTAAACGGTTTTTCGGGATTTTTCTGCTTTATTAGATTATCAACCATTTACGGCCATTTGAACATTTTTATAACAACGCATGTCCATGCTTCATCTCTAAATCGCTGTGTTGCATTCCACCATGATTGGCATGCAGCATCATAATGATGTCTTGCTGTTCATATTTTAACCCCGTTCTGGTAGGGTGATTTTATCTTATTATGAACAATTTTGTTTAATTACATTTATGTTCTGTTTGTTTCTGGAGAATAAAGTCGCACCAACAGCTCTGGTCATATGGCGACTCTAGTGCACACATCTAGCTGGGAGTTCCATCTAACAGACTGGACACACTTTGTTCTTTAAACTCTTTAGAAGGGCCACACGTTTACAACAAACAACTTAACACTAGACATCAAATACATGCGTACTGATCGTATCAAATAAAGCCAGTTACTTAGCAAGACTAGACCTGACATACTCAATTACCATAAAAGTTTCAAATGACAATAGCTGCATACAAAACAATCACACTAAATATGAATACAACATGAACAACTAAAGTTAGTACATATACCGCCATCACCTATTAACTAGTTCGGACAAATTGACAGAGGGAAGCACAGATAGGTATGAATCCATACTATATGGAATGCGTCGGGTGAAAAGTAGCCTGGGAACAGGTGTTGATATATTTTGCCTGGTCAGTCATATAAATATATATGTTTAACACGGAGACTATTAATTGAGCAGTATTGAGTTTCTGATAATATCAAGACATTATCAAGTAAACAAGAGAACATTCGATAGAGTGGAACCCAGGCTAGGTGTAAAGGTGCAGGCTGCGTATACTCTAATTATTAACTAAAATTATCGCCGTAAATGCCTTCCTTGTCAACTTACGTTATGGGAGAACAATTTAATAAAGGTAAATATTTCGGAAATGGAAACACCAAACATTAAAAGTTCGTACACACACACATAAACAAATACATTTATCGAGCGTTGTGTCCAATACAAATAATCATTGCATATAAATACATGTATCTTCACAATATACAGCAACACAGATGTGACATAATTATCCTATAATACTAATCATAAGACGAACATTTAGATGGACGGCAAGGAGTTATGTATTTGCAAGATTCTCTAGCTTTAGTTTTCTAAGAACACATGGATAATCAAGGTATATCGTTAATTTTCTTCTGGTATTTCAAAGTCCATATCACTATGTTCATCAGACGAGTGATCTGTGGACTGTATGGAACTATCTGTTAGATAACTAGATTCCAGCTCCAAAAGTCCTTCAATAGCTTGCAATTCTTGATTGGTACCGCATTCGTGTTCCTCTACAGTCCTGCTCCGCGGGTTATGTCCATCGTAGCAGTCTTCATGATTGTCTGGCTTTCCTTTTACTGCACCCTCTGTGTTTTGATTCTTTGTTTCATTAATCAAAGTGGCATCGCTACTATTAGTAGAAGGCAGTTGTTCGGGATGTTTCTGCTTTATTAGATTATCAACCCTGAGAATACTTGGCGATGAGGTAGAACGGCAAGTGCAATGGTCTGCTAAGCTAACTAATGAACAATTCGATAAATGTTTTCCTAGCTTATGTTTCATACCGTGCAATGGATTTCTGAACGAAAGGCCTAATTTTGGAGATGCATCTCGTGCGAAGCAAAATGAATGTTCACCTACTGATGTAGCAACATTATATTCATTCGTTGCAATATGTTCACCAGTAGTTACTGCATTGGCTCCGTTTCTGTCAATATTCGTTGTTTGAATAGTCTGCTTTGGATCGCATGTATTGGTCATCGGCAATTCGGTGGCATGTACTGCCATCTGCGTTCGACTGCATGTAGGATTTGTCTGCAATCGTTCACATGTACAACATTTTTCCTTTAACAGTAGGCGATGTATTTTCCGTCTTAGGAGCGAAACATCCGAGTTACTTTTCTTTAGTTCCGTCTGCAGTTCATTTTTCTGAAATTCAAGTGAAATGTGCCTATTTTCAGAAACATGAATTGTTCAGGAATTGGCTAAAATGTTATTGATTTATTGATTTATTTACAAACTGTTGACATAAAACATATGATGCTGTTTTCTGTTGAAGTTCCAATATTTTGTTTACTAATAATATACATGTACTTCATATTGATAACACTTGTTTGTGTACATTCACATCTGGACACTATACATGAAAGATTTAAACTTTATTTATTTTACAACGATTGCGAAACAAATTTTAAAAACTTATATTAATCACTCTCGCTGAAAGTGTAAATGTGGTCATTCGTGTGGGAGGAAACTGGAGTACCCGGAGAAAACCCACCTATCCGATTTGGCGACCATCGTACCATCACACATACTTCCCGGTCCGAGGATCGAACCCGGGTTGCATTGGTGAGAAGTGAGCGTGCTAACCACTGCGCTAATCGGACAGCCTCGGATAGTACATGGAAGAAGAACCTCAGAATGAACATTCTGACGATGAATTGTGCCAATCTCAATTCGATCATACTTTAACAGAAACACTGTGCCAGATTAGTTAGGGGAAACAATTATGTTCACGTTGCCACAGGTAGCGCGCTGGACTGGTAATTCAGGGATCGCAGGTTCGATCGATCCCCCGTCTGACTCTAATAAAATTAACAGTCTTTAAACCGAGGTCTCATGTCGGTGCTGTTAATGTGTCGTCGCTACCGATGCCTCCTGAAGAGATTACGTCATTTTATAATTTTGGAGGATAGTGCAATGATACCGACAGAGACCAATTACTTGCTACGTGTACGGTGTAAAGCATCGACTCGAGACCTGGTTTAAAGTCTCATCTGAAAGACTATTAATTTTATTAGGGTCAGACGGGACACCGATCACTGGATTACCAGTCCAACGTGATAACCACTGGACTACAGATCTGCCTGTTACACGTTCCTATAATGTTGGATCGAACTATATTTGTGCGTAATCGCGCATAAATAATCACATTGGATACTTAGAGAACAGAATAATGTTAGGGTTCATCAGGTCATGAACGGCGATCACATGGGCTGAATCAGCCAATCAGACATTGCAATAACTGAGACTTATTAGTGAGTGAGTATTTGGTTTAACGTTGCATCAGCACAGTTCAGGCTATATCGCGCCGGGTAGAGAGAGAGAGAGAGAGACTTATTAGTACGAACATGGTAAGAACAGAACAGAAGTTAAGGCCATTAACAATGGGGGCACATGGCAGTTAAACATTGAGTAGCTAAATATTTTAGTATTATTACTTATTGATTTATAGCTTTTACACATTTTAGTTACATGCGAAACAAACTCAATCAACTTTACACTAATATATCTCGATACCTCATTAAATGATGGACTACATCGACACGAGTGTGAAAGAATACTCAGGAAGTATGTCTTTAAGATGGTGTATATACTATGGTTAACACTTTCGTGCACGAACAATAATATCGATATATGTGGTATTTTAAAACATTCGTACCTCTTGCTGGAGAGAATGGATCAATTCCTTGATTGTCTGAAAAAGAAAGTCAATAAATATGTATTACTCGTATACGACCAATATGCCTTTAATAAACTGTTTATTTCTTATACTCTCAATTTCAATATCACTGTTAGACTGGAGACGTATTGTGGAGGGAGGGTTTTTTTTTTGGGGGGGGATGAAAGTCCCACTAACAGCTTAGGTCACGTGGCGACTCTCCAGTTAGCATTAGTGGAAAAAGACCCCGGATGCTCCTCCCGAGCTGGAACCGAGGTTTTAAAGTTTTTCTCAAACTCGAGCTCAAGTGTTTTGATTGGTTGATTCCGAGAATAACTAAGCTAATCAGAAGCTTAAGACTGGGTTTGAGATTGGAGAAACGTTGTATAACGCCCAGGTCAGTATTTCAGACACGGATTGGCACACGGGTAGAACCACCAACGTATAACGCCCAGGTCAGTATTTCAGACACGGATTGACACACGGGTAGCACTACCAACGTATAACGCCCAGGTCAGTATTTCAGACACGGATTGGCACCCGTGTAGAACCACCAACATGCCGCAAGCCAGCTGGATAGCTTTCTCGCATGAAATAATTCGACACCCCAAGTGCGATTCGAACCTACATCGATTATAAGTCGACGTAATCACTCGGTCACGGAGCCCCCCTCCCCCATGATGTATTTGCAACATCTCAATGCCTGCCAATATATTCTGAAACAATGATTTTGCTTGCCAAAGTTCAAGTTAAATGCCACTGATAAGTTTCATTGTAGTCTTGTGTGTGACTTTGCCTCTATTTATCGTCGTTACCGAGCTCATTTGAGCGACGCCTCCTGAAGAGATTGGTCATTTTAGATTATGGGGGATAGTTCAGTGAAAGAGACCCAGGACTCCCCTCTGGTTCTTACAGGTGCACGGTGTAAACACCGACACAAGACATCGGCTTAAAGACCCAATTAAAAGACTGTTCATGTTAGTAGGGTCAGACGGGGGATCGAACCTATGTCCAGCGACGTGGTAGTTATTACTCACCTGACTGTGGAATCCCTTTAGTTCAGCCACTACCTCTTTCAATTCGTTGATTTCTGAATCTGCAGAAAGCAACAAGTCTTCGCTTAATGGATTGCCGTATTACTTCTAATGCACACAGGCCACATGAGATAGCCGCAGAAATATTTAGAATTACAGTCTACATCCGTTATGTCAAAAAATGTTACGTTTCAGACACTATCATTTTACATATAACTGGCTCCGTTTATATCGTTAAGTCAAACTTCGGTTATGTCGAAGTACATAACTGGCTCCGTTTATATCGTTAAGTCAAACTTCGGTTATGTCGAAGTATTTTGTTCGGTCCGACGGAATTCGACATAACGACATAACGGATGTAGCCTGTATATATCTTGTTTCGAGTTACAAACATGCATAGTGTACACAAGAAGTCAATTGGAGAGGCCACTTCGCTGACCGTCTTGACCATGTACCATCATCGATTCAGTACAATATCCTACCATTATGACAAACAGTCAAGGACCAACTCCATGGTCAAGTGGTTAAGGTCGCTGAATTGTATACCACTGTAACCTATCATCACTTATGGTCACTGGTTCGCAGTTGGCACTGTTGGCAGTTTCTTACGGAGGTTGGTGCACCAAATACTGGTTAACCGTCTGGAGTCTGACCAGGAAAGGTGCTGTTCGGTAAACTGCCAGCTGGCGATATAGCCCAAAATGGTGATGACGAAGGCGCAAAACCCCAAAAAACAAACAAACCAACATACAAACAAACCAACAGACAAACAAACAAACCAACAGACAAACGCAACTCAATAGAAAACCCACAAAATAAAACATTAAACTTACATTTTGTCGATAGCAACTTTCGGAAGTTGTCCGACTTAACGACCTTTAATAGGAGATCTCTCTTACGTCTCAGCGGAAACTCCTGAATATTGTCCCCTAATTGTATACCAGAATCATCCGTCGTACTGGCCCGTCGTGATGCTCGCATCACTTTCGTTTTTTCAATCCTGCAAAGAGGAACACGAATCAAATTTTAGACATGAATATATTCATGTTTAAACCATGTTTATTAAGCATAAACTTGATTTATTTTACAATGATTGCGAAGCAAGTTCTAACAACTTATATTAATCACTCTCGTTGGCGCGGATAAAAGCGTAAATGTGGTCAATCGTGTGGGAGGAAACTGGAGTACCCGGAGAATACCCACCTGTCCGATCTGGCGACCACCATACCAGCTCACATACTTCCCATCCGAGGATCGAACCCGAGTTGCATTGGTGAGAAGCGAGCGCATAACATAGTTTAATGATGTTTTATTTTTGTACACAATTACATATATATTGATAATTGTATGAACAAAATTATAAAACTACAAAGATATTTTTATACTTGAATAATATACATAATAAGTCAAGGTAAAATGGATACAGTTAATATATTTAGGAAAGATTCGTAATGAATGCGACTGAGTTGTTTATTTTCCAAGTATTCAATATCATAATATTATTAAATTTAATATTGCATGATCATTTGTTTAATAGTATACTATCGCATGTTCATTTGTTTAATAGTACAATATTACATGTTTATTTGTTTAATGGTATAATATTGCATGTTCATTTGTTTAATGGTATTATATTGCATGTTCATTTGTTTAATGGTATACTATTGCATGTTCATTTGTTTAATGGTATACAGTAACACCTGTGTTAGTGGTCACCTCTATTAAGCAGCCAACCTGCATTAAGCAGCCATTTTTCAGATTCCCAATATGTTACTTTGTTATTCATTGCACCTCTATTAAGCAGCCACCTGTACTAAGCAGCCATTTTCTGTGATTCCCTTTGCTGGCTGCTTAAGACAGGTTTGACTGTAATAGTGCATGCTCATTTGTTTAATGGTATGATATTGCATGCTCATTTGTTTAATGGTATACTATTGCATGCTCATTTGTTTAATGGTATAAACACATATTAATGTAATTGTCGGATAAATTGCATAATAATATTAATAATAATATTAAAGACTTTATTTAACGAATACACTTATTGGAGGAGATCAGGATTGCACTGGGCCCTCAAATCAAACAATTATATACAGCATAAATATATTAAATTAAACACACTACGTGATACAATTGGACCCTTTGTCATTAGGGAGTTAGAGAGCTGCAAGTAAATATATTATATAGTACATATACTATACTAAATTATAAATTGGACCGGCCCCAAATTAAGTAAAATGACTTAAATTGACTGACTGATGAGGCATTGTTAACATTAGCTGGAAAAGCATGCCAGATAGTAGTGCATGGGTAGACACATGACTTTCTGAATAATTCACTTCTAGGTCTGGGCTGATATAGATGTACATATGAATTAGAAGATGATCGCAGTCTTACTTTTGATATGGGTAATATATTAATATATACTGCTTACCTTGATATATATATATATATATATTAATATATACAGCTACCGCTTACCTTGATATATATATTAATATATATACCGCTTACCTTTCCTTCGCTTGCTGTTCAAGGATCCTCTTTGCATGTGGGTATTCTACTAGAGCCTGTGTGGATAGAACAGCCATTGCAGCATAACTAGTACAAACTATCTTCCCCTAGTAAATGTTGTATATACGTAAATAGGCAGAAGTGCATCCGCGGTCCGAATGTAGTCCCAATAAATAATATAGTTCATTTTTCTTTTTGGTAAAATGCATTTTCATGATAGGCAGTGTATAGTTTTTGTGTTTTATTTGGAGAAATTCAGGCCATTGCAAAGGAGATCCACAATTTGAATATATCACCAAGCAATTACCAAATTGTGTATACTGAGCATGATCTTTGGACAGGTAGTTTGACTATATATATTTGGATAATTCTGAGCATGATCGTTGGACAGGTGGTTTGACTATATATATTTGGATAATTCTGAGCATGGTCTTTAAGAATGCCTTTCTGTTTCTACAGTAATAGCCTGACTGTATATCAATATATTTCTAAGATTCATCACAATTTCAAAAATTCCCGTCATAGTAAAAACAGAGCTATTATTAGTACAGTATTTTATCACATAACTTTGCTTGTATTCAGTGTAATACAACCATTACATATTTTATTATATGTCCACACGTGTAATAACAGCATGAGTCTGATTGGTCGCGGCACGACATTGACAATGTGCAATAAACAGTCGACACATACATGTAGCTTGTTTGCATGATTAGATAAATACAATGCTTATTATGTGAACTATAGTTATTAAAAATATTGTGTCGATTATTTGCATGAAGTTGTTTGATTATCAGGGACTATTTACTACGACGTGCGGATGCAGCTTGATGTAATAAGGCTCAAAGATATACTGGCAAACAGAAATGTTTGTTTTCCTTCAAATGGATGGTTGTTATTACTGTGGTAATGTGATAAAGAGGATTTTTGTTTAAACATATTTTATTTCCCAATATAATACATATTGAACAATGCATACACCACGCATAATCAGAATACAGAAACAGGATTAGAATGGAAGACAGAGTCTTATATAATTCTTCTCATTTTACACTCCTGGTGATTTGATACCATATTTTATGAAACTCGTTTTGGAATATTGCTATTAAGCTCGCCGAAATGCTCGCTTATTAGCACAATTCTAAAACTGGTTTCATAAACAAATGGTATGAAATCACCATGAGTGTAAGATCTTTATGTACAATGTGTCAAATTTAACGTATACAAATATTTCGTTTCTAAACTTCACTTCTGGTAGTAAAAGAATTGCAGAAAATATTAATTATATTATCTTGCTAGCAAAATATTTCATTTTCAAATGTAAATGTGCAAGCTTATTACCAACGTTGATAGATTTTAGACCATACGTTTTATGGAAACTAAATATAGAGGAGACAATTTCATTTATGAAAGGAAGCAATCGTAAATTTGAAATCCAATGGAGAGATTTTCTCAACTCCAATAACACTACTAGTGAGCATGCCTAGTTTTAACATATGTTGTTGTTTTAAGTAGGAATCCTTTCCGTAACACACAAAAAAAATTCATTTGACAATTGTTATAATCCAAATTCAGTCTCGTTGAACAACGCTTTATTGATGGAATAGCTAGTTTCAAGCTTATTTATTAAAAAGCAAACTTTTGTATTATACCATTGTGTACAATTGTTATTTGTGTATATACCTATGTAATATGTACAATTGTTTGAATAAAAAACATCGAAATTCAAAAAAAAGATCTTTATGTACACAAAATTCTGTGTAGCTCAGTTCACAGTCGCTTAAGATTATTTCGACACAGACATAAATATAGAGTGGTGGAACCTATGCTCGACGTTATTCCTACATATCATGGCATATAAAAAAAAGTTAAATGCACTTAAATGTATATTATTATTTTCTTTAGTCGTGAACACAACTTTTAAAAAATTGTTGTTGAAAAATTTAGCTTCATTACGTGACCATGCACCTCAATACAGCTATCGCAACGGCACCTGTGTCCATGGGGAACTAGATAATTTAGGGCACATATGCACGGTGTACATGCAATTTGGTATTTATGCACGGGTAAATGTTGAATATATTATTTTGACATTTTTCCCAATTCGGATAGCTACCTGAAAAGGTCATAAATCGCATCATTTCGGTGGAAAAAAATTCCCAACAAGTGTCTGTTTATATTCGGCTACCGCACCAGTCAGGTGACCGTTGCATTAGGCTACCGGTACGCACAATGGAATGCTGTTGAACCATGCTTCACCTCTGTCAGCGAAAATAGGTTAAAACTATTTAAATATTTAAATACGGATGTAAATGGAAAAAATACGCCGAGCATAGGAATACGCCGAGCATAGGTTACAACCACTCTATAGGGTTGGCACTATACCATTCCCCGTCACGACAAAAACAGCACCATGCCAATAATTGTTATTGAAAACCTCGAACAACTTGAATATGTTACAGAAACTCTAAGCTATCACGGCACTAGAAGAACAGTCTAAATCCAGTCTCCAACCAACAGTCAATACTATTTTACAACTTAACACAACATGACACATCTTAGCAAAAGTAAAGGATTGGCAAAGTATTCAATGATAAATGAAATGGAAACCTCAATAAGCTACATTACCTAGAATATATTCCACGTATACTAGAGGACATAGAAAACGCACACTTACATTATATGATTATTATTACATGAAAACGAAATAGGAAGGATTCCATCAAAGATATATCATATATTTATTACAAAACACAAACTGAACAACTAAAAATATTCCAAAATGTTTAAAATTATGTATTTATATAGTTATTGTTTTTCATGTAAATACACAGTTATCAGAAGTGAGCGTTTTCTATGTCCTCTAGTATATTTTCATTGTTGAATATATTATTCTCCTGCCCATTGTATATCAATCAATTGATAGGGAGAAGAATTATATATGTTTTCATTCGTTCTAATCCCTTTCAGTCTACTGCTGTTAAATTATATGTAAAATGTTCATTTCTTGATTATATGTCCAAATACTGAACTAAATAATGTTTATATGTGTTTTATATACAATATATATGTACTGCACATGATAAACCGGTTTTGAAACCAAAATACAATAAATACGTTTTAAAACAATTAATTACTACATAGTTCTATTAACTATTTGCATGCTGGGTAAAATAAAGACTATAAATAGTGGAAATAAGTGTAGCAGACGACAATTTATTAATGTGTTGTTCTTATTGGAAACTGAAAACAGTCAACGCATGAAAACATGTCATGAAAATTCATTAGAATTGTGTCTTATTTGTGAATTAACAAAGACACATTTCTAATGAAATTCCAGGACATATTTTTAAAAACAATACATTTAAATTCTTAATTTCTTACCGACATGAGGTCTTTTCTGGATAACCTGAGAAGCTCTGAGTAGCCGATGGCTTTCACATCTGCCGTACGCCTGAATATAATTGTATTAATTTTAGCCTTTTAGAGTATAAACCACATTCAAGAACTGTACTGAGTGAACTAAGGATACTTAGGTGTGAAGATGTAGCCGAGTGAGTGTGGGTACCTGTCGTACTGCTGGGAGGGGTACCCGGGTTATTCCCCTACTACTAACTGATGAAGAGTAAGATATGACCTAATCTGTATTAGCGACTTTAAACTCAAATACAAAACAAACAGACACATATTGAACGGGTCAGTGTTATGTACTGTCAAACCTGTGTTGGTGTAAACATATTTATTCGACATTATACAACATAATTTACTACAAATAATTATGTACACAATACATACAAGTGGATTGAAATGAAAGCTAAACGCTTATTGAATTCCTCTCTCCCTGTGTTAAGCAGCCAGCCAATAGAATCACAGACAGCTAGTGCTTAGCACAGGTGACTGCTTAATAGCGATCAATGTATAATATAACAACATATTGGGAATCTGGATATTGGCTGCTGGATCCACCAGCCAATTTTCATATTCCCAATATGTTGTTATATTATACATTGATTGCTATATATATATGATTTATGTGCAGAGCCTCCAAACTATCATCTGTGACTCTCGGTGTCCCGTATACTATTATATCTTAGCTCAAACGGTATATATCTTGGGGTTTCGTAGAATATTCTGTACCGCAAAGTAACGCCATTGATTTTCCTGACCTATTTCTGGGAGCTTTATTGAAACAACACAACAAGTATTCGCCCACCACCTCCCGCAATACATCCTCTGCACAGAATCTTCTCAGAATTCGTACTAAGCAACACAAAAGGTATTCGCCAACCATCTCCCGCAATCCATCCTCTGCCTAGAATCGTTTTGGAACTCTTACGCATTATATTACACCTAGTCATGTTTGTACTTAGCTAGTCAACTTCCACTATGTTTTTATTTGTGCCTGCACCTTTACTGTACTGTTCAGATCACAGGGATTCGGCACGTTTGGGGGTACTAGTATATATATTTAAGTACAGGGATTCTACTCTGTGGGATGTCAGATTTCGCATCGATCAGTAAAATGGCCATATCTGAAACAATTGTGTACAAAGCTGTCCAAATATAACGCCTATCCCGAGTCTTTATATTGTTCTTCAAATAAAACACAACTTTAAGCTGCATGCATGTATACTTTGCAAACAATTGCCACATACATTGGCCATAGCAGGTCACATTTCCATACTAGGACACGGGTTCTGTCAGCAACAAAAAAAAATCTTCGACAGGAGAGTTTTAACTGTGAATAACATTATCAATACAATGTGTTTCCACTTCACTACGAAATCTCTTTTTGACATACATTTTTGCCGAATAAACATACAGGTTAGTGGAAACACATTTTATTGATAATGTTATTCACAGTTAAAACTCTCCCGTCGAAGATTTTTTTTTGTTGCTGACAGAACCCGTGTCCTAGTATGGAAATGTGACCTGCTATGGCCAATGTATGTGGCAATTGTTTGCAAAGTATACATGCATGCAGCTTAAAGTTGTGTTTTATTTGAAGAACAATATAAAGACTCGGGATAGGCGTTATATTTGGACAGCTTTGTACACAATTGTTTCAGATATGGCCATTTTACTGATCGATGCGAAATCTGACATCCCACAGAGTAGAATCCCTGTACTTAAATATATATACTAGTACCCCCAAACGTGCCGAATCCCTGTGGTTCAGATATGTCAAAAATTATGTATTCCAAATAATAAAAATAACATATATACTACATCCGTTATGTCAAAATCGGTTATGTCGAATTATCCGGTTATCTCGAAATCGGATCAAAGTCCCGTTTCAGACACTATCCTTGTACATTAAACAGACCCCGTTTATATAGAATTTCGTTAAGTCAAACTTCGGTTATGTCGAAGTATTTTGCTCGGTCCGACGGAATTCGACATAACGGATGCAGACTGTATAAGACTCGTAGCAAACGTCACCTATTATGTCCATCGTCAATCTTTAGTAGACTGATTTCTCCGAAATAATTGCCCGGTGATAGTGTAGCTATAACAGTACGCTGGCCAACAGCGTCACCTGGTACCAAAATCTGAATGAGAAATGATAGTTAGCGTAGATAAAGCAATGTGGGTATTTACAAGGAATACTGAACGTAACCCACCTTTGATTTAGATTAGTAAATATTTAGATTACCTTAAGTAAACGTGTATTTCTTATTTGGAGCAATATAGCGTCATTTAAGGCGAGTGGCCGTTGTTATTCAAGTTAAATGACATTTTCATACATACATTATGTTAGTCGAAAAGTCTTCATAATATATATATCAAATGAACACCGCATGGTTGTTGAAGGGAGTTATTTGGAGGTGTATGGACTCAAATAACAGATATTAAAATATTAATTCTCGACTCGTTTGCCGTTAAGGGCCAAAAAACAATGTTGGGCCAAAAATCGACAATACACATAGTGGACCGCCGAAGCCATCCGTAACTAAGCAACAGTTGGTGCGATCAAGCCATGACCAATCATTCGGCTTATGATGCATACAATTGTTAATTCGAGATCTGATCGTTACAGACGGATCTGTAGTCTAGTGGTAGCACACTGGACTGGTAATCCAGGGAGCACATGATTGATCCCCCGTCTGACCCTAATAAAATTAGCAGTCTTTTAGTTGGGACTTTAAGCCGAGGTCTCGTGTCGGTGATTTACACAGTGCACGTAAAAGAACCAGAGGAGACTCTGGAATGGGTCTCTGTCTGTTGCACTATCCTCCAAACATCTAAAATGACTAATCTCTGCAGGAGGTATCGCTCCAGTAGCGACGATAAATAAACGTACAACACACACACACACACACACACACACACACACACACACACACACACACACACACACACACGATCTGATCGTTTCGTTTCCATTATTAGGAAACACTTCTAAAATGTGTTTTAGCTGCAAGTAACAGTTGCTGGAAATAAGCTGGAAATAAGCTGGAAATAAGCTTCCTAAAGTTCACTGAGCTATTAAATGTTATAGACGACATGCGAAATAAATATAACACTATCCACTTGCTGGGAGCTTTGTTGAAGCATCACACAAATTCACATTAGAAGCTTACATTAAACTGCTCATACATAACTACATGGAACTCAGCATCATGTATGCAAATTAGGCGTAATCAATCATTAGTCTACTTAAACAATATTATTTGCCTTTCCGTTATTTCTTTCCGTTATTTCTTTCATTTCAGTTATTTCTTCATATTTCTTTCAGTCATTTCTTTCAATTATTTATTACAGTTATTTATTTAAGTTATTTCTTTCATTGCAGTTATTTCTTTCATATTTCTTTCAGTAATTTCTTTCAGTTATTTCTTTCAGTTATTCATTAACGAATAAAACATAGGTTGTAGTTTGGACAAGTAGGAATTAACCGCGTAGACATTATGCCTATGTGGTTAATTCCGGCGCTCTGAGCTACAACCCATGTTTTATTCGACGATGAATAACGCAAATACAAATGTTATTTCCATTCTAACATAACCAAATATACATAAAACACGCAAATACAGTTCGTGTTATTTTTTGAGTGAGTAATTGACGATACAAAACTACAAACCATGTTTTATTGCAGATTTAAACACGGTCAATTCCTTCAGACAAAATGCCGAGCCGCAAATTAAGAGCCTTAATTTGACAAGTTTTAGTTGGATAAATTCCGACAGGGAAAGAGTAAACATACATAAACATAATAATTAAATGTCACTGGAAATATGTGCATAGGGTTAAGCGCCAACTGCATCGAATTTATCAACTTGACATTTCTAGACAAATTGGCGCACGGTTTCAAAATGTTGCAGACATTGAAGTAGTGATACTGTCAGATTGGTGCACGTCTTTAACAACACATATTCCACAGGAAATAATTGGAAGAAATTATTTTGGTAAGTACACAAAGCCATATTTCCTCTTGAAATAACACAGCAATAAGGACATGGCACATATCAATTTACACTAGAAACTTACATTAAGCTGCCCATACACAACTACAAGGAACTCAGCAATTCACATTAGAAGCTTACATTAAGCTGTCCATACACAGATACAAGGAACTCAGCAATTCACATTAGAAGCTTATATTAAGCTGCCCATACACAACTACATGGAACTCAGCAATTCACATTAGAAGCTTACATTAAGCTGTCCATACACAGATACAAGGAACTCAGCAATTCACATTAGAAGCTTACATTAAGCTGTCCATACACAACTACAAGGAACTCAGCAATTCATACTAGAAGCTTCCATCAAGCTGCCCATACACAACTACAAGGAACTCAGCAATTCACATTAGAAGCTTCCACCAAGCTGCCCATACACAGATACAAGAAACTCAGCAATTCACATTAGAAGCTTATATTAAGCTGCCCATACACAACTACAAGGAACTCAGCAATTCACATTAGAAGCTTACCTTAGAGCAGCATTACATCGTAATGAAGGATGTGTTGGGTAAAATATAAATACTAATATGTGTGTGTTTACAAAAATCGAATTAGTCGCTCAGAAACGATAACAATCCAAACAAATTTAAACCGTCGTATACGCGAATTTGTTTATCAACACACGAAATGTAAACACACACAGCGCGCATGCGTGACACAACAGAGGATGTAGAAAACAACGTATATATTTTGAACATGAAAGACTATCTATCTATCTATCTATCTCTAATGTCGAACACCTCGCGGGGATGTAGAAATGTCCCTAAAAGACTTAGCTAACAGAGGTATGAATCAACATATCAAGTAATTTAATTAAAAAAGATAACGTGGGACAAATGGGGACGATGCATTCCGAATGCAAACACGTGCAGACGATGCGTTCCGGTTGTAAACAAGTGCGTGACAGATCGACTCGGAAAGTCCTACTTTCGGTTTCGAGTTTGTTTTATCGCAAACAAAAAACTGTTTACCAAATGAACATAAGCATACAAAGTATAATGTTAGAATGTGTAGCTGCATTGCTACCCATACGTAAAAATTGAATTTTTCAAATATCTTTTATTTCATACGATGTAATGCTACTTTAAGCTGCCCATACACAGCTACATGGAACTCAGCAATTCACACTAGAAGCTTCCATCAAGCTGCCCATACACAGCTACAAGGAACTCAGCAATTCACACTAGAAGCTTCCATCAAGCTGCCCATACACAGCTACAAGGAACTCAGCAATTCACACTAGAAGCTTACATTAAGCTGCCCATACACAACTACAAGGAACTCAGCAATTCACACTAGAAGCTTATATTAAGCTGCCCATACACAACTACAAGGAACTCAGCAATTCACATTAGAAGCTTCCATCAAGCTGCCCATACACAACTACAAGGAACTCAGCAATTCACATTAGAAGCTTCCATCAAGCTGCCCATACACAGATACAAGGAACCCAGCAATTCACATTAAAAGCTTATATTAAGCTGCCTATACACAGATACAAGGAACTCAGCAATTCACATTAGAAGCTTATATTAAGCTGCCCATACACAACTACAAGGAACTCAGCAATTCATACTAGAAGCTTCCACCAAGCTGCCCATACACAACTACAAGGAACTCAGCAATTCACACTAGAAGCTTATATTAAGCTGCCCATACACAACTACAAGGAACTCAGCAATTCACATTAGAAGCTTATATTAAGCTGCCCATACACAACTACATGGAACTCAGCAATTCACATTAGAAGCTTACATTAAGCTGTCCATACACCGCTACAAAGAACTCAGCAATTCACACTAGAAACTTACATTAAGCTATCAGTACACAACTACATGGCACTCAGCAATTCACATTAGAAAGTTATATTAGGCTGCCCATACACAAGACCAC
Source organism: Archivesica marissinica (assembly GCA_014843695.1). Taxonomy (NCBI): domain Eukaryota; kingdom Metazoa; phylum Mollusca; class Bivalvia; order Venerida; family Vesicomyidae; genus Archivesica; species Archivesica marissinica. The sequence goes on from CM026404.1 coordinate 20,119,951, forward strand.
TACAACTAAAACACTTGTTGAGAAAGATACGATAACATTTTAAAATATATGTGCTTGATTTAGAGTAGTTTCGTATAATATATGTGCTTGATTTAGAGTAGTTTAGTATAATATATGTGCTTGATTTAGAGTAGTTTTGTATAATAGATGTGCTTGATTTAGAGTAGTTTAGTACTATATAATTGTGTGCTTGATTTAGAGTAGTTTCGTATAATATATGTGTTTGATTTAGAGTAGATTAGTATAATATATGCTTGATTTAGAGTAGTTTCGTATAATATATGTGCATGATTTAGAGTAGTTTAGTATAATATATGTGCTTGATTTAGAGTAGTTTAGTATAATATAATTATGTGCTTGATTTAGAGTAGTTTCGCATAATATATGTGCTTGATTTAGAGTAGGTTATAATATATGCTTGATTTAGAGTTGTTTAGTATAATATATGTGCTTGATTTAGAGTAGTTTATAATATATGCTTGATTTAGAGTAGTTTCGTATAATAGATGTGCTTGATTTAGAGTAATTTAGTATAATATATGTGCTTGATTTAGAGTAATTTAGATTACTATATGTGCTTGATGTAGAGTAATTTAGTATACTATATGTGCTTGATTTAGAGTAGTTTCGTATAATATATGTGCTTGATTTAGAGTAGTTTATAATATATGCTTGATTTAGAGTAGTTTAGTATAATATATATGTTTGATTTAGAGTAGTTTAGTATAATATATGTGCTTGATTTAGAGTAGTTTAGTATAATATATATGTTTGATTTAGAGTAGTTTAGTATAATATATGTGCTTGATTTAGAGTAGTTTAGTATAATATATGTGCTTGATTTAGAGTAGTTTAGTATAATATATGTGCTTGAGTTAGAGTAGTTTAGTATAATATATGTGCTTGATTTAGAGTAGTTTAGTATAATATATGTGCTTGATTTAGAGTAGTTTAGTATAATATATGTGCTTGATTTAGAGTAGTTTAGTATATATGACCATAAATAAATCATTAGATAACAATAATATACTGATACTGATACAGAAAAGAAACTGTGCACTTGCCTTAGATGTAAAATGTATATCCTTTTAGAAAAACATATAGGCAAATTTGGTATCAAAATGTGTGAACTATTGGGTAAATTAGTGCAATGTGTGAAGGATTATTCACTCATGATAGTAACATCCATAATTCTAAAATTTGTAACGAGGTATCGCTCAATATAAAAGTGCACAGTTATTTCTGGTGTCAATATGCATGTATGCAGGTTTTCAGCTACACCAGTATAACCAAACACCACAGCATCACCAACATTGAACAATATAACCAAATACCACAGCATCACCAACATTGAACAATACAACCAAATACCACAGCATCACCAACATTTAACAATATAACCAAATACCACAGCATCACCAACATTTAACAATATAACCAAATACCACAGCATCACCAACATTGAACAATACAACCAAATACCACAGCATCACCAACATTGAACAATACAACCAAATACCACAGCATCACCAACATTGAACAATATAACCAAATACCACAGCATCACCAACATTGAACAATACAACCAAATACCACAGCATCACCAACATTGAACAATATAACCAAATATTAAAGCATCACCAGCATTTAACAATATAACCAAATACCACAGCATCACCAACATTTAACAATATAACCAAATACCACAGCATCACAAACATTGAACAATACAACCAAATACCACAGCATCACCAACATTGAACAATACAACCAAATACCACAGCATCACCAACATTGAACAATGAATACTTCAGTGAACACATGAAATAATATGATTATGTAAAGGAAAGTTAATATATAACAGAATAAACAAATTCGAGCACAACCTTGTATATGCAGCAGCTATTGTGTGGTGGAATCAAACAGATATATAGATAGAGTTCTTTATTTATAGAGGGTGACATAATTAGTTCTGAACTAATCTTCCTTGGGGCCCTCTCTCTTCTTTAGGGCCCTCTATCTTCCTTAGGGCCCTATATCTTCCTTAGGGCCCTCTATCTTCCTTAGGGCCCTCTATCTTCCTTAGTGCCCTCAATCTTCCTAAGGCCCTCTATCTTCCTTAGGGCCCTCTCTCTTCCTTATGGCCCTCTCTCTTCCTTATGGCCCTCTATCTTGCTTAGGGCCCTCTATCTTCCATAGGGCCCTCTATCTTCCTTATGGCCCTATCTCTTCCTTATGGCACTCTATCTTGCTTATCGCCCTCTATCTTCCGTAGGGCCCTCTATCTTCCGTATGGCCCTCTATCTTCCTTGGGACCCTCTATCTTCCTTAAGGCCCTCTATCTTCCTTAGGGCCCTATATCTTCCTTAGGGACCTCTAACGGTGTTTAATTTTGGGTAATACCTCTACTTTGCCATGATTGACGATGAACATTTCCTTGCCAATCTCTCCCGTCCGACAAATGTAATCTCCCGGCGAGTATACCTGGGGTCTCAGTTTGAGAACGAGCTCCCGCAGTAGACCCTCCTCGCATTCTTCAAATAGTTTAACCTAAATACAACAAAATACAAATATATAATTAGCGAATGGACTGGGCCATAAGTTCTAACAACATTACTGATTGGGTCCGATACAAAATTAATTGACGAAAACAATAATCATAATGTAGTTAATGAAATATCGAATCTAATATTCAGATTCACATAGATGTAAGCTTACTAGAGCATATATATTGAACCAAATTTCTGTTTTAACATATCTTAAGCAAACTAAAACACATACAACATCATTATTCATGGCATCATTCAATACATTAAAGTGTGCTCTTTTTCTTATCTAGTGTAAAAGGGGACACCGTTGCAGATGGGTTACGGTCGTTGACTTCAAATCACTACCCATTAATTGCTGTAGGTTCGAATCCCTCTATGGGTGTCGAACTATTTCATGTGAGGAAGATATCCAGCTGGATTGTGGGAGGTCGGTGGTTCAACCCGTGCCTGTGATACTGCTCCGAGGAGTACCCGTGATCTTATTTCACAAATACTAGCTGGAGAATAGCCGTATGAGCCGCAACTTAGCTGTTGGTGCGACTTTACTCGCCCCCCAACGAAAATAAAACAAGCATGTCTAGTGCAACTGTTGTCCGCCTGGTTACATTGGCTCGTGATCGTTAGTGGATAACTCCACAAACAACAAGTGTTACGAAATAATTGTTTTAATAATTATTAGTTTTAGAATTCATCAACCTGTAACATTTTATCCAGCACATGAAACATGCTGTTGCAATATATTAACCAGCAAGGCCCCTCTTTCGAAGTGCAAAGAGAGTGCGCTTTCCTATGCCCCTATTAAGAACAATACAATCAAAGAGCTCTTAGCGAGAAGATGACCTAATGAAGTGATCATGACATTCAGATGTTTGCTTCATAAGCATTCTGATCCAATCAGAATTCACTAGGGTAATTTGAAATTTAGTTTAAACATTATGTATTTTACAACGATTTAACAACTTATAGTAATCACTCTCGTTGGCACGGATGAAAGCGTAAGTGTGGTCATTCGTGTGGGAGGAGTACCCGGAGAAAACCCACGTGTCCGATCGTGCGACAACCGTACCATCTCTCACATGCTTCCCGGCCCGAGGATCGAACCCGGCCGGGTCGCATTGGTGAGAAGCAAGCGTGCTAACCACTGCGCTAATCGGACAGCCCGTCAGATTTGCAATTTGATTCGGTGTGTACAAAATGATTGAACAATATACTGAGGGTAACATTTTAATTGTTGAGTAGCTCATGAGTATTCTAGTAAAATATATAAGTGGTGATGTTAGTTTGTTAATAAAGATGATTTATTTCTAAAAATAGGGAATAGTTTTGGGATGTTACAATTGTGACCAATAAGCTCCAATGAAGCACATTGCAATGCAATATGCGATATCTCCGCATAGACAACATATTAATATTAAATTTTCTATGCGTTGTATAAAGCACTGTGTTTTCGTGAGTATATTGCACTATGCTAAATGAGTGAATGGGATCAAACAATATATGGGCAAGCACCTTTTTCAGCGTTTCAAGATGTACATTAATTGCTATTTCTGTTCGAAGTCTCTCTGGCAACAGTTGCAATAAAGACGGTTCTGTGATTAATTGTGTCCTGAAAATATAAGAACGATATTTTATATTAGGAAAGTGCTAGCAATAGTTGTTGCAACAAATGACAGTTAATTGGTTTTATACAAATAACAAATTTTAGCTCGATTGCGAAACAAGTTTGTACAACTTATATTAATCACCCTATTGACCTCATTCCTGGTGGAATACATCGCCACGAGGGAGAGAGAAGTAAGTGCTAGCATTAGTTGTTGCAACGAATGTCAATTGATAGTTTTATACACATTTATTTTAGCTCGATTGCGAAACAAGTTCGTAGAAAATATATTAATCACCATATTGACCTCATTCCTGATGGAATCCATCGCAACGAAGGAGAGAGAAAGAGAGAGAGGTCAGTGCTAGCAATAGTTGTTGCAACGAATGTCAATTGATAGTATTATACAAAATTATTTTAGCTCGATTGCGAAACAAGTTCATACAACTGATATGAATCACTCTATATACCTCATTCCTGATGGAAACCATCGCCATGAGTGTGAGAGAAGAGGCAACGTGGAATTTAAGTGCCTTACCTAAGGACACAATCGTATGATGCTGGAACCTGCTTCGCAATCGAGCGAAAACGAAATCTGCCTATTGTGACGAACATGTGGATGTGTCTCTCATGGAATAGAGCATAGCATGGGTGTATCCAGCGACCTATCAAGTCATATACAGGCAGTTACCCCAATGATTTGCGTTGAGGATTGTTACCTTTTCCAAGTGTACTCCGCCCATCTCTTCACCCGATTCTGAAGTCTCTCATCCACGTGTCTATGCTGCAGATAAGCCTTGATTTGATCCATTCTGAAACACAAAACGTCGATATTATGACAGTGTTGTATTATATTGTGCTGACGTTAAGACGTTAAACTGTGCTGTCAATATGACAAAGAGCTTCAGTTGTCGTGGGGTCTATAGCACGCCGTTTTGAGAATTTGCCTTACATTAGTATCATCAGGGCCGTGAGATCGGATCTTATTGGGGACATAAAGGTAAAGTGTTTGTTTATTATAGTGTCACTCCTATTTAAAGGGACAGCCATTTCTGACTTATGAGACACCTCTTTTTATGAACATCCGTTCTTCCCGAATCATATTCTTGTATAGGAAACCATTATTTAACTAGCTGGCACTCACCAACCGGCCATATCAGAACGAACCCCTGATGAGATTCGAACCTTCGACCTCCCGCTCTGTAGGCCTTAACCACTAGGCCACGGAGACGGTTATATATGATAAAATAATGATATGTGAGAAGGATCTTACATAAGATCTAATAGTGGAACATACCTTGATTGAAATTCTGTTCTTGCTGCATTCATGTTGCTAATGACATCACCAACATTACCAACCACAGCAGCAAATACAAATACACCAATCAGGAAAGTCAAACCAGTAAATACAAACTCCTGCAACAAAATATGACGTCATCATAATAAATGTAGATACACTTTTTCTTTACGTTTATTTATCGTCGCCCGGTGCCCATATGAGCCACGCCTCCTGAAGATATTAGTCATTTTAGATTTTGGAGGATAGTGCAATGATACAGAGAGAGACCCATTCCAGAGTCTCCTCTGGTTCCTTTACGTGCACGGTGTAAAGCACCGACATGTGACCTCGGTTTAACCTCCCATCTGAAAGGCTGTTAATTGTATTAGGGTCAGACGGGGGATCGAACCTGCGATCCCTGGATTACCAGTCCAGCGTGTTACCACTGGGCTATAGATCCGTCTGTAGATACACCAATCAGGAAAGTAAAACCATTAAATACAATCTCCTGTAATACAGATACACAACTATACCACAGACTCTTGAATCGAACGTTTAATGATATCAAAACTAATAAAGATGTCACCGTCCAGAACGTAAAACAAGCTATTAGAAAATCCTACAATGATGCTATCAAAATATATACTAGTGTGGCGTCCATGGTCCAGTGGTAGAGCGTCGGATTTGGAATCGAAGGGTCCCGGGTTCGATATTCGGTCAGGCCACGTATGTAGTGTCATTGAGCAAGGCACCTCACACACATTGCTTAGTACTGGTTAATCACTTAGGTCGGCTAAGCTTTCCCAGGAAAACATGTCTTGGTCCCAGCAAGGGATTGCCATTTATGGAACGCGCGCGCGCGCGCACCACGCACGCACGCACGCACCACACACACACACACACCACACACACACACACACACACACACGCACACACGCACACACGCACACACGCACGCACGCACGCACACACACACCACACACACGCACGCACGCACACACGCCACACCACGCACGCACGCACGCACACACACACACACGCACGCACCACACACACCACACGCACACACACACACACGCACGCACGCACGCACGCACGCACACACACACCACACACACACACACACACACACACACACACACACACACACACACACACACACCACACACACACACACCACACACACACACACACACACACACACACACACACACACACACACACACACACACACACACACACACACCACACACACACACACACACACACACACACACACACACACACACACACACACACACACACCACACACAACACACACACACACACACACACACACACACACACACACACACACACACACACACACACACACACACACACACACACACACACACACACACACACACACACACACACACACCACACACACACACACACACACACACACACCACACACACAACACCACACACACACACACACACACACACACACACACACACACACACACACCACACACACACACCACACACACACACACACACACACACACACACACACACACACACACACACACACACACACACACACAACACACACACACACACACACACCACACACACACACACACACACACACACCACACACACACACACACACACACACACACACACACACCACACACACACACACACACACACACACACACACACACACACACACACACACACACACACACACACACACACACACACACACACACACACACAATGTTCCAATCAACATTGTACAAGATACATAGTCAAAATATGACGTCGACATGGCAAATACTATCAGCAATCAAAACAATTACACAAGTACGCGGAGTAATATATCAAAGAGGCATCTCAATGTTTTAGATTCAAGCCATCCCAGAAAAGACAAATATCTTGATGTGGAAAATTAAAATCAGAAATGATACAAGAACTACTTGCCTGATTGGGTAATATATAAAATAATATTTTATTGCATTCATTCTGTATATAAAATGTATAGAACAAAAGAAATGAACACTTGTATTATTATGTATAGTAGATATATAGAGAATATGAACATTTTCTCACTTCGAGGTGAGATATATTTCATTTTCACTAAAAAAAAACACATTTTCTTTTTATTGTTTGCTAATTGGTGAAAACCAAACACAAAATGAAGAAATTAAAATAGCTGGCGGCCGTGTTTTTGCGCGGATGAATACATTGACGACTATGCGTCGTGAGTCGATACACAAATCTGCCGCCATCTTGAATTTAAAGTTGAATCGAGGAATAATACATGAAAACATTTATTGGATTTATTGTTACAATTTGCAGTGATATTGTCAGTTGTATTTCGCTTTTGATTTGTTTCATAACAAAAACAATAATACAGGTAAATAGTGTCATTGAAGCCAGGTATACGGTGAAAATTAAATGACACGTGTGACACGGTGAAGAATAGTGTATTGGGACGGGAGATAATAAAAAAGTAGTCCGGCAAAATACAGTGAGTGATATGCAGTGAGATATGGATACTATCTCACTGATAGAACACTGTATTTCATCAATTAGCATAAAATAAATATAATTATTAATTATACGATTCATATCATTGTTTTGCACAAGAATTGTCAAGAAATGTTGAAGCAAATGTGTTGGGTCACAAGTTTTACTGAACAACATGACTTGGGAAAATAGATAACCGACTTTACTGGTTCAGATTCCTCTTATATTGCACAAGAATATGCTTGCATAGTTTGCAATTATATTAGTCCTGGTACGAACTATTCAGGAGGTCAATGACAGAACAAATACCAATGAGGATTGCACGATATGATTGGAACACGAGTACATGAATGAATCGTTCTCACCAGGTCTGTCTCGGGTGGTGGACGCTCTCCAATTGTTGTTAGGGTCATTAGGGACCAATAGGTCACTCGGATGTATTTCCTGTGGAATAACATAAAAACATTACTACTCTATACTAGTATAGTTTTCATAGTACAGAATGTATGGATCATTTTGATATGTGCAGAGTACACCATCTGTGGAAGTCGTGATAGCGCAATGGTAGCGCGTTCGCTTCAGGTGCGAAAGGCCCCGAGGTCGGGCCCCGCTGGAGCTGTTACGATTGTGCCCTTAGAGAAGGTATTTAAATTCCACGTTGCCTCTTCTCTCTCCCTCATGGCGATGTATTCCATCAGGAATGAGGTCTCGAGAGTGATTAATATAAGTTGTAAGAACTTGTTACGCAATCGAGCTAATGTCAATTTGTATACACACCATCTGGTACATAAATGCATTAGATATATTTACACCATAAAAACAACTGTGCACTTTTATATTGAACGTTACGTTTTCGCTACAAATTTTAGAATTCTGGATTTTACTATCATGAGTGAAGAAAGAAGAAAATAATCCTTCATACATTGCTTTAACCCTTTCAACCCCACAGGCCTCTAAATAGGCTTATGAAAAGTGTAGATCCAGATGAGCCGGCTCGTAACGAGCCGTCTCATCAGGATCTGCACTTTTTTGCCAGTAATAATTATTACTATTTTTAGATAAAATTACCCATCCAAAGGTAATTTTCTTATTAATTTATTGGTCTAAAAATAGCATGCACCAGTCCATGTCAGTTACTTGGGGTTGAATGGGTTAATTTACACAATATTTCACACATTTTGATACAACCTTTGCCAATAGTGTTTTCTAAATGGATATCAATTTTACCTCTAAGGCTGTGAACAGTTAATTGTTGGTGTCAGTATATTTATATACATTTTAAATATAATGCACAGTTGCTTTTCGGTGTCAGTATTTATATAGTAGAGTAATATATAAATGTTGACTGTTACACATTTATATTATTTCTAATAGCTAAAGATAATTTTATAAATTGGAGAGGAATTAATATAAGTTTTCTGAAAACTTGTTTTCCAATCCAAACCATTCACAATTTATGTAATTTGTAACATTGTTTGTGTTATACATGTAAATTTATTGGAATAAATACTGTTTAAACCAATTTGATAAATTTGGCCAAAATATGTATGTATTACAATGCATCACAGTGATACACGTTGCATTGACAAAACACAATCAATCAAGTACACACACTTTAGAAGACCACACTTAATACATATACAATGTGAAACTGCATTTCATAGCACCTGCGCAAAGAATTCGATTAAATAAAACTGTTCTGAAGATTCACTTAAAACATACACTTTAATTAAATACAACCATTACCATTTCAAAAAGACTTCCCGAGCAATCTATTACACAAACAAATACTTTATAAACAAAATTATAAAAGAAATACCAGCATACGGGACAGTGACAACTACCTTGAGAATGTTCCATTTCCAGTATCGATGGGATAAACCCAGTTGTTGGAGCCTAGGCCTTCATACTCGGACAAGACGTAGTAAACACAACCGATCCAATGGATAACCATCCAGAGATTTAGCATCAGTTTAAAGGCTCGGATAAGATTAGGATTTCTCGTACGGCTGAAACGAAAATACAGAATGTTTTTGTTAAGTTTATTTAACGTCGCTACCGGTTGCCCATTTGAGCGACGGGCAGTTTACCTAACTACAACTTTCCTGGGCAGGCTCCAGCGGTTAACCAGTACGTGGTGCACCAACCTCCGTAAAAAACGGTGATGATAGGTTACAGTGGTATACTTGTCAGCGACCTTGACGATGTTTCAATGTCAAAAATCCATATCCATATTCATACATCCATATATAGGATCTTACAGTAGTAGTGATTTATGAAACGAATTACAGAACATATGGTATGTAATCACCGAGAGCCTTTACAAGATGCTTTTTTATTTTTTTATTGAATATATTTATTTTGTTATTTAAACACATTTCACAAACATTATACATTTAACAGCTTGATAATAACAGAACTTATTTGCAAATTTGTACATATTTATCAAATGTGGTTACGTTACAATAGTTAAATCTATCTTCTATAATCTATCATTCTCGCTTTCTCTCTCACATACACAGCCTCGTATTCACACTTACACCCCCCCACATTCACTCACACAACCAACACCCACGCACGCATTCAAGCCCAGCAAGTACAGAAATATAAGACGTAGCTGTATTTTTTTTAAGGAATAAATATGCATGTAGGATAGGAGGCATCGTTTTTCACTCACTGTTTGTGTGTTATCATTTTTGGTATTTGTCAGTTATGTTAGGGGTATATTTTTGGTATTTGTCAGTTATGTTAGGGGTATATTTTTGGTATTTGTCAGTTATGTTAGGGGTATATTTTTGGTATTTGTCAGTTATGTTAGGGGTATATTTTTGGTATTTGTCAGTTATGTTAGGGGTATATTTTTGGTATTTGTCAGTTATGTTAGGGGTATATTTTTGGTATTTGTCAGTTATGTTAGGGGTATATTTTTGGTATTTGTCAGTTATGTTAGGGGTATATTTTTGGTATTTGTCAGTTATGTTAGGGGTATATTTTTGGTATTTGTCAGTTATGTTAGGGGTATATTTTTGGTATTTGTCAGTTATGTTAGGGGTATATTTTTGGTATTTGTCAGTTATGTTAGGGGTATATTTTTCCATTTTTTATTATGTTGATGCTTTTTATCACATTACAACAGTAACAATAATCGTTCTGTTTACCAGTATATTATTGAGCCCTTATTACATTAAGGTGCACCCGTAGTTGTAGTAAAAGAGCACTGGTAATCAAATAACTACAACGACACAACATGTTTAATCATTATATCCATCTAGTACATATTTAGCATGTTATTTATCTAAGCAGTTGATTTTAAACAAATAAAACACGAACACAAAGTGAAACTACAACTATCTGCCAAATGTGTATTACTAGCTGTCATGCCGGGACCAAACATAATCCTTCCAGGTGTTATTACACGTGTGTTGATATAAGACAATTTGTGATGGCTGTATTACACTGAATACAAGCGAAGTTATGTGATAAAAGTAAATTGTGTATGAATATTAGGTTTAAATCAGTACCGTAGCCAGAGGAAAATTTCAACCGAGGAAATCTAGTGGGGTCAGGGGGCATGTTCCCCCTTAAAATTGTTGGGGTATAGAAGCGAGTTCCTGGGTTGTCTGATTTAGTGAGGTTAGACGTATATTTATGAACTGACCTTTCAGCTCTCTAGCAGTAAACATGTTATACAGCAAAATTTTGCATTTTTTTATTTAATTCTTTGGCTTTGAAAATTTTAACCGAGGCAGCTGCTTCGGTGTGCCTCAGTGTAGCTACGGGCTTGTAAATATCCATAATTTTACTAGTGTGGCAATAAATTGGTACCAATGTCACGTTGGGTGTCATTTATTGTTGAACGTTATTTAAAAAATATCATTAATTGTAAATCGGTACATTCTCTTAGATTTGTAATTGTTGTTTTCATTACAACATATTCCACTTTAATTAAAACAATTCACATGAGGCAAACCTAAAATACTAATGCGTCTTATCGTCTTATATAAAGCGACACTATATCGCAATAAAGGATGTTTTGGTAAATAATACTAGATATATAAGAATATAATATTATCCAATGCACGTGTATTTAAAAAAGAAACAGAAATGACTACTAATCAATTATAAATATCACACAGTCGTATACACGAATTGCTTATCAACAACTATATGAAAACAATGCTTAATGCGCATGCTTGACGGAACAACGTATGTTGAAACTGCTGTATTAAATGATTCAGGAAAGTCGTACTTTCTCTTTCAGTTTGTGATTGTACTAAAACACACTGTTTTCTGACTGTACACCATCATTCAAATACTATTAATGAAGAATGTGAAGTTTGTATAGTTCCGCTTTAATATTGTAAATGGTGTCCATGAATTGTATATATTAAGCTGAACAATAAAACGTTTTCGTTGCTAGACAACTGAAAAATATAGTTTCAAGTTTCAAATTTATTGGCATAATCAGCAACTATATTGCCTTTGGCCATTTACAATGATAGAAATATGGCAAAGACATCACAAAACATGTTACATATATACATATATAAACAAATACAATACATTTAAGAAACAGTAGTAATTGATAGGGTATTACTACGTAATGACATAGCTTCTTTGATGTACTTACAAACATTAATCAAATATTTTTTATTTTTGCATGACATGATAGATATAAATTTATTTATTGATGCTATGTAGCCCAAATATTTATATAAAGCGAATTAAGTATTAAGCTTAATGCTGTACACTGAAAGAGCTAGATAATTATTTTTAATTGACTTTTGTTTGTGAAATATATCGCTCAAGATGGATCAATATTTTGTTACTGGAAATATATTTTTCATTTAAGACTTAAATACCTAAATAGTGTATATAAAATCACCAGTCATTGCAAGGAAAGAGAAATATACTTGTTGTAGTCAGGGGTGAAAAGAATACATGTATCTATATAGGGAAAATGTATATTTGGAGTATATGATTTAGAGTAGTTTCATATAATATATGTGCTTGAATTAGAGTAGTTTCGTATACTATATGTGCTTGAATTAGAGTAGTTTCGTATAATATATGTGCTTGAATTAGAGTAGTTTCGTATAATATATGTGTATTATTAGAGTAGTTTAAGTATACTATATGTGCTTGAATTAGAGTAGTTTCGTATAATATATGTGCTTGATTTAGAGTAGTTTAGTATAATATATGTGCTTGATTTAGAGTAGTTTAGTATAATATATGTGCTTGAATTAGAGTAGTTTAGTATAATATATGTGCTTGATTTAGAGTAGTTTAGTATAATATATGTGCTTGATTTAGAGTAGTTTAGTATACTATATGTGCTTGAATTAGAGTAGTTTAGTATAATATATGTGCTTGATTTAGAGTAGTTTAGTATAATATATGTGCTTGATTTAGAGTAGTTTAGTATACTATATGTGCTTGAATTAGAGTAGTTTAGTATAATATATGTGCTTGATTTAGAGTAGTTTAGTATAATATATGTGCTTGATTTAGAGTAGTTTAGTATACTATATGTGCTTGAATTAGAGTAGTTTAGTATAATATATGTGCTTGATTTAGAGTAGTTTAGTATAATATATGTGCTTGATTTAGAGTAGTTTAGTATAATATATGTGCTTGAATTAGAGTAGTTTCGTATAATATATGTGCTTGATTTAGAGTAGTTTAGTATAATATATGTGCTTGATTTAGAGTAGTTTAGTAATATATGTGCTTGAATTAGAGTAGTTTCGTATAATATATGTGCTTGATTTAGAGTAGTTTAGTATAATATATGTGCTTGATTTAGAGTAGTTTAGTATAATATATGTGCTTGATTTAGAGTAGCTTAGCATAATATATGTGCTGGAATTAGAGTAGTTTCGTATAATATATGTGCTTGAATTAGAGTAGTTTCGTATAAAATATGTGCTTGAATTAGAGTAGTTTAGTATAATATATGTGCTTGATTTAGAGTAGTTTAGTATAATATATATGCTTGAATTAGAGTAGTTTCGTATAATATATGTGCTTGATTTAGAGTAGTTTCGTATAATATATGTGCTTGAATTAGAGTAGTTTAATATAATATATGTGCTTGATTTAGAGTAGTTTCGTATAATATATGTGCTTGATTTAGAGTAGTTTAGCATAATATATGTGCTTGATTTAGAGTAGTTTCGTATAATATATGTGCTTGATTTAGAGTAGTTTAGTATAATATATGTGCTTGATTTAGAGTAGTTTAGTATAATATATGTGCTTGATTTAGAGTAGTTTAGTATAATATATGTGCTTGATTTAGAGTAGTTTAGTATAATATATGTGCTTGAATTAGAGTAGTTTCGCATAATATATGTGCTTGATTTAGAGTAGTTTAGCATGATATATGTGCTTGATTTAGAGTAGTTTAGTATAATATATGTACTTGATTTAGAGTAGTTTAGTATATATGTGCTTGATTTAGAGTAGTTTCGTATAATATATATGCTTGATTTAGAGTAGTTTAGTATAATATATGTGCTTGATTTAGAGTAGTTTAGTATAATATATGTGCTTGATTTAGAGTAGTTTGGTATAATATAATTTTGTGCTTGATTTAGAGTAGTTTAGTATAATATATGTGCTTGATTTAGAGTAGTTTAGTATAATATAATGTTGTGCTTGATTTAGAGTAGTTTAGTATAATATATGTGCTTGATTTAGATTAGTTTAGTATAATATATGTGCTTGATTTAGATTAGTTTAGAATAATATATGTGCTTGATTTAGAGTAGTTTAGTATAATATATGTGCTTGATTTAGAGTAGCTTAGTATAATATATGTGCTTGATTTAGAGTAGTTTGTTATAATATAATTTTGTGCTTGATGTAGAGTAGTTTAGTATAATATATGTGCTTGATTTAGAGTAGTTTAGTATAATATAATGTTGTGCTTGATTTAGAGTAGTTTAGTATAATATATGTGCTTGATTTAGATTAGTTTAGTATAATATATGTGCTTGATTTAGATTAGTTTAGTATAATATATGTACTATGATATTATACTAAACTACTCTAAATCAAGCACATGTATTTTAAAATTGTAGTGTATCTTTCTCAACAAGCGTTTAGTAGTGGTTAATTGAAATTGAAAAAATAAAATTGAAAATTGAATTGAAAAAAATGTTGAACAAACTCATAGGAATCTTATCTGAAAGTTCGAAGTAATTAATAATACACACGTATCGTGAATAATGAAGCTACAATGTAGCATTAAAACCCATGTTGTAAATATGTTTATTGGCACTCGCAGTGCAATAGGCAATGTGGTATGCTGTTAACGGTGTAAACAATAGAGAGCACAGTAAGTTAGCATATGTTTTCTCGGAAATATCTAAATGCATTTATTGATAAGCTTGTTATATTTGATTTATTAATATTGATAATTCCTAGCTAATTATAATGCATTTACTTGTGGTTTCTATCGCACGTGTCTGCATAAGCAAGTTCAAGTTATATACTAGTAATGTGAAATGTAAGGATTGTTGTTACTATGGCAATACTTATTGCGGGGAAGTATCTACATAGAACATTCCATACATTGATAAAATACTAAGGAATACAATTCAGTTGTAGCTCTTAATTCCTTTGTTTTCAAATTGTAAGCGTCACTTGGAGTGTGGTTTGTAATACATAAATTGGTGGAACGTTGATGTCGAACTAATCAATGGAACTGGACATTGCATGTGGATATTTAACTTTATTGGTCTCTTTTACGTTACATGGTTACCATTTCACGGTATTTCAAGCAACACCTAACGTTTGCAAAGACTAATTATATCGACCACGTGATAAAGAACAATGGAGAAAAGAAAACAAAGGCATGGACAGTGTGACACTGGTTCGGAAACGGAGGTTGAAACACGAAGCCAAACGTGTCTACGTGTATTTGTGAAAGGATTAAAGCGGGTGATTACATTTTTGTTTTCTCACGTTGGTCTAACGTGTCTAGTGATGGGATACAGTATTATGGGTGGCTTGATTTTCAAAGCAGTCGAATTACCAGAGGAGAAACGCACCAGACAAGCTGTCGTCACCTCAAA
Source organism: Archivesica marissinica (assembly GCA_014843695.1). Classification (NCBI taxonomy): domain Eukaryota; kingdom Metazoa; phylum Mollusca; class Bivalvia; order Venerida; family Vesicomyidae; genus Archivesica; species Archivesica marissinica. The sequence continues at coordinate 20,135,986 of CM026404.1, forward strand.
AGATGTCTATATTGATAAAATTGTGGAATTCTTCGATGAATCAGACATACAAAGGGTACTGGACAAAAAAACTTGGAATGAACATGTTAATAATTTACTACAGGACTATCAAAGCGAAATTTACGTGCTCACTAAGGACAGAAACTGGGACGGGAGATTTGAAGGCGATGAGTATCAGTGGTCCTTCGCGGAATCTCTGTTGTATTCTGTCACGGTAATTTCAACGATAGGTGCGTTATCATGAAATAATGTTGCGGTATATTTAATTGCTATACGAACCTGCATAGATTTTATTATTTCTTTATATAGATAGTGCGATCTGGTCTGCACATTTCCAGTCTTTGGAACATTCGGTAGTTGTTCATCCAATACATGAATCTACAGCGCCGATGAGTTCATTTACGTCTTACTTCCATTTGTAACTATTATCTTTTTCAGCTTTGACAGCAGGAGTATTGTGAATATACATATTCCGTCTCCGTGGCCTAGTAGTTAAGGCGGAAGGTCGAAGGTTCGAACCTCGTCAGGGGTTCGTTCTGATATGGCCGGTTGGTGAGCCGCCAGCTAGTTAAATAATGGTTACCGATTGCCTACCAGCCTTGCATACAAGCATACAATTCGGGAAGTACTGATGTTCATAAAAAGGGGTGTCTCATAAGTCAGTGTGTGTTTTACGTTTATTTATAGTCGCTACCGGTTGCCCATATGAGCGACGCCTCCTGAAGAGATTAGTAATTTTAGATTTTGGAGGGTAGTGCATGATACAGACAGAGACCCATTCCAGAGTATCCTCTGGTTCTTTTACGTGCACGGTGTAAAGCACCGACACGAGACCTCGGTTTAACGTCCCATCTGAAAGACTGTTAATTTTATTAGGGTCAGACGGGGGATCGAACCTGCGATCCCTGGATTACCAGTCCAGCGTGCTACCACTGGACTAAAGATCCGTCTGTTCATAAGTCAGAAATGGCTGGCCCTATAATAAACTAATACTTTACGTTTTACTTTTTAGTCTATATTAATGTTTACGAGTTTAAATGTATTTGTATATTATGATTTTGGGATATTTTGAAATATATTTCTTGCATTTCTATAATGTTTCTTGTATACAAATGTACATATATTCCATTTATTTCTCTAGGTTACGGTAACATCACACCCAAGACTCTTGGCGGTCGGTTATTAACAATTGCGTATGGTATAGTTGGCATTCCACTGACCATGCTGTGTTTACGTAACATTGGCAATGTAATGGCTGGCTGCTTCCGGTTAGTATACCGATATGCATGCGTTAACATGACGTACCAGTACATCAAACTAAAACGGCGACGTCTGAGACAAAAATTTGCAAACAGGCTCCAAGGAAAGACTAAAGTATTGAGAAAATGGGCAAGAAAAAAACATTCAAAAGTGTCTTCAATTTTACATCACAGTAATTCTGAAATATCTGAAGTAAGTGACAAACATCACACTACTGGAGATTCTACCAATTGCATCGACGCCGAATCATCTTCCATAAATACTTCCTTTGCAGCGGACAGCAACATACCCGAACTACAGCACACGGTCAGACGGCATTCTGATAGCGTTGTGCGAAGTTTTGACAAGACCGGCGAACAAAGGAAGTTATCGTTGTCGACACGACCTCACAATATGATACTGTGTACGCATTTATCAATGAGTAGTGATCTTACAGTGATTCACGAGGACCAGATTGTGCAGGTTACCATTGATGACATGGCAAAACACATAATGAGGAGAGAAATATCACTTGACACGGATCATGCTTCCCATACAACAAGTAGTATGCTCTCACTCACAGATTTTGACGAATGTGAGCGCATTTTGAAGGCAAAGCTAAAGGCTACGCGTGAGCTCGTTCCGATTTCAGTGTGTATGTTGTTGGTTACCGGATATTTAATATTTGGTGCACTGATATTTGCATCATGGGAAGAAAACTGGACTTTCCTAGTCGCGTTTTATTTCTGTTTCATTACACTAACAACAATAGGGTTTGGCGATTTTGTCCCTGGAATGGGGCGTTTGGACAATGATGAAAGGCGTATTTTCTGTGTGATGTATTTGTTGTTTGGAATGGCATTATTGGCCATGTCGTTTCATCTGATACAAGAAGAAGTTAGACACAAGTGTAGAAAATTGGCGGTGAGGATCGGTCTGATAGAGGAGAAACTAACGCAACTGCTTGACAACTACAATGATGCACTTGACACTAGTGACGTACATTAGACATGCGACCAGTAGTTCCAAAGTAGGTCTGTATACAGAAATAACGTATACATTTTGCGGAACACATCTCTGTCTAGTGTCTAGCACAAATTTGAAACTTAGACGCAATGCAGATCTTCGTATTAATAATATTGGTTTTGACTGGAGTATCAAAAATATATATGTGACATTTTGATATTCTTGAAGTAAACTTAAATGTATCGTAATCACTATCCGTACGGTATATGGAGAACATAGCAACATTTAGGTTTTATGTTAAAAAGAGATATGCATGCTTTTTTTCTAAATGCAGCTTATTATGAAAGATCTCCTCGATATATCGATGTTCGGGTTAAACCGATATAATTTCATTTGAACAAAAATGTATAATATCCATCTTGCAATGGATAGGCATGATGCAGATACGATCAGTATTGTGAATATTTAAACATGTATGATATGTATGAGGGTGACACCCCCCTCCCCCCTGAATCCCGAATACTTCTTATTTGTTCAGTGAGTCCCGAATACCACCTTATTTTTTCGCTGAATCCCGAATACTTTTTACCCAGTTTAACACATTGAAAACACGCCTCCAAGAACATTTTGTCTGTTTACAGTAGTGCAAATGGTAAAATTGTTTATAAGGGAAGTAACCCTGGACATTATCTAAAGTCCGAATAGATCGTATAGGTCCGTACATCAACAATTTACGTTGTATACACATAAAATCGCTTTTGAAGCATGTTTCGTGGTATTGCTGTCGTTAAATTGGTAATAGAACGTAGATTATTGTCCAAGAAAACAATTTATATTGGAAATCTTGCGTACTGAATACCAAAATATGTTTTTATTGCGTACCGCGTACGACGCACTTGCGTCCCGAATACGGACTAAATAGGCCCTGAATCCCGCGTACCAAAGGGGGGTGTCACCCTCATGTATTGCAGCTTAAGGTTTCTATGACAGACTACTATAAGTATTACATGCAACGTTGATGTTTCGCTAGGTGACTGATTCAGTATGTTTATGTCTTGGTGTTTCTTTGATGTTGTCTATGGAGACATACGTGACCACGTTATACATTGTAGTCATTGTTTATAAACTTCAACAATATCCATATTATCGTCAATCGCTCTATTTTCGTACCCTACCTGTTGTGGAATTTGTTTGCAAATGAAGTCATCGCTGTCAGTAACAGCTACTTCGATTAAATGATAGACGCTAAAACTGCACAAAACGAAAATGAGCAAAACGGGCCATTTATTTCGAAGATGTTTTTATTCATATCATTCATGTGTAAATCCCTTACACAGAGGTATATGCAAAGAGATATGTGTCTATTTTTGTAACGGGAGAACTCTGGTGTGTGCAAGGTAATTGACACAACCATGTGAAAATACCGGAAATAGATTGCTGGTAAAGATGTTATGCAATCTGAGTTTGGTCAAGCGTATTAAATCCAAGACTGATCACTTTATATAGAAATGTTAATTCATTTGCTATTAAAGAGACTGACTAGGAGGTATTCACATTCAAATTTTACGGGGTCGTAAACCGGTACGCCCATTATACACTAAACATTTGATATTATGTAACGTTGCATGCATACCATAAGCTACTTATTACCTGTCGGTGAGATCGAAAAACATTGCCATCGTCCGGTATTTCAGCAGTCTAGGTAATCGCACTAACATGATATGAATTTCCCCTGAAAACATATATATGCCGTGCAAGCAGTTTAAAACATTAGCATTGTGTCCGCATCTATATAATTCTGAAAATGTCATTAGATAATAGCCATGGAGCCGGTCTAATATTTAGAGATGTGAGGTCGTGACAGTCTAACTCTCAGTGGATGCATATTGGAAACTTAATATTCTGATGTGACAGTCTTACTCTCAGTGGATGCATATTGGAATCTTAATTTTCTGGAAACATATCAGGCTTCATTATACATAACACTAAGCCTAGTCATATTCCTACTGCCATATAAATACGATACATGCACTGTAAGCGAGTGCCAGCAATTTGAATAAAACATGCTAAACGTGATTTATTACTTTGCTGTTACGATTTGTTACGGAGCTGATATTTGGGGCTACGAAGAATCGAACGAAAACAAGACTAACCTAGTCATTGCTATATTATATAGTTTGCAACAATGATCAAGTACATTGAAAATGCTAAAATATTGGATGTGTTTACTAGGAATCTTGGGTAATACTGATTTATGTTTTGAATAAAATTGTTTGGTAATAACCTTTCTAAAAATCGTGACGTCATTTGGAGCAGGAATATGATTTTAATGAGTACTACTAGGTTCGAGATTCATAGCGTCAAATAACCTAATGCCATTCAGTTGAAGGAACGAGAGAACATACATTACGGTAAGGGACATGATATAGCTTCGCAGAGATGTACTTAGGTAGCTGATACATGGCTGATAAGCCAATGGCGACATTAAATACGGCCACGTTTTATTCTGTTTATTTGAAGGACAACGTTTCAAGAACGCCACACGAGGACGAACGGGTATGACAAAGCCCGCATATCAGTTCTAAATAGTGTAACACTTACCGGATATGTAGAAGCTCGGATGAACAAAGATACACCCAATACCTATAAAAGATGAATATAAGCCATTACGTTATCCGAGTCACGTGTAACTATCGGGTATTTATTTTATATAGATAACATAATTATCAGTGGATGCGCGTTCGCTTCAAGTGCGAAAGGTCCAGAGTTCGAGCCTCGCTGGAGCTGTTACGATTAAGGCATTTAAATTCCACGTTGCCTTTTCTTTCTCCATCTTACCGATGGATTCCATCAGGAATGAGGTCTCCAGAGTGATTAATATAAGTTGTAAGAACTTGGTTAGCAATCGAGCTAAAATAAATTCTGTCCGATTAGCGGGCTGTCCGATTAGCGCAGTGGTTAGCGCGCTCGCTTCTCACCAATGCAACCCTGGTTCGATCCTCGGACAGGGAAGTATGTGAGATGGTACGGTGGTCGCCAGATCGGACAGGTGGCTATTCTCCGGGTACTCCGGTGTGCCCCCACACGAATGACCACATTTACGCTTTCATCCGCAAACGAGAGTGATTAATATAAGTTGTTAGAACTTGCTTCGCAATCGTTAATAAATAAAGTTTAAACTTTAAAAAAAAAAACATTTGTATAAACTATTTATCTTTTAAACTATATTTTATTATATAAAAAGTAAAACATGCAATAAACATATATTTGATCAATGCCATTGAGTACTTGCCGTCTTCTGAATGCCCTTAATCATTATATTGTAACTTATCATAAGTCAATAAAGTTCGTTCATGCTGATGTTGAAGAGTTAATAATTACATGACCAATACATTTTAAAAAGATAATAAATCACATAATTTGTAGTCACGAATTATACGTGACAATGTTCAAGAATTATTGCTTTTGTCCTTTTAATGTTGTATAATGGCCGTATGGGCAGTAACCAGCATGCACTGTTGAACAAAGACATCTTCAACGAAATAAAACGGGCTGGGATGTAGACTTCCTCCGTTCAACTACTAAGTTCATGTTACTTCTGACACATTCTACTAAGTTCATGTTACTTCTGACACTTACTACTAAGTTCATATTACTTCTGACACGTACTACTAAGTTCATGTTACTTCTGACACATTCTACTAAGTTCATGTTACTTCTGACACTTACTACTAAGTTCATATTACTTCTGACACTTACTACTAAGTTCATATTACTTCTGACACTTACTACTAAGTTCATGTTACTTCAGACACTTACTACTAAGTTCATGTTATTTCAGACACCTACTACTAAGTTTATATTACTGCTAACACTTACCACTAAGTTCATGTTACTTCTGACACTTACTACTAAGTTCATATTACTTCTGACACTTACTACTAAGTTCATGTTACTTCTGACACTTACTACTAAGTTCATGTTACTTCTGACACTTACTACTAAGTTCATGTTACTTCAGACACTAACTACTAAGTTTATTTTTCGTCTGACACTTACTACTATGTTCATATTACTTCTGAAACTTACTACTAAGTTCATGTTACTTCTGATCCTTACTACTAAGTTCATGTTACTTATGATACTTACTACTAAGTTCATGTTACTTCAGACACTTACTACTAAGTTCATATTACTTCTGACACTTACTACTAAGTTCATGTTACTTCTGACACTTACTACTAAGTCTATATTACTTCAGACACTTACTACTAAGTTCATGTTACTTCAGACACTTACTACTAAGTTCATATTACTTCAGACACTTACTACTAAGTTCATATTACATCATACACTTACTACTAAGTTCATATTACTTCAGACACTTACTACTAAGTTCATATTACTTCAGACACTTACTACTAAGTTCATATTACTTCAGACATTTACTACTAAGTTCATATTACTTCTGACACTTACTACTAAGTTCACATTACTTCTGACACTTACTACTAAGTTCATGTTACTTCTGACACTTACTACTAAGTTCATATTACTTCTGACACTTACTACTAAGTTCATGTTACTTCTGACACTTACTACTAAGTTCATATTACGTCTGACACTACTACTAAGTTCATGTTACGTCTGACATTTACTACTAAGTTCATATTACGTCTGACACTTACTACTAAGTTCATATTACGTCTGACATTTACTACTAAGTTCATATTACTTCTGACACTTACTACTAAGTTCATATTACGTCTGACACTTACTACTAAGTTCATGTTACGTCTGACACTTACTACTAAGTTCATATTACGTCTGACACTTACTACTAAGTTCCTGTTACTTCAGTCACTTATTACTAAGTTCATGTTACCTCAGACACTTACTACTAAGTTCATATTACGTCTGACACTTACTACTAAGTTCATATTACGTCTGACACGTACTACTAAGTTCCTGTTACTTCAGACACTTACTACTAAATTCATATTACTTCTGACACTTACTACTAAGTTCATGTAACTTCAGACACTTACTACTATGTTCATGTTACTTCTGACACTTACTACTAAGTTCATGTTACTTCTGACACTTACTACTAAGTTCCTATTACTTCTGACACTTACTACTAAGTTCATGTTACTTCAGACACTTACTACTAAGTTCATATTACTTCTGACACTTACTACTAAGTTCATGTTACTAGTTTGTCTATTACCTCATTGGCAGATGGCAGATTTATTGGTCCTTTTAGTTGGAACCCTCTGTTTTTACTGTTTTTCCCTAACTAGATGTTGTGGTATGGTAAATGTTATTTTATTAAAATCATGGTCATTAATTAGATAACAATATTTTACTGTAAAGTACCAATTGGATAAACTCTAGGATATATGTCGTGATTTATTAATTATAAGATGAGAAAACGGATGAAAAATGATACCATATGGTGCAATGGAAGCAACGATAAAAATAGAAGAAACCAGTTAAAAAGACCCATCAGTTATTGACACGTATCTCTCATCGGCACCCAACTTGGCACCATGAGAAAGCACAACAGCACTAGAGGAAGTCTCTGTAGTATTTATGGACAGTCGACTGATGAGATATTCAGAAAAGGACCAAAAACTTGCGTTTGTCTTATAGCATGCAATACATGGTCAAGCCGTCCAAGCCGTCGACAGAACGTGTTTTTTTTTTAAAACGTTGCTTTAATATGTAAGATCTGGTTTCGAACTGTTATCAGATACCATTAAGCTAAATGTAACATCTAGAATATACAAACCAGATATCAATGTGTAGGCAGTGCCAAACGGGAAAATAGCCAGCATAGCAACCTTGAATTTGTAGCTCTTTTTATACCGGGCCATTATCTTCGCTGGGTCTAGCACCTGTAAATAGTGTTCGCATTACAGACAAAATGTGTACACATGCTGTAATGAATCACATATTGAAAATGAAGCTAAACTATTTCAACACGGATAGAGAAGAGCTATGAACATAAGCACATATATAGAAAATGCAGGTATCATAAACACGGATAGAGAAAAGTTATGAGCATAAACATATATATAGAACATGCAGGTATCTTAAACACGGATAGAGAAGAGTTATGGACATTCAGCGCACATATAGAAAAGGCAGGTATCTTAAACACTGATATAGAAGAGTTATGGACATAAACATATATATAGAAAATGCAGGTATCATAAACACGGATAGAGAAGAGCTATGAGCATAAACATATATATAGAAAAGGAAGATATCTTAAACACGGATAGAAAAGAGTTATGGACATTCAGCACACATATAGAAAAGGCAGGTATCTTAAACACTGATATAGAAGAGCTATGGATATAAACATATATATAGAAAAGGCAGGTATCTTAAACACTGATATAGAAGAGTTATGGACATAAACATATATATAGAAATGGCATGTATCTTAAACACGGATAGAGAAGAGTTATGGACATAAACATATATATAGAAAAGGCAGGTATCGAAGGCACGGATAGAGAAGAGTTATGAACATAAACATATATATAGAAATGGCATGCATCTTAAACACGGATAGAGAAGAGTTATGGACATTCAGCACACATATAGAAAAGGCAGGTATCTTAAACACGGATAGAGAAGAACTATGAATATAAGCACATATATAGAAAATGCAGGTATCTTAAACACGGATATAGAAGAGTTATGGTCATAAACATATATATAGAAAAGGGAGATATCTTAAACACGGATAGAGAAGAGCTATGAACATAAGCATATATATAGAAAAGGAAGATATCTTAAACACGGATAGAGAAGAGTTATGGACATAAACATATATATAGAAAAGGAAGGTATCTTAAGCACGGATATAGAAGAGCTATGGACATAAACATATATATAGAAAAGGCAGGTATCTTAAACACGGATATAGAAGAGTTATGGACATAAACATATATATAGAAAAGGCAGGTATCTTAAACACGGATAGAGAAGAGTTATGGACATAAACATATATAAAGAAAAGGCAGGTATCGAAGGCACGGATAGAGAAGAGTTATGAACATAAACATATATATAGAAATGGCATGCATCTTAAACACGGATAGAGAAGAGTTATGGACATAAACATATATATAGAAAAGGCAGGTATCGAAGGCACGGATAGAGAAGAGTTATGAACATAAACATATATATAGAAATGGCATGCATCTTAAACACGGATAGAGAAGAGTTATGGACATAAACATATATATAGAAAAGGCAGGTATCGAAGGCACGGATAGAGAAGAGTTATGAACATAAACATATATATAGAAATGGCATGCATCTTAAACACGGATAGAGAAGAGTTATGGACATAAACATATATATAGAAAAGGCAGGTATCGAAGGCACGGATAGAGAAGAGTTATGAACATAAACATATATATAGAAATGGCATGCATCTTAAACACGGATAGAGAAGAGTTATGGACATAAACATATATATAGAAAAGGCAGGTATCGAAGGCACGGATAGAGAAGAGTTATGGATATTCAGCACACATATAGAAAAGGCAGGTATCTTAAACACTGATATAGAAGAGTTATGGACATAAACATATATATAGAAATGGCATGTATCTTAAACACGGATAGAGAGGAGTTATGAACATAAACATATATATAGAAATGGCATGCATCTTAAACACGGATAGAGAAGAGTTATGGACATTCAGCACACATATAGAAAAGGCAGGTATCTTAAACACGGATAGAGAAGAACTATGAACATAAGCATATATATAGAAAAGGCAGGTATCTTAAACACGGAGAGATAAGAGTTATGGACATAAGCACACATATATAGAAATGGCAGGTAACTTAAACACGGATAGAAAAGAGATATGAACAAAATCATATATATAGAAATGGCATGTAGCTTATACACGGATAGAGAAGAGTTATGAACATAAACATATATATAGAAATGGCAGGTAACATAAACACGGATAGAGAAGAGTTATGAACATAAACATATATATAGACATGGCATGTAACTTAAACACGGATAGAGAAGAGTTATGAACATAAACATATATATAGAAATGGCATGTAACTTAAACACGGATAGAGAAGAGTTATGAACATAAAAATATATATAGAAATGGCAGGTAACTTAAACACGGATAGAGAAGAGTTATGAACATAAACATATATATAGAAATGGCATGTAACTTAAACACGGATAGAGAAGAGTTATGAACATAAACATATATATAGAAATGGCATGTAACTTAAACACGGATAGAGAAGAGTTATGAACATATACATATATATATAAATGGCATGTAACTTAAACACGGATAGAGAAGAGTTATGAACATAAACATATATATAGAAATGGCATGTAACTTAAACACGGATATAGAAGAGCTATGAACATAAACATATATATAGAAATTGCAGGTAACATAAACACGGATAGAGAAGAGCTATGAACATATATGTTGCTTGCATGATGTATTTGATCTTGAAAGACATTTGTTCATATTTTGAAGCAATTTCATGAGTAGTGTTTAAAGCTAGATTAGCGAGTAGTCTTGCTCGACTTATTCTTAACCCTTCCAACGCTACATATCTCTAAATAGGCTGACAAAAGTGTAGATCCAGATGAGCTGTCTCATCAGGATCTGCACATTTTGCCAGTAATATTACTATATTTAGACAAAATTACCCATTTTGATAAATGAATTGGTCCAAATGTAATGTTCTTATTACTTTATTGGTCTAAAAATATCATGCACCGGTCCAAGCAAGTTACTTGGTGTTGAATGGGTTAACATACTCGAACTAAATACGTTAAAAGTGTGTTCGTTGGTGTTACATACCAGACAACCGTCTTCGTAGTGGGAAATGCGTAGATGGACAATGATGTCAACAATATAAATGAGATCACCAATGGTATCCAAGAGATAAAATGCAGAATCCTCAATCACCTGCAATGATACAAGCGACATAAAATGCAGAATCCTCAATCACCTGCAATGATACAAGCGACATAAAATGCAGAATCCTCAATCACCTGCAATGATACAAACGACATAAAATGCAGAACCCTCAATCACCTTCAATGATACAAACGACATAAAATGCAGAATCCTCAATCACCTGCAATGATACAAACGACAGCACATTACCAAGAACTCACGTTTAATGACCGTTTAGTATTGTCTTCATAGGCAGCAAGTGGACAATTTGTCTGGTCGACATAATTATGTTAGTATATAGTTAATCTTATTAACTTGCTACTCTCTGGCAGGAATAACGATTATATTACAATAGTTCCGCTATATTGCTGTATATCTACGCTAGTGGAATGCAGTTTTATTCTTGCCAATGATCGACAAGTTGCTAAAATTACGAAATGCATACATATCCAGGGTACCACTCGTCAGATACAAGGAATGATATGGTATCTACAAATGTGTGTGTTTTACGCTTATTTATCGTCGCTACCGGTTGCCCATGAGAGCGACGCCTCCTGAAGAGATTAGTCATTTTAGATTTTTAGAGGATAGTGCAATGATACAGACAGAGACCCATTCCAGAATCTCCTCTGGTTCTTTTACGTGCACGGTGTAAAGCACCGACACGAGACCTCGGTTTAACGTCCCATCTGAAAGACTGTTAATTTTATTAAGGTCAGACGGGGAATCGAACCTGCGATCCCTGGATTACAAGTCGAGCGTGTTACCACTGGACTACAGATCCGTCTGTTCTACAAATTTATTTTAGCTCAACCTATTTATACTGTCGAAACGTCTATACACTATGTGTTGTAAACAATTCATGGCAAAACTGAAGACAATTAGTTCGTGTGCAGGGCAACATTTTCGTATGTTATATTCGTATATATGTGGTCAATTAAATGTAATTAATTCCTGTTGTTCCTGTGAGCTCATTAACTACTTGTTCTAATCCTATTAGATAGATTTCTTTATTTATAGAGGGTGACCTAATTAGTTATGAACTAATCCTCCTTAGGGCCCTCTTCAATGTGTTAACACTATAGAATACATGTACATACACAATAATTATAACATAGTTATGCCGTACAATATACATGCATAATGTTGTACAATGTAACTTAAACAACAGCCTAAGTAAATCAGGTACTTTGATAGAAATACAAAACGACATAAGCATATTGATTTACAATCATTATATATATATAACTGTCTAGTGTCTACCAATTAAAACGTTGTATCCATACTTTACATTTTGTCTTGAATATATTTAAAGATCTGGATGTCTTAATTTCAAATGGTAGACAATTCCATATCTTTGGACCAGAGTATTCTAATGATTTCTTATACATTTCACATCTAGGTCTTGGAATATAGAGATCCATATTTGAAACATTTCTCAATGTCATATCTGAAGTAACTGAATTGCAATGTCTTAATTGAAAATTTTCATTCAAATAATTCGGTACAAGATTGTTCATAATTTTGTACATTGTTACTGCTTTTTGAAAAATAATCCATTGGTCAAAAGTCATTATATTAATTTCAGACATTGATTCACGCAAAGAAATATAATCTTGGCCCAGAATGAATTTACAAGCTCGTCTTTGAATGTATATGTCAAGTCAAATATCTTTTATTCTCTCATTTCATGACATACATGAATAAATGAGTTTTTACCATCAATACAATACATGAGGCTGATAATATTACTAACATAATTAGGCATATATATAACACTGATAAACCTTTGCATGACTATGGTTCAGTGTAGAATAGTATATCTCCACTGCAAATGTATAAGTTAGCTACCTAAACATGCCGGAGCGTCAATATTTTACTCCACGTTACGTGTGTACCATTCTTTCATACGTAATAATTATAACTGTTCTATTTCTAAACGAACTAAAGTTTAAGTAAAATTTACATTTCCATATTCTGCGTATTTACTGAGAACAATTAAAAAAAATTTTTTTTTTACCTTTGCACATATTTTATAGACAGGATTTTCCTATATTCTAAGCATACATTTGATGAATTTACATGTAATCGGACTTTCAATCTTTTATATTTAATTTACGTTTAGTAAGTCACGATTCACATCGCCTAGTATTCAAATCTCTTTTCCTTCTTCATAAATGTTATCAATGAGGCATTCAAATATGACCTTACAATCTTAAATCTATTGTAATGACTTGTAATATTTTCATGCACGTTTTTAGTTTAATCACATTTTATTTTGCTCAATGATGACACAGACTCTACATACAATATATGCAAAGAAAGCAACAATGGGTCGGGTCGAACCACACGTTCTTACAGCATTAGAGACATACACATTTCAAGAACTACAGAGTCAATTTCATTTGTTTCGAGATCCTGTCTATGTTTAGCATCAATATTAACATTTACGTTTATTTATCGTCGCTACCGGTTGCGATATGTGCGACGCCTCCGCAAGAGAGTATTCATTTTAGATTTTTGGAGGACAGTGCAATGATACAGACAGAGACCTATTCCAGAGACTCCCCTGGTTCTTTTACGTGCACGGTGTACAGTACCGATACGATACCTCGGTTTAATGTCCCATCTGAAGGACTGTTAATTTTATTCGGGTCAGACGGTGGATCGAACCTGCTATCCATTGATTACAAGTCCAGCGTGTTAACCACTGGACTACAGATCCGTCTGTGCACATACGTTTCTTGTGTGTGTTTTACGTTTATTTGTCGTCGCTACCGGTTGTCCATATGAGCGACGCCTCCTGAAGAGATTAGTCATTTTAGATTTTTGGAGGATAGTGCAATGATACAGATCTGTCAGTGCACATACGTTTCAGTTATGCGCATGGTACTTATTGCATGGCTGCTCATTAATATTAAGCTCCACCCCTTCAGCTGTAGCACTAATTAGGCTCATCCCTTTTACATGTAGAAGTATCGGTAGGATATCGGAAGATGTAGAAGTGCGTCTATTACAGTAAGGGTACTACGGCTATGATACAAGCACCTTAATGGAACACATATACACGAATATAACATATGAAACTGTTGCCATACACATGAAACAATGTTTTTCGTAATTTCAAGAGTGTTGATGATCTTCAATTTTGAAATGAATTGTCCGATTAGTGCAATGGTTAACACGCTCACTTCTCACCAATGCAACCTGGGTTCGATCCTCGGACCGGGAAGTATGTGAGATGGTATGGGGCCGGGAAGTATGTGAGATGGTATGGTAGTCGCCAGATCGGACATATGGGTTTTCTCCGGGTACTCCGGTTTCCCCCCACACGTATGACTACATTCACGCGTTCACCAGTGCTTCGCAATCATTGTAAAATAAGTTTTAAAAACGTTTAAAAACAAAACAAATGAATTGCGTACAACAAATCTGGGCGTTATTATGAATCACGATACTGTCGATAATATGCTAGAAGTATGGAAAGAGCTATATTTAAATGCACTCGATAAATACACTAGCCTTCAATTCAAAGGTATTAAACGAAACAATCAACCTGATTGGTGTCTATGAATTACTCGCAGGTAATTATATAGAGACCGTGATCGACTTTCTCATGATGAAGCATCAACTGTATACATTTACAAAGGAAAGCGAAATGCGGCACTAACATTGATAAGACATCAAAGAAAACATTTGATGAACATAGAATAGACGAAGGCAAAGGCAAAATAACACCAACACAATATCGAAATATTCAAAGAGTTTGATACTGACAAAAACAGTAAAGATAAAACTGAAATTATAACATTATCTATAGAGATCAATATATTATCACAAGAACAAGACACGATACATCATTTTAACAAGTGTTTTGTGACAGTTGCGCACAAACTTAAAGATTAGATCCAGCCTTCCCCATTGTCCGTGTATCGGAGACTTTATCGGCTCTAAAATGCTGCAGAAAAACATATATGCTATTACACCGATACGATACCAGTATTTATGGTACAAGAATATTTGCAAAGTATTGAAACATCTCGTCCTCAATCATAAATTGTAGATTCTTACAAACGTCATTTTGAAGGAAGTATGCGAACGTGAAACCATTGCTTACATGTGGTTACAATGCAACTGATAACAATTACAGATCAACATCATTATTGCCTACATTTTCATCAAAGAAATGTTCATAATACTCTTATGAGTAACTTGACATACTTTTACACACTAAGCAAAGTGGCTTTCGGAAAGCGCAACCAACTGAAACCGCAATTATATTAATGACCGATTCTTGGTCGAAAAGCAATTCATGATGTGCATTTTGTTGAGGCTGTAATGGTTTATTGTTCAATAATATGTTATTGCTCGACTCATTTTACACATGCATGTGAATACAAACCATGACACATGAAAGAAAGGCAAACGGATATGGCCACAAGTTCTAGCAACATTAGTTATGGCTGTAATGATCGACTTCAGAAGTTCACTTGGTGGACTACATTGTGTTATTGGAACAAGTTAGAACTTAATGTATTTATATCTTTGCTCAAGACCTACTTATCCAACAGCCGTGAAATAGTATACATTAACAACTCTTTTTCAAGCACCGAAAATCGCTCCCCCGCATGGTTCACTGGAGGCGAGGGTAAATAAGCTCAATCATCAAGCACCGAAACTAGTTTTCATCTTTATTTCACTCTCATATATGTATATGAGTATATGACAGCAACTAATAAAGCATATCAACTTAACAACGTGCATGGTCATTCAATTAATAGAACTACAATATACCTTTATCACAGGTACCGATATCATTGCATACAATCAAATCATTATATACATGGTAAAACTGAGGAACAGTCTCTAATTGAAAGCTAAAATATGAATTACAATACATAGGGCTAAGAAACTGACGGAAATAGGAACAATGAGTACCAATGCGCAGCTAAGAAATGATTGTAGAGAACCAATTGTCCTTCTTAATCAGATTGAGGGTGACCTAATTAGAAGTTGATTCTCAGAACAATAAAACATGGTCATGGTATACATTATTTACACAGACTAGGTTCGTCTTCGTAAACTATTAAATACGTTTTGGTACAAACACGAATCAAACCTCCGAGATAGCAAACCTATCCGAGATAGTAAACCTATGGATGGGTAAATAGAAATATGTCTATAAAGTTTAGGTCTACTTTAAAAAGTTTAAACTTTATTATTTATTTTACAACGATTGCGAAGCAAATTCTAACAACTTATATCAATCACTCTCGTTGTAACGGATAAAAGCGTATATGTAGTCATTCGTGTACCCGGAGAAAACCCACCTATCCGATCTGGCGACCACCGTACCATCGCACATACTTCCCGGTCCGAGGTTCGCATTGGTGAGAAGCAAGCGTGTTAACCACTGCGCTAATCTGACAGCCGATTCTACTTTCGTATCCTGTCTGAAATCTACATGCAAGTGACAGTCTAGCATAGCATGGCGTTCATCTTCAAGTACACACACTACAAACTGGACATAAACGATTGTCTAATCTTACGTTCTCATAACGACCAGTTCCTATTCTTATTGGAATGACACTGCATCGGAACGTACAAGAGGCAGATCGATGACGCAATGGCAAAATAAAGTTACCATAATGTTCTGCATATAATTCTGATTTAAATAAATAATAATTTATTTCAACCTTGTCCAGAAGCACTTCCAATTATCCACTTCCAACTGGTGCGGGCTGTTGTCTAATGTTGTTAAAACGTGTGGCCCAAACCATTTGTATTTTCATGCTATGTATTGTATCTTTATGTATATGGCATCTGTACTATTGATTTGCAATAAAATATGGTTGAATAACAAGCACTTTCAATACGATTACTCGATGCAGATCATTTATAACATCCATTCCATATGTTTCTGCACTACGGTTTCAACTAATGAATGTGTAGGAATAGAGAGAGGTATTACTGTTACAAAGTGCACTCATATCAAAGCTAGATATCTGATGTTTAGCAATAAACATCCAATTATTACGCGAAACACTATATAGCTTTTAATGACGCACACAGTGCAATACGCTTATATATCATAGCTTCAGTCATATTAATTGACGGGCCAAATACAATGAAGTAGGTTTTCACTGCCGAACAAGTATTGGCGGTTTCCAAACTATTCCTCTATAACGGCAGAATTATTTCCCAACTCCCAAAATGTATCTCATGGCGCGATTTTGAACAACAGGAGAGAATGATTTGCATCCGCCAAATATACGAATCGAACCATAACTTATTATTAAACTATGTAGTCATTCAATTTTGTGAACGCGCCATTTGGAACACCATAGAATACTTTACATCAACAAACCAATAGAATGACTCAGTTCTTTGGAATGACGCAGGATGGAATTCCACAATATTATAATATTATGTTACAACTTTCAAAATGAAAATCAGTTCTTTGGAATGACACAGGACGGAATTCCACAATATTGCTTTTGTTGATGTTCTTGGTATACTGTTAATAATGATTCTACCCGAGATGTTATGTACATATTGTTTCTCAGTAGAATCTCATGGACGATTAGCACGGGATAAATGAGTTACCCGTTATAAATAAAGACTGCACTTACTTACTTACTATAAAGAGTTGTTGCACAATGAATGTGCCTCCGTGGTCGAGCGGTTAAGGTCGTTGCCTTCAAATAACTTGCCACTCACCGCTGTAGGTTCGAATTCCATTGAGGGTGTCAAATTCAGTATTTCAGGTCAGGTCGCTATCAAGCTGGCTTGCGCTAGATCGGTGATTATATACAATGCTTCTCGGAGGGGCATACGGGGGTCTTCCTCCACCAATAATAGCTGTATAGTCGCCGTATGACCTAACCTGTTGGTGCGACCATGAACCCCCAAAACAGACCAACAAATGCTACACACACTGATTGACATTGCCACACCATTCATTACTCTGCATCCACTTCCTTCTTACTTGGCTGTCCTATTAGCGCAGTGGTTATCGCGCTCGCTTCTCACCAATGCAACCCGGGTTCAATCATCGGACCGGTAAGTATATGAGATGGTATGTGGTCGCCAGATCGGACAGGTGGATTTTCTCCGGGTACTCCGGTTTCCGCCCACACGAATGACCACATGTAAGCTTTCATCCACGCCAACGAGAGTGATTAATATAAGGTGTTAAAACTTGCTTCGCAATCGTTGTAAAATAAATAATGTTTAAATTTTAAACTTCCTTCTTACGGGATATATTTTGCTACATAATCAGTGCACGCACTTACCATATCAGTGCATGTATAATGAATGGATTATATCTCTTAATTCTAGGAATTAATGTGTTCGATATACGGCTTTCGTAACAGTGCATGAAGTTATCGTATATCAGAGTTGCTGGAATGTCGAAATTCTTCTGAGAAAATATGATAATAATTGTTATGATATAATTGTGCAAAGAATGCATGCATGTATTTACCATATCTCTCATTTCTTGGAATGCATGTCTTCCGATATTCGAGTAATAGCTCACACAATGCACGTGCATGATTCTAGCCTATCTCTCATAATATGATTGGGAAACAATTATTCTGAGATCATATACAGTGCTGTTACAAATACCATTTCCCTCATTTCTTGGAATGTATGTCTTCCGGTGTACAGGATAGAGTATATCCCACGCAATGCAAATACATGAAGGTAGGTATGTTTCATAATAAGACTGGAAAACAATTATTCGAAGATCATATACAGTGCTGTTACAAACAATGACTGGAACTTATATTGTCCACCATTTCTGGGAATGTATGTCTTCCGATGTACATGAAGGTAGCATATGGCTCATAATAATATTGGAAAACAATTATTTTGAGATTATATAATTATAGTGCTGTTACAAACAATGACTGGAACTTACCGTGTCCCTCATTTCTTGGAATGCAAGTCTCAGTATTATCACAGCAACGTTGTACACAACGGCTAACGTCACTATGCCCTGAATCACATAAATTAACATTATATATTTGTGGAAGTCGTGATATCGCAGTGGTAGCGCGTTCGCTCCAGATGCGAAAGGTACGGAGTTCGAGCCCCGCTGGAGCTGCCCTTATGCAAGGCATTTAACTTCCACATTGCCTCTTCTCTCTCCCTCGTGGCGATGGATTCCATCAGGAATGAGGTCTCGAGAGTGATTAATATAAGTTGTAAGAACTTGTATCGCAATCGAGCTAAATTAGTATAAAGTAAACTAACATTATATAGACATGCGTAGAGTGTGGATCTCCCTTGTGAGCAATGATCATGCTGACAACAGTTAGTAACATGGTTGCGAATGAAAAAGGTTGAGGATTTGAATGTCTTGGAAATAGTGTTTTTTCACATTACTGATATTAATTAGACATTTCAACATGAGTGTTGGAGGGATGGTCCCAACCATTGCTCTGCACGATTGTTTCCTGATATAATAATACTATCATTAGCATTATCAAGAGCATTACGCAGACGAGATAACGTATCGAACATTACGACAAAGCGAGCAGTATCGAACATTACGACAACGCGAGCACGTATCGAACATTACGACAATGCGAGCATGTATTGAACATTACGACAACGCGAGCATGTATTGAACATTACGACAATGCGAGTATGTATTGAACATTACGACAACGCGAGCATGTATTGAACATTACGACAATGCGAGCATGTATTGAACATTACGACAACGCGAGAATCGATCGATCACTACACCAACTCCAACGCGAAAACGTAACAAGCATTACGACAACACGAGAACGTATCGAGCAGTACGTCAACGCGAGAACGTATTGAGCATTGCGTCCACGCGAGAACGTAACGAACATTGCGTCAACGCGAGAACGTACCGAGCATTGTGTTAAAGCGAGAACGTATCGAACATTGCGTCAAAGCGAGAACGTATCGAGAATTACATCAAAGCGAGAAAGTATCGAGCAGTACACCAACGTGAGAACGTATCGAACATTGCGTCAACGTGCGAACGTATCAAGCATTGCGTCAACGAGAGAACGTATCGAGCATTACATCAACGCGAGAACGTATCGAGCATTACATCAACGCGAGAACGTATTGAGTATTGCGTCAACACGAGAACGTATCGAGCATTACATCAACGCGAGAACGTATCGAGCATTACATCAACGCGAGAACGTATTGAGTATTGCGTCAACGCTAGAACGTATCGAGCATTACATCAACGCGAGAACGTATCGAGCATTACATCAACGCGAGAACGTATTGAGTATTGCGTCAACGTGAGAACGTATCGAGCAGAACAACAACGCGAGAACGTATCGAACATTACGACAACGCGAGAACATATCGAACATTGTGTCAAAGCGAGCACGTATCGAACATTACGTCAACGTGCGAACGTATCGAGCATTGCGTCAACGGGAGAATGTATCTAACATTACGTCAACGTGTGAACGTATCGAGCATTGCGTCAACGCGAGAACGTATCGAGCATTCGGTCAACGCGAGAACGTATCGAGCATTGCGTCAACGCGAGGACGTATCGAGCATTGCGTCAACGCAAGAACGTATCGGGCATTGCGTCAACGCGAGAACGTATCGAGCATTGCGTCAACGCGAGAACGTATAGAGCATTACAACAATGCGAGCACTATCGAACATTACGATAACGCGAGCACGTATCGAACATTACGACAACGCGAGAATGTATTGTACACTACACCAAGGCCAACGCGAAAACGTAGTGAGCATTACGTCAAAGCGAGAACGTATCAAGCAGTGCACCAATGCGAGAAAGTATCGAGCAGTGCACCAACGTGAGAACGTATCGAGCATTGCGTCAACGCGAGAATGTATCGAACATTGCGTCAACGCGAGAACGTATAGAGAAGTACACCAACGCGATAACGTATCGAGCAGTGTACCAACGTGAGAACGTATCGAGCATTGCGCCAACTCGAGAATGTATCGAACATTGCGTCAACGCGAGAACATATCGAGTAGTACACCTACGTGAGAACGTATCGAGCATTGTGTCAACATGAGAACGTATTGAGCAATGCACCAACGTGAGAACGTATCGAGTAGTGTACCAACGTGAGAATGTATCGAGCACTGCACCAACGCGAGAACGTATCGAGTAGTGTACCAACGTGAGAATGTATCGAGCACTGCGTCAACGCGAGAACGTATCGAGCACTGCATCAACGCGAGAATGTATCGAACATTGCGTCAACGCGAGAACGTATCGAGCACTGCATCAATGCGAGAACGTATCGAGCATTACAACAACGCGATAACGTATCGAGTAGTGCACCAACGTGAGAATGTATCGAGCACTGCACCAACGTGAGAACATATCGAGTATTGTGTCAACTTGAGAACATATCGAGCATTGTGTCAACGTGAGAACATATCGAGCATTGTGTCAACGCGAGAACGTATCGAACATTGCGTCAACGCGAGAACATATCGAGCATTGCGTCAACACGAGAACGTATCGAACATTGCGTCAACGTGAGAACATATCGAGCATTGCGTCAACGCGAGAACGTATCGAGCATTGTGTCAACTTGAGAACATATCGAGAATTGTGTCAACTTGAGAACGTATCGAGCATTATGTCAACGCGAGAACGTATCGAGCATTATGTCAACGCGAGAACGTATCGAGCATTGCGTCAACGCGAGAACGTATCGAGCATTATGTCAACGCGAGAACGTATCGAACATTGTGTCAACGTGAGAACATATCGAGCATTGCGTCAACGCGAGAACGTATCGAGCATTGCGTCAACGTGAGAATGTATCGAGCATTGTTTTGTGTTTGTGCTCTTGGTTTATTTATATAGGTATGCCCAGAAGGCACTATAAGTAAGGGCACGATGGTCGCACACCCATTTAGGAGTTATCCTGACGTGCACACTTCACGTCTTAAAGATTGTTTTGTAAGTTCGAATTTGGTAAATTGGGATGAAAGCAGCTGTGTAAAATTAATATCTAAATTTGATGAATTTTGATTTCAAATTATACTGACACCATAACAAAAACTGTGCACTTTCTTTTATATTGAGCGTTACTTTTTCGTTACAAATTTTAGCTACCAAAATAATCCTTCACACAGTGCACTAATTGTACCCACTATGTTTTTTTTCTAAAAGGATATAAATTTTACCTCTAAGGCAAGTGCACAGCTTCTTTTTGGTGTCAGTATATAATTTAGATCCACGTGTGTTATTGTCACACGTAATGGTCACATTAATACCCACAAGTAGAACAATCACTTTGTTGAATGCTAATACATCACATTGACAGCTCTGTTGGGAAATCATTCAGTACATATTTCAATACATGACCTCTGTCTTTTCCGTTGAGATACTTTTAAGTACATGTACTATATTTGTTTCTCGGTTGAAAATGCCTACACTTTCTGAGGATATGTATAGTTATTATCCCTCGCCACCGCAGATTATTTGGGCGATCCTCCCTTTCTACTGACTTAGCGTACGTAAACAATAACAGGTATTGTATCACATTAAATGTGTATTAGAATTAACAAATACGTTATGTGTCGTTCTTAAAACTACGCTTGTTAGTGTACATGTGTGCTTCACGCCAACGGGAGAGAACGTATCGAGCATTGAACCAACATGAGAACGTATCGAGCATTGCACCAACGTGAGAATGTATGAGCATTGAACCAACGTGAGAACGTATCGAGCATTGCACCAACGTGAGAACGTATCGAGCATTGAACCAACGTGAGAACGTATCGAGCATTGCACCAACGTGAGAACGTATCGAGCATTGAACCAACGTGAAAACGTATCGAGCATTGCACCAACGTGAAAACGTATCGAGCATTGAACCAACGTGAGTACGTATCGAGCATTGCACCAACGTGAGAATGTATCGAGCATTGAACCAACGTGAGAATGTATCGAGCATTGAACCAACGTGAGAATGTATCGAGCATTGCACCAAGGTGAGAATGTATCGAGCATTGCACCAACGTGAGAATGTATCGAGCATTGAACCAACGTGAGAATGTATCGAGCATTGAACCAACGTGAGAATGTATCGAGCATTGAACCAACGTGAGAACGTATCGAGCATTGAACCAACGTGAGAACGTATCGAGCATTGAACCAACGTGAGAATGTATCGAGCATTGCACCAACATGAGAATGTATCGAGCATTGCACCAACCTGAGAACGTATGAGCATTGAACCAACGTGAGAACGTATCGAGCATTGCACCAACCTGAGAACGTATCGAGCATTGCACCAACCTGAGAACGTGTCGAGCATTGCACCAACCTGAGAACGTATCGAGCATTGAACCAACATGAGAACGTATCGAGCATTGAACCAACGTGAGAACGTATCGAGCATTGAACCAACGTGAGAACGTATGAGCATTGAACCAATGTGAGAACGTATCGAGCATTGAACCAACGTGAGAACTTTTTGAGCATTGAACCAACGTGAGAACGTATCGAGCATTGAACCAACGTGAGAACGTATCGAGCATTGAACCAACGTGAGACTGTATCGAGCATTGAACCAACGTGAGAATGTATCGAGCATTGAACCAACGTGAGAATGTATCGAGCATTGAACCAACGTGAGAACGTATGAGAATTGAACCAACGTGAGAACGTATCGAGCATTGAACCAACGTGAGAACGTATCGAGCATTGAACCAACGTGAGAATGTATCGAGCATTGAACCAACCTGAGAACGTATCGAGCATTGAACCAACGTGAGAACGTATCGAGCATTGAACCAACGTGAGAACATATCGAGCATTGAACCAACGTGAGAACGTATGAGAATTGAACCAACATGAGAACATATCGAGCATTGAACCAACGTGAGAACGTATCGAACTTTGAACCAACGTGAGAATGTATCGAGCATTGAACCAACGTGATAATGTATCGAGCATTGAACCAACGTGAGAATGTATCGAGCATTGAACCAACGTGAGAACGTGTGGAGCATTGCACCAACGTGAGAACGTATGAGCATCGAACCAACGTGAGAACGTATCGAGCATTGAACCAACGTGAGAACGCATCGAGCATTGCACCAACGTGAGAATGTATCGAGCATTGAACCCAACGTGAGAATGTATCGAGCATTGAACCAACGTGAGAACGCATCGAGCATTGAACCAACGTGAGAATGTATCGAGCATTGAACCAACGTGAGAATGTATCGAGCATTGAACCAACGTGAGAACGTATCGAGCATTGAACCAACGTGAGAACGTATGAGCATTGAACCAACGTGAGAACGTATCGAGCATTATACCAGCGCATATTACGCCATCGCGAATACATGTTTAGTTACGAAACTAACATAGACTATATTTCCCAGTTAAGATGAAGAAAATAAACAGATTTCCCAACAGGTTTTGTTTACAAATCATATTATTATTCGTCAGTTGTGTCGTTTATGTCGTCGTTTAAGCAGAACATTTAGCACCAATAAAATGTACGATAGCAGTGCTTCACAAGATAACATCACGTATCGGTTATAACGAAAACGAAAATGTGCTCGTTTAGATATATAATAGAATTATATTGGACTCTTGAACATTGAAAGGCATCATTAGCGGTCGATCCAATGCAGAATGATGATATAATAATGCGTTCTATGTTCATTCAGCGAAATATAATTCGCTCATTTACAGAAACAAACACAATTCACCTATTCCCAAATGTGTTTGAAAATGCATTATATGCATGTTCGTTCCCAGCAAATGTATCAGCTTATACTAATAGACAGATCAATGAAACCCCTGAAGACAAATCAATTCCAATTACTATTTACGATCGTGTCCTTGCCGCGCATGCGTGCAATGAAAGTTTAAGCCGTTCGTCGTGTGTGTTTTACGTTTATATATCGTCGCTACCAGTTGCCCATATGAGCGACGCCTCCTGAAAAGATTAGTCATTTTCGAGTTTTGGAGGATAGTGCACTGATACAGACAGAGACCCATCCCAGAGTCTCCTCTGGTTCATTTATGGGCACAGTGTATAGCACCGACACGAGACCTCGGTTTAAAGTCCCATCTGAAAGACTGCTAATTTTATTATGGTCAGATGGAGGAACGAATCTGCGTGATCCATTAACAACCATACATACTGACATCAAAAATAAACTGTGCACTTGCCTTACAGGTAAAATTGATATAATTTTAGAACAAATATAGGCAACATTGGTATAAACGTGTGCGAAATATTGGGCAAATTATCGCAATGTGTGAAGGATTATTTTCTGCTCTCATGATAAAAGTCCATCTATGTTCATTTAAGAACTAATATGTCTATTGATCGTGGAATAAAATACTGTTTATAGTTCTGACGCGTAGGAATTAGCCACAAGGATGTAGACCTAAGTTGTTAATATACTATCTACTTATCGGAACACCAAATAACGCCGATAAATAACGCAACGACACACATTTCTTCCATTCTAACATGACCCAATAATGCTATTAAGGTATACATATTGGTGTTATTTTGTCGGCGTGGCGCTTAGTTACTCTTGCGGCTGTTATTTAACTGACTGCATTCAAAAATGGTTTCATTGACACAATAATTTTCAAATAAAACTAAGTGGAATTCGTGGTAGCGCAGTGGTAACGTTTTCGCTTCAACTGGGAACGACCCGTAGTTCGAGCCCCACTGGAACCGTTACGGTTGTGCTCTTAGGCGAGGCATTTAAATTCCGCGTTGCCTCTTCTCTATCCCACATGGCGATGGATTCCATCAGTAATTAGGTCTCGAGAGCGATTAATATAAGTTGTAAGAACTTGCTTCGCAATCGTGTATAAGCTAAACTAATTAAAACGTTTGTTCACTATTACCGATAATCAGGAATTATTAATTTTGCATTCAAACAACATAAATAAATATATGTAGTAGTCAGATTTGGCAGATTAATGTAAAAACATGAATACTTGTTTCTAATGTCAAATTTTTAAATCGTTTAACTAAGCGACAGGCCACGCCTCGTGCTATCATGTCTTACAGACGGTGGTAGTTTTACTACTACTGGTCTACATCACGTGATTTACAATCCTACATAAGTGATTGCTTTACTGGGGAAGCAAATCAACAGCCGTAAAATAGACCGGCTTTAGCCGTTTTTATTGCATATATAAACACGCTATATTGTGTTCTTTGTTCATAGGAACAAAATCCAAGTCATGTTATAATGGTGCCTAACGAAGTGTTACATACCAGCCAGTAGTAAGTGACGGGACCATCTGGATCCAGAATGATATCAGATAGAGTGAGATCCTCCATTCTGTTGGTCTGAAATGAAATATAGGATATTTATAAAACATTGGCTAAAATTGATCACCCGTTTATTGGAAACACTGGACATACATACATGTATATGGAAACTGTCATATAGGATTGGTCCTATCAACTGAAAGAAATACAAACTGGCGAGACAAGTGTTTTTGTTGTCTAAGGTCACACCAACAACTATTTAATATGATATCATATTGTTATGTTTTGTTCCTTTGTTTGTGTTTTGTGGTTTATCGCCGCACAAACACCTTAGGTCATATGGCACCTGGTTACCTATCATTAGTGAAGGAAATCGCACGCGGATGTCCCATTCGAGCAGTATTATAGGCACGGACGGGCATCCCGATATAACCACCGACCTTCAGTATGCCGATGGTAGCCAGATCGGACATGTGGGTTTTCTCCGGGTACTCCGGTTTCCTCCCACATGAATGATCACATATGCGCTTTCATCCGGGCCAACGAGAGTGATTAATATAAGTTGTTGGAACTTGCTTCGCAATACTTGTAAAATAAATAAAGTATAAAAAAAGGTATGCCGCTGAATAGTTTCTTCACATGAAATAATTAGACACAAAATCACACAATGGAAAAACAAAACCGTAAATATTAAATGTTGGCCTTCAGAATACATGTAGTTTTTTACTCTGCCTTACAATACATTAGATGTTATACATTTTTCTTGAAACATTCCACAATACATGTATGCATTATACTCCAAGGAAAGTATAGAATATAGAAACAATGAAATATCATTTTTTATTTTATATTATTTCCCAATAAATATAGAAATGTGTCAGTAAAATAAAATGCATTATTCTCACTGGTTTACTCTTATGGTGCCCAGGCACTGCAATTTGAAATATCCCACAAAAGTTAGCGCTATTGGACACATTCCTTCAGTGACGTCATTTATGACGTCATCTTATCTCGACGTTGGCTTATATTAGATTAGACATATGCTGATACCATAAAATACTGTGCATTTTTATAGTGAGCGTTACTTTTTCGCTACAAATTTTAGAATGATTGATTTTGCTATCATGAGTGAAGAAAATAATCCTTCACACATTGCACTAATTTACCCAATAGTTCGCACATGTTGATGCCAAATTATATGTACACCATAAATACAAGTGGATTGAAATGAAAGCTAAACACTTATTGAAGTTCACATCAAATGTGCCTATATTGTTTTCTAAAAGGGTATACATTTTACTTCTAAGGCAAGTGCACAGTTTCTTATTGGTGTCAGTATATTTGTTTTCAACTTTCCTCGGTGAACTATGATTCTGTCATACACTGATGCAAAGATATAGATGTTTACTCAGCTATTTTGTGAGACAGACTTATATCTTCAATGTGATGTATTCTGTATAGAACGTTAGTGAATAATCACTACGCATCACACCCTCTACATTTATTCCATTAGTCAATGAACTCCGTTACACCATCGAGATGTTGCCCAGGCAAATTGAACACCGGATAAATTGGCGAACATGTCAAATATTGGAAGATAAATTGTTGCCATCGAGACCTTCAATGGTTAGTGATTTGTTGGAATGAACCCGATCATGCAGTTATAATGGAAATCAGGACATATATTCCGATACCTCTTCTTAGCTCTCGCTTAAGAATTCCTTGTAATGACCACAGAACGGACATCGTAAATGAAATGAATATAGATAAAACTAATTAAGTGACTTCTCGTAGACACATTAATGCAACGTGCAACTCTTGTAGCATTAAATAAAGCTAAAATGCTTCGCGACAATGCTGAATACGACTACATTAAGTAATTCCAAGATATTTCAAACCATAATAAATAATTATATTGAAAAGCTTCTCATTTCAGTAGTCTGTCACAACATGCTGAAGTTGACAGCTAATCGATTATTGCATTTGTTCGTTTGATTAGAAAAGTAAACGTTTATCTTAAAGTAATATAAAGGCATACTGTGAACCGAAAACGGTTCAATGGCGTCGCATATGCTTGGTTATATATTGAAGTACATTACGATCCACATATTGTCAACAGATGTATCGTACTATATCTTGTCAATTAATATAATAAATAGTCAATGCCATTCGTATATGTCTCAGGTAAACACCGGGTTTCCCGTGCGTTATACTCTTAACGTTCAACTATAAACTTTTCATGTCCACCAGTCCGTTCTATGCTTGTTGGAAATGTTCCAAAATCTGAAGTAATAATTCTTTAGCACGAAGTATTTATTTTTACTCATTGTTTCATTTCCAATGTCAACGTTAGTTAATAAATGCAGCTTCGTTATATGAAAAACCACTGTCTCCATGTGTACACACTACGTGTATAATATGTTGTTGCATTTTATGTCATATTGTTACCTGGTATTGTTGCCTGGCATTGAATAAAAGTAAATGTTGTTGTTGTTTAGAGCCGTTGAACACGTCTTAACGTAACAACATACACAACTCAAACTATGTTGGCAATGGGCAACACTTGCGATCGTTTAATCACTGTAATGACGACGTTAATTACAAGTACAAAACAAATGTTTTCAAATCTCTTTGACTGTAATACGTAGATATAGTCAGATACATGAAATACAAGGTAAAAAAATCATTAATGATAAATTGATAACTGGAAAACTGTATCGAATGTATGTGTTTTACGTTTATTTATCGTCGCTACCGGTTGCCCATATGAGCGACGCCTCCTGAAGATATTAGCCATTTTAGATTTTTGGAGGATAGTGCAATGATACAGACAGAGACCCATTCCAGAGTAGCTCTGGTTCTTTTACGTGCACGATGTAAAGCACCGACACGAGACCTCGGTTTAACGTCCCATCTGAAAGACTGTTAATTGTATTAGGGTCAGACGGGGGATCGAACCTGCGAATGTACCTCAGGGATGTGTCATTTATTGTAGATTAAAATAGCTACCAAACGATAATATATTTGTACTCAGTTTTGCGATATACTGCATGATATTTATAGCAATAACTAATCTGAATTCAATTCGATTTTAACATTAAAATCAACATGGAAACCCGTTCATAGATCCCATTCCCAAACAATTCCAATTTGAATAGAGAAATTTCTTGCGAAACGATCTAAGCCTAGCGTAGAACTGACGAACAATCGAACCATATCATATGACACGCACTCACAGTCATGTGATCATCATTATATGCACAAATAATTCACACACACAATTTTGTGCCAAGCATCGTTAAGACATACCTTCTGAGCTATACTAACGTAACACACAGAACTTGAAATTATGCGATGGAGACTTTAAATAAATTTATATTACTATATAAATTTCAAGAGTTTATAGATTGGTCGGTTGTCCAGAGGTTCATTGCTTGCATTTACAAATTAATTATTCAAAGAATATCAACGAAGCGCTGTCCAAAATTCGGATTGCGCATGTCCGTAACTTCGAGTGCGCATGTCAGCTGCATATCATTAGTAAGCAATTTCACACGAAAATATATACACATGGCATATACGTTCACCGAAGGACATGCAGTAGCGATGTAAATATTTAAAATTAACCATTAACCCACTAATCACACCAAACGTCGCCTTTGCAAACAACATAGAGCCAGATCAGACGGCACATAAGGTCTTTTCTGTTTGCTAATCGGAGAGTGGAGCTAAAACACTTGTCTGAATAGCAAACAACATAGATTCTGATCAGATGCTGCGGCAACGCTGCGGCTGATCTGGATCTATGTTGTTTACATATTCCGTCCTATTTATTCGGCAGGTCAAGGTCGCACATGCCTATTCCTATTTGTGTCTGTTACTAGTTTCTTATGGACGATCCTGGCCTGGGAACAAGCGTCGATATATGTGGCCTGGTCAGTCATATAAATATATATGTTAACACCGCGAACATTAATTGACCAGTATTGAGTTTCTGATAAATATCAACGTGTCATTTTGCCAGATGTAAAACAAGTGACAAATCGACAGACTTGGACTCAGATCAGGACTATACTATTGCATTCGTCATATTTAATGAAAACAAATGACATAACTAGAACAGCTTAAGAGATAAACCTTTTAGTTGAATAAACAACAAAAGCATTGATGCTATTATGTACGTACACTAAATTAAATGTGTTCCCATACTAACATAAAATATGCCGTAGTTTCGTACCAACCTTAACACAGACGGATCTGTAGTCCAGTGGTTAACACGCTCGACTGGTAATCCAGGGATCACATGTTCGATCCCCCGTCTGACCCTAATAAAATTAACAGTCTTTCAGATGGGACTATAAACCGAGGTCTCGTGTCGGTGCTTTACACCGTGCACGTAAAAGAACAAGAGGAGACTCTGTAATGGGTCTCTGTCTGTATCATTGCACTATCCTCCAAAATCTAAAATGACTAATCTCTTCAGGAGGCATCGCTCATATTGGCAACAGCGAGCGACGATAAATAAACGTAAAACACACACACCTAAATTTACATTATCGCATGTTACTTGTATCTGTTCTGTCGTTCAGAATTACAACCCCAAAAGCAAATGAAACTGAATTCAGATGCAACACTAAGATGGTAGCTTGGCAGACACATTATTCACATTTGATAATGCTGATATATATATATGCTTGCTAATACGTAGGTTCCAGAGAGAACTGTACGGTAACAATGAGAAATACTGCATTGTTGAATTTTCTGCGAGGAAGCATGGAAACATATTTTACAATATGAAATGTGAATGTGTCTGCACATGGCTTTTGTGACGAAACGTATTCAGTGCCAGTAGTTTGAGTTAAAAGAAACCGAATACATCCTGTTAACTCTGTATCATTGTTGCAAGCCTTGTATTCAATACACGCCAAGTGCAATTCCACGAATTGGAAAGTTGTGTACGTGGATGAAAGGAACCGTATATACTACTTATGATTGCTTTCCTCATTCTATGTGATAAACTCACGTGTACATGATGTACACGGATGAAAGGAACAGTATATGCTACTTATGATTGCTTTCCTTACAGTGATGTACGCGGACGAAAGGAACAGTATATATACTACTTATTATTGCTTTCCTAAAAGTGATGTACGCGGAAGAAAGGAACAGTATATATACTACTTATGATTGCTTTCCTTAAAGTGATGTACGCGGAAGAAAGGAACAGTATATATACTACTTATGATTGCTTTCCTTAAAGTGATGTACGCGGAAGAAAGGAACAGTATATATACTACTTATGATTGCTTTCCTAAAAGTGATGTACGCGGAAGAAATGAACAGTATATATACTACTTATGATTGCTTTCCTCATGTTACATGATAAACTCACTTGTACATGATGTACGCGGATGAAAGGAACAGTATATATACTACTTATGATTGCTTTCCTCATGTTACATGATAAACTCACTTGTACATGATGTACGCGGATGAAATGAACAGTATATATACTACTTATGATTGCTTTCCTCATGCTACATGATAAACTCATACACTCACTTGTAACTGTTCTAACAGGCTATAATATCTCCAGTGTATATTTTGAAGCCCTGACAGATTAATATTATAACATGACTGTATGGGGGTTTATATATACCATATTGATCTTAACAATGAATTGATTATCGATAACTCTGTGCCTCAATTTGTTACTGTTATTTATAACAGTAAAAACCCATGCATTGCTGTAAGTTCACTTGCAAGATTTGTCCGTAATATATGTCGGCCCATTGTCCTTAAGGTGCTATGGATGGCTTCAAAGCTGTGTTAAATAACACATGGTTTGAAAAGAATAAACTATGGCACACTCACTAAGTTCCATTTTTTTAATTAAATTAGCGCAGTGGTTAGCGCGCTCGTTTCTCACCAATGCAACCCGCGTTCGATACTCGGACCGAGAAGTATGTGAGATGGTACTCCGGTTTCCACCCACACGAATGACCACATTTACGCTTTCATACGCGCCAACGTTAGTGATTAATATAAGTTGTTAAAACTTGCTTCGCAATCTTTGTTAAATAAATAAAGTTTAAACTTATTAAATTAGCGGCCAAAACGAGATGCCTAGAAATACAATACATTTTATTTTACTCAATAGCTTACAATTAGAAAAGTGTGTTTAAAGACATGATCGATATGAGGGTGTGGGGAGTGAGGGAGATGTTATGTAATACTTTTTCACATGAAAAGTGCGACAATCTGTCCACGTGAGCGACGCCTCCTGAAGAGATTAGTCATTTTAGATTGTTGGAGGATAGTGCAATGATACAGACAGAGGCCCATTCCAGAGTCTCCCCTGGTTCCTTTACGTGCACGGTGTAAAGCATGGACACGAGACCTCGGTTTAACGTCCCATCTGAAAGACTGTTAATTCCCGGAGTTCGCGCCTAGCCATTACGATTGTATCCTTAGGCAATGCATTTACATTCCACATTGCCTTATCTGGTATCGAGAGTGATTAATATAAGTTATAAGAACTTGTTTCACCATTGAGCTCAAATGAATTTGTATAAGGTAAGCAGCCAGTTACAATATTTCTAATGTGGTAAATTGTTCAACAATTAGTTTAAACAATATTTTATTTCAATGAATATACATAGTCTAATGATCACAATATGAAAATACATGTAGGACTGAGGAGAAAGCAACTTGCTTATATGGTTACCTCTTTCCTACCGTTCAACAATTAACATATATTGAGCATTCACCTTGACTAAACAGCCACATTCATCCCTTCTATGAATTGGCTACTTAACACAGATGTGGCCGTACTGTTCGTTTCTTATGGTCGATATAAGCTATACACTTATAAAGCGTAAAGCATATTTCTAGGGATTCATTCATTAACCATACTTTGTCAAACTCAAGCTTCAATTTCTAAGAATCGCAGTTGGTTCAAGAATTAATTTACTAACAAAAAGCATTGCACTATAGTGCTTAAATGTATTGCTTACAACCTGTACTAAGCAGCCAGGTTCTATAGTGCAATATGTTGTTTCATTATGACCACTGTTAAGCAGCCATGTGTCATTTAATCCCTTGATTGGCTGCTTAATAAAGGTTTGACTGTATTTTCAAAATAATTATTCTGGATCACTGTCTAGCACATCCCAGATGTGAAACTTCGTGGAAGTCGTGATAGCGTAGTGGTAGCGCGTTTCAGGTACGAAAGGTCCGGAGTTCGTGCCAAGCTGTAGCAGGCCAGGCACCAAGATTCCACAGTGCGTCTTCTCTCTCCCTCATGGCGATGTAATCCCTCAATAATGAGGTATCGAGAGCTATTAATCTAACGTAACGGTTGTAAATACTTAATGTTGCTAGAACGTGTGGCCCGACCCGTTTGCCTTTCTTTAATATGTCGTGTTTTGTATTCACGAATTCATGTATATGTAAAACGAATGGAGCAAGCATATATGATTAAACTAAAATAGTAAAAACTTGTTTCGTAATCGAGTTAGAATTCAAATATGTAATCAGAATCGAGCAATAAATTATTATTAAACTGTAAACACTTGTTTCGTAATCGAGTTCAAATTAATTTGTATAAACTACATCCTAGAATTACAGCGGCAATAATGCAGTGCATTGTATAGTATTATACGAACAATATCAACATGCAACCTACATACTTGCAACCTCTGAGAAGGAAAATGAGGGAGATTCAATTAATTGAGGGCGACAAAATAGCCCAAAATGGCGTGACATGCTCTCCCGGAACATGTTTAGCATGTTGATACGCTTGAGATGCGTTATCCTGTGTTTTACGGACTAACATTATACGCTTAAATTGCAGGATTTTGGTGCAATGTAGTATTTAGAAATACGTTTCCACCAACAACTCACCATTGAGCAAAACATTTGATACTTGAAAAACTTGCCGTTAAAACCTTTAACACACTATACACATAATGGGGACGTTGGCTGATATGTATGTCAATGTGAAGAAATAAATAAAACTGTACGTGTATAACAAAAATAATTTAGAATTGTTTTTATTTGCTGGATTTCCATAAAGACGTTGTTATCCTAAATGTTATTTGGCGCACTTGTCGGCACCATATGACCAACACTCTGACCTCTTCCGTGACATCCCGCCGACGATATAGCCCAAAATGGTGCGGATGAAGGCGTAAGCCAGAGCAAACAGCAAACATCTTCCGTGACCGTTTCTCTGACCTCTTCCGTGACATCCCGCAGGCTATGTAGCCCAAAATGGTGCGGATGAAGGCGTAAGCCATAGCAAACAACAAACATCTTCCGTGACCGTTTCTCTGACCTCTTCCGTGACATCCCGCAGGCTATGTAGCCCAAAATGGTGCGGATGAAGGCGTAAGCCATAGCAAACAACAAACATCTTCCGTGACCGTTTCTCTGACCTCTTCCGTGACATCCCGCAGGCTATGCAGCCCAAAATGGTGCGGATGAAGGCGTAAGCCATAGCAAACAACAAACATCTTCCGTGACCGTTTCTCTGACCTCTTCCGTGACATCCCGCAGGCTATGCAGCCCAAAAAATGGTGCGGATGAAGGCGTAAGCCAGAACAAACAACAAACCTCTTCCGTGACCGTTTCTCTGACCTCTTCCGTGACATCCCGCAGGCTATGTAGCCCAAAATGGTGCGGATGAAGGCGTAAGCCAGAACAAACAACAAACATCTTCCGTGACCGTTTATGGAAGGGTAATACGTAATACATTGAGACTGGTTGGTATACATACAAGTTTTCGTTTTAAATGTTGAAATAAGTTCACCAACATATATATCTTGCTGTTGTCGCGATCGATGACTCGAACTATCAAGGGACTGTTCGAGTGTCGATGCTTTATATGGAAATACCACTTGTAAAAGTGTCTGCACTCAGACGTGTCACATTAGGACAAACTACTGAAAGCGGGACAGAATGACTTTTTTTTTCAATTTATCTTTTATAATATATAATATTTTTGTTCAGACGCTATGTCGCGTGTTATCATTATGTTTAAGTTTAAACTTTAGGCATCGTGCTATTTGTCCAAAATAAAATTGGTGAGAAATATATTTATATATGTCTTCCCTTTACGGAGCAATTCGATCTATATTATCTTCTGAAATTAGGTCAATGGAAATAAATTTAGTTTGGCTCGACTGCGAAGCGAGTTCTTACAACGTTATCATCCCTTGTGAAATCCATCGTCATGCGAGGTGAGAAGAGATACTGTTTATGTAAGTGTATTGCCCAAGACTATCTTGGTTATTGTGGAGTTCGATCCTCGGACCGGGATGTATGTGAGATGGTACGGTGGTCGCCAGATCGGACAGGTGGGTTTTCTCCGGGTACTTCGGTTTCCTCCCACACGAATGACCACATTTACGCTTTCATCCGCGCCAACGAGAGTGATTAATACAAGTTGTTAAAATGGTTCGCAATCGTTGTAAAATAAATAAAGTTTAAAAGAAAGAGTATGAGTTGAATCTACACTGAGGATACACTCTCTATGTGGATACCACGAGCAAAACATTTGGGTTTCATATCATGAATAATTTCACAATTCTGTAAATGTAACTGAATACTGATTGGTATGTGTATCGGAGACAATTTCGGACAGAAAATCCTTATATGTTATAGATGGACATTGCCCATAATTCATCATTGTCACGAGATTGTCACGAGATTGTAGGATATGTGTTCCATTTTGTTCTTGTTTCCGAAAATATATCGGAGACACATTAATGTGTCATGTTTTGTATTCACATATATATGTAAAACGAATCGAGCAACAACATACGAGTAAACTAAGACACGTACGACATCAATGCTTTACGATTGTCCGATTAGCGCAGTGGTTAGCGCGCTCGTTTCTCACCAATGCAACCCGGGTTCGATCCTCGGACCGGGAAGTATGTGAGATGGTATGGTGGTCGCCAGATCGGACAGGTGGGTTTTCTCCGGGTACTCCGGTTTCCTCCCACACAAATGACCACATATACGCTTTCATCCGCGCCAACGAGAATGATTAATATAAGTTATTAAAACTTGTTTCGCAATCGTTGTAAAATAAATAAAGTTAAACTGTATCAATGCTTTACATTATTTAATCATTCAAAATATTATGAGACGCGAAATTTGCGTTAATAATGATACAGTGAAACCCCTCTAAGCTGAAATCCTCTAAACTGGAACCCTCTAAACTGGAACCCTATAAACTGAAACCCTCTAACCTGGAACCCTCTAAACTGGAACCCTCTAAACTGGAACCCTCTAAACTGAAACCCTCTCAACTTGAACCCTATAAACTGAAACCCTCTAAACTGAAACCCTCTAAACTGAAACCCTCTAAACTGGAACCCTCTAAACTGGAACCCTCTAAGCTGGAACCCTCTAAGCTGAAACCCTCTAAACTGGAACCCTATAAACTGAAACCCTCTAAACTGAATCCTCTAACTGGAATTCCTTCTAAACTGAATAAAAACCTCTTTTACTCTACTGAAACCCTCTAAACTGGAACCCTCTAACTGGAATTCCTTCTAAACTGAATAAAAACCTATATATAGCGCCAAAATTGCGTTTCATAAGTAAAGATGCAATTTTAAACATTTACACATGACAATAATATATGGAAATATAAATGAAAATGTATACTTATATATAACCAGCTAGCCTGGGAACAGGCGTCGATATATTTTGCCTGGTCAGTTAAATAAATAAATTTAACACCGAGACTATTAATTGAGCCGTATTGAGTTTCTGATCATATCAATGTCATTTTGCCAGAAGTTAAAAAGTGAAAAATCGACAGACTGGAACCCAGGCCACTGTTTGGGCTTAGCCAACCGATAATTAAGTAGCAATCAAACCCGTGACTAACGTCTCTGGTAGGCACTTTCAAATCATTTGGATGTTCTGGTTGCTTTCTCGAAGAGTTTATATTTTCAGTCAAACCAGTCAAGGGAAATACCGAAAAGGGGCTAGATATCACAGGTGGTTGTTCACTAACGGAGAAATATATAATAATGCATGGATTCTGGAAATACCGAAAAGGGGCTAGATATCACAGGTGGTTGTTCGCTAGCGGCGAAATATATAATAATGCATGGATTCTGGAAATACCGAAAAGGGGCTAGATATCACAGGTGGTTGTTCACTAGCGGAGAAATATATAATAATGCATGGATTCTGGAAATACCGAAAAGGGGCTACTTATCACAGGTGGTTGTTCACTAATGGAAAATATATACATGTAATAATGTATGGATGCTGGAAGTCAGCTGCTTATTAAAGGTGTGCTGCTTATTAGATCTGATGTGACCGCTAACACAGATGTGACCGCTAACACAGATTTGACCGTATGTTCAAAAGATAAAGACTTAATAACATTTACATTAACACTAATGTTTTATTTTTACATTAATGATTTGTTTAGCTTAATCAAATTGTATTGCTTGTTTATATACACTACAATTACAAATATAAACATGATAAATATATAAGCAAAATTATACAAATGTAATAAAATCTAGAAGCAAATGTTTCATTGTAATGACATAAAGACAAATATAGCACACTTTGCATTTAAAATGTATTTAGTCCAGATTTGTGACAGGTCATGTGTCGGATCTGGTACATAGATCATCATTGGAAGAGCGTACGCTGTAAGATACGCCTTTTCTTGCGAGGCACGCTACCCAAAACTGCGAATGCGCATGCTCGTAACTTCGAGTACGCATGTCAACTGCATATCATTAGCGAGGAAATTCATACGAAAATGGATACAAATAGGACATATACGTTCATAGAAGGAAATGCAATAGCAATGTAAATATTTTAAGAAATAATGGAGAGTCGTGTGACTTTTAGTTGTTCAAGGTAGGCTACGTGTAGTTCACATTGTGACAAGCCAAGTGTCCCTATTGTCCGGGCGAGATAAAAGAAATAACGATTATTCCGCCTGTAAAACACCAAAGTTAAAATAATATGAAATGGACCATGCAAGCTCCTTATCAAAGAGGTATTAACTTGTGTACGTAGAAATGAATTCGCTCACTAGCTGATATGAAATAGATAGTGGGTAAATCGTAAATAATATTAATAAAAGACATTACGGCTGTATTGTCCATTTTATTTCTGATTGTATTTCAACATTTGATCTGTCACGATGATACGATGGTCTACTGGGAGTCGTGTTCTGATAACATTTTGTCTGGGAAAGTACTATTATATGTAGTGTCCTGATTGGACTCATGAACCATTCCTCCGCAGAGAGACGTTATTTAATGCGCTATTGCATTATTTTAAGCTTCATTCCTTTTGTTATTTTTGGTTGCATGCTATCCTATGCCTGCCTCACAAAACTATCATTGGTAGGACATATCCGTAAGTCGTTTGTATCGATCGATATGATTGGTTCGTTAAATAATCAATACTCCAATTGTGTTGTGCGTGTTTTACGTTTATTTATCGTCGCTAACGGTTGCCCATATGAGGAACCCCTCCTGCAAAAATTAGTCATTTTAGATTTTGGAGCATAGTACAATGATACAAACAGAGACCCATTCCAGAGTCTCCTCTAGTTCTTGAATTTGCAAGGTGTAATGCACCGACACGAGATCTCGGTTTAAAGCCCCGTCCTAAAGAGTGTTAATATTATTAGTGTCAGACAGTGGTATCGAACCTGCGACTCCTGGATTTGCAGTCCAACGTGTAAACCACTGGAATATTGGCCAGTCTATAATGTGTTACAGTTTTTCCACAATTACTATAAAAATAAAAAAGTAAAGTGTTTGTTTATTATAGTAGCACCCCTATTTAAAGGGCCAGCCATTGCTGACTTATGAGACACCTCTTATGGACATCAGTACTTCCCGAATCCTATGCTTGTATGTCAGGGGCCAGGCTGGTAGGCAATCGGTAACCATTATTTAATTAGCTGACGGCTCACCAACCGGCCATATCAGAAGGTTCGAACCTTCGATATCCCGCTCCGTAAGCGGACGCCTTTAATGTTTAAACTTTATTTATTTTACAACGATTGCGAAGCAAGTTCTAGCAACTTATATTAATTACTCTCGTTGGCGCGGATGAACGTGTATATGTGGTCATTCGTGTGGGAGGAAACCGGAGAGTACCCGGAGAAAACCCACCTATCCGATCTGGCTATCATCGTACCAACTCACATACTTCCCGGTCCGAGGATCGAACACGGGTTGCATTGGTGAGAAGCTAGTGCGCTAACCACTGCGCTAATCGGACACCTTAACCACTAGGCCACGGAGACGGTATGTGCATCCCAATCAGCGACTTCTCAACTATAGTTTTCACCCGATGGGGGACCGGTCGTAATTATTTCAGATTGAGTCGTGTCCTGTTTATAGTGATAATTGGTTTCATTAGAACTGTTACGATGCTAAGTACCACTCCGCTGTATCTGGTGGATCTATCACTTATTTCAATTAACTTAATAGATTTTCTCTTCATGCGTA
Source organism: Archivesica marissinica (assembly GCA_014843695.1). Classification (NCBI taxonomy): domain Eukaryota; kingdom Metazoa; phylum Mollusca; class Bivalvia; order Venerida; family Vesicomyidae; genus Archivesica; species Archivesica marissinica. The sequence continues at coordinate 20,175,961 of CM026404.1, forward strand.
TGTCCCTTTATGTGTACGTATCGTCATCTGTACTGCGATTCTCGTGTGTTCATGCCATTTATGCTACGTGTCTCAGATTTTGCCAGTAATTTATCTAGAGTATATTTATTAATCTGATATTATGTCATGATACTCATAACAGAATAATAAAGGAAACGATCGTATAAAAGCAGGCTACTTTAGGCTTCTATTTGATCCTTTGTGGTGACTATTCGCTTATAAGACCACTACTTTGAGGGGCAACCTTACCCGGTCAGCTAACAAATCGAGTTATATACCAAACTGTTTGTAAATGTCTGATGTTTGTCACACACGCGGAATAAATTGGCATAAATCGTGGCGTTCGGAGAAATCCAAGATGGCGTCCAAAATGGCCGCCATAAATTGATAGTCCACTTAAAGGACTATAAATGGTTCAGAAGTTTACATTATGTGATTTTGTTTCATTTTTTTGTATTCATATGTAGGAATATACATTGACAATTGGATGTTATGCCATTTTTCAATGAAATTATTGTACCATTTAAGAAAAGTATGCAATTTTACCGATTGCATTATGTATGTTGTTGTACGTTATATGTGATTTCAGGTGCGTAGCTTGGCTGTAATCGATGTGTAGGCCTACTTAAAACTTAAGGCAGGGGATCCGAGTGTCGTCCCCCAGGGAAAAAATGCTTAGCGTATATAATTTAGTACACTTTATGCTAAACTCGTTACAGAAGTAGGTGTGAGGTTGGGTGTTTATTTTGTTTCTGAATAACTTTTGCGAAAATGGATAGTTTTACCAAATTGACTTGTTTTCTTAGTAAATGTTGTTTTGGTAAATTGTCAATAATAAAATGACAATTTTCGATTTAATATTATTGTATTGACTTTCCTTTTATTCAATTTAATCAATACCCAATCGCAGCACCTCGATTGAGAGTTGAGTTACAATGTGATGTTGGCATATATATTGCTTAGCTCTTTCATCGCCATAAAAGCGACTTTGCAAAAAGCAGAGAACCCGATCAGATAGAACAGAACTTGCCGTCTGATCAGGATGTATGCCGATTTCTCTTCGGACAGTGGAGCTGAAGCACCTGTCGGAATAGCAAGCAATATAGATTCTGATCAGATGGGTCTATTTTGTTTGCAAATGCTCTGAATTTATTCGGGTTAAACCAAATCAAAATACCTCATCTCTTTTAAAGTCTCAAATAAATATACAGTTAGGCCAACATGGCTGGGTTATTTTTGGTTTGTTTATACACTGAGGCAGTGCGCCTCGGTTAAAATTTCCAAAGCAAAAATAAAAATAATTTTGGAGGATAGTGTAATGATACAGACATCAGGCCCGTAGCCACACTCAGGCACACCGAGGCAGCTGCCTCGGTTAAAATTTCCAAAGCAAAAAAAAAAAAATTAAATAAATAAAATGCAAATAAATATCCCTTTGCTGTATAAAATGTTGACTGCTAGAGAGCTGAATGGTCAGTACATAATTATACGTCTAAACTATTTAAATCAGAAAACGCAGGAAACCGCTTCTATGCCCCAACAAATTTTAAGGGTAACATGTCCCCGGACCCCACTAGATTGCCTCGGTTGAACTTTGCCTCTGGTTACGGTACTGACTGTGTACTGTCGCATCTAGGGTAAATAAACATTCTTCAATATCTTAGTAACAATGTATAAAAAACGAAGAAAATAAATGCAACGCGATATTGAGGACGATACCATTACACTAAGATATAGTGAAACACGCCTTTATTTTAACCTAGTGATTGTATCTCATTATACCTGGTCGATACCAACTACCTGGTGCACATATTTCATGTTTATTTGTATTGGTTTTCTGTTTATATACATATTTCACCTATCGCGCTGGACCAGTACTTCATACTGCTTTTATTCCAGAAATGTTTGATTTTGTATACAACGGCATGTAATGGTGAGCTATGTATGCATGTTTTACTATATTCTCAATGTTGTTGTAAATCTACAATCTGAGAAATGAAATAAGACTCTTTTTCCTTTCCGACACTAAATGCGTGTACATACACTAACTTTCATATATATGTGTGTGTTTACGTTTATTTATCGTCGCTACCGGTTGCCCATATGGGCGACGCCTTCTGAAAAGATTGATCATTTTAGATTTTAGGAGGACAGTGCATTGATACAGACAGAGACCCATTCCAGATTCTCCTCTGGTTCTTTTACGTGCACGGTGTACAGCACAGACACGAGACCTCTGTTTAAAGTCCCAAATGAAAAGACTGTTAATATTATTAGGGTCAGATGGGGATCGACGGAAAACGTGTTTGCTCTAAGCTGCTTTATACGCACAGACATAAAACAATCAGTGTACGTGATATAGCATGTGCATCACAACAATTATTTCCAATCAGCAACAGTTAATCTTATGATGTTTGCGTTGTACAAACTCTCAAAAGTTTAGTTGTCTATCAGTGGCTTAGTGTGTACACATTTTCCACCACGGATCTTCCACATTATTGGCTTCTACTCTGAAGTGTGGAGTTAATGTCCTATATAGGGAAGTTCAGTATTGTCAAACAATGATTATCAGGCGCGTAGCTGACGTTACGCAACTACACAGCTGTGTACTAAAATTTCCTGGAAAAAAAACTCCAAAAAATGCAATAAAACGAGTAGGGTGGACATGCACTTGATTTGGATTTTCAATTCCCACCCCTGAAAATGGACGTAACAACGAAATATTTCAGGGCGATAGCACCATGGAGGGAGGGGACACTCCTCATAGACCCTCCCCACACGTTTATTGCACCTCATACAGCGTAATTAAGAGACCGCTCTAACTACGCACCTGATTATTATTTATTATGCAGGTCAAAGTATGAGATATAAGGGTACATTTTGATATGTACATGCAAACACGTGTAGTGATCATTAGTCACATAGCGGGTTCGTTTTATATTACATGTCTTAAGCGAATTGGGAATATGCATGGCTACTGACTGTTTAATATAGGGTGGCTGCTTAATATAGCTGGTTGTTAGTACACGTTTGGATGTAGTAAAATCATTTCGCTTGTGTTGGTGAATATTTGGGAGAACAATATACGTGTACACTGTAATGGGAAAGCATCAAATTAATAACAGTCTGCATCCGCTATGTCAAAGTATGTTATGTCGAATTATCCGGTTATCTCGAAGTCGGATCAAAGTCCCGTTTCAGACACTATCATTTTACTTATAACTGGCTCTGTTTATATCGAATTTCGTTAAGTCAAACTTCGGTTATGTCGAAGTATTTTGTTCGGTCCGACGGAATTCGACATAACGGATGTAGACTGTAAATCTAGTGTAAGAATCGTGTAACAGTATTTGCATTTCTGTATTCATGCATTCTTTACATATGCAATTCTGTATTCATGCGATCTTTACATATGCATTTCTGTATTCATGCGATCTTTACATATGCATTTCTGTATTCATGTGATCTTTACATATGCAATTCTGTATTCATGCCATCTTTACATATGCAATTCTGTATTCATGCCATCTTTACATATACAATTCTGTATTCATGCCATCTTTACATATACAATTCTGTATTCATGCCATCTTTACATATGCATTGCTGTATTCATGCGATCTTTACATATGCATTTCTGTATTCATGCATTCTTTACATATGCATTTCTATATTCATGCGATATATGCATATGCATTTCTGTATTCATGCGATCTATGCATATGCATTTCTGTATTCATGCGATCTTTACATATGCAATTCTGTATTCATGCGATATTTACATATTCATTTCTGTATTCATGCGATCTTTACATATGCAATTATGTATTCATGCGATCTTTACATATGCAATTCTGTATTCATGCGAACTTTACATATGCAATTCTGTATTCATGAAATCTTTACATATGCATTTCTGTATTCATGCGATCTTTACATATGCATTTCTGTATTCATGCGATCTTTACATATGCATTTCTGTATTCATGCGAGCTATACATATGCATTTCTGTATTCATGCATTCTTTACATATGCATTTCTGTATTCATGTGATATATGCATATGCATTTCTGTATTCATGCGATATATGCATATGCATTTCTGTATTCATGCGATCTATGCATATGCATTTCTGTATTCATGAGATCTTTACATATGCAATTCTGTATTCATGCGATCTTTACATATGCAATGCTGTATTCATGCGATCTTTACATATGCAATTCTGTATTCATGCGATATTTAGTATGTATGTTCCATTAATGTCAAACCCCTTGCGGGGATCTAGACATGTTTTCCTGGACAGGCTTAGCCGACCTAAGTGGTTAACCAGTACTAAGCAATGTGTGTGAGGTGCCTTGCTCAATGACACTACATACGTGGCCTGACCGAGTATCGAACCGGGGACCGCTCTATTCCAAATCCGACGCTCTACCACTGGACCACGGACGCCACAAGAAATGTTCATAGTAATCCTATAATCTAACACGCAGCGAAAACTGAACAAAGGCATGATATTGCTAAATATAGGACATGTGTAACGCGTCTGTATAAACATTTAAAAAAGTACTATATTTTATAACCACACCCTAGCTAGAATCGACCGACGAATACCCATCTCCCATTCCTGTGGATCCTTTTCGCATTCTGTGTCTTCATTAACTTGTCTGAAACCGGAAGGTTCCCAGTCGTCATCTCTTTCCTCCCCATTATCGTCTATATTCCTGGCAGCATAGTTTTCGATATTTCTGAAATATTTATTTATATATGTACTTATTACGCTACAGTGTAGTTTTCAGTATGTTTGAGTGGAACTCCTAGCATAATTAGATATTTCCTGGCAAGCCACCAGTATACACGGCTTTAAATACATACGTTTCGCGTGCTTGGTGATTCTTAAAGAATCTAGAAGGCACAACAGTGTACAATAATAATAATAATAAAGACCTTTTTAACGAGAGTACTCATTTAACAAAAGTTAATCTACCATGAGGCCCTCAACATATATACGGTCAAATGCAATCAAAAGATAGCACTATAAGTGAGAACTGCACATTGGAATAATATAGTAATGTAAAAGCTGAATAATAGAGAAACTATATTTAATATGTAATGGAATATGATGATATATGGAATTGGCTAGCAGAGTAGAAAATGGGAATGAGACAATAATTATTAATGATACTAGATCTATCTAACAATGTGCAGATTTGACTTGTAGTAGTATCTTCAAAATATGTATGAAATCAACTTAAAGACAACAATGGATCTGTATGTGTGTTTTCCGTTTTATTTATCGTCGCTACCGGTGCTGATATGGGCAACCGATAGCGACGATAAATAAACGTAAAACACAGTCACGTGTATGTATTGATCCACATAGTGTCTCATTAAAATATCCATATCAACAACGTGTTACCGATACTTATTTACAGGAATGGTATACTGTACCGTCGCTACCGGTTATCCATATGAGCGACGCCTCCTGAAGAGATTAGTCATTTTAGATTTATGGAGAATAGTGCATGATACAGACAGAGATCCATTCCAGAGTCTCCTCTGGTTCTTTTACGTGCACGGTGTAAAGCACCGACACGAGACCTCGGATTAACGTCCCATCTGAAAGAATGTTAATTTTATTAGGGTCAGACGGGGGGTCAAACCTGCGATCCCTGGATTACCAATCCAGCGTGTTACCACTGGACTACAGATCCGTCTAATTTACCTTGCGAATTATGTTGTGTTTTTATCAAATATTGGAATAGCTGGTCATTCTCTTCGTATTTAAACAGGTCGATATGGTAGAAACCAGATTCTAAGAAACGAGAGATATTGCTTACATTGTGGATCGATATATATTGAAGATATTAATCGATCTATTTGCATACATGTACGTCCAAGATACAACAACCTACGTACATAATTTAGGTAAATATATTCATGAAGCTTTATCCCTTCGTAATTCACTTGTTTAGGATATATGAGTTACCAGTTGAATACTCCCTACACTCTTAATAGTCATGATCATGTTCTGCATAGTCTAAAATCCATCATGACATTGTCATTATTTTTCCATGTATGTCCATAATCATTACATCATTTGTCCATCCTCATCATGTTTGCATATATCATAATATTGTACTATGTATATTGTAAATATGTTTAAATGTTACAGACGAGAAACTGTAAAGTTTAAGTCTTAATAAAGCATTCTTCTTCTTCATAATTTATTGATACACACTATTTCAATAGACAGTATACAGATTTAATAGACCGATAATAATAATACTATACATTATTTAGCCAAATTTATAAAATTATCTATAGTTATTATAAATAATATAAATATGCAATTGTCAAATTGTATGTATACTAGAGGACATAGAAAACGCACACCTACAGTATATGATTATTATTACATGAAACTGAAATACGAAGGATTCCATCAAAGATATACTACATCTGTAGTTCAAAACACAAACTGAACCATTACAAATATTCCAAAATGTTTAAAACTATGTATTTATATAGTTTTTCATTATCCGAAGTGTGCGTTATATATGTCCTCTAGTATAACACTCTCACTTAAATTTCAATTTGTCACGTGATCATTAATTGTATATGGTATTATTAGTTTTCTTAAAGCAGCATTACATCGTATGAAATAAAAGATATTTGAAAAATTCAATTTTTACGTATGGGTAGCAATGCCACTACACATTCTAACATTATACTTTGTATGCTTATGTTCATCTGGTAAACAGTGTTATTGCGATAAAACAAACTCGAAATCGAAAGTAGGACTTTCCGAGTCGATCGATCACGCACTTGTTTACAACCGGAACGCATCGTCCGCACTTGTTTACATTCGGAATGCATCGTCCCCATTTGTCCCACATTGTATTTTTTAATTAAATTACTTGATATATTGATTCATACATCTCTTAGCTAAGTCTTTTAGGGACATGTCTACATCTCTGCGAGGGGTTCAACATTAGAGGAATATAGATAGATAGTCTTTCATGTTCAAAATATATACGTTGTTTTCTATCTCTTCTGTTGTTTCACTCATGCGCGCTGTGCGTGTTTATATTTCGTGTGTTGATAAACAAATTCGCGTATACGACGGTTTAAATTTATTGGAATTTTATCGTTTCTGAGCGACTATTTCGATTTTTGTAAACACACACACATTAGTATTTATATTTTACCCAAAACACCCTTTATTACGATGTAATGCTGCTTTAAAAATAAACTCCTGTTCTGTTCTGTTCTGTTCTGTTCTGTTCTGATGTACAGGTACAGTCAGTGCAAAACAGTTAACTTACATATTGTCACATAATTCAAAGATAATATTTAGTTCATCCATGTCCAAGATCACTATCAACCAAATGTAGAGAATTTATGAAGCCCAGCTTCAACGTACATATTACATGATTGCGTGACTATAATAACACCTTTTCCTGGAAGTTCAATACACTGTTGGTTACAACCTACGTTGTTATTGCAATGTGATAATTTCAAATTCACAACATAATGTTAGGTACAAAACGCGTTAAAAATCCACAGATGGGTGGAGTATGCACAAGTGGTTTTTGGTTCAAAAACAATTTTTTTCTGGACGAATGGGAATTTATGTGACAAGAATTACTGCTATGTATTCGTATTATAGGTATCAAAATTGTCCAATTGGTTTCAGTGAACTAGTTCCAAGCTTTCACTGGTGTGTGCATATAAATACTGGCTTGAGCTGGAATCCAGAAATTGCGAGGTCAATCTATTTAGTAATATGTAGTTGAAATTCTGCAACAATGATTGGTTGCCATATGATTCATGAATGTTCCAGCATGGGTGTGGCATATACTATTACGTTGGACAGGGTTTCATGTTATTGTCAACATGTTTGCATTTAATTACTAAAGTATGCACTTTATAATTTATATACATTCACTCAATACACTATCCGAGTGTGTACCATGCAGAGTGAATTTTCAATCGTCTTTCTATTACATATTTATATATAGTTTTTCTTGTTAGTTTTCTTTCCCGTCACTGTCATAATTATGGACAATAATTACTCTGATTGTTACGGGATGCCATTTTTAAATATGCATGTGGCCTAAATTGTTTGTAGGTATAGTGTCAAGCATGTATTTCTTTATCAAAATGGTCTTAAAGAAAAATAAAAACACTTGGGTTTGACCCCGAAACAACTTGTCAAGACCTCAAACGTTCGTGTAAACATCGTGTAGAAATCGTTTCCAGCTTAGTAGTGTTAGTACAAACTACCGCAATACGTCTAGAAGGACAGACGGATCTGTTGTCCAGTGATAACAAGCTGGACTGGTAATCCAGGGATCGCAGGTTCGATTCCCCTGTCTGACCCTAATAAAATTAACAGTCTTTCAGGTGGGACGTTAATCCGAGGTCCCTTGTACACCGTGCACGTAAAAGAACCAGAGGAGACTCTGGAATGGGTCTCTGTCTGTATCATGCACTATTCTCCAAACATCTAAAATGACTAATCTCTTCAGAGGCGTCGCTCATATGGGCAACCGTTAGCGACGATAAATAAACGTAAAACACACACACATTTCTAGAAGGTTAATGGCAATACTATAGTACACGATATTTGTAGTTACTTGACATCTGGCAGGTAAGCTTGACATTGGAACAATTTTAGGATGTTAATGAAATATGGACGGGATACAAAATGTTACGACAGAAGTGTTTGTTGTCTAATCATATTTTATTGCTCGATTCGTTTTACATATACATGTCAATACAAAACATGACACATTAAAGAAAGGCAAACGGGTCGGGCCACAAGTTCTATGAACATTAGTTACGGCCTTCCCGAAGGAAGTGCGGATTGCAGGTAACACGGACGGACGGAGACCAGCCCTATGTTCCCACATTCGGAATTCGCGGCGAGAAATTAAAAATACCAATTATAACAACTGTAAAGTGGTACCCCCGATTGGGCCTACTAAACCATAATGGAAAGCTATCTAAAGTACGATATATTGTGAGTTTGTTGTGCGTGTTTTATGATTTTATTTAAGAGACTGACTGGAAAGCAAATCAATCTGCACTCATTCGCATGTGTTCGTACAAACAAGCCAAAACTTGAGAGCTCATCAAACACATCTTAATTATTTGGAATTGAGTGACAATAGAAATTTGAGAAGAGAAGTAATCAAGCAAGCGAACTATTCTATTACGAGGTAATATTCGTGGCGGCCACATCGCGTTCCGCATAGGAAGAAAAAGGAAATGTGACACCGCTGTGATATTTGTGTGCAAATAATTGCCAGTTATTCCCGGGTAGCTAGATTCAACCATGCAGTTACTGGAACATATCCTACATCAATAATTCAATAATTTCATGTTTGTGTATACATGTTTTAAACATGAATTTGAAGTCGAAACGTATCTAAACAGTATAACGGAAGCTAAATTCAGAATAGCCTTATCTAAATTTAGAACATCATCACATAACCTAGCAATTGAAAAGGGAAGATATTCAAATTTAAGTAGAAATTTACGAATTTGTAATAACTGTAATACCAACATGATAGAAAATGAATTCCATTTCCTTTTAGTCTGTCCGAAATTTAAAGATTTAAGAAGAATATATTTAAAACGTTATTTTTGTTCTTGGCCTAACATGCATAAATTCTTATCTCTAATGACTTATCAGTCACAAACACAGATCTTAAACCTTGCTAAATATATTTATGATGCAAATCACAAAAGAAATCAATAGATAATTACCATCATTCCTTACATTGCTATTATACTGTTATATTTCATGCTTCTCTGTAGACTGTGTATATATGTGATGCTATAAGCATCTTCTGATGTTTAATGCAATAAATATTGTATTGTATTGTATTGTATACTATTTCAGTTCCACATTTCTGTGCTTGTATTCGTGTACTAGAATCATATAAATAAGTTCTTATATGTACACACGCTTAATGACACCTGTAAGGATTCTGATTGGTTGAGAGAATAATCCTTATCATTTGTAAACATACTTAAACATTAACGAATTAAAGTTTCTAATTATTAACAGTCTTTCAGATGGGACGTTAAGCCGAGGTCTCGTGTCGGTGCTTTACACCGTGCACGTAAAAGAACCAGAGGATATTCTGGATTTGGTCTCTGTCTGTATCGTACACTATCCTCCAAAATCTAAAATAACTAATCTCTTCAGGAGGCGTCGCTCATATGGGCAACCGGTAGCGACGATAAATAAACGTAAAACACACATGTTTCTATTTGAATTGGTACTTAGCGTTAATGGTAAGACACGCTACGATTTAAAAGAAGTATTGACGCAATTATAACTCTATTTAAAACATAAATATAACGCTGCTTTTGCGTAGAGTCGTCACGACAATTTAGTGACGACATGACAATGTGCGCTGACATTTGGCGCCAAAATGAAAGTGCAAGCAGCGTTATTTTGTATATAAATATTATTAAAACCCAATATGGTAATGTGATAAAAGGACCTTATACTCGGAGTGATTTCATACCATATTTTATGAAACTCGTTTTCGACTTTTGCTATTAAGCTCGCGAAAGCGCCTTCGGCCTCAACATAATTTAAACACGCCCAATGTAGTTCATACCCCGATGGAAACTATTAACCCGCGATTCATTCCTTAATTAAGTTTGGCATGTAAACGTATATTTTCTTTGAGCGCACATATATGATTAAGTTTGGCATGTAAACGTATATTTTCTTTGAGTGCACATATATGATTAAGTTTGGCATGTAAACGTATATTTTCTTTGAGTGCACATATATGATTAAGTTTGGCATGTAAACGTATATTTTCTTTGAGCGCACATATATGACTAAGTTTGGCATATAAACGTATATTTTCTTTGAGGCACATATATGATTAAGTTTGGCATGTAAGCGTATATTTTCTTTGAGTGCACATATATGATTAGGTTTGGCATGTAAACGTATATTTTCTTTGAGCGCACATATATGATTAAGTTTGGCATGCAAACGTATATTTTCTTTGAGCGCACATATATGATTAAGTTTGGCATGTAAACGTATATTTTCTTTGAGTGCACATATATGATTATGTTTGGCATGTAGACGTATATTTTCTTTGAGTGCACATATATGATTAAGTTTGGCATGTAAACGTATATTTTCTTTGAGCGCACATATATGACTAAGTTTGGCATATAAACGTATATTTTCTTTGAGGCACATATATGATTAAGTTTGGCATGTAAGCGTATATTTTCTTTGAGTGCACATATATGATTAGGTTTGGCATGTAAACGTATATTTTCTTTGAGCGCACATATATGATTAAGTTTGGCATGCAAACGTATATTTTCTTTGAGTGCACATATATGATTAGGTTTGGCATGTAAACGTATATTTTCTTTGAGCGCACATATATGATTAAGTTTGGCATGTAAACGTATATTTTCTTTGAGTGCACATATATGATTAAGTTTGGCATATAAACGTATATTTTCTTTGAGCGCACATATATGATTAGGTTTGGCATGTAGACGTATATTTTCTTTGAGTGCACATATATGATTAAGTTTGGCATGTAAACGTATATTTTCTTTGAGCGCACATATATGACTAAGTTTGGCATATAAACGTATATTTTCTTTGAGGCACATATATGATTAAGTTTGGCATGTAAGCGTATATTTTCTTTGAGTGCACATTATGATTAGGTTTGGCATGTAAACGTATATTTTCTTGAGCGCACATATATGATTAAGTTTGGCATGCAAACGTATATTTTCTTTGAGTGCACATATATGATTAGGTTTGGCATGTAAACGTATATTTTCTTTGAGCGCACATATATGATTAAGTTTGGCATGTAAACGTATATTTTCTTTGAGTGCACATATATGATTAAGTTTGGCATATAAACGTATATTTTCTTTGAGCGCACATATATGATTAGGTTTGGCATGTTCACGTATATTTTCTTTGAGCGCACATATATGATTAAGTTTGGCATGTTCACGTATAATTTCTTTGAGCGCACATATATGATTAGGTTTGGCATGTTCACGTATATTTTCTTTGAGCGCACATATATGATTAAGTTTGGCATGTTCACGTATAATTTCTTTGAGCGCACATATATGATTAAGTTTGGCATGTAAACGTATATTTTCTTTGAGCGCACATATATGATTAAGTTTGGCATGTACACGTATATTTTCTTTGAGCGCACATATATGATTAAGTTTGGCATGTACACGTATATTTTCTTTGAGCGCACATATATGATTAAGTTTGGCATGTAAGCGTATATTTTCTTTGAGCGCACATATATGATTATGTTTGGCATGTTCACGTATAATTTCTTTGAGTGCACATATATGATTATGTTTGGCATGTACACGTATAATTTCTTTGAGTGCACATATATGATTATGTTTGGCATGTACACGTATAATTTCTTTGAGTGCACATATATGATTATGTTTGGCATGTACACGTATATTTTCTTTGAGCGCACATATATGATTACGGCTATGGCTTCTAAAGCACTGTCAACACGCTTCTTGAACTAATATCAAAAATATGATTGTTTGAACCCGGCCCAAAACACAAGTCTGAAGATGTATGGTTAATATACCCTTTATACACTGCATACCTCTCAATAGGCTTACAAAATGTGTAGATCCAGAGCCGTCTCATCCGGATCTGCACTATTTACCAGTAATATTACTATTTTTAGACACAATTACCCATTTGGATCAATGAATTGGTCCAAATGTAATTTTCTTATTAATGTATTGGTCTAAAAATATCATGCACCCGTCCATGTCAGTTATTTGATGTTGAATGCGCTAATGAAGCTAATATAACAATATACTCAATTCAGTTCGTAACGGCTCCAGCGGGGCTCGAACTCCGGGTGTTTCCCACGGCAATAGAACACCGCTACGCTATCACGAGTTCCGCCAATGGTTTATGTAATGATCCTATAGGTCTAGTCTAAATACAATTTTATTATATCAAATGTAAAAATTCCTTGCTCTCAATTATTTGTCATTTAATTTCGCGACCATAACGAACAAATGGCACATATGTTTTCATGTCAGATGCTGTGAATGTGCTATGACATCGGATCAATTGGAAAAGTGTAGAGAATCCCTGGGTTAAGATTAAATGAGACATAAATTGATTGACTGAGCAGGTATCTTCCACAATATTTAAATAGACTTCCAAAATCAGCGGGTCCGTAATAACGGGCCCGTAGTCCAGTGGTTGACTCGTAATCAAATGGTCGCAGGTTCGACCCCTCCCCCCCCCCCCCGCTACAACATACTACATTTACTAATACTACAGTATTTCGGATGCGACTTTAAACAAAGGTCTCGTGTCGATGCTTTACATTCTGGAATGTGTCTCTGTCCTCCAAAATAACAAATCCATTCAGGAGACGTCGTTATATGGGCAACCGGTATCGACGATAATAAATGCAAAACACACACAGAAAACCCTGCTGTAATATTCTGGAAATTTGTGAAAAATAAACAGAATATTATAAATGTAATCTAGTAAAGCCACGTTTCGGATTATTTTCTCATAGCAATAGGAGAAATTCTTAGAAATCTACTATTACATTGTATTGGACGTAATTGTCAAGAATGTAATATTTATTGCACAACCGTATACGAAGAACGTGAAAGCAAGTTAATATATGTCTGTTTAAGTAGGTAAACCATTGCAACAGTAGCGATCTAATCATGTCGGCTGTCATAGTAACAGTTAATAATATTACTATTATATATTAAGAATCTGAGGAAAATCTTACTATTGTGTATTAAGAATCTGAGGTCAATCTTACTATTGTGTATTAAGAATCCGAGGTCAATCTTACTATAGTGTATTAAGAATCGGATGTCAATCTTACTATTGTGTATTAAGAATCTCAGGTCAATCTTACTATTGTGTATTACGAATCTGAGGTCAATCTTACTATAGTGTATTAAGAATGTGAGGTCAATCTTACTATTGTGTATTAAGAATCTGAGGTCAATCTTACTATTGTGTATTAAGAATCTGAGGTCAATCTTACTATTGTGTATTAAGAATCTGAGGTCAATCTTACTATTGTGTATTAAGAATCCGAGGTCAATCTTACTATTGTGTATTAAGAATCGGATGTCAATCTTACTATAGTGTATTAAGAATCTCAGGTCAATTTTACTATTGTGTATTAAGAATCTGAGGTCAATCTTACTATTGTGTATTAAGAATCCGAGGTCAATCTTACTATTGTGTATTAAGAATCCGAGGTCAATCTTACTATTGTGTATTAAGAATCTCAGGTCAATCTTACTATTGTGTATTACGAATCTGAGGTCAATCTTACTATAGTGTATTAAGAATGTGAGGTCAATCTTACTATTGTGTATTAAGAATCTGAGGTCAATCTTACTATTGTGTATTAAGAATCTGAGGTCAATCTTACTATTGTGTATTAAGAATCTGAGGTCAATCTTACTATTGTGTATTAAGAATCTCAGGCAAATCGTCGATTGTTGCATGGGGCGGACCCTATGAAATGCCACACAGCGTCAAGAACAAAAAGGGAATTTATCAGCATCAATAAATGTATTTATCACATAACATTACTTGTATGCAGTGTAATACAGTCATCTCATAATGTCTTATATGCACACACGTGTAATAACACCTGGAAGGATTCTGATTGGTTGAGAGAATAAGATTTATAATTTGTAAATTAAACATTAAAGTACGCATATTTCCAATGTTGTGCAAAAGCTATTATTAAAACCCAATATGGTAATGTGATAAAAAAGATCTTACATTCGTGGTGATTTCATACAATATTTTATGAAACTCGTTTTGGAACATTGCTATTAAGCTCGCCAAAATGCTAGGTTTATTGCAAAATTCCAAAACTCGTTTCATAAAATATGGTATGAATTCACCACTCATGTATGATCCTATATGCTTACCCATGGTTCTTAATGTTCGTAATTGGCCGTACATATTTTATCTTCCGATGCATCGATGGGGGGGAGTGGCACTCTCCCGTGTTGCAAGAATGTCCAACACTTTTTATTCTTGATATACATGTACATATTTGTCTTTTATAAAATGTGTGTTGTCGTTAGCACCTTTGCTTCTCACCAATGCAACCCGGGAGTATGTGAGATGGTACTGTGGTCGCCAGATCGGACAGCTGGGTTTTCTCCGGGTACTCCGGTTTCCTCCCACACGAATTACCACATTTATGCTTTCATCCGCGCCAACGAGAGTGATTAATATAAGTTGTTAAAACTTGCTTCGCAATTGTTGTAAAATAAATAAAATTTAATTTCAAATTCAGACATCAAACGAAGCACTTAAATGTCGACTCGACAAGCAGTTGATAATCATAGTATATATATAAGCTATTGTATAATAAAGAATCCCACCTCGGCGGTTCAATCTTTTCCCGATGAAGAATGACGATAAAGCCAATCAATTACCTTTAAAAACGACCGGACTGCAGGTTCGATCCCCCGACTGACCCTAATAAAATTAACAGTCTTTCAGATGGGACTCTAAATCGAGGTCTTGTGTCGGTGCTTTGCATCGTGCGCGTAAAGGAACCAGACGATACTCTGGAATGGGTCTCTGCACATATATATATATATATCTCATTGCACTATCCTCCACAAATCTAAAATGACTAATCTCTAAAGGAGGCGTCGCTCATATAGGAAATCGATAGCGACGGTAAATAAACGTAAAACACGCTCATTCGAAAGAAACGTTAACACTACACCGAATGGCGTCTCGCCCAGTACCCGGGATAATTACATATTAGCATATAAGGCATTGGGTGAGAAATAGGCCCATCGGGCCGGGTGCACCTAAAGGTTGTGTACATATTTTGTATTGAATGTTTATGTTTGCATATGTCACTTTAATAAAAAAACTTACTTACATACTTTAAGTAATCCAGGGATCGCAGGTTCGATCCCCCGTCTGACCCTAACACAATTAACAGTCTTTCAGATGGGACGTTAAACCGAGGTCTCGTGTCGGTGCTTTACACCGTACACGTAAAAGAACCAGACGATACTCTGGAATGGGTATATCTCTATCATTGCACTATCCTCCAAAAATCTAAAATGACTAATCACTTCGGGAGGCGTCGCTCATATGGGTAAACGGTAGCGACGATAAATAAACGTAAAACACACACAAGAATTACATACTATAAGCTATCACATATATATGATAAATAATCGCACCTGAGTCGTTCCGCGGTTTTCCTGTGAAGAATTATGTTAATCCGTGACATTATCCAGTACAAGGAATTGTATCATTGTATAGGCATCTCTGATCCTACCTAACTGTTGCTGATGTAAACCAATCTTTTATTCACAGCTCTTCTCAATCAAAAAGATGCAGCACAGTGGATGGTAGGATATAATGCTAGGATATAAGAATAAATCGATAGCATAAAATTATCGCTCGCGTAATCCAACAATAAAGGCGATATAAAACATAATATTCCGATATTCTTTTGTAATGAAAATAGTATGGCTAAATATTTCAAAAAACAAGACAGAGTTTCTTACTCATCAACCCAGACACATGTCCTAGAAAGGAGCGACACTCTTTTCTATAGCTGTCACAAATCTTGGCAGCCATTCGGTGAAGAACAAAACATAGCTTTCATTAGGCGACGTCTGGCTCAATAAAGTAGATGTTTGAAGCATTTCTTCTCCACGGAACACTGCACAGTCTGGCTAAAATAATAGGTGATTGGCGACGTGTGTTCTCTCCGGAATAATGCATTGACAGGTTCGATAGAATATACGGTCTCGTGTTCTTATTAAATTTTGATATATTTATGTTTCTTGGCGGGCAAGATTAAGCTGGAAACTTTTATTTTATTGTGCGAGACAGTGTAAGCTTAGAATTAGCATTAAGCGTTTATTTATTGTCGCCCGGCAACTTCTGGATGACGGTTCCAGGTGCGTATTAGTCATTTTATTGTTTTGGAGAAAGTAAAACATACAGAAGAATCCCTGGTTCTTTTACATTGCAAGTGGACAGCACCGATACATGATACCTCTATTTATGGTAATATGAAAGACTGTTAATAGTATTAGGTTGAGACCGAGGGTGAATCTCTAGATCACTGGATCACTGACCCGCACCTGAACAACTGATCCCACATTGATCACTGACCCGCCCCTGCGCCACTGACCCACATTGACCACTGATCCGCTCCTTCATCACTGGCCCACCCTGGACCACTGACTCGCGCCCTGGACCACTGACCCCCGCCCTGGACCACTGACCCCGCCCTGGACCACTGACCCCCACCCTGGACCACTGACCACCGCCCTGGACCACTGACCCCCGCCCTGGACCACTGACCC
>CM026404.1:20194403-20218045 GCA_014843695.1 Archivesica marissinica
GGATTTCTAAGCCATAAATAATATGTTGTTGCGGATTTCTAAACCATAAATAATATGTTGTTGCGGATTTCTAACCATAAATAATATATTGTTGCGGATTTCTAAACCATAAATAATATGTTGTTGCGGATTTCTAAGCCATAAATAATATGTTGTTGCGGATTTCTAAACCATAAATAATATGTTGTTGCGGATTTCTAAACCATAAATAATATGTTGTTGCGGATTTCTAAGCCATAAATAATATGTTGTTGCGGATTTCTAAACCATAAATAATATGTTGTTGCGGATTTCTAAACCATAAATAATATGTTGTTGCGGATTTCTAAACCATAAATAATATGTTGTTGCGGATTTCTAAACCATAAATATATGTTGTTGCGGATTTCTAACCATAAATAATATGTTTGCGGATTTCTAAACCATAAATAATATGTTGTTGCGGATTTCTAAACATAAATAATATGTTGTTGCGGATTTCTAAGCCATATAATATGTTGTTGCGGATTTCTAAACCATAATAATATGTTGTTGCGGATTTCTAAACCATAAATAATATGTTGTTGCGGATTTCTAACCATAAATAATATGTTGTTGCGGATTTCTAAACCATAAATAATATGTTGTTGCGGATTTCTAACCATAATATATGTTGTTGCGGATTTCTAAGCCATAAATATATGTTGTTGCGGATTTCTAACCATAATAATATGTTGTTGCGGATTTCTAAACCATAAATAATATGTTGTTGCGGATTTCTAAACCATAAATAATATGTTGTTGCGGATTTCTAAACCATAAATAATATGTTGTTGCGGATTTCTAAGCCATAAATAATATGTTGTTGCGGATTTCTAAGCCATAATAATATGTTGTTGCGGATTTCTAAGCCATAAATAATATGTTGTTGCGGATTTCTAAACCATAAATAATATGTTGTTGCGGATTTCTAAACCATAAATAATATGTTGTTGCGGATTTCTAAACCATAAATAATATGTTGTTGCGGATTTCTAAACCATAAATAATATGTTGTTGCGGATTTCTAAACCATATAATAATATGTTGTTGCGGATTTCTAAACCATAAATAATATGTTGTTGCGGATTTCTAAACCATAATAGTTTTTTTGTTGGGATTTCTAAACCATAAATAATATGTTGTTGCGGATTTCTAAACCATAATAATATGTTGTTGCGGATTTCTAAACCATAAATAATATGTTGTTGCGGATTTCTAAGCCATAAATAATATGTTGTTGCGGATTTCTAAGCCATAAATAATATGTTGTTGCGGATTTCTAAACCATAAATAATATGTTGTTGCGGATTTCTAAACCATAAATAATATGTTGTTGCGGATTTCTAAACCATAAATAATATGTTGTTGCGGATTTCTAAACCATAAATAATATGTTGTTGCGGATTTCTAAACCATAAATAATATGTTGTTGCGGATTTCTAAACCATAAATAATATGTTGTTGCGGATTTCTAAACCATAAATAATATGTTGTTGCGGATTTCTAAACCATAAATAATATGTTGTTGCGGATTTCTAACCATAATAATATGTTGTTGCGGATTTCTAACCATAATATATGTTGTTGCGGATTTCTAACCATAATAATATGTTGTTGCGGATTTCTAAACCATAATAATATGTTGTTGCGGATTTCTAAATAATATGTTGTTGCGGATTTCTAACCATAAATAATATGTTGTTGCGGATTTCTAAACCATAAATAATATGTTGTTGCGGATTTCTAAACCATAAATAATATGTTGTTGCGGATTTCTAAACCATAAATAATATGTTGTTGCGGATTTCTAAACCATAAATAATATGTTGTTGCGGATTTCTAAACCATAAATAATATGTTGTTGCGGATTTCTAAACCATAAATAATATGTTGTTGCGGATTTCTAAGCCATAAATAATATGTTGTTGCGGATTTCTAAGCCATAAATAATATGTTGTGCGGATTTCTAAACCATAAATAATATGTTGTTGCGGATTTCTAAACCATAAATAATATGTTGTTGCGGATTTCTAAACCATAAATAATATGTTGTTGCGGATTTCTAAGCCATAAATAATATGTTGTTGCGGATTTCTAAGCCATAAATAATATGTTGTTGCGGATTTCTAAGCCATACATAATATGTTGTTGCGGATTTCTAAGCCATAAATAATATGTTGTTGCGGATTTCTAAACCATGAATAGTATGTTGTTGCGGATTTCTAAACCATAAATAATATGTTGTTGCGGATTTCTAAACCATAAATAATATGTTGTTGCGGATTTCTAAACATAAATAATATGTTGTTGCGGATTTCTAACCATAAATAATATGTTGTTGCGGATTTCTAAACCATAAATAATATGTTGTTGCGGATTTCTAAACCATAAATAATATTGTTGCGGATTTCTAAACCATAAATAATATGTTGTTGCGGATTTCTAAACCATAAATAATATGTTGTTGCGGATTTCTAAACCATAAATAATATGTTGTTGCGGATTTCTAAACCATAAATAATATGTTGTTGCGGATTTCTAAACCATAAATAATATGTTGTTGCGGATTTCTAAACCATAAATAATATGTTGTTGCGGATTTCTAAGCCATAAATAATATGTTGTTGCGGATTTCTAAGCCATAAATAATATGTTGTTGCGGATTTCTAAGCCATAAATAATATGTTGTTGCGGATTTCTAAACCATAAATAATATGTTGTTGCGGATTTCTAAACCATAAATAATATGTTGTTGCGGATTTCTAAACCATAAATAATATGTTGTTGCGGATTTCTAAACCATAAATAATATGTTGTTGCGGATTTCTAAGCCATAAATAATATGTTGTTGCGGATTTCTAAACCATAAATAATATGTTGTTGCGGATTTCTAAACCATAAATAATATGTTGTTGCGGATTTCTAAGCCATAAATAATATGTTGTTGCGGATTTCTAAACCATATATATGTTGTTGCGGATTTCTAAACCATAAATAATATGTTGTTGCGGATTTCTAAGCCATAAATAATATGTTGTTGCGGATTTCTAAACCATAAATAATATGTTGTTGCGGATTTCTAAGCCATAAATAATATGTTGTTGCGGATTTCTAAGCCATAAATAATATGTTGTTGCGGATTTCTAAACCATAAATAATATGTTGTTGCGGATTTCTAAACCATAAATAATATGTTGTTGCGGATTTCTAAACCATAAATAATATGTTGTTGCGGATTTCTAAGCCATAAATAATATGTTGTTGCGGATTTCTAAACCATAAATAATATGTTGTTGCGGATTTCTAACCATAATAATATGTTGTTGCGGATTTCTAAACCATAAATAATATGTTGTTGCGGATTTCTAAGCCATAAATAATATGTTGTTGCGGATTTCTAAACCATAAATAATATGTTGTTGCGGATTTCTAAACCATAAATAATATGTTGTTGCGGATTTCTAAACCATAAATAATATGTTGTTGCGGATTTCTAAACCATAAATAATATGTTGTTGCGGATTTCTAAACCATAAATAATATGTTGTTGCGGATTTCTAAACCATAAATAATATGTTGTTGCGGATTTCTAAACCATAAATAATATGTTGTTGCGGATTTCTAAACCATAAATAATATGTTGTTGCGGATTTCTAAGCCATAAATAATATGTTGTTGCGGATTTCTAAACCATAAATAATATGTTGTTGCGGATTTCTAAGCCATAAATAATATGTTGTTGCGGATTTCTAAACCATAAATAATATGTTGTTGCGGATTTCTAAACCATAATAATATGTTGTTGCGGATTTCTAAACCATAAATAATATGTTGTTGCGGATTTCTAAACCATAAATAATATGTTGTTGCGGATTTCTAAACCATAAATAATATGTTGTTGCGGATTTCTAAACCATAAATAATATGTTGTTGCGGATTTCTAAACCATAAATAATATGTTGTTGCGGATTTCTAAACCATAAATAATATGTTGTTGCGGATTTCTAAGCCATAAATAATATGTTGTTGCGGATTTCTAAACCATAAATAATATGTTGTTGCGGATTTCTAAACCATAAATAATATGTTGTTGCGGATTTCTAAACCATAAATAATATGTTGTTGCGGATTTCTAAGCCATGAATAATATGTTGTTGCGGATTTCTAAGCCATAAATAATATGTTGTTGCGGATTTCTAAGCCATGAATAATATGTTGTTGCGGATTTCTAAGCCATAAATAATATGTTGTTGCGGATTTCTAAACCATGCATAGTATGTTGTTGCGGATTTCTAAACCATAAATAATATGCTGTTGCGGATTTCTAAGCTATAAATAATATGTTGTTGCGGATTTCTAAGCCATAAATAATATGTTGTTGCGGATTTCTAAACCATAAATAATATGTTGTTGCGGATTTCTAAACCATAAATAATATGTTGTTGCGGATTTCTAAACCATAAATAATATGTTGTTGCGGATTTCTAAACCATAAATAATATGTTGTTGCGGATTTCTAAACCATAAATAATATGTTGTTGCGGCTTTCTAAACCATAACTAATATGTTGTTGCGGATTTCTAAACCATAAATAATATGTTGCGGATTTCTAACCATAAATAATATTTGTTGCGGATTTCTAAACCATAAAAATATGTTGTTGCGGATTTCTAAACCATAAATAATATGTTGTTGCGGATTTCTAAACCATAAATAATATGTTGTTGCGGATTTCTAAGCCATAAATAATATGTTGTTGCGGATTTCTAAGCCATAAATAATATGTTGTTGCGGATTTCTAAGCCATAAATAATATGTTGTTGCGGATTTCTAAACCATGCATAGTATGTTGTTGCGGATTTCTAAACCATAAATAATATGTTGTTGCGGATTTCTAAACCATAAATAATATGTTGTTGCGGATTTCTAAACCATAAATAATATGTTGTTGCGGATTTCTAAGCCATAATAATATGTTGTTGCGGATTTCTAAACCATAAATAATATGTTGTTGCGGATTTCTAAACCATAAATAATATGTTGTTGCGGATTTCTAAACCATAAATAATATGTTGTTGCGGATTTCTAAACCATAAATAATATGTTGTTGCGGATTTCTAAGCCATAAATAATATGTTGTTGCGGATTTCTAAACCATAAATAATATGTTGTTGCGGATTTCTAAACCATAAATAATATGTTGTTGCGGATTTCTAAACCATAAATAATATGTTGTTGCGGATTTCTAAACCATAAATAATATGTTGTTGCGGATTTCTAAACCATAAATAATATGTTGTTGCGGATTTCTAAACCATAAATAATATGTTGTTGCGGATTTCTAAACCATAAATAATATGTTGTTGCGGATTTCTAAACCATAAATAATATGTTGTTGCGGATTTCTAAACCATAAATAATATGTTGTTGCGGATTTCTAAACCATAATAATATGTTGTTGCGGATTTCTAAACCATAAATAATATGTTGTTGCGGATTTCTAAACCATAAATAATATGTTGTTGCGGATTTCTAGCCATAAATAATATGTTGTTGCGGATTTCTAAGCCATAAATAATATGTTGTTGCGGATTTCTAAACCATAAATAATATGTTGTTGCGGATTTCTAAACCATAAATAATATGTTGTTGCGGATTTCTAAACCATAAATAATATGTTGTTGCGGATTTCTAAACCATAAATAATATGTTGTTGCGGATTTCTAAACCATAAATAATATGTTGTTGCGGATTTCTAAGCCATAAATAATATGTTGTTGCGGATTTCTAAGCCATAAATAATATGTTGTTGCGGATTTCTAAACCATAAATAATATGTTGTTGCGGATTTCTAAACCATAAATAATATGTTGTTGCGGATTTCTAAACCATAAATAATATGTTGTTGCGGATTTCTAAACCATAAATAATATGTTGTTGCGGATTTCTAAACCATAAATAATATGTTGTTGCGGATTTCTAACCATAAATAATATGTTGTTGCGGATTTCTAAACCATAAATAAATGTTGTTGCGGATTTCTAAGCCATAAATAATATGTTGTTGCGGATTTCTAAACCATAAATAATATGTTGTTGCGGATTTCTAAGCCATAAATAATATGTTGTTGCGGATTTCTAAGCCATAAATAATATGTTGTTGCGGATTTCTAAACCATAAATAATATGTTGTTGCGGATTTCTAAACCATAAATAATATGTTGTTGCGGATTTCTAAACCATAAATAATATGTTGTTGCGGATTTCTAAGCCATGAATAATATGTTGTTGCGGATTTCTAAGCCATAAATAATATGTTGTTGCGGATTTCTAAGCCATGCATAATATGTTGTTGCGGATTTCTAAGCCATAAATAATATGTTGTTGCGGATTTCTAAACCATGCATAGTATGTTGTTGCGGATTTCTAAACCATAATAATATGTGTTGCGGATACATATAATATGTGTTCTAAACCATAAATAATATGTTGTTGCGGATTTCTAAGCCATAAATAATATGTTGTTGCGGATTTCTAAGCCATAAATAATATGTTGTTGCGGATTTCTAAGCCATAAATAATATGTTGTTGCGGATTTCTAACCATAAATAATATGTTGTTGCGGATTTCTAAACCATAAATAATATGTTGTTGCGGATTTCTAACCATAAATAATATGTTGTTGCGGATTTCTAAACCATAAATAATATGTTGTTGCGGATTTCTAAGCCATAAATAATATGTTGTTGCGGATTTCTAAGCCATAAAATATGTTGTTGCGGATTTCTAAACCATAAATAATATGTTGTTGCGGATTTCTAAACCATAAATAATATGTTGTTGCGGATTTCTAAACCATAAATAATATGTTGTTGCGGATTTCTAAGCCATAAATAATATGTTGTTGCGGATTTCTAAGCCATAATAATATGTTGTTGCGGATTTCTAAGCCATAAATAATATGTTGTTGCGGATTTCTAAACCATAAATAATATGTTGTTGCGGATTTCTAAACCATAAATAATATGTTGTTGCGGATTTCTAAACCATAACTAATATGTTGTTGCGGATTTCTAAACCATAAATAATATGTTGTTGCGGATTTCTAAACCATAAATAATATGTTGTTGTGGAATTCTAAACCATAACTAATATGTTGTTGCGGATTTCTAAACCATAAATAATATGTTGTTGCGGCTTTCTAAACCATAACTAATATGTTGTTGCGGATTTCTAAACCATGAATAATATGTTGTTGCGGATTTCTAAACCATAACTAATATGTTGTTGCGGATTTCTAAACCTTGCATAATATGTTGTTGCGGATTTCTAAACCATAAATAATATGTTGTTGCGGATTTCTAAGCCATAAATAATATGTTGTTGCGGATTTCTAAGCCATAAATAATATGTTGTTGCGGATTTCTAAACCATACATAATATGTTGTTGCGGATTTCTAAACCATAAATAATATGTTGTTGCGGATTTCTAAGCCATAAATAATATGTTGTTGCGGATTTCTAAACCATAAATAATATGTTGTTGCGGATTTCTAAACCATAACTAATATGTTGTTGCGGATTTCTAAACCATAAATAATATGTTGTTGCGGATTTCTAAACCATAACTAATATGTTGTTGCGGATTTCTAAGCCATAAATAATATGTTGTTGCGGATTTCTAAACCATAAATAATATGTTGTTGCGGATTTCTAAACCATAAATAATATGTTGTTGCGGATTTCTAAACCATAAATAATATGTTGTTGCGGATTTCTAAGCCATAAATAATATGTTGTTGCGGATTTCTAAGCCATAAATAATATGTTGTTGCGGATTTCTAAGCCATGCATAATATGTTGTTGCGGATTTCTAAGCCATAATAATATGTTGTTGCGGATTTCTAAACCATGCATAGTATGTTGTTGCGGATTTCTAAACCATAAATAATATGTTGTTGCGGATTTCTAAACCATAAATAATATGTTGTTGCGGATTTCTAAACCATAAATAATATGTTGTTGCGGATTTCTAAGCCATAATAATATGTTGTTGCGGATTTCTAAACCATAAATAATATGTTGTTGCGGATTTCTAAACCATAAATAATATGTTGTTGCGGATTTCTAAACCATAAATAATATGTTGTTGCGGATTTCTAAACCATAAATAATATGTTGTTGCGGATTTCTAAACCATAAATAATATGTTGTTGCGGATTTCTAAACCATAAATAATATGTTGTTGCGGATTTCTAAGCCATAAATAATATGTTGTTGCGGATTTCTAAACCATAAATAATATGTTGTTGCGGATTTCTAAACCATAAATAATATGTTGTTGCGGATTTCTAAACCATAAATAATATGTTGTTGCGGATTTCTAACCATATTTGTTGCGTTTCTAACCATAAATAATATGTTGTTGCGGATTTCTAAGCCATAAATAATATGTTGTTGCGGATTTCTAAACCATAAATAATATGTTGTTGCGGATTTCTAAACCATAAATAATATGTTGTTGCGGATTTCTAAACCATAAATAATATGTTGTTGCGGATTTCTAAGCCATGAATAATATGTTGTTGCGGATTTCTAAGCCATAAATAATATGTTGTTGCGGATTTCTAAGCCATGCATAATATGTTGTTGCGGATTTCTAAGCCATAAATAATATGTTGTTGCGGATTTCTAAACCATAAATAATATGTTGTTGCGGATTTCTAAACCATAAATAATATGTTGTTGCGGATTTCTAAGCCATAAATAATATGTTGTTGCGGATTTCTAAACCATAAATAATATGTTGTTGCGGATTTCTAAACCATAAATAATATGTTGTTGCGGATTTCTAAACCATAAATAATATGTTGTTGCGGATTTCTAAACCATAAATAATATGTTGTTGCGGATTTCTAAACCATAAATAATATGTTGTTGCGGATTTCTAAACCATAAATAATATGTTGTTGCGGATTTCTAAGCCATAAATAATATGTTTTGCGGTTTCTAACTAATATGTTGTTGCGGATTTCTAAACCATAAATAATATGTTGTTGCGGATTTCTAAACCATAAATAATATGTTGTTGCGGATTTCTAAACCATAAATAATATGTTGTTGCGGATTTCTAAACCATAAATAATATGTTGTTGCGGATTTCTAAACCATAAATAATATGTTGTTGCGGATTTCTAAACCATAAATAATATGTGGTTGCGGATTTCTAAACCATAAATAATATGTTGTTGCGGATTTCTAAACCATAAATAATATGTTGTTGCGGATTTCTAAACCATAAATAATATGTTGTTGCGGATTTCTAGCCATAAATAATATATTGTTGCGGATTTCTAAGCCATAAATAATATGTTGTTGCGGATTTCTAAACCATAAATAATGTTGTTGCGGATTTCTAACCCATAAATAATATGTGGTTGCGGATTTCTAAACCATAAATAATATGTTGCGGATTTCTAAACCATAAATAATATGTTGTTGCGGATTTCTAAACCATAAATAATATGTTGTTGCGGATTTCTAAACCATAAATAATATGTTGTTGCAGATTTCTAACCATAAATAATATGTTGTTGGGGATTTCTAAACCATAAATAATATGTTGTTGCGGATTTCTAAACCATAAATAATATGTTGTTGCGGATTTCTAAACCATAAATAATATGTTTTTGCGGATTTCTAAGCCATAAATAATATGTTGTTGCGGATTTCTAAACCATAAATAATATGTTGTTTCGGATTTCTAAGCCATAAATAATATGTTGTTGCGGATTTCTAAGCCATAAATAATATGTTGTTGCGGATTTCTAAACCATAAATAATATATTGTTGCGGATTTCTAAACCATAAATAATATGTTGTTGCGGATTTCTAAACCATAAATAATATGTTGTTGCGGATTTCTAAACCATAAATAATATGTTGTTGCGGATTTCTAAACCATAAATAATATGTTGTTGCGGATTTCTAAACCATAAATAATATGTTGTTGCGGATTTCTAGCCATAAATAATATGTTGTTGGGGATTTCCAAACCATAAATAATATATTGTTGCGGATTTCTAAGCCATAAATAATATGTTGTTGCGGATTTCTAAACCATAAATAATATGTTGTTGCGGATTTCTAAACCATAAATAATATGTTGTTGCGGATTTCTAAACCATAAATAATATGTTGTTGCGGATTTCTAAACCATAAATAATATTGTTGCGGATTTCTAAACCATAAATATGTTGTTGCGGATTTCTAAACCATAAATAATATGTTGTTGCGGATTTCTAAGCCATAAATAATGTGTTGCGGATTTCTAAACCATAAATAATATGTTGTTGCGGATTTCTAAACCATAAATAATATGTTGTTGCGGATTTCTAAACCATAAATAATATGTTGTTGCGGATTTCTAAACCATAAATAATATGTTGTTGCGGATTTCTAAGCCATAAATAATATGTTGTTGCGGATTTCTAAACCATAAATAATATGTTGTTGCGGATTTCTAAACCATAAATAATATGTTGTTGCGGATTTCTAAACCATAAATAATATGTTGTTGCGGATTTCTAAACCATAAATAATATGTTGTTGCGGATTTCTAAACCATAAATAATATGTTGTTGCGGATTTCTAAGCCATAAATAATATGTTGTTGCGGATTTCTAAACCATAAATAATATGTTGTTGCGGATTTCTAAACCATAAATAATATGTTGTTGCGGATTTCTAAACCATAAATAATATGTTGTTGCGGATTTCTAAGCCATAAATAATATGTTGTTGCGGATTTCTAAGCCATAAATAATATGTTGTTGCGGATTTCTAACCATATAATATGTTGTTGCGGATTTCTAAACCATAAATAATATGTTGTTGCGGATTTCTAAACCATAAATAATATGTTGTTGCGGATTTCTAAACCATAAATAATATGTTGTTGCGGATTTCTAAACCATAAATAATATGTTGTTGCGGATTTCTAAGCCATAAATAATATGTTGTTGCGGATTTCTAAACCATAAATAATATGTTGTTGCGGATTTCTAAACCATAAATAATATGTTGTTGCGGATTTCTAAACCATAAATAATATGTTGTTGCGGATTTCTAAACCATAAATAATATGTTGTTGCGGATTTCTAAGCCATAAATAATATGTTGTTGCGGATTCTAAACCGGATTTCTAAGCCATAAATAATATGTTGTTGCGGATTTCTAAGCCATAAATAATATGTTGTTGCGGATTTCTAAACCATAAATAATATGTTGTTGCGGATTTCTAAACCATAAATAATATGTTGTTGCGGATTTCTAAGCCATAAATAATATGTTGTTGCGGATTTCTAAACCATAATAATATGTTGTTGCGGATTTCTAAACCATAAATAATATGTTGTTGTTGCGGATTTCTAAGCCATAAATAATATGTTGTTGCGGATTTCTAAGCCATAAATAATATGTTGTTGCGGATTTCTAAGCCATAAATAATATGTTGTTGCGGATTTCTAAACCATAAATAATATGTTGTTGCGGATTTCTAAGCCATAAATGATATGTTGTTCTCCGTAATTTCTAAACCATAAATAATATGTTGTTGCGGATTTCTAAACCATAAATAATATGTTGTTGCGGATTTCTAAGCCATAAATAATATGTTGTTGCGGATTTCTAAACCATAAATAATATGTTGTTGCGGATTTCTAAACCATAAATAATATGTTGTTGCGGATTCCTAAACCATAAATAATATGTTGTTGCGGATTTATAAACCATTAATAATATGTTGTTGCAGATTTCGAAACCATAAATACAACCAATTACAATGGTGCTACATAGCCTCTCAAAGCGATCAAGTGTAGCATAACACAGACGTTCGTGTGCATTGGCCTCCAGTGAAAGGTTAATATTAATATTTTGTACAACAGTAAAACGAATTACTTCAATGTCTGTAAAAATTGACACACCACAGACGCCTCTGTCGAGAATAGAACTCAGGAGGGTGAATTCTTGTAACAGCTAGAAGTTTGCGGACATACATATCTGCACCAGAATCTAGATTCAGCAAGACAAAATAGCAATAACATATTATTTACTAAAGTCAAACAGTCTGGCAAGTGACCATATCAATTTATATTTGTAGGTCGCAATATTTTCGTTCTCAGTTTCATAGAATTGCATTGCTGGCACGGGATTAATGAATACACTGATAGACACTATTCATATGGTACATTATGTATTTCCCATTAATATCAAACTGGCGGGGACTGAGACATGTTTTCCTAGGCAGGGTTAGTCGACCTAAGCGGTTAACCAGTATTAAGCAATGTGTGTGATGTGCCTTGCTCAATGACACTACATACGTGGCCTGACCGAGTATCGAACCCGGGAAGGTTATATTCCAAATCCAACACTCTACCAGTGGACCACGGACGCCACACATTATGCTGCCAATAGTCGATTTCACGAGACATATACTACGAGTATTCATATATATTCTGTTGAACAGTATGCGCATAGTTTACGAGCTTATGATATATAAATATACTGACAATTCCAATGTAAAAAAAACAATATTATCTCGGCTCTCCCACGTGACCGAGCCAATAACTTTGATTGCGTAAGCAAATAACACTTTCTTTAAGAAAGTTTACATATCCCAATAAAAAAATACATAAACAACGTTGTTTTGAAAATATGACGTTGTTTTAGTGCGTCAAATTGAACTGACGTCACAACAATTCTGAAATATAATATATGTAGCGGAACTGAAACATGGTCATGATAGTTCATGTTCCTGAAATTGTGTGTGTGTGTTTTACGTTTATTTATCGTCGCTACCGGTTGCCCATATGAGCGACGCCTCCTGAAGAGATTAGTCATTTTAGAATTTTGGAGGATACTGCAACGATACATCGGTTTAACGTCCCATCTGAAAGACTGTTAATTTTATTACGGTCAGACGGGGAATCGAACCTGCGATCCCTGGATTACCAGTCCAGTTCCTGAACTTTCTTCAAATATCCCTTTAAATATTAACCATTTTCTTTTTTTTACATCCAAAACTATTGACTCACTTATACAATAAGTTCTAAAATTCTTTAGCATATAGTTTTAAAATTACCTAGAATAGAGTTTACGTATTTTCATTGTTATATATAGAGAATATTAGGTTACTGTCTTATAAATTTTAATTTATTAGGCGAGTTGGAGAAAATATACAAGGCGAGGCTCTGCCGAGCCTTGTATTTTTTCGGAGACGAGCCTAATAAATTAAAATGTATAAGACAGTAACCTAATATTCTATTTATCCTACATTCTGAGTGTGCACCCGACACAAAAACAAACAAACTAGCCATGACAGCTTATAAACTCGCTACGCACTTGGTAATATATTGCGCATTGATATTTCTATTTATAGATAAATGATAAATGACATTTCTCTGACAACAGTAGTTTCCAGAGGGCATCGAGTGCTGATAATTCATCCCAAACAACCTGAAAGTTTGCCTGTACACGACTTTCTTCTTGGGACATTTTCCAAACTCAGACAACACAATGTGACCACAGACGCTTTGTTTATTTACAAACCGTAATCTGGGTCATAAAAGCTTTATTAGGCACTGACTAATAAAGCAAAAATTATTAGGCAGGCCGTTTTTGTACGTTATTTCACATGAAGGTAGGATAAATATATATACTATATCAGTTTTCTTTCGTTCTAATCCCTTTCAGTCTACTGCTGTTAAATTATATGTAAAATGTTTATTTCTTGATTACATGTACAAATACTGAAATACATAATGTTTAAACTACACCAACATTAGCAATCAGATATGGTGTAGGTACCACCTTCCACTCCCGTATTCGTGGGGTGGTATTAATTGTCCTAGTGTGTGTGTGTGTGTGTGTGTGTGTGTGTGTGTGTGTGTGTGTGTGTGTGTGTGTGTGTGTGTGTGTGTGCGTGTGCGTGTGCGTGTGCGTGCGCGTGCGCGTGTGCGTGCGTGCGTTTTACGTATATTTATCGTCGCTACCGTTTGCCTATCTGAGCAACGCCTCCTGAAGAGATTATTAATATTTTAGTTTAGTTTATCCAAATTTATTTTAGCTCGATTGCGAAACAAGTTCTTACAACTAATATTAATCACTCTCGAGACCTCATTCCTGATGGACTCCATCGCCACGAGGGAGAGAGAAGAGGCAACATGGACATAAAATACCTTGCCTAAGGGCATAATCGTAACGGCTCCAGCGGGGTTCGAACTCCGGACATGTTGCACCTGAAGCGAACGCGCATCCACTGTGCTATCACGACCTCGGTTTAAAGATCCATCTGCAAGACTGTTAATATTATTAGGTCAGACGGGGGTCGA
Organism: Archivesica marissinica; assembly: GCA_014843695.1. Taxonomy (NCBI): domain Eukaryota; kingdom Metazoa; phylum Mollusca; class Bivalvia; order Venerida; family Vesicomyidae; genus Archivesica; species Archivesica marissinica. Next base: position 20,208,814 of record CM026404.1, read on the forward strand.
ACCCCCGATCTCTGTATTCGTGGAAGTCGTGATATCGCAGTGGTATCGCGTTCGCTTCAGGTGTGGTAGGCCCGCAGTTCGCGCCTCGCTGGAGCCGTGACCGTGTACGTCATTCCAGATTAATAAGCTTGTATGTGTTGCGTGTTTCACACGAATTAGAGTAAACATAACATAACATAGAGTTTATTGGCATTAAACATTTACATATTAATAGCCACAAACAATACAAAAAACATTATAAATAGTGAAAACCATGACTTTCCCGAGAAGGTACTTCATAACAAATACCATGTTCATGTATACATATTATTTTATATTAAGCAATTTGTAAATTTGCCCAACAGCTGTATATTGTAGGTGTATTCTACAAGCATTAAAATAGACACTTAGGTATTAGTATCATCATTTCTCAATTTGAATGCATTAAATATATAGAAACAACATCTATTACTTTAGTCGAGTTTGCAGACATTAAGATTTCAAACTTATGTAAATTTGGCGTGTGTGTTTTACGTTTATTTATCGTCGCTACCGGTTGCCCATATGAGCGACGCCTCCTGAAGAGGTTCGTCATTTTATATTTTGGAGGATAGTGCAATGATACAGACAGAGACCCATTCTAGAGTCTCCTCTGGTTCTGTTACGTGCACGGTGTAAAGCACCGACACGAGATCTCGGTTTAACATCCCATCTGAAAGACTGTTAATTTTATTAGGGTCAGACGGGGGGTCGAACCTGCGATCCCTGGATTACCAGTCTAGCGTGTTACCACTGAACTACATATCTGTAAAGTTGGCCAACGACAGTAATACGGTTTGAGGTAAACAAATACATATTTTGAACCATAATTCATTATTGTCATCTTATTTCTTCGTCATTGACATTTCATCATGCAAGCGAAATTATATATATATATATATACTCACACGAAAATGAAAGTGTGCAATTAGCTTAGTTAGAGGGAGAATTTTATACTTAAATAGATATATAGAAGCATAATATAGTCACATTTGGTATCAAAATGTGCACACATGTATTGGCTACACGATGTTTGACTTTTAATTGTAATTTGATAATTATCAGAACATTGTTTTACGTGTGAATATCAGACCTGTCAACTCTCACGCATTATGCGTGAGTCTCACGCAATCGAGTCCCATCTCATGGTCTCACTCATTGATCAATGATTCTCACGCATTTTCCAAAAAAAAAATAAAAATAAAAAAAAAAAACACTTATATACAACTATTTGCGAAGTCTGACGGTTTCCAGAAAGCGAACCCTACCAATGAAATCGTAACTACAAGTATCGGTACATACGGGGTAACGGGGTTAGAAAGTCGCAACTGCGGATAGTCCGGGTATCACGATCGGCGTAAATCGGCGTATGCAATCAAGTCCACCTAATTGAATGTCATCCGGTGTCGGAGGAAAAGAAAGTCGGACGTTTACGAACTTTCGAGTTTGTGACGTGTAAGTATTAACTGTTTCCTGGTGATTATTGCTATTTGCATCATCATCTTACACATTTAACTACCGGCTAAGTGATATAGTTTTGATTTGTCTACACAGAATTTGACAGAAACAGGTTAAATGCAATGCCGAATTATCCAGTAACCGACGGATAACAGTAACCGTGCGTGGTCACAACATTGGTTGGGTACAATTGTTATGGAGAAAAAACAATTTTGTGCTGTTATAGGACCCCCCCTGGCCAATTTTTTTTTGGGTGTGGACTTTGTCCTTTTTTAAAGAATTTTCGGATGTGTGATTTCGCGTGTCGCACAGCGTGGACTTTATTTCATTTCTGTGCCCAACCACGATAGTGGAGGGGCATCTAGGATTACCCTTGTCAGTCTTTCCCGTATTCAATTTCAAAAGGTTGACAGCTCTGGAATATAAGTATAACATTTTCCCCCTTACCAAGTACACACTTTCTCTTTCGTGTGAGTATATATCAACTTTTGATGTAAAGAATCGTGTCTCATAAATGTGAGATAAATCTCCTCGGTTGAATTGCTTGTCATGCGCAGAATATAATGTACCACACAATAAACAGTATGGGAAACAGTTCCCGCCAGAGATAACAACAAGATAATATAGAAGAAACATTTGATTTTTCCGAAACATCGTTATTAATAAGTATTATGTATTCGCAACTATACTGACACCATAAAAACTGTGCACTATTATATTAAGCGTTACCTTTTCGTTACAAATTTTAGAAAATAACCCTTCAAACATTGCACTAATTTACACAATATTTCGCATATTTTGATACGAAATGTGCCTACATGTTTTTCTAAAAGGATATACATTTTACCTCTAAGGCAAGTGCACAGTTTCTTTTTTTTTGGTGTCAGTATGAATTTTATACTAGGGGACATAGAAAACGCATGCATCGATAAGTGTGTTTTTACATGAAAAACAATAACTTTTTGTTTTTAATTTACTATATATTGATATAAATACATAGTTTTAAACATTTTGGAATATTTTTAGTTGTTGAGATTGTGTTTTGTAATAAAGATGTGATATATCTTTGATGGAATCCTTCGTGTTTCGTTTTCATGTAATACTAATCATATAATGTAGGTGTGCGTTTTCTATGTCCTCTAGTATATAATGTAGGTGTGCGTTTTCTATGTCCTCTAGTATATAATGTAGGTGTGCGTTTTCTATGTCCTCTAGTATATAATGTAGGTGTGCGTGGTCGAGTGGTTAAGGTCGTTGACTTGTATACCACTGTAACCTATCACATCTGATGGTCACGGGTTCGAGCCTCGCACAGACCGTGTCTCATTTATATGAAAAAGTTGGCAGTTTCTTACGGAGGTTGGTGCACCAAGTACTGGTTAACCGCTGGAGCCTGCCCAGTAAAGGCTAGGTTAGGTAAACTGCCAGTCGCTCAAATGGGACACCGGTAGCGACGTTAAATAAACTTAAATAATAAATAAATCTATGTCCTCTAGTATACTATCATGAGTGAAGAAAATAATCCTTCACACATTGCACTAATTTACCCAATATTTAAGACCGTAGACATCCACATTTGCCTATATTGTTTTCTAAAAAGATATAACTCTTACCTATAAGGCAAGTGCACCGTTTCTTTTTGGTGTCAGTATAGTATATACCATGTTTTAGTTCCGCTACATACTAGTATATTATATTTCAGATTTGTTGTGACGTCAGTTTAGTTTGACGCCCTAAAACAACGTCATATTTTCAAAACAACGTTGTATATGTATTGTTTTTATTGGGATATGTAAATTTTCTTAGAGAAAGTGTTATTTGATTTCGCAATCGAAATTATTGGCTCGTTCACGTGGGAGAGCGGAGATAATATTCGAATGGTCGTGTGATCAAATTGATGACGCGGACATACACATACTCAAAATAGTTTGTCTTATCTATGTAGAACATTTATCTATACGATTTGGAGTATGTGTTTTACGTTTATTTATCGTCGCTACCGGTTGCCCATATGAGCGACGCCTCCTGAAGAGATTAGTCATTTTAGATTTTGGAAGATAGTGCAATGATACAGACAGAGACCCATTCCAGAGTCTTCTCTGGTTCTTGTACGTGCACGGTGTAAAGCACCGACACGAGACCTCGGTTTAAAAGACGGGGGATCGAACTGCGATCCCTGGATTACCAGTCCAGCGTGTTACCACTGGACTACATATCCGTCTGTTACGATTTGGAGAGTAATTTATTTGTATATGTAGCTGTCTGTTTTCACATTAAAATGATGTTTGCATATGTTTACAGAATTCGGACGATGAGGAGGAGGATGGGGATATTCCACAGTAAGTAGAAAACGTGTTTTAAAATTTAAGTTTTTCATATAAAGAGACATTTAGACTGTATCAAAGAGGACAGATTCAGAATGGCGTTGACACAATTCCGAACTTCATCCCATGATTTAGCTATCGAACGTGGAAGATATCAAAACATACCCAGAAATCAAAGAATATGTATATATTGCAATACAGGTATGATAGAAAGTGAATATCATTTCCTTCTTAATTATTCGAAATTTAGAGATCTTAGACAGAAATATTTAAAACGTTATTACTATGCATGGCCAATTATTAATACATTCACTAATTTGATGTCACAAAAATCAAATAATATTGGTAGAAATTTAGCAAAATGCATATATTTCGCAAATGTATATAGAAACTAAAATTAGTATAAGCAGAGAGTATATTAACATATTGCTCTTTTGTAAATCCATGTCGTTACCTACATGTATACATGTACTTGCTATAGACATTGTATGAATGTTTAAAGCAATAAAGGTATTGTTGTTGTTGCTGTTGTTGTTGCTGCTGTTGTTGTTGTTGCTGTTGCTGTTGCTGTTGCTGTTGCTGGTGGTGGTGGTGGTGGTGGTGGTGGTGGTGGTGGTGGTGGTGGTGGTGGTGGTGGTGTCCAAGAAAGGAATTGTATTATTTGATCTGGATTGGATACTTGCATTACTCGTATGTGTTAATGTCTACTACGAGTTGCTTGGCAATCACTTACCACCTTTACCTTTGCTAATGACCAAAAGACGATTCACTATAATATATCCATCGGTATAAATTAGCGTATCTTGTCTACGTCCCCTCCCTTAAAACATATCTTACTTAAATAATCCAGCAACTGTCGCAAACTCTCCTTTTTCTTCTCGTAATAATATGTCTCGGTTGCTACGGCTCTTACCAGGGTCTATCCTATTGTAGACTCGCTGGAGTTGTCTAGGGGGTTTCTTCGTTATTATATGTATTAATGATAACTCAACACAGTATTACATTTCTTCTATATAATATCTTGTTTAAATTGGCATCAGAAATATCCATATATATATAATCAGTGATCTATATATATATACATCGTATCATTAAAAGCTTATTTAACAATCCATTTGTGTGAGCCGACTATGCGCTTACACAGTATATTTAACATCCAATCTTTCTAATCCGTCATTACTCAATATCACTATAATCTAATCACTGTTTCTGATTAGATTAACTTTTAATCACCTTCGATAGGTTCGCCGAAACTCTATGTTTCTTCTATGGCTGAACAATTTAATTATTCGACAAATCTTTATAAGTTATATTTCTTATAATGTCCATAATATCTAAGTATCATAAATACAGTTTATATGTTCTATATACTAGATTGAGATCACGACCTTTCTCGCTCCTGGAGTTAGGCTCTAGTGTGTCTGATTTATGTTAATAAAATCCATTTCTTATATACATAATTGAATCAGTGTATATATGATATAACAATTCCTAAAACATCTGTTATTCCTAAACATCTGTTATGTTATCTAATATTACACCATCAAACCAGTTCGGTGCCTTTGTATTACATAACTGGACATCTGCAACCACGGCCTTGTTATCTAATATTACACCATCAAACCAGTTCGGTGCCTTTGTATTACATAACTGGACACCTGCAACCACGGCCTTGATAAACTGAGATTAGGCCTAACATCTTAAGTCATTTCCCGCGCGAAGCGAGATTGATAATTTTAGGCGCGAAAATAATATTAGATGATTATGCATAAAACACATATATATATATTACATGGTAAACATTTGGCCATATATAGAAACAGTTTAATGTATTTATATAATACATTACTATTTATATATAACAATAATAAATATTTCGTGCAAATTGGGGTTTTGCACAATCCTCCCTACCCGGGGAGAAGTTTGACATCGCCCGCTATCGGCCGATTTACAAATCTTCATTCCTTTGAATATACAGTAGAAAACAATCATAATATCAATACATCATATGTCCTAAAATAGCATTTCTTTCGCTAGGTACCAACATTCTAATCATAGAGGCAATAACTATTTACTGAACAACTGAAATAATACCAAGTACATTTACTAAGTCAAACATCACAGTCATTGAACTCTACTGAGAAAGTCTGCTAGAACATTTTGAGTCCCTTTGATATGTTTAATGGTCAGATTAAATTCTGAGAGACACAGTGCCCATCTTAAGAGGCGTTGATTGGACGTTTTCGACCTACTTAACCATACAAGGGGATTATGATCTGAATTAATTATTGTTTTGCTTGTGCTTACATATATGCGAAAATGTTCGATACCGGCCACTATAGCTAATAATTCCTTCTCTATTGTAGAGTAGTTTTTCTCTCGTGGAATAAGTTTTCGGGAATAAAATGCTACTGGGTGTGGTACTTGGTCAACGGTCTGAGTCAGTACAGCCGAAATTCCCAAATCGGAAGCATCAGTATAGAGTTCGAACTCTTGGTTAAAGTCAGGGGCCTTCAGTATGGGTTTATTGGTTAAAGCTTTCTTTAAGGATTCGAAAGCAAGTTGATGTTTATCGCTCCACTGAGTTATGATGTTCCCTGATCGCTTGCCCTTTAATAAGTCAGTCAGGGGAGCGGCGATCTCAGCGAACTGGGGAATGAATTTCCTGTAAAATCCTACTGATCCCAGATATCCTCGTAATTGTTTCTTGGTCTGTGGGGGAGAGATATTACTAATACACTCAACCTTGCTGGAAATTGGTTTGATTTTTCCCGACCCTAATTCATGTCCCAAGTACTTGACTGTTCCAGACCCAATTTTACACTTCTTCGGATTCAAAGTAACACCACTATCCTCTAGTCTATGAAATGTCCAATCCAAGTGATTTATGTGCTGTGACCATAAATTGGATCGAACAGCAATATCATCCAGATATGCGTCGGCAAATCTATCACGGATGGGTTCTGTCGGGGATTGAGCGATTATCTCGTTTATGGCCCTCTGGAAGGTAACTCCACCGTTTTTTAAACCAAATGGGAGAGTTAATGGTTCAAACAAGCCCCAGGGGGTTATGAACGCTGCAATTTCACTAGCTCGAGGGGTTAGCGGAATCTGCCAGTAACCTTTATTAAGATCTAAAATTGATATCAGACTCGAACCTGCGACCTGATCAATGAGATCGTCTAATCTCGGGATGGGGAAGGCTTCTCCTCGAGTCAGGTCATTAATTTTCCGATAATCAATACATGGTCGCCATTCTGAGTCTGATTTGCGTACCAATATTATGGGAGAGGCCCACTGGCTTCTGCTAGGGCGGATAATTCCTAACTCCAACATTTGATCTAGCTCAGTTTTTAATATTTGTTTCTTTTCTGGAGACATGCGGTAGTAAGGCTGGACTACGGGTGAAGCACCTTGCACATCAATATCATGGGTAACATCGTGGAAACGTCCCAGTTGTCCAGAGAATAAACGGGGGTAACGGTCAAATAACTGACTAATATCGTCCCTGTGGTCTGGGTTTAAATGACTGATATCCGGCCAGGTTTTCTTAGGTACAGATTCAAGAGGACTGCAAGGATCGAATTCTTTCTCAATGTCCGTAGGGGCTTGGTAATCTAATAGGGTAGGGTCTTGGGACTCATACACCGGACTACTATCAGCTAGAGCTGCACCCTCCTCCCTACCTGTCCAGGGCTTCAACTGGTTTACATGCATAACACGGTATTTTACTCTCTTATCAGGCATGTATATAATATAGGTATGCGACGCTACCTTTTCGTGTACCGGATACGGTCCCTGGAGGGCATTCTTCAGCTTATTACCTTTTAACGGTAATCGTACTAACACTAATTCACCACGCTGGAATACACGCATTTTCGCTTTCTTACTTCTGTCATACTTTGTTTTACGACCATCTGCGGCCTGTTGTGCATTCTCGCTGGCGTCACGTAACGCTTCAGCTAATCTATGACATAATTCTTGTACATAGTTATTTATGGGGATCCCTTCATCCCGCTCATTTCTAGCCCAGAGATCATAAGTGGAATCTAGATTATCTCTAGGTTCGCGCCCATATAGAAGGTAGAAGGGAGAATATCCTGTGCTAGAGTGCTCTGCACTTCTATATGCAAATAATAGCCAGGGTAGCATCTCATCCCAAGACGATAAAGAGTTCTCCCCAAGGATTCTAAGCATGGTTTTCAATGTACCATTATATTTCTCTATTGATCCGTTGGTTTGAGGCCTGTAACTCGTGCTAGTTAAGTGACGTATATCGTGCTCGGCTAGGAAGCGTGTGAATGTTTCAGCTATGAAAGCGCTTCCTCGGTCAGTCAACAGGGTCTGGGGTTTTCCATGTCGAGATATTATCTCGATCAGGGCTTTTTGTGCATTAACAGCTGTCGCTGCGGCGCATGGGAAAGATTCCGTATATTTAGTGGCATGATCAATAAAATTCAAGATATACTGGTTCCCATTTATAGTTTTCTTCATGGGTCCAACGAAATCAGCGGATATAAATTTGAATGGTTGGGATATAATGGGCAGGGGTTTCAATGGGGCTACAGTGGCTTTCTGTCCCTTACCCGCTCTCTGGCACGGCCCACAGCTATGGCAGAATCGTTTAACATCTGCGCGGATTCCCGGCCAAAAGAAGCGGCGCTTAATGCGCTTCAGGGTCTTACTAGGTCCCTGGTGTCCCGTACTTAAACTGTCATGGGCGAGTCCCGTTATATGATCACGGAATCCCCGTGGAACTACCACCTGATCATATATTTTCCAGGGTCGAACTTTGGACGTGTCTTGAGGTTGTTCTCTCCTCATAAGTAGTCGGGGTTCGAGCTGGATGTAATATCCTTGCCGAATAGGTGTTCCTTCTTGAGCCATTTCCCAGAGGGGTGCTAAGGTCGGGTCATTATTCTGTTCTTGCAATAATTTATCAGGACTCAAATCGTCAATAGAGGGAATATTTTGGGGTTTAACTGTACTGGCTTTCTCAGAGGGGGAATTGATCTCAATTGTATTCCGAAAAGGTAAGACATTGTGATTTGTATCGGTCGTGTTTTCTGAGTCTGGGTTGGACGTGACAATTTCATCAAACGGGATAATTTTCTTATTTGAGCGTGTAACCACGCCACAGGTAATCAAATCAGTGACAGGGGCAGTTTCACAGTCGTTACCTATTATAAGATCCACCCCCGCGGTGCATCTGTGTTTTAATACAGCCACCTTCAATGTTCCTTGGTATATTGGACAATCGACGCTAATCTTTGCTATCGGATAATTACCAGGGATATAATTGACACCGCGGATTGTTACCCGTTCACCTGTGTATTCTAAATGATCAGCGGTCTGATCAGTAGCCGACAATAAACTAATTGTCGCACCTGAATCTCTCAAATACGTCACTTGTGCGGTGTTATTATTTATGC
>CM026404.1:20219045-20280303 GCA_014843695.1 Archivesica marissinica
GACCCGCGCCCTGGCTCTCTGAACCGCCCTGGACCACTGAACCGCGCCCTGGCTCTCTGAACTGCCCTGGACCACTGAACCGCCCTGGACCACTTATCCCCGCTCTGGACCACTGACCCCCACCCTGGACCACTGACCCGCGCCCTGGCTCTCTGAACCGCCCTGAACCACGAACCGGACATTAGTAGAATGTTAAGCGTGCTACATCTTAGTGTATTGTGCTAGACGGTGTAATGTTCCGCTAAGAACATATAGTCACTAAGCATCTATTCTATTGAACTAGACAGGTTGAATTCTTTCATGTGAGGTAACTATACTACTTGTTTGTTTGTTTGTTTGGTTGTTTGTGTGTTTGTGTGTTTGTGTGTTTGTGTGTTTGTGTGTTTGTGTGTTTGTGTGTTTGTGTGTTTGTGTGTTTGTGTGTTTGTGTGTTTGTGTGTTTGTGTGTTTGTGTGTTTGTGTGTTTGTGTGTTTGTGTGTTTGTGTGTTTGTGTGTTTGTGTGTTGTGTGTTTGTGTGTTTGTGTGTTTGTGTGTTTGTGTGTGTGTGTGTGTGGTTGTGTGTTTGTGTGTTTGTGTGTTTGTGTGTTTGTGTGTTTGTGTTTTGTGTGTTTGTGTGTGTGTTTGTGTGTTTGTGTGTTTGTGTGTTTGTGTGTTTGTGTGTTTGTGTGTTTGTGTGTTTGTGTGTTGTGTGTTTGTGTGTTTGTGTGTTTGTGTGTTTTGTGTTTGTGTGTTTGTGTGTTTTGTGTGTTGTGTGTTGTGTGTTTGTGTGTGTGTGTGTGTGTGTGTTTGTGTGTGTGTTGTGTGGTTGTGTGTTGTGTGTGTGTGTGTGTGTGTGTGTGTGTGTGTGTGTGTGTGTGTGTGTGTGTGTGTGTGTGTGTGTGTGTGTGTGTGTGTGTGTGTTTGTGTGTTTGTGTGTTTGTGTGTTTGTGTGTTTGTGTGTTTGTGTGTTTGTGTGTTTGTGTGTTTGTGTGTTTGTGTGTTTGTGTGTTTGTGTGTTTGTGTGTTTGTGTGTTTGTGTGTTTGTGTGTTTGTGTGTTTGTGTGTTTGTGTGTTTGTGTGTTTGTGTGTTTGTGTGTTTGTGTGTTTGTGTGTTTGTGTGTTTGTGTGTTTGTGTGTTTGTGTGTTTGTTTGTTTGTTTTGTGGGGGTTTAAAGTTGCAGCAACAGCTGCAAAATGGCGACTCTCCAGCTATTATTGGTGGAACCCGTGTTCGATCCACGGACCGTGTTGGATATGAGATGGTACGGTGGTCGCCAGATCCGACAGGTGGGTTTTCCCAGGGTATTACGGTTTCCTCCCACACTAAAGACCACATATACGTTTTCATCCGCGCCAACGAGAGTGATTAATATAAGTTGTTAAAACTTGCTTCGCAATCGTTGTAAAATAAATAAAGTGTAAACTTTTATTATTGGTGGAGGAAGACTCTGGCTGTCCCTTCCAGCAGTGTTTCATGCACAGGCGGGGACCCGAGTACAGAGAACCACCGACCTTCCACAAGCTATGTTACATAATACATGAAATAAATAAGCGTTTAAACTTAAAACCTACATACTTGTGTTTGTTGTGGTGATTGCGCGTACGATAGAACGCTGTAGTCGGCATACTGGTTCAGACAGTCACAGTACCCCCTGTTGCCAGTATAGGCTTAGTTTATAATCACTAGTCACACTTGCCGAATTAACACCGTAAGCTTAAGCTCAACTCAAGATCCGCTTTATCATTCCATGAACATGACTCATACTCCTGATTAATACAGACACTTAGTATATTTAGCTATTTTTTTTATTTTTTTATATTTAAGTTTATTTATCGTCGCTACCGGTTGCCCGTTTGAGCGACCTAACAACACATTTCCCGAGCAGGCTCCAGCGATTAGACAGTACTTGGTGCACCAACCTCCGTACGAAACTTCCAATGATTTCGTATAAAGAGAGACACAAGTAAGATATAAGCCTTACACGGATCCAAATATGTAAAATATTATTAGACTACGGCGCTACGCACCTCACACAGTCCAATATTTTACATTTTTCACATACGTTTTCGTATAAAGAGAGACGCTATTGGGATAAATACTTATCCGAATGATATGCCAAACTATTCCCACAGCACGTTTGACAACATCGGCTAGTATCAATATTTGCAATAATAATAGTCAGAGTGGTAACTTCAGTTTGGCATAAGAAGTGTTCACTTCTGGATAGAAGCAACAAACTTACCATCATAGCACTAGATGAATACCAGAAGATTATTTTAAGATCGATACCCATGTCTGAAATTCAATATGGCCGCCATATTTCAAGATGGCCGCCAATATGGCTACTGTAGGTATTTGTGTTATTGACAACTGATTCAGATAACCAATGTGTTCAGATAGATTTATTAATAGATTTATCTATGATGTTCGATTAGCGCGCTCGCTTCTCACCAATGAAACCCGGGTTCGATCTTCGGACCGGGAAGAATGTGAGATGGTACGGTGGTCGCCAGATCGGACATATGGGTTTTCTCCGGTTTCCTCTCACAGGAATGACCACATAATTATACGCTTTGATCCACGCCAACGAGGGTGATTAATATAAGTTGTTAAAACTTGCTTCGCAATCGTTGTCCAGGTTTTCTCTGTTTGTATTCTGGATATTAGTGTTGTAATTCATTATCGAGAGTCACATTTAATGTAATTTGTCGTTCTTAACTCTCCGATTCTTCTGGCATTAAATCAATGGTTTTGTACTTTGTACCAGTTTCACGAAACGACCAAAACTAATATATTTCGTATTTCGAGTGTTATGTAGAAATCGTGATAGCGCAGAGGTAGCCCGTTCTCTTCTGGTGTGAGAGAGACACGGAGATCGCGCCCATATGTAGACGTTATGAGTGTCCATATTACCATCTCTCTCTCTCTCTCTCTCGTGGCGATGAATTCCATTATGAATGCGGTCTCGAGAGCGATTAACATATCATCGTAAAAACTTGTTTCGCAATCGAGCTAAAATAAATTCGTATAAACTAAAAGTGTCATAGTGTGACGGTGTTAAGAACAAATCATAGCATTCAATATAATATACTCTTCATAAATTCTGTTTCTGTTTATTACTTTGTTGTTTTTGGGGGTTAGCGTCGCACAAAGACCCCGGGTGTCCTTACGAGCTGTATTTCAGACACGGACGGGCACTCGGGTAGAACTGCTGACCTGCCACAAGCCAGCTGGATAACGTCCTCACATGAATTAACCCCACACCCCGGTAGGTGTCTAATTTACAGCCGTGAGGGGCGAGTGATTCAATGTCAACGACCGTAACTGCGGCTCGGCAACTTAGTATGTCGTAGCTGAGATAATTCCGCGAAATACATTCACACCTGTCTTAAGCAGCCAGCCAAGGGAATCACAGAAAATGGCTGCTTAACACAAGTGGCTGCTTAATAGAGAGCATATGTATATATAACAACATATTGGGAATACGGAAACTGGCTGTTTAATGGAGGTGATCATTAACACAAGTTTGACTGTAGTCCACCAGCTAACTCCTCGTGGACAGTGGAAGTCGTGATAGCGCAATGGTAGCGCGTTCGCGTCAGGTGCGAAAGGCCTGGAGTTCGAGCCCCGTTGGAGCCGTTACGATTGTGCCCTTAGGCAAGGCATTTAAATTCCACGTTGCCTCTTCTCTTTCCCTCGTGGCGATGGATTCCATCAGGAATGAGGTCTCGAGAGTGATTAATATAAGTTGTAAGAACTTGTTTCGCAATCGAGCTAAAAAATAAATGTGTATTAACTAAACTCCTCGTAGTCCAGTAGTAAGACAAGAATCAGCGAATCAACACTGAAGTTATATTTATTCGTTTACAATATCATAGTTTCGTAAAGCCTTACCAATTGATCACATTTAGCAATATATTTAGCAAGTCTTGGTAATATTCCATCATTTCTGATCGTCGTCTTAATAAGCCAGACAACATATGTCGCATCCTATTATATTACGCTATCCTATTACGCTTGCAAAGGCGGAAATATTGGCAATCATTATAGTATATAATTACGGTAGAATGCTGTATTACATATATATAGATACATAGGGAGTTAGTACACATGGATACCTGATCAATGTGACACACACTTTGCTACGAAGCATCATGGGTGGTTAGGTCAACATAAAATATGTCTTCAACTCTTGCCATATGGCGTTTGTATATGTAAATGTACGATGTAGGTCTAAAGTGTGTTTTACGTTTATGTATCGTGGCTACCGGTTGCCCATATGAGCGACGCCTCCTGAAGAGATTAATCATTTTAGATTTTGGAGGATAGTGCAATGATACAGACAGAGCCCATTCCAGAGTCTCCTCTGGTTCTTTTACGTGCACGGTGTAAAGCACCGACACGAGACCTCGGATTAACGTCCCATCTGAAAGAATGTTAATTTTATTAGGGTCAGACGGGGGGTCAAACCTGCGATCCCTGGATTACCAATCCAGCGTGTTACCACTGGACTACAGATCCGTGTTGGGAATGTTATCATTGTAAATATGCCTGGTTTAACTGCAAGAAGGTAACTCTAGGATAGTAACACATTTCCTCGTGTATTCTCATGTCCATGATATTTACGATATCTACGGTACGGGACGTGTCCATTATATAGTTGCCGGTTTTTTTCAAATTGAATAAGTTCTCTCATAAAATCAAATCGTTATTATTATTATTATTATTATTTTATGGAATAATGCATACATAAGTATTATATTAGTCTGCTTGCAGAACTTATTGAACGTCCCTCGTGTTGTGTAGCTACGAGTGTTCACGAAATTAATAGTTGCTAATCATTCCTGTCATTATCAGACAGCTGGTATTACAGAAATGACAAATTGCCGGAAGGCTAAAAACCAAAAATTGATCATAAATTTATACAGAATTATACGAAACCATGCCGACTGTAACTACTTGCCGTCCGATCGATTATATGTCATGTTCATGTATGTATTGCCCCTCACCCATGTACACCATGCGTCAGATTCATTAATGAGTATAAGAATACTACCGGCTGTCCGATTAGCGCAGTGGTTAGCGCGCTCGCTTCTCACCAATGCAACTCGGGTTCGATTTTCGGTCCGTGAAGTATGTGAGATGGTACGGTGGTCGCCAGATCGGGCAGGTGGGCTTTCTCCGGGTACTCCGGTTTCCACCCACACGAATGACCACATTTACGCTTTCATCCGCGCCAACGACGAGTGATTAATATAAGTTTCGCAATCGTTGTAAAATAAATAAAGTTTAAACTAACATACCATTTAGCCAATCAGCAACATTCTACCATGGCGTGGATGCCATTGACATTCCCAGATGAAAACTATTAACAGGCGATTCATTCCTTAACTCTTTCACATCCAATGTCGCATAAAAGTGACTTTGTAAAAAAAGTAGAGAACCCGATGAGACAAAACAGAACATGCCGTCTGATCAGGCTATATGCTGATTGCTCTTCAGACAGTGGAGCTGAAGCACTTGTCCGAATAGCAAACAACATAGATCCTGATCAGACGCGGCGTTACGATCTGGATCTATGTTGTTTGCACATGCTCTGAATTTAATCCGCGCTGAAAGAGTTAAAGCGACACTACATCAGTGAAAACGAAAATTTCTACAGAATTTTATTTTCCTATTATATGGTATAATTGTTTTCCAAATATTTGCTTCAAATACTGAGTATTTCAACTAATACACAAACGTCGTATACGCGGTTCGTTGACATAGCAAAATAATGTAAACATCCATGCGTAATACAACTAGTGTATCCTGAATAACACGATTTATAGTACAGATTTACAGTTATATCTCACATTTATGCCTATTTATTTGTAGACTATTCTTAGTTAAATTATCTCTAACAAACATTATTTCGCGTTTAGTATTGACTCCGATAACAAACAAACGCCAATTCAGGAGCATGGATGACCATTATATGAACTCATACTTTCAATCCACAAAAACACTGTTTATTGATTCGATGTTAGTGTTCGAATGTATTCGTAGCAATGCATTTTTATACGTGAAAAAAATGCATTTTATTTGCTTTTTGCGATGTAATGTCGCTTTAAGTAAAAGCTTCATTCCGTAATGAAAATCCTCTGACTGATATGTTTATCTCGTTATTGCCATTCAAATAAATTCAATCTACTACTTTCTTTCCACGTTCCAAAATCTACGTCCCGTTCGTTTCAGATGCGAAAGGTCCGGAGTTCGAGCCCCGCTGGAACCGTTACGATTGTGCCCTTAGGCAAGGTATTTAAATGTCACGTTGCCTCTTCTCTCTCCCTCGTGGCGAGGGATTCCATCAGGAATGAGGTCTCGAGAGTGATTAATATAAGTTGTAATAACTTGTTTCGCAATCGAGCTAAAATAAATTTGTATAAACTATCTACATCCAGGTTTATACTATGCAGTGACAATTAATCTGAGAAAGCCAATAGTATTATAGGTAATTTGCAACATCTTCTAAGTGAAAATACTAACATTTCATTATTCGGTATGCATTTCGATAGCCTCATTTCACTACAATACTCAACCGAACAACCACATATGTTAGCGTGAACGTCCCTAATAAGAAATAGTTCCGCTGTAATTTTCAAGTTAGTTTCTGTTTGCTGTCAAAATTAAAAACTACAGACAAAACAAAATCATTAGAATATATTACTTTATAATTAACTGCTCATGAAAGTCAGAAAATAATTAAAATACAAAAGTACACCTAGCCGCGCAGGAATACGAAACGCAACCAGTGGCAGAAAAAATGCCATCTTTCACTGTTTGAAAGGGGACTTTGTACTGTACAGATACTAACCGTAACAGTTTTTATAAAACAGTACAAACTTCATTTATTTTATAACGTTTGTGAAGCATTCTTTTACAAAGTATACTTACTAATCACTCTCTTTGGTGCTGATGAAAGCCTATATGTGAACATTCGGTTCGGAGGAAACCGGAGCACCCGGAGAAACCCGAGTACCATCTCACTTACTTCCCGGACCGAGGATCGAACCCGGGTAGCATTGGTAATATAAGTGAGCATGCTAACCACTGCGATAATGGGACAAACTATTTCAAACGAAATACTACAATATACATACAGTTGAGTAAATTGTTTTTTTGCAAAGTAGATTGAAAGAAGTCGACGGCGTAGTAATTCAAATTGTGTCAAGCTTGTGATTGACGGATGTGATTCAAATCCAATAAAATTCCACTATTGATAAATCTGATACCATCTGCAATTCCCAAATTGCCGATTTGGTGAAAAATATCTTTCAATAAAACTCAGTTTGCTGGATAATATACAGAGACAAGTGATTATACCGGTCAATATAGTAACTTAGAAGGATGCTAACAAGGGTGTTAGTAGGATGCTAAGTATATGTTAGTATGATGTTAGGCGTTAGTAGGATGCTAAGCAGGCGTTAGTAGGATGTTAGACGTTAGTAGGATGCCAGGCAGGTGTTAGTATGATGGTAGCAGGTGTTAGTATGATGCTAAGCAGGTGTTTGTAGGATGTTAGGCGTTAGTAGGTTGCTAAGCAGGTGTTAGTAGGATGATATGCGTTAGTAGGATGCTAAGCAGGTGTTAGTAGGAAGATATGCGTTATTAGGATGCTAAGCAGGTGTTAGTATGATGCTAAGCAGGTGTTGGTAGGATGGTAGGCGTTAGTAGGATGCTAAACAGGTGTTAGTAGGAAGATATGCGTTATTAGGATGCTAAGCAGGTGTTAGTATGATGCTAAGCAGGTGTTAGTAGGAAGATATGCGTTATTAGGATGCTAAGCAGGTGTTAGTATGATGCTAAGCAGGTGTTAGTAGGAAGATATGCATTATTAGGATGCTAAGCAGGTGTTAGTATGATGCTAAGCAGGTGTTAGTATGATGTTAGGCGTTAGTATGATGCTAAGCAGGTGTTAGTAGGAGGTTAGGCGTTAGTAGGATTTTAGGCGTTAGTAGGATGCTAAGCAGGTATTAGTAGAATGTTATGCGTTAGTATGATGCTAATCAGGCGTTAGTAGGATGCTAAGCAGGTGTTAGTGGGATGCTAAGCAGGTGTTAGTAGCGTGTTAAGCAGGTGTTAGTAGGATGATAGGCGTTAGTAGGATGCTAAGCAAGTGTCAGTAGGATGTTACGCGTTAGTAGGATGCTAAGCAGGTGTTAGTAGGATGATAAGCAGGTGTTAGTAGGATGCTAGGCGTTAGTAGGATGCTAAGCAGGCGTTAGTAGGATGTCAAGCAGGTGTTAGTAGGATGCTAAGCAGGTGTTAGTAGCGTGTTAAGCAGGTGTTAGTAGGATGCTAAGCGAGTGTTAGTAGGATGCTAAGCAGATGTTAGTAGGATGTTAGGCGTTAGTAGGATGCTAAGCAGGTGTTAGTAGGATGTTATGCGTGAGTAGGATGCTAAGCAGGTGTTAGTATGATTCAAGCAGGTGTTAGTAGGATGCTAAGCAGGTGTTAGTAGCGTGTTAAGCAGGTGTTAGTAGGATGCTAAGCGAGTGTTAGTAGGATGTTAAGCAGATGTTAGTAGGATGTTAGGCGTTAGTAGGATGCTAAGCAGGTGTTAGTAGGATGTTATGCGTGAGTAGGATGCTAAGCAGGTGTTAGTATGATTCAAGCAGGTGTTAGTAGGATGCTAAGCAGGTGTTAGTAGCGTGTTAAGCAGGTGTTAGTAGGATGCTAAGCGAGTGTTAGTAGGATGTTAAGCAGATGTTAGTAGGATGTTAGGCGTTAGTAGGATGCTAAGCAGATGTTAGTAGGATGCTATGCGTTAGTAGGATGCTAAGCAGATGTTAGTAGGATGTTAGCCGTTAGTAGGGTGCTAAGCAGGTGTTAGTATGATTCAAACAGGTGTTAGTAGGATGCTAAGCAGGTGTTAGTAGCGTGTTAAGCAGGTGTTATTATGAGGTTAGTAGGTGTTAGTAGCATGATAAGCAGGTGTTAGTAGGATGCTAAGCGAGTGTTAGTAGGATGTTAAGCAGATGTTAATAGGATGTTAGGCGTTAGTAGGATGCTAATCAGGTGTTAGTAGGATGCTAAGCAGGTGTTAGTATGATGTTAGTAGCATGCTAAGCAGGTGTTAGTAGGATGCTAAGAGAGTGTTAGTAGGATGCTAAGCAAGTGTTAGTAGGACGCTAAGCAGGTGTTAGTAGGATGATAAGCAGGTGTTAGTAGCGTGTTAAGCAGGTGTTAGTATGAGGTTAGTAGGTGTTAGTAGCATGCTAAACAGGTGTTAGTATGATGCTAAGCAAGTATTAGTAGGATGCTAAGCAGATGTTAGTATGATGTTATGCGTTAGTATGATGCTAAGCAGGTGTTAGTAGGATGCTAAGCAGGTGTTAATATGATGTTAGGCGTTAGTAGGATGCTAAGCAGGTGTTAGTAGCATGCTAAGCAGGTGTTAGTAGGATGCTAAGCGAGTGTTAGTAAGATGCTAAGCAAGTGTTAGTAGGATGCTATGCAGGTTTTGGTAGCAAGTTAGGCAGATATTAGTAGGATATTATGCAGGTTTTTGTAGCAAGTTAGGCAGATGTTAGTAGGATGCTAAGCAGGTGTTAGTAGCATGTTAAACAGGTGTTTGGTTCATGTCAAGCAATGCAGTTATGGGCATACTAAGCATCGGCGCATAATTTGAATGGCAACTCTATATTGTACGAGTATAATGACATAATCACATAATACCACCCGAATCCATATTTAAAAGCTGAACTATATATTCCTGATCAAAATAGGTATCACCATTTCTAAAACAGCTAGTACCATACAATTGTATTCGTTACAAAAACAGCATTACTCAATCCAATCATTTTAACATTTGTAATGTACAGTCTACATCCTCAATGTCAATGTCGAATTATCCGGTTATCTCGAAGTCGGATCAAAGTACCGTTTAAGACACTATCATTTTACATATAACTGGCTCCGTTTATATAGAATTACGTTAAGTCAAACTTCGGTTATGTCGAAGTATTTTGTTCGGTACGACGGAATTCGACATAACGGGTGTAGACTGTACTTGAAAATTGTTGAAAAATATATAATATTATTCTTATTTTCTAACAGCAATGAAATTAATGTGCATACATCACTGTTGGCATCTTTTATTAATGTTGCTGACATAGAATATTTATTTTACAACGATTGCGAAGCAAGTTTTAACTTTTTCAACTTATATTAATCACTCTCGTTGGCACGGATGAAAGCGTAAATGTGGTCATTCGTGTAGGATGAAACCGGAGTACCCGGAGAAAATCCACCTGTCCGATATGGCGACCACCAAACCATCTCACATTATTCCCTGTCCGAGGATCGAACCCGTGTTGCATTGATGAAAAGCGAGTAGGTGTTAACATATTTAAATAAAGATTATTCGTAAGGATAGGAACCACAACATAATCGTAACAACACTCCGTGGTTGAGTTGGTTGTGTTTAATATTGGCCTAACATCACATGAACCACATCGCTGTTTGCGTATGATGAGATTATCCTGCTGACCTATTTAATTTTTGATTCATTATTTATCGCCATGGTTACTAGTAGGCAGGTTATATTTTGGTGGATAGGATAATGCATGAATACAGAAGAAGCTTCAATTCCGGAAGCTTCCCTGGTTGGTTGGTTGGTTGGTTGGTTGGTTGGTTGGTTGGTTGGTTGGTTGGTTGGTTGGTTGGTTGGTTGGTTGGTTGGTTGGTTGGTTGGTTGGTTGGTTGGTTGGTTGGTTGGTTGGTTGGTTGCATGCATGCCCCGTGTATATTTTAACTTTAATCTTTATTTATTTTACAACGATTGAGAAGCAAGTTTTAACAACTTATATTAATCACTCTCGTTGGCACAGATGAAAGCGTAAATGTGGTAATTCGTGTGGGAGGAAACCGGAGTAAACCCACCTGTCCGATCTGGCGACCACCGTACCATCTCATCTCCCAGTGTATATTGCACCGGTACACGATACAGCAGTTTATATATAGTTCCATCTGAAACACTTAATATTATGTGTGTCAGAAGGAGGATTGAACCTGTGACCCCTGCATTCGCAGTTAAGCGTGTTAGTTAACCCGCCTGCTCCAACTGGATTAAAGGCCGTCAATGGCTACATCTGGCTTAAGCGTTACTATTTGGCTTTAAACCGCAGAACAAATAGTTGGCATGCCACTTCATCCACATGACAATACAACATTATAACGGAACTGCTAATCAAACACAGACAGAGATTGCTGACCCACGCGTGAACAACTTTGTAAACCCTGTACAATGAGAAAAACTGAGAATGAATACCACTTCTTACTTGTTTGTCCGCATTACCATGATCTTAGACAAATACATTGCACCATATTACTGTCGTTGGCCAACATCACATACATTTGATCAGTTATTAGTCTCTATATCTCCGAACATATTTTTCATTTATCAAAGTTTCTATATTTTGCAAATATGCTGCGTTATCACCTAAATTCAGCTTTGAAAATATAAGTATACTGGTAGTGACTCAGTAAGACGTAAGGCTGTTTGGTAAGCAATTATACTGGTTTGTAGGCAATTGACAATTTGACTGCTTTGTTAACAATTAGAATGGTTGTTAGGCAATTAACAATTATACTGGATGGTAAGCAATTCTACTGGATGGTAAACAATTAACAATTATACTGGCTGGTAGGCAATTAACAATTGGACTGGCTGGTAGGCAATTATACTGGTTGGTAAAGAATGGACAATTAGACTGGTTGGTAAACAATTAGACTGGTTGGTAAATAATTAACAATTAGACTGGTTGGTAAACAATTAGACTGGTTGATAAACAATTAACAATTAGACTGGTTCGTAGGCAATTGGCAATTATAGTGGTTGATAGGCATTTAGCAATTATAGTGATTGGTAAAACATTAACAATTATAGTTAACAATTGGACTGGCTGGTAGGCAATTAGACTGATTGGTAAACAATTAACAATTATAATGGTTGTTAGGCAATTAACAATTATACTGGATGGTAAACAATTAACAATTAGACTAGTTGATAAGCAATTAACAATTAGACTGGCTGGTAGGCAATTAACAATTTGACTGGTTGGTAGGCAATTATACTGGTTGGTAAGCAATTAACAATTAGGCTGGCTGGTAGGCAATTAACAATTGGACTGGCTGGTAGGCAATTAGACTGGTTGGTAAACAATTAACAATTAGACTGGTTGGTAAACAATTAACAATTAGACTGGCTGGTAGTCAATTAACAATTGGACTTGCTGGTAAACAATTCTACTGGTTGATAAACAATTAACAATTAGTTATCAGCCCTTTATTGACGTTGACTGTTGACAGGTAGTACTATTTAATATTATATGTGATTTAATAGCTAAGCATTACGCTCCGTTCTTTCTCCACAAAACAATCACCTACCTAAAGCGACACTAACTCGTTAAAAAACAAACACATTTGATTTTCTACAGAATATAATTTCCGATCATAATTTTATTGTATAATTTTTATCACAATGATATTTTTACCACATAATCTTGATTATTTCAACCAATAAACACACGACGTTTGTTGCCATAAGAAGTTTATATCCACAAGTTCTAACATAATGCGCGACACAGCACGTGTATCTTGAACAAAGATCTGCATGCTATATCAATGACCACTACGAGTGTTCGTATATATTTACCGTTATAGCTCGCCCTTTGCGCACACAATTATGGTCGGAGTAATATGAATTATACGTGAAGACATGCATGTTTTGTTTCTTGCGATGTGATGTTGCCTTATGCATCAGTCCCACTGGGCTCCCGGCACTCCCCGGTTCGCCGGGGGTTGAACCGTAGTGCCACCGTGATGGACCGGGATGATGCCTGATGGACCTGCATGAACCGGAGGTCCTCCCGGTGGTTTTTGACATGTCAAAAACCACCGTGGTGAACCTTGGAGGACCGGGAAGCGAAGCCCGACCTGGGTGAACCGAGTTGAACCGTGATGACACCGTAGGTCCACCGGGAAGGACCGTGAAGGATCGTGGCGCTGCCGGCGTGGACCTGGGAGGACCGGATGGAAAAAAACGAGCTATTGACGCCCGGTGGACAACGGTTCTGATTGCTTTTTGCTGCTTTTCCTACTCTTCTTGGGCGGCATGATGTCTATAATATAGAATATTTCTTAAAAAATAATCAGCGTTCAGCGATGTGCTGCCTTCAAAAAACTTCTGCTGGAATGAAATTAGGCTACAAGTCAGTCCTATTTATACTGCATTTTCACCTCGCCGGGATGAACCGTAGTGAACCGGGAAGGACCGTAGCTCCGCCGTGGAGAACCGGGAAGAACCGTAGCGTCACCGGGGTTCTGCCGGCATGGACCTGGGTGAACCGTGGAGAACCGGGGTCGAACCGGGCCGAGAACCGGGGTGAGCCGTGTAAGCGCCGGGATGAACCGTGGCCCTGCCGGGGCTCTACCCGGATGACCCGGGGTGCCCCGGGGTGCTCCCGGGTCTTGAGGGCCTCGACGGTCGGTCGAGATTTTTCGGCAAAAAAACGTCATTTTCACCCGGTACACCCCGGTCCATGAACCGGGATGACCCGGGAGGCTCCGGGATAAACCGTAGTACCGCCGGCCTCAGTGGGACTGATGCATTAACTCTTTGCATTCTAGCGGGTGAATATAACAGTCAAACATGACAGGCATTCATTACACTTGTGTCGTAACGACACAAGCACCTAATGAAATCCCATGACATATCTCCAGTGATTTCAGCTGCAAAAAAGAATAACACAATATAGGATTGTCGTCTGCAACAATTATTTGAAATAGTGATCGCCTTTATTTTACCCAGCATGCAAAGGCTCATTTTAGCGCAAAAAAGAATAACACAATATAGGATTGTCGTCTGCAACAATTATTTGAAATAGTGATCGCCTTTATTTTACCCAGCATGCAAAGGCTCGTTTTAGCGCAGTGGTAGCTCGTTCGCTTCAGGTGCGAAAGGCCCGGAGTTCGAGCCCAGTTCGAGCCGTTACGAGTGTGCCCTTGGGCAAGGCATTTAACGTCCACGTTGCCTCTTCTCTCTACCTCGTTCCGATGGATTCCATCAGGAATGAGGTCTGGAGAGTGATTAATATAAGCTGTAAGATCTTGTTTCGCAATCGAGCTCAAATAAATCTGTATAAACCAAAGGGCCATCGAAGACACTTATCACGAGACCTAATATAATTAAAATGTATTTGGGCGTGGTACTTACGGTCCGCCAAAGTGCTTCATACACACATCAATGAAAGACGTCGTCGGCATTATAGAAATATTGCTGAATGTAGTATATACTGACACCATTAAAAAACTGTGCACTTTTATATTGAGCGTTACTTTTTAGTTACAAATTTAGAATTAATGAATTTTACTATCATTAGTGAAGAAAATAATCCTTCACACGTTGCACTAATTTACCCAATATTTCGCTTATTTTGATACCAATTGTGCATAATATGTGCATATTATATAATATATTATATTATTTTCTGTATAGGATATAAGCCGAAAACGATTCAGTATGTAAAATAGTGGACTGTGTGAGGCGCGTAGCGCCGCTGACAGTACCAATAGTTTGCATATTGGATCCGTTTGAGGCTTATATCTTACTTAAAACACAAACATATATAACAAGATCCTACTAATTAAACTTGTAAATTTCGTACATTTACGCGTAGGATTTAACAGCCTTTGATTTTGGCCTTTTGACAGCAGTCCAATAGTAATAATAATGAACTGCAAGCACAACGGTAAGACGTCACGACAGTGTGTGTTTTACGTTTATTTATCGTCGCTACCGGTTGCCCATATGAGCGACGCATCCTGAAGAGATTAGTCCGTTTAGATTGTTGAAGGATAATGCAATGATACAGACAGAGACCCATTCCAGAGTACCATCTGGTTCTTTTACGTGCACGGTGTAAAGCACCGACATGAGACCTCGGTTTAACGTCCCATCTGAAATACTGTTAATTTTATTAGGGTCAGACGGGGGATCGAACCTGCGATCCCTGGTTTACACGTCACGACAGTGTTTTAAACAAGGATATAAATTGTACCTATAATCCAAGTGTACAGTTTCTTTTTGGTGTCAGTATAATTTCAATGGTCCAGCAAATCCAATAGCGTGTTATGTTAACCTCGTAGAGAATGCCATTTAGCAACCAAGTCCCACTACTGTGACACAAGTACCTCATCGACACGTGTGTTGTTGTTCCCGTTGGCGCTTGGGCCAATAGATTAGACAAGTAAATTGTTCTCGGAATATCCTGAAAATCTCTACATCTATGTTGTTGTTTGCAATAATAGACATTTAATACTGTTCCGTGTTTAATATTACATAATTACTCACGCATTGTCACTCTTCGCTAAACGACATTTAATCGATACGACAGGTACAGTAGAGTGTCGTTCATATACTACAGTACACTAATCAATGTATTTATTTCTTGAGCAAATAGATTAGGCAAATAAACTGTCCTAGGAATATCCTGAAAATCTCGACATCTATGTTTTGTAATAATAGACATTTAATAACGTTCCGTGTTTAATATATACATAACAACACAGGCATTGTCGCGCTTCGTTAAACGACATTTAATTGATATGTTCAATGTGTTTCAGAAAAGTATACTAATGTGGTTATGTTCAGTTAGCGGTTTTAGAACAAGTAAACAGCTGGTACTAGTTGCTAGTTGGCGAACGTTTCACTAATTCAGTTATCCATATAAAAACGATAGGCAGTCTCAGTCGGCGTGTATATTGTCCAATATGTGTCATGTCGTAGCGTTGCAATATTAACAATATAAGTTTGAAAACCATATCATGATAACACATACAATTCCAATTAATAAAGTTCTTGATTATGGATCAGAAAATATATCACTGTTCACCACAATTTACATGAACAAAGAAATTGCCTCAAACGGTTTCTGTAGCCAGAAAATTAATGAACACGAATAACGATTTTCAATCTTGCAATAAAGTCTGGACTTGCTTCTGGTTTGTTTATGGCAGCCTAACAGTGCACCAATCCCTATAGACACTATTCTGTATGAACGTGCCATCATATCTAAAACGGTTCAAATACACGTGTTGTATTATGCATTTCGTCTGCATAGGCAATTTTATGAACGATACGTGTGTGCTCTCTAAAACGGTTCTAATACACGTGTTGTATTATGCATTTCATCTGTATCGGCAATTTTATGAACGATACGTGTGTGCTCTCTAAACCGGTTCTAATACACGTGTTGTATTATGCATTTCATCTGTATAGGCAATGTTATGAACGATACGTGTGTGCTCTCTAAACCGGTTCTAATACACGTGTTGTATTATGCATTTCATCTGTATAGGCACTTTTATGAACGATACGTGTGTGCTCTCTAAACCGGTTCTAATACACGTGTTGTATTATGCATTTCATCTGTATAGGCAATTTTATGAACGATACGTGTGTGCTCTCTAAACCGGTTCTAATACACGTGTTGTATTATGCATTTCATCTGTATAGGCAATGTTATGAACGATACGTGTGTGCTCTCTAAACCGGTTCTAATACACGTGTTGTATTATGCATTTCATCTGTATAGGCACTTTTATGAACGATACGTGTGTGCTCTCTAAACCGGTTCTAATACACGTGTTGTATTATGCATTTCATCTGTATAGGCACTTTTATGAACGATAAGTGTGTGCTCTTGGTACACATATGACATATGTGAGTATATACAACAGTTTAAATACAATGATAATATTTGTGTTCAATAAGATCAAAGATCGACTTTATAAGTATTGGATTGATGAGTGAAGTGTTGGATGGGCATTCTCTTGGGTTCGAACTCTGTCGTGTGGTGATGGGCGAATCACTGTACCGGTGTGTGTGTTTTACGTTTATTTGTCGTCGCTACCGGTTGCCCATATGAGCGACGCCTCCTGAAGATATTAGTCATGTTAGATTGTTGGAGGATAGTGCAATGATACAGACAGAGACCCATTCCAGAGAATTCTCTGGTTCTTTTACATGCACGGTGTAAAGCACCAACACGAGTGTCGATACCTCGTTTTATAGTCCCATCTGAAAGACTGTTACTTTTATTAGGGTCAGACGGTGGATCGAACCTGCGATCCCTGTATTACCAGTCCAGCGTCTTACCACTGGACTACCGATCCGCCTGTAACTGTACCGGCCCAATCACCGCACTTGCCATATCACGGTTGTCATTCTTGCGACAGTGTTTGGGTCTATGGTTCATATTGCCAATTTTCTCGTTATACCTATATATGTATACATTTTTATTTATATTTCCATATAGTATTGTCAGATGTAAATGTATACAATTGTATCTGTAATTGTGAAGCTCAATATAATAATTTTTAATTGTTGCACTATATAAATGATATGTATTTGTATTTCAAACGATCGGAGTAAATTACAAACTAAAACGTCCATACCTTAGGGTGTTACTCTTTTTGTTGCTACAGCTACTACTAGTATTAGAGGTCACCTCCATTAAGCAGCCAACCTGTATTAAGCAACCAGTTTCCATATTCCCAATATGTTGTTTTATTATACATTTGACCTCTATTAAGTAGCCACACGTGCTAAGCAACCACTTTCTGTGATTCCCTTTGCTGGCTTCTAAAGACAGGTGTGACTGTATTGCATATATAAATAGAAATACATTTGCATCGGCCCTCGCTAGGCGACACCTAAAACAATACAACTAGTGTCATACATAACAATGTTAGTATAAATAATATTTCTTTCTTTGTATAAACATAGTCAAGTATACATACTAGTAATTTATCCTACCTTCATGCGAAATAACGTACAAAAACGGCCTGCCTAATAAAGTTTGCTTTATTAGTCAGGGCCTAATAAAGCTTTCGTGACGGACTACTTTTATGACCCAGATTACGGTTTGTAAATAAACAAAGCGTCTGCCGTCACATTATGTTGTCTGCTGAGTTTGGAAAATGTCCCAAGAAGAAAGTCGTGTACAGGCAAACTTTCAGGTTGTTTGGGATGAATTAACAGCACTCGATGAGACCCCTCAGGAAACTACTGTTGTCAGAGAAATGTCATTTATCATTTATCTATAAGTAGAAATATCAATGCGCAACATATTACCAAGTGCGTAGAGAGTTTGTAAGCTGTCATGGCTAGTTTGTTTGTTTTTGTGTCGGGTGCACACTCAGAATGTAGGATAAATAGATTATCGTACGTGAACATACCGTCACCTTAATAAAATAACAACACAAACACAATTAACATTTCAAATTGTTATTTGATTTACGTTTCCGTGAGCACTTGCGAGACGCAACATGAAACCAACATGATACATATAAATTATAACATACTATATTTCAAAGACAATATTAATAGAAATCACCACCACTAACGCATCTCTATAATGCCTCTAGTTTATACTGTAACATTGGCTACATGTATATTATTTTCTATTTCTCAGTGTAATATGTTGATCTGTAATACATACACTGTACCAATCATAGGGTTTTGTTAATATTAAGAAAAATGAAAATTCAACAGTCCGCTCGGTTGGGTCTCGCAAAGCTGAATGACAATACCACGGTAATCCCTGCACTATAAGAATAGCGCGAAAATCTACCTGTGACTATCTTACACACAAGAGAAAATAGTTTTCTTTTAATTCATGAACTCAAACTCAGAAAACTGTATTTTTTCTCCGACTCGCCTAATAAATTAAAATTTATAAGACAGTAACCTAATGTTCTCTATATGTTGGAAACAAAACACCTCCGACTGTTATGAGCGGTTCTATATGCTTTAAAATGTAATTTTATTGTTTACAAATTTGTTTTTACCTATATAGTTTGAGAAACAAGTTTTTACAACCTTAGTTAATTCGCTTTCGATTTTTCATGGAATCCATCGTCATGAGGGAGAGAGAATAGAATGTGGAATGTAAGTGACTTGTGTAAGGACAAAATCATAACGGCTACAGCTGGGCGCGAACTCCGGGCCTCTCACACCTGAAGCGAACGCGAAGGTCGGTCCCCCGTTGGACCCTAATAAAATGAACAGTCTTTCAGATGGGACGTTAAACCGAGGTCTCGTGTCGGTCCTGTACACCGTGCACGTAAAAGAACAAGAGGAGACACTGGAATGGGTCTCTCTCTGTATCATTGCACTATCCTCCAAAAATCTAAAATGACTAATCTCATGCTCATATGGGCAACCGGTAGCGACGATAAATAAACGTAAAACACACGCGCACGCGCTATCACGACTTCCACGTTACTAGGGAATTAACACAGCTTAACACTACCGTAAATTTATAGAATTCGAAGTTCTGCACGTTACGCAACGCAGTATAGTGTAGAACGTATGTCTTAACGTTGCCAAAAGCACAATGTTGATCGCGGAGCAATACATCGGTGTACCATTCATGCGTGAAGGCACGGGGGGGGGGGTTTCTTAGCGGGAAATAATAGGTTGGTCAATTCTAGGCCGGATATCGCAAAGTGAACATCGACAATTACAACAATGTATTTTATCAATGGAATTAATGGTTTTTCGTGAATGACAATTTCGCAATGTCAGTGTTATAAGTTTTTGGGAACACATGAAGAGGCCTCTACATCAGAATGAAATTTGTAAATGTTCCAGAGTTTTTTACATACAGTTTATGAATTGTTATCTGGCCCAGTACGATCATATTTGACAATAAATACTTCAAAAAGGGTAGGGAAGTCATAACAGCAATGGATGTGTATATGTATGCACCATTTATATGTACTATTGTATATGCAAAATATTTGTTTATATTAAACATGCCTGTGAATAACGCCAGACCGCATGTCAATTTCACTAGCGCGAGTCTCGCTCACTGCAAACGTGTGTTTTATTTGTGGAGGTGTGTGTTTTACATTTATTTATCGTCGCTACCGGTTGCCCATATGAGCGACGCCTCCTGAAGAGATTAGTAATTTTATATTTTGGAGAATAGTGCAATGATACAGACAGAGACCCATTACAGAGTCTCCTCTGGTTCTTTTACGTGCACGGTGTAAAGCACCGACACGAGACCTCGGTTTAACGTCCCATCTGAAAGACTGCTAATTTTATTAGGGTCAGACGGGGGATCGAACCTGCGATCCCTGGATTACCAGTCCAGCGTTTTACCACTGGGCTACAGATCCGTCCGTTGTGGAGGTACGTTAATACCAAGCATATCTTTCCATTCCAGGAAACTACTTGACCGAAATTGAGAAGTGTTCATATCTGATGAATGGGCACGGTTTTGGCTAATGCTACGCCATTGAGAGGCACCGGTCAGTCACTGCCCCTGAATACTCTCTAAAAGTAAATAGGTCCTATTAAGTGTTTTCCTCTGTTTTATCGTTGTGTCCTTTGCACAACATGCTAGCAATTTTATTCCACTATCGCTTCTTATACGTGGTATGATAATTGTGATTTTTTAATTGATCAAATCGCTTGCTAAAACACATCAAGTAGATGTCGCCAGCATCGGAGAGATCATTTACGAAGTGGTATTATCTAACCCAGGAAACAAGTGTGCGTTTGCTGCGGCTCTGCTATACCGTTCTGGATTACAGTATTGAAGTAAAATCAATTCTATCAAGTCCATCTGTTAATAATTCACAAGTATATTTTTCTGGTAAATGTTACCAAATGCAAAAGTGATAATTTGTTGCCATGGAATTCTATATTATATGTAGAAGGCATTAACACGTTTGTAGATGAATAATCCCACATGCAGTGTTTTAAATATAATATTATGTCAATGCAATGAATCATAGAGCAGGAAAAAAACGAGAATATATGTTCTGCGCATTTAGGAATACAGACGATTCCGGAATCGCGCTGCGCGCGAATTCCAATACTGCTGAGCTATTCTAGAAACTTATATTATTCACTATCGTTGGCGCAGATGAAAATGGTCATTCGTGTGTGGGGGGTGGGGGCCTGAGTACCCGGAGAAAACCACCCACATGTCTGCACGAATTCCAATACTGTTGCGCTATTCTAGAAACTTATATTATTCACTATCGTTGGCGCAGATGAAAATGGTCATTCGTGTGTATGTGGCTGAGTACCCGGAGAAAACCATCCGCATGTCCGATCAGGCGTGCCCGTACAATCTCAAATACTATGTTTTAGGAAAGCAACGCATACAGAATCAAGATTCCTAAGTGGGCATGGACACTAATCTATGTATTAGATACCATTTGTATCTGTGTGTATTTATTTACGTTTATTTATCGTCGCTACCGGTTGCCCATATGAGCGACGCCTCCTGAAGATATTAGTAATTTTAGATTTTGGAGGATAGTGCATTGATACAGAGACCCATTCCAGAGTCTCCTCTGGTTCTTTTACGTGCACGATGTAGAGCAGCGACACGAGACCTCGGTTTATTGTCCCGTCTGAAAGACTGTTAATTTTATCATGATCAGATAGGGGATTGAACCTGCGATCCCTGGATTACCAGTCCAGTGTGTTACCACTGGATTACAGAATCCAGCGTCTTCCTACACCAATAATAACTGGATATTAGATATAATTTTAAATCAAAATTCACCAAATTTAAACATTATAGTATGTAGGCTACCAATAAGGTCCGGAGTTCGAGCCCCGCTGGAGCCGTTACGATTGTGCCCTTAGGCAAGGCATTTAAATTCCACGTTGCCTCTTCTCTCTCCCTCGTGGCGATGGATTACATCAGGAATGAGGTCTCGAGAGTGATTTATATAAGTTGAAATAACTTGTTTCGCAATCGAGCTAAAATAAATTTGTATAAACTAATAACCCCCCCCCCCCATTGGGGAAGGATTGAACAGTATGATTTTCTGGTAAAGCATACAAAATGCTATTATTTCACATTTTCTGCCATCTGAGTATTGGGGCTTTACCGAGTAACGGAGGTTGCTACGTTACCAATTGTGCACATAAACTATGAACAGAGTTATATCTGTATAACATTATATATGGAACTGTATGAATGCTATATATTACATTTTAATCTTGTTGGATAAACACATGTTGAACTGACTGTCCTTATATTTGGGTAAATATGTGTGACCTCCGTAACTTGTTATGTGGCATACTTTACCGAATACATTTTATAGTATAAATTAATACATGAACGCTACAAACGGTTATTCACCAACCAAACATGCATGCTAATCATTTATTTAACAATTTCATCTTGTGAATACACAGTAACTTTAACATACATGTTGCGTAGTTAGATATAATTTTAAATAAAAATTCACCAAATTTAAACATTAAGAACATAGCTGATTTCATCAAATGTTACCCAATTCAAAGCAAAAACGACGTGATGGGTTGGCCTACATGTCGGGCTCAACGGGTGAGGGATATTTGATCTCTCACGTATGTAATGCCGTATGTACTGCCCTCTGGCAAAATGTAACCTTTGAAAGTCACACACACACACAGTCTCAACTTAATATTTGAACGACTTACAACCTGATACAAATAAAATAATCAAATATGGGTAGGCTCCAATCCTTCGTATGTAGCCAATCATATATCATGTCTTAGAGGGCAATGAACTCACATACAGTATCATAACTAGATCCAAACAATTACCCATGTACATTATAATACTGGCAGATTGAATGTTTGTTTGTTTATTCGAGATATAGCCTGCATCAGCTATCATATTGTTGGGCTATATCGCCGGTTAGTAGTTTATCTAACAATGCTTTTCCTGGAGGTTAACCAGTACTTGGTGCACCAACCTCCGTAAGAAACTGCCAACTTTTATCATATAAACGAGACACGGCGGTCTGAGCAGGGCTCTAACCGTTGACCATCAGTGACGGTAGGTTACAGTGGTATACAAGTCTGGAGAGGGGGTGGTATTTCCAGTAGTGCATGTGCTTTGCATACTAATGCTTTTTCGCTTAACTGTCTGTTAGAAATAGTAAAGCTTGACTTACCTTCGACGAAAGTGCTTCTTGTATATTCGAATAAAAGAGAGACACGCCATGTAATTTAAAATTAACTTAGGACATTGAATGACCTTTTCATATCCATTATTATCCTCCTTAATTGTAATCTTTTTTTCTTCTTTTTTAAAATTTTTTTTTTAAAATTGTAATAAAAAAATAGTATCTTAATTGCAATGCTCTTATACTATATTCAGTCTCTTTGTTAATTACAATCTAGTATGTCGGGGCGGGCCGAAACTAATGTTGTTAAAGCGTGTGGCCCAACCCTTTTGCTTCTCCATATATATAAATACTGATAATGTTTGTAGCATATATCTTATTTAATTCATCCGTAGCATGTTTGTACATTTGAGTTGTATTGTACATTGAATATAAAGAATGCAATAAAATATGATTAAACTAAACAATTATTGATACGTCCGTTTTTCCATGCAATAACCACATTCCTACTTTGATGGCAAAAATAGCACTTTATCAAATTCAGTTGTACTGCGTCTTGGTTGTGTGCAAAACCCCAATTTGCACGAAATATTTATTATTGTTATATATAAATAGTAATGTATTATATAAATACATTAAACTGTTTCTATATATGGCCAAATGTTTACCATGTAATATATATATATGTGTTTTATGCATAATCATCTAATATTATTTTCGCGCCTAAAATTATCAATCTCGCTTCGCGCGGGAAATGACTTAAGATGTTAGGCCTAATCTCAGTTTATCAAGGCCGTGGTTGCAGGTGTCCAGTTATGTAATACAAAGGCACCGAACTGGTTTGATGGTGTACTATTAGATAACAGGCCGTGGTTGCAGGTGTCCAGTTATGTAATATAAAGGCACCGAACTGGTTTGATGGTGTAATATTAGATAACATAACAGATGTTTAGGAATAACAGATGTTTTAGGAAGTGTTATATCATATATACACTGATTCAATCATGTATATAAGAAATGGATTTTATTAACATAAATCAGACACACTAGAGCCTAACTCCAGGAGCGAGAAAGGTCGTGATCTCAATCTAGTATATAGAACATATAAACTGTATTTATGATACTTAGATATTATGGACATTATAAGAAATATAACGTATAAAGATTTGTCGAATAATTAAATTGTTCAGCCATAGAAGAAACATAGAGTTTCGGCGAACCATATAGAAGGTGATTAAAAGTTAATCTAATCAGAAACAGTGATTAGATTATAGTGATATTGAGTAATGACGGATTAGAAAGATTGGATGTTAAATATAATGTGTAAGCGCATAGTCGGCTCACACAAATGGATTGTTAAATAAGCTTTTAATGATACGATGTATATATATATAGATCACTGATTATATATATATGGATATTTCTGATGCCAATTTAAACAAGATATTATATAGAAGAAATGTAATACTGTGTTGAGTTATCATTAATACATATATAACGAAGAAACCCCTAGACAACTCCAGCGAGTCTACAATAGGATAGACCCTGGTAAGAGCCGTAGCAACCGAGACATATTATTACGAGAAGAAAAAGGAGAGTTTGCGACAATTGGGACGCTCGTCCGGGATCGGAAATAAAGAAGAGGTGACATATCGTGACATATTGTGAAGGACACTAGAATTTATATATGGAATATTGTGAAGGACACTAGGATTTATACATGAAGAATACAGGGGACTATTAATTAACGTGGGAAAACAGAAGTGCATGCGAGACAGTGTTAGAATTTGGAAATAAGTGAAAGACGTCAACGAATTATTAAATTAATGACATGGATTAAATTATTGGAAATGTGCAAACTTTGAATATGTGATAAATTATATATTGGATTAACGGACGAGACAGACTTCGGTAAGTACCAGTTTTCTTTTCATAGAGGCTTAATATTATCATTAAAATTATATTAGTGATTTACTTCCTTGTATTGAACTCAATTCTATAATACATTTGGAGATACATTCTGGGGATTAAAAATTTTGGGAAATAAAAAAATAAAATGGCTACAACTAGGAGTGCTAATAAGGAAACTGAGGGGCCGGTTCACCCCGACTTGCAGAAAACAGGTGATGAGATATGGGACAAATTAATGAGACTTCCCTTCTTTAATCAGGCAAATCTGGAACGTCAGGGTGAGATTTATGAGAAAGAAAGAGAGAGGGAAAGAGAGAGGGAAGATTTAAACAAGATATTCTATAGAAGAAATGTAATACTGTGTTGAGTTATCATTAATACATATAATAACGAAGAAACCCCCTAGACAACTCCAGCGAGTCTACAATAGGATAGACCCTGGTAAGAGCCGTAGCAACCGAGACATATTATTACGAGAAGAAAAAGGAGAGTTTGCGACAAGTGGGACGCTCGTCCGGGATTGGAAATAAAGAAGAGGTGACATATCGTGACATATTGTGAAGGACACTAGAATTTATATATGGAATATTGTGAAGGACACTAGGATTTATACATGAAGAATACAAGGGACTATTAATTAACGTGGGACAACAGAAGTGCATGCGAGACAGTGTTAGAATTTGGAAATAAGTGAAAGACGTCAACGAATTATTAAATTAATGAAATGGATTAAATTATTGGAAATGTGCAAACTTTGAATATGTGATAAATTATATATTGGATTAACGGACGAGACAGACTTCGGTAAGTACCAGTTTTCTTTTCATAGAGGCTTAATATTATCATTAAAATTATATTAGTGATTTACTTCCTTTTATTGAACTCAATTCTATAATACATTTGGAGATACATTCTGGGGATTAAAAATTTTGGGAAATAAAAAAATAAAATGGCTACAACTAGGAGTGCTAATAAGGAAACTGAGGGGCCGGTTCACCCCGACTTGCAGACAACAGGTGATGAGATATGGGACAAATTAATGAGACTTCCCTTCTTTAATCAGGCAAATCTGGAACGTCAGGGTGAGATTTATGAGAAAGAAAGGGAAGAAGTAAAACAAAGAGAAGAAAGAGAGAGAGAAAGAGAGAGGGAAGAAGTAAAACAAAGAGAAGAAAGAGAGAGAGAAAGAGAGAGAGAAAGAGAGAGGGAAGAAGTAAAACAAAGAGGGGAAAGAGAAGAGAAAGAAAGGGACAGGGAGGAAAGAATGCAAAGGGAGAAAATGCAGATGGAGATTCGCCTGAGAGAAATCCAGAGAGATCAGGAATCTCAGCAAAATAACCCCCTCCATACAGATAATAGGCCCTCTAAGACAAACATTTCTGTTCCTATTTGGACCCAGACTATGAGGCCAGATAAATTCTTCGCAACATGTGAGAGACTGTTCGAAGCTAGCCAGGTCGCCAAACAAACATGGGTGGGCCATATTATAGACAAGTTGTCCGACAAGGCCAGAAATATATATGCCACTCTTCCTGTCCAAGACGCTAATAATTACGATACCCTCAAGGCCGCCATCTTGGATGAATATAGACTCTCACCCACTGTATATAGAAAGAATTTCTTCTCTTGGGTAAAGAAACCTCAGCAGACATATTCCGAATTCATTAAGGAATTAAGGGAGCAAATGACTCTATGGACGGAGAACAATGATCCGAGCGAGGTCAACTGGATCGAGCTGCTCTTGAGATATAGATTCGATTCCCAGCTAAGTGATGAGCTTAATTTGTTCATTCTGGATAAGAAAGCATCTACTCTCCAGGAATGTATTTCCCTGGCTGATGAATATAACCTCCACCGCAGATTAGCGCCCAGGACACGGATTAATTCAAATCCGAATGTGAAACCCAGAGATACAGAACACCGACCTCCAGCCCCAAGGCCATATATCCCATCACCCATGTATCGACCCAATATTAGGATAGATAATTCCCAAGCTACCCATAGAACTCCCCGGATAGAAAAATATTGTAGTTATTGTAGGCGTAATGGCCACGGACGAACATAGTGTTGGGCAGATCCCAATTCACCTAGGTACAGGGGTACTAGAAACCTAGCAAACGGACACCAAGTGTCAAACACTACTCATAGTTCAGCCTTTATAACCAATGAGCCAGTGAACTCATATGAAAATACCGAGATGGTAAATCCATTACTTGTCAAATATACAGGTCAAGCACGCATAAATAATAACACCGCACAAGTGACGTATTTGAGAGATTCAGGTGCGACAATTAGTTTATTGTCGGCTACTGATCAGACCGCTGATCATTTAGAATACACAGGTGAACGGGTAACAATCCGCGGTGTCAATTATATCCCTGGTAATTATCCGATAGCAAAGATTAGCGTCGATTGTCCAATATACCAAGGAACATTGAAGGTGGCTGTATTAAAACACAGATGCACCGCGGGGGTGGATCTTATAATAGGTAACGACTGTGAAACTGCCCCTGTCACTGATTTGATTACCTGTGGCGTGGTTACACGCTCAAATAAGAAAATTATCCCGTTTGATGAAATTGTCACGTCCAACCCAGACTCAGAAAACACGACCGATACAAATCACAATGTCTTACCTTTTCGGAATACAATTGAGATCAATTCCCCCTCTGAGAAAGCCAGTACAGTTAAACCCCAAAATATTCCCTCTATTGACGATTTGAGTCCTGATAAATTATTGCAAGAACAGAATAATGACCCGACCTTAGCACCCCTCTGGGAAATGGCTCAAGAAGGAACACCTATTCGGCAAGGATATTACATCCAGCTCGAACCCCGACTACTTATGAGGAGAGAACAACCTCAAGACACGTCCAAAGTTCGACCCTGGAAAATATATGATCAGGTGGTAGTTCCACGGGGATTCCGTGATCATATAACGGGACTCGCCCATGACAGTTTAAGTACGGGACACCAGGGACCTAGTAAGACCCTGAAGCGCATTAAGCGCCGCTTCTTTTGGCCGGGAATCCGCGCAGATGTTAAACGATTCTGCCATAGCTGTGGGCCGTGCCAGAGAGCGGGTAAGGGACAGAAAGCCACTGTAGCCCCATTGAAACCCCTGCCCATTATATCCCAACCATTCAAATTTATATCCGCTGATTTCGTTGGACCCATGAAGAAAACTATAAATGGGAACCAGTATATCTTGAATTTTATTGATCATGCCACTAAATATACGGAATCTTTCCCATGCGCCGCAGCGACAGCTGTTAATGCACAAAAAGCCCTGATCGAGATAATATCTCGACATGGAAAACCCCAGACCCTGTTGACTGACCGAGGAAGCGCTTTCATAGCTGAAACATTCACACGCTTCCTAGCCGAGCACGATATACGTCACTTAACTAGCACGAGTTACAGGCCTCAAACCAACGGATCAATAGAGAAATATAATGGTACATTGAAAACCATGCTTAGAATCCTTGGGGAGAACTCTTTATCGTCTTGGGATGAGATGCTACCCTGGCTATTATTTGCATATAGAAGTGCAGAGCACTCTAGCACAGGATATTCTCCCTTCTACCTTCTATATGGGCGCGAACCTAGAGATAATCTAGATTCCACTTATGATCTCTGGGCTAGAAATGAGCGGGATGAAGGGATCCCCATAAATAACTATGTACAAGAATTATGTCATAGATTAGCTGAAGCGTTACGTGACGCCAGCGAGAATGCACAACAGGCCGCAGATGGTCGTAAAACAAAGTATGACAGAAGTAAGAAAGCGAAAATGCGTGTATTCCAGCGTGGTGAATTAGTGTTAGTACGATTACCGTTAAAAGGTAATAAGCTGAAGAATGCCCTCCAGGGACCGTATCCGGTACACGAAAAGGTAGCGTCGCATACCTATATTATATACATGCCTGATAAGAGAGTAAAATACCGTGTTATGCATGTAAACCAGTTGAAGCCCTGGACAGGTAGGGAGGAGGGTGCAGCTCTAGCTGATAGTAGTCCGGTGTATGAGTCCCAAGACCCTACCCTATTAGATTACCAAGCCCCTACGGACATTGAGAAAGAATTCGATCCTTGCAGTCCTCTTGAATCTGTACCTAAGAAAACCTGGCCGGATATCAGTCATTTAAACCCAGACCACAGGGACGATATTAGTCAGTTATTTGACCGTTACCCCCGTTTATTCTCTGGACAACTGGGACGTTTCCACGGTGTTACCCATGATATTGATGTGCAAGGTGCTTCACCCGTAGTCCAGCCTTACTACCGCATGTCTCCAGAAAAGAAACAAATATTAAAAACTGAGCTAGATCAAATGTTGGAGTTAGGAATTATCCGCCCTAGCAGAAGCCAGTGGGCCTCTCCCATAATATTGGTACGCAAATCAGACTCAGAATGGCGACCATGTATTGATTATCGGAAAATTAATGACCTGACTCGAGGAGAAGCCTTCCCCATCCCGAGATTAGACGATCTCATTGATCAGGTCGCAGGTTCGAGTCTGATATCAATTTTAGATCTTAATAAAGGTTACTGGCAGATTCCGCTAACCCCTCGAGCTAGTGAAATTGCAGCGTTCATAACCCCCTGGGGCTTGTTTGAACCATTAACTCTCCCATTTGGTTTAAAAAACGGTGGAGTTACCTTCCAGAGGGCCATAAACGAGATAATCGCTCAATCCCCGACAGAAACCATCCGTGATAGATTTGCCGACGCATATCTGGATGATATTGCTGTTCGATCCAATTTATGGTCACAGCACATAAATCACTTGGATTGGACATTTCATAGACTAGAGGATAGTGGTGTTACTTTGAATCCGAAGAAGTGTAAAATTGGGTCTGGAACAGTCAAGTACTTGGGACATGAATTAGGGTCGGGAAAAATCAAACCAATTTCCAGCAAGGTTGAGTGTATTAGTAATATCTCTCCCCCACAGACCAAGAAACAATTACGAGGATATCTGGGATCAGTAGGATTTTACAGGAAATTCATTCCCCAGTTCGCTGAGATCGCCGCTCCCCTGACTGACTTATTAAAGGGCAAGCGATCAGGGAACATCATAACTCAGTGGAGCGATAAACATCAACTTGCTTTCGAATCCTTAAAGAAAGCTTTAACCAATAAACCCATACTGAAGGCCCCTGACTTTAACCAAGAGTTCGAACTCTATACTGATGCTTCCGATTTGGGAATTTCGGCTGTACTGACTCAGACCGTTGACCAAGTACCACACCCAGTAGCATTTTATTCCCGAAAACTTATTCCACGAGAGAAAAACTACTCTACAATAGAGAAGGAATTATTAGCTATAGTGGCCGGTATCGAACATTTTCGCATATATGTAAGCACAAGCAAAACAATAATTAATTCAGATCATAATCCCCTTGTATGGTTAAGTAGGTCGAAAACGTCCAATCAACGCCTCTTAAGATGGGCACTGTGTCTCTCAGAATTTAATCTGACCATTAAACATATCAAAGGGACTCAAAATGTTCTAGCAGACTTTCTCAGTAGAGTTCAATGACTGTGATGTTTGACTTAGTAAATGTACTTGGTATTATTTCAGTTGTTCAGTAAATAGTTATTGCCTCTATGATTAGAATGTTGGTACCTAGCGAAAGAAATGCTATTTTAGGACATATGATGTATTGATATTATGATTGTTTTCTACTGTATATTCAAAGGAATGAAGATTTGTAAATCGGCCGATAGCGGGCGATGTCAAACTTCTCCCCGGGTAGGGAGGATTGTGCAAAACCCCAATTTGCACGAAATATTTATTATTGTTATATATAAATAGTAATGTATTATATAAATACATTAAACTGTTTCTATATATGGCCAAATGTTTACCATGTAATATATATATATTTGTTTTATGCATAATCGTCTGCTATTATTTTCGCGCCTAAAATTATCAATCTCGCTTCGCGCGGGAAATGACTTAAGATGTTAGGCCTAATCTCAGTTTATCAAGGCCGTGGTTGCAGGTGTCCAGTTATGTAATACAAAGGCACCGAACTGGTTTGATGGTGTAATATTAGATAACAGGCCGTGGTTGCAGGTGTCCAGTTATGTAATACAAAGGCACCGAACTGGTTTGATGGTGTAATATTAGATAACATAACAGATGTTTAGGAATAACAGATGTTTTAGGAATTGTTATATCATATATACACTGATTCAATTATGTATATAAGAAATGGATTTTATTAACATAGATCAGACACACTAGAGCCTAACTCCAGGAGCGAGAAAGGTCGTGATCTCAATCTAGTATATAGAACATATAAACTGTATTTATGATACTTAGATATTATTGACATTATAAGAAATATAACTTATAAAGATTTGTCGAATAATTAAATTGTTCAGCCACAGAAGAAACATAGAGTTTCGGCGAACCATACCAGAAGTTGATTAAAAGTTAATCTAATCAGAAACAGTGATTAGATTATAGTGATATTGAGTAATGACGGATTAGAAAGATTGGATGTTAAATATACTGTGTAAGCGCATAGTCGGCTCACACAAATGGATTGTTAAATAAGCTTTTAATGATACGATGTATATATATATAGATCACTGATTATATATATATGGATATTTCTGATGCCAATTTAAACAAGATATTATATAGAAGAAATGTAATACTGTGTTGAGTTATCATTAATACATATAATAACGAAGAAACCCCCTAGACAACTCCAGCGAGTCTACAATAGGATAGACCCTGGTAAGAGCCGTAGCAACCTAGACATATTCTTACGAGAAGAAAAAGGAGAGTTTGCGACACTGTTCCCAGGTTATTATCCTATACGCACACAGACAAACATACAGCCAAAAACAACACTACGTGTACTACGTGTACTAATGAAGTACAGCAGGCAAAGCCAATGTATGATACATGAAGAGTTTCCCCTCACTCTTAACTTCACTATACATATGTACACAGAACATGTGGTTGTGTTCCCTCAACATGTCGAGTTGGCTTAAATAAATGGTAAACGCTATATGGAGTGTTCTCACTAGAAAACATGGAACTTCAGATTCAGAAAGATTGAAGCCACATAGCAACCTACTAAGGATATCGTTTAATCAGAAGTGGCGAAACCACTTTAAAGGTGCAATAAAACAAACATTAGGTTTTTGATGCAAAGTGATTTAAAATCTACGTACAAAAATGGTACTCCAGATATTAATAATATGAGTTTGAATTAGAAAAAAATATCTAGATATTTTAACAGAAACGATATATAAATCGCGCTCTCACTGTGAGAATAAAATCTAGAAGCAAATGGTAATAAGTAATAAGTAATAAGGCAATAAGTTTAACCAATATTAGCGAGTGCCCTCCCCGAAAAACCAGAGTTATGTTAATAAAATGGCTGTAATTATGTGTATTGTAATAACCTGTATTATTTTAGCATGATGAAAATAAAATACTATCTAGTAAAAGAAGGTACAACAAAAACTGAACTGAACACTCGTATTTGTGTGTGTTTTACATTTATTTATCGTCGTTACCGGTTGCCCATGTGAGCGCCGCCTCCTGAAGTCATTAGTCATTTTAGAATTTTGGAGGATAGTGCAATGATACAGATAGAGACCGATTCAAGAATTTCCTCTGGTTCGTGTACGTGCACAGTGTAAAGCACCGACACGAGACCTGGTTTAAAGTCCTATCTAAAAGACTGTTAATTTTATTAGAGTCAGACGGGGGATGGAACCTGCGATCCCTGGATTAACAGTCCATCGTGTTAACCACTGGACTACAGATCCGTCTCGTATTTGTACTTGTTATTTGTACCTGGTAATGTGTACTTCTAATTTGTATTATTGTATGATTTAATATTCTAAAGCTGTATTAAATCTCAATGTGAACAGCCTGTTAATTAATAGTTAAAACCGAATTGAGTGCGAAAGCGGTAATTTGCCTTGAAATTTAAACATAATTAACTAATGACTCGCGTAAATATAAATAATGTCCGCAGAAAATACTTTAATTCTTTTTTTGCAATTCTGCAAAAACATCATGGTCTGTAAAATCAATTAAGAGAGAAGTATTAACCGCCATATAAATCACAAAATATCCCGATTGGGAAATCAGAGTTTGCATAGATGTCCCTAACTGATACTAGTGTTACAACTGTCCATGTAATATATCGCTAAGTGCGTTATTATTCTACATCAGTTCAGAACATCCGTAATTGTCATTACCCTATCATTCATTTATCAGATTAGATGACATTTCATTGTACTTCCGGAAGAAGAAGACTTCCAGCGAGAAATTAAAACTTCACAGATATATGTTGAAACTCGCCGTCCAATAGTAACAGTGTATTTATCAGAATAGTGACTTCCTCTGTGTCGCCTTGCTTTACCAAACTCCCCGGAGATCGGAACGTCTGGCCGAGTTGTAACCCGCTTCGGTAGATAAGTTGATTATAACTTGTGTACTCTGGAAAATGTCTCTGTCTGTATCATTGCACTATCCTAATATCTTCATGAGGCACGTCGCTCATATGGTCAGACACAGCTATTGAAATTTCCATAGGCCACCATTATAGCACACAGTTCCATTACATGTTCCCCAAAAATAGTTTGGCACAAAAGACAGTAGTTTTCAACAGACTGGCCTTTGAGCCACAAGAAAATGTCAAATTTCAATGGGGTTGACTAATTGCGTTTTTTTATTTCCCACTAAAGGCACCCACCCCCTACTCTGAGTAAGTAAGGTAAGTTGGTGGTGAATGTTGCACTGACACCTGCATTTATAATGGTGTTACCAAATAGTACACAGATACATTGTGTTCAAAAATATTCCAAATTGCAGCTCATATATTGTATTTTAATATTTAGAAGTCATTTTCACTATTTGTGACAATACCTACTCAGTCAATCAGTTCACGTATCAATAACTCTTAAGGGTTTCCCTACACTTGTTCAACCAATCCGAGACCACTATATCAATAACACCGTCACACCATATGGGCTATCGGTAGCGACGGCAAATAAATGTATAATCACATTACGTGTGTAATTATAGTTTATAGTTTATCAGCCTACGTTATAACTGTATGTTCTTTTTCTTCTTTATTTTAATTCCATTTTTTATTTCTCTATCAACATACATAAATACGAAATCAATATATGTTAACAATACAATGTACTAACATAAATTAATGTATTTTATATAGTATTTCCATGCTAAATCGCAGATACATTAAA
The DNA here is from genome assembly GCA_014843695.1 of Archivesica marissinica. Classification (NCBI taxonomy): domain Eukaryota; kingdom Metazoa; phylum Mollusca; class Bivalvia; order Venerida; family Vesicomyidae; genus Archivesica; species Archivesica marissinica. The sequence goes on from CM026404.1 coordinate 20,253,166, forward strand.
TATGAAAGAGAGAGAAAGAGAAAGAGGGAGAGAGAGAGAGAGAGAAGATATATATATATATATATATATATATATATATAGAGGAAACAATTGCATTATACTACTTTCACGCTAAAATGGAGACCGTTTCTGAACCACATTAATTAACTAATCTTCAAATGTTATAGTAGATACACGATTTCTCTCTCTCTCTATATATATATATATATATATATATCTACTATAACATTTAAAGATTAGTTAATTAATGTGGTTCAGAAACGGTCTCCATGTTAGCGTGAAAGTAGTATGCTTGTTTTTGAACAATGCAATTGTTTCCTCTATTTTTATTTTATGTTCTTTGCTCAACCTTATATATAAAGTTCAGCCGAATAATTTAATGAAACAGTAACTGGCGCCAAGTGACGAGTTTGGGGACATAATGACAAAATAGATTCTTGCTAATCTGAAACGCTGGAACAATTACGTCAAGGTGAGTTTTTCATTGGTTCCTATGGGAATACATACCTCACGTGACGACTCAATTCAAAATTCCCATATAGCCAACAGTCATTATTATTACTATTCCCCTCCGAGATAATATTAACCAGTTGACAGGTTAATAGTTTCGATAATAGTGACTGACTTTTGCTTCCAGTCTGAATCAGTAAAACGCTCATGGGGATATTGCTAAAACCAAAGCGCCTAGCATAATTAATAGACGCTTATTTAAATGCATACAAAACAGCTTCTAGATACCTACATATTATATAAATAGATTTACTAAAACAAGTCAACTCGAATCCTGGGTGTTTGATGCAGCCAGTTTTCTTTATAAATATGTGTATCTGGGTTCGATATAATAAAATAAATATTGCATTCCTCAGTGGGCAATATGAAATATATCACCCTCGAAGCATGCACGTATATTAACCTCAGCTGATGCTTCTCGAGGTGATATATGTTTCATATTCCTCACTTAGAAGTGCAATATTTATATAATATTTAAGGTATATTACATGCATACAGTCAAACCTGTTTGTAAAGAACATGACCGAAGTGCTTGGGTAAACAGTTGAATATGGTACCTGAACGAAATATTAGACACAGAAGTTATAAGTATTCATTGTTATATTGTCTACATACCTATGCAACTGTATAGTTTGTATATGTGTGTATTTTCAGGCGAGAGATGCGAGTTTCACGACTTCTTTCCTTCAACCAAGGAGATTATCTATGACGAAGCACTTGACAGACAAATTCTGGGTAAGTTTGTATATATCTGTTTCGATGCATTGAAGAAAAACTGGGAAGAATGTGTGCATGTATTCCATAACAAATGTTTCTTAATAGACCGTAGTTGCAAAATGATACTACATTAAACGTTTATATTTGCCTTTCAATCTGGTGTTCAGATTATTATTATTATTATTATTATTATTATTATTATTATTATTATTATACCAGATTTGTATGGCACTCTTTTCATACAGAAATTATACGTTCAAAAGTGCTTAACATTAATTTAGCATAGTAAGACAATTTTACAACATACATTACAATAGTCAACATTAAGGACACCAATCAATTTGGTAGCAATAAACAAATTAAAAAATAATACTAATAATAATAAAACAATGTAAAATGTTATCAAAAATATTAAGAACATAAAAGAATAAAGGTTAAGAATTAAAATGCAAAATGCTATAAATACATCGTTAGATGGAACACACCAAATTAAAATCTACTTCCAAGAAGTGTATCACGCATTACACGTATACTGGTTGCTCGTTTATGTGTCTTTCAATTTGACTTTCAGATTACATGCGTACTGGTTGTACATTCAGCATATATATACATGTACATGTTACTATATATAGATAATTACATTGAGTCTCAGATTCAATTTGTCTTTCAGATTACATGCGTACTGGCTGCGCATTCAGCATATCTATACATATACATGTTACTATATATAGATAATTACATTGAGCCTCAGTTTCGATTTGTCTTTCAGATTACATGCGTACTGGCTGCGCATTCAGCATCTTTATACATATACATGTTACTATATATAGATAATTACATTGAGCCTCAGTTTCGATTTGTCTTTCAGATTACATGCGTACTGGCTGCGCATTCAGCATCGTTATACATATACATGTTACTATATATAGATAATTACATTGAGCCTCAGTTTCGATTTGTCTTTCAGATTACATGCGTACTGGCTGCGCATTCAGCGTCATCACTCTAATGCTGATGTTCCTTGTACATGTGTTCGCTATCTATACAGTCCGCAGACCCAGATACACCATCAAACGATTGACGGCATTGCTCCACCTCATGACGGGTAAACAGTTACTATATACAAATCTATCTTAGCTCGATTGCGAACAAGTTCTTACATTTAAATTTCAATCACTCTCGATACCTGATGGAATCCGTCGTCATGAGAGCGAGCGTAGCACAGAGGTTTTAAGCAATTTAAGTGGCTTGCCTAAGGGCACAATCTCCAGGCGAACACGTTACCACTGCGTTGTCATAACTATAAAGGTTTGCTTACCATTGGCTGACTAAAATATAGGTGAACGTTATTATCACGCAAGACGTGAACTTTATTATCACATCATTAACTCACCTTATTTAAAACTGTGGACGAATGTCAGAGGAGGTAACTAGAACCACAGAGTGAGGCTAACTAAATAGTACCTAAATAGTACTAGATACTGAGAAAATCATTGTCTTATTGATAATCGAGGTCTGTCTTCCTTTGCTTATGGGTCTCCGCTGCCGAGTGGGTACGGTCATTGACTTCAAAGCAATGATCCTCATCGCTGTAAGCTCGAACCCCATTGAGGTATCTACATCTTTCATGTGAGGAAGCTATCCAGCTTGTGGTATGCCGGTGACCGTCCGTGCCTTAAGTACTGCTCGGGTGTGCAACGGGGTCTTCCTCAACCAATAATAGCCGGAGAGTCGCAGTTTATAACAAAGGCTGTGAGACGAATCGCTATCGTTATAACAAGTCAAAGTTTGTATTGGCATAAACATGTACATGTCCATCGCCAAGAAATGATTGGTGGTTACATACAAAGTTACAGAAAAGCATGATATTATATAAGGTGTGAGTAAGCATAGCATTAACATTTACGAAATATATTGTTGTTTAAAAATATAGTTGGTATTCAGTGTCTCACAAATCAATATTTTACAAGTAGGAACATTCATTTAGTTAATTAATATCATTTCTTTTACCTGTTGCTACCTGTTGCTAAATAAATGAGTGTTCTAAAGGTATTAATGGTTGGAATATGAACAATAATATCTAGGTAAATATGTATTTCTTATATCATTATAATAAGGACAAACTAATAAGAAATGATACTCTGATTCTACTTGATGCATGTTACATTTTGAGCACACTCTTAAATTTCTTTCAATGTTTCGAAATCTTCCTTCTTCTATTGCCAATGTATGGGCTGAACATCGAAATCTAGATAATGCAGCCCGATGTTCATATTATCAACACAACTTAAATATTTGTCTTGCGTGAATTCAGTCTTAAATATATTATAATTTTCCAATTTAGAAAAGGAACTTAATTGCATGCACCATTGCTGTAGATATTGGTCATATATTCTTTGTACAACCATATTTACTTCTATATTACTAACATTTTCCTTGTTCCACAAATATACTGAGTCAAAAAAGAAACGATACCTGGTGTTTATGTGTCTATAATTTCAACATTTATTAAGAAAATTCTTTGAAAATTCATAAGATGATAGTCCAACATGTTTGAAAGAGGAGCACATAAAGCATAATGAGCCTCCGAAACTGTCTGCTGCGTGATGACGTAATTCGTCGGACAGGGGTCTAATGGAGTTTTCACACATACGTCAATACCGAGTATGGGCACCATTTGCGTCTCTCACTGCAATGCACCGCCGTCGCATCGAACGGAAAAATGTCTGAATCTCTTGCTGGTCAATATGTGTCCACTCCTGACGCAAAACATCCCTCAGTTGGTTTAACGTTACCGGCTGACGTCGTCTGGCGCGGCGGTCTAACGTATCCCACAAATGTTCTATGGGTGACAAGTCTGGTGACAAAGCAGGCCACGGCAGGGTTTCAATATTGTTCTGCTCCAATAATGTGGTGGAAATCCGAGCAGTATGACACCTGGCGTTGTCCTGTTGGAACAGTGTGACGTTTCTGTTGGCGTTAAAGAACGGCACAACAACTGGCGCAAGGATCTCATCACAGTACCGCTGGGCGTTTAGGTTCCCGTCCACCACTAACAGTTCAGTGCGACTGCCGAAGGTGATACCGCCCCACGCCATAACGCTTCCGCCCCCGAACAGATCGACCTGACGTACACATGCGTCGGCGTAACGTTCACCGCGTCTGCGATATACCCGCTCTCTGCCATCCGCTCGACGCAAACAGAACCGCGATTCATCGCTAAACATCACCGAATTCCACTGTAACCGAGTCCAGCGAGCACGTTCCGTCGTCCATTCCCGCCGTACGTCACGGTGACGTCGTGTCAGGATGGGTCCAACGTATGGCCGATAGGCACGAATGCCACGTTCACCGAGCCGGTTCCTGACTGTTTGTGCACTGATGCGATTGTTGGTCATCCCAGGAGTAACGGCAGCTGTGTGCGTAGCAGGTAGGAACCGGTCACGTAAATGTGACGTCCGAATGTGACGGTCCTGTTCACGCGTCGTCACACGTGGTCGACCAGATCTTGGACGGTCGTCCACCGATCCATGTGTTCGATAACGTCGAAGTAGACGTGTTATCGTGATCCGCGTAACCCCGAGTCGATTTGCGACGTCACGCTGACGTAAACCGCCGTCAATCATGCCAATGGCACGCATTCTCTGATTGCGGTTTAGCCTAGGCATTTTGTTAGAGGTAACAATGGGTATGTAAGGTGTTTTTCCTCGATGATAATGCAATACCAGTACAATAAACCGGTTTTCCGATTTGTACATGTGTAGGAAGTTGTCTTTGTTGAGGAGCACGTGCTAATCGGAAATTCGGCGTTCCAGGATTATCGGGTGTTTATTTACCTGTGTTTATGGTTGGCTGACGTTGCAATAAGATACCAGGTACTGATGCGTAATAATATATTAAACCTTTCTATGGTTTTATTCGTTTTACGTCATTTTTAGTTTGGTATCGTTTCTTTTTTGACTCAGTATAAAAAGGAAATCGACCGAATTCTCCGAAAACAGCATCGTTTATAACAAAAGATGTTGGTTCGACTTTTTAGCACTAAACAAACACAACTGACAATAAAAAATGTACACGATATTTCCAAGGCGGGATTGCTAATTTGCAGGAATGTGTCTTTCATAGCGATGTAGTTAATACTTCGTTGTGCACCGATCTTTCCAATCCCAGTCCGGATGTCCGTCTTAATTGTTCTAACGAGAACGACACGTTTATTATAAGTTAGATCGTGACATGTAATTTTACACGTACTAACTAGCACACTAATAAAATGCCGGATATAATACCATCCTCGCGATATTTCTAATTCCCAGAATCACACTCATTTGATATCACACATTTCATATTACATGAAGAAAAGAGGTAGGGTGCAAGTCACGTGGTTACAATAATACAAAGGCTCTGACAAATAGGTCTGCTGATTGACCCAACATAACGTTACACCTGTGTGCGTGTTTATTTTACGTTTATTTATCGTCGCTACCGGTTGCCCGTATGAACGACGCCTCCTGAAGAGATTAGTCATTTTAGATTTTTGGAATGTAGTGCTAGTATGATACAGACGAAGACCCATTCCAGAGTATCCTGGTTCTTTTACGTGCACGGTGTAAAGCACCGACACGAGATTTCTATTTAAAGTCCCATCTGCAAGACTGTTAAGTTTATTAGGGTCAAACGGGGGATCGAACCTGCGATCCCTGGATTCTCAGTACACCGTGTTGACGTTCACCTAAACTGTTGCCGTGTTGGTGCGACTTTATAACACCCCCCTTACACAACGAAATAACCCAAACACAGTATATGTATGCTATCATATTAATATGTATTATCTCTCAATGGCGCTGCAACTCTAATGAATTGATTTCGCTCTTTGCCAATATAGCTTCTCAAATCGTTTTTGTTCCCCACATTATCAGGATATTCCTTTTTCCGATAAACAGGTAAATCACATAAGTATTATCATATAGCTTTGATTCGTTTCCATACTCCGGGAACCACACACATGAAATATAGCTATAGTAATTACTTTTACGATATCCGAAATAATATCACCCGAATTGTGTACCAATTGCTTGACTCGACTCGAGATTTTGATATTTACGAATGTTTAGTTGTCAGTTCGAAACCGATATCAGCTCCAATTTCTGCTTTTATATGATACATGTACATGCAAATGTTGCTGAATTATTTCGAATTACTCTTTTCTTTGGACAAGTCAAACTTAAAATCGTCAATTACAGTACATCGTATACAAGTAATTTTAGCTACATAGTCAATTAACCCTTTCAACCCCACAAGGCCTCTAAATAGGCTTATGAAAAGTGTAGATCCAGATGAGCCGGCTCGTGACGAGCCGTCTCATCAGGATCTGCACTTTTTTGCCAGTAATAATTATTACTATTTTTAGATAAAATTACCCATGTTGATAAATGAATTGGTCCAAAGGTAATTTTCTTATTAATTTATTGGTCTGAAAATATCACGCACCAGTCCATGTGAGTTACTTGGGGTTGAATGGGTTAATAGTCAAATAATCGCAACGAGAGATATTGGTGTTTTTTTCCTAATAAAACGTCCTTTTGGCAGATATACGTCAAGTTAGATATATTATTAAATGTATATTGATCCGCTTTAACTATTGTTCCCTATCAAAATGTTGGAATTTTATTAATGTGACTTTATCCTAATCATGTTAATTAATTAATTAATTTTTACAGTACCATAACCATTGAAAATACCACAGGAAATCTGTCGGGATTTCAAATATTTATGATTAGTGGATCATAAAGGATATAAATAAATATAAAAGGATGATCATGCAAGATAAAAACAGAGGAAATTAATGGCATATCCTCCTTTAGGACAGATATGTTATATACATATATTGTCAATTATTCAAACGATCGATTCATGGGGAAATGGGAAGGGCTCCCTTCCTGTGTGTCGCCGGAAAGTGGAACAGTTCAATGTACGTGTTGCCCCAGTCACACGTTCCATACCTCCAGGTCATGTAGAGCTGTCTCTTGTGCAGGGTACAGTTCATGTTGAATTAATTGATAATTTGTAATTAATCGATTAATACACGTTTTATTTCAGCTGCGTGTATGGTCGTCATGAACGAAGTCTTCATCCGAACCACGGAGTATGGAGAGGCAAACCTTCCGGCTCGGATTCCAGCAGGTGCGCAGTACCAGTACGGATACTCGTTTGTACTCTCGTGGATTGTTTTCGTATTCTATATCGCCGCAGGAATTGCATTTTTGGTTCTTTCGCATAAAAGAAAAGCTAAGATGGGAGATTTGGAAGATGCGCTTGCGGATGAAGATGAGCCAATGCAGATAAGGCGATGATGCGCACTTCCGGTTTAGAGGTTAAAATTGACACGATTCGTGAAGCAACAACTTCATATGTATTGGAATGTCCCACGTACACGTTTACTTTGACAATTAACCAGATGTAGGTCAAATATATCCCCATATTAATATATAAATGACCCAATGGAAAGAGAGAAACAAATGGGCGTGTTACCCTTTGCCATAATCTGTACATTGATTGCCGAGTATACAGTCAGTCTGTACTTATTTCCAACTTCAAGTTGCGGCTCACATTTTGTTAGAAACCAAAGGATGTGGATTATTGTATGCGCCAATATACAGGGTTACTGAAATCACAGAGAGAAGTGAATCTAAGACCGCGTGATCAGCACGCGCACGCGCACGTGCTCTCGCAATGCAAGTTCCCCAGGAGTAGCACATGAACACTCTAATGTGTTCCATGCTTTTGTCACAAGCTTTATCACAAGTGGGAATACGTAGTCAGCCAGTCGGTAGAGCAATCCCCCAGCCGAAAGATGTTCCGGGTTCGAGCTTCAGGTCTGCTGCACGTGTTTTCTTTCCCTGTGACATTTGACCCAAACCAACAGAGACAGGACAAGTTTGGGTAACTACGTATCGTGGTGCTCATGGTAATTTCTACAACGTTTAACTACTTGCTCACATCATCCCTATCATTTCTTGATCAAACAATCATGTGGTAATCAGTCATGTGGTAACAAGTGACGTGTCCCGTGCACCATATTGGTGAGCGATGGACGCAGACTATCATATGCTGTAGTTAAATCATTTGTTTGCATTCATCATGATTTAGCATACAAAACACATCGCATGATACAAATGGTTTGTGTGACAAGTGATTTTTAACAACATTAGAAAACAGCATTCACCTGAAACTTCACTCTGCCTATACTGTAGCATGCCTAAATCACGCCAGTATGTGTGTGTGCTGTTTTATATATAACTGAATTACAGGTTGATTAAAAGGTGGAAACGTATACTTATTCTGTCTGATAACTGAAATTAAATTATCTTACTTAATTATCAGTTTGCTTGCCAAGTAGGCCTATCAGCTGGAACACAAAATACTATAGACGGATATGTAGTCCAGTGGTAACACGCTGGACTGGTAATCCAGGGATCGCAGGTTCGATCCCCCGTCTGACCCTAATAAAATTAACATTTTTTCAGATGGGACGTTAAACCGAGGTCTCGTGTCGGTACTTTACACCGTGCACGTAAACGAACGAGAGGAGATTCTGGAATGGGTCTCTGTCTGTATCATGCACTATCCTCCAAAATCTAAAATAACTAATCTCTTCAGGAGGCGGCGTTCATATGGGCAACCGGTAGTGACGATAAATACACGTAAAAAACATGTATTACCAAGCACATAGTAGTTAGAGGGCATGTCGTCAATGCTCGTTATATTGGTTTGTACTTGACTCCATTAGTAGCGCACACATGTGTCAATAACCAGTCGTTGTTTAAAGCCCGTATGTGGGTTTTATAACAGACGCGTGGTGAATTGTTCATTAGCATCATTGTCATTTCGCATTGTTGTTATAATTATATCGACAGTATAATATCCTACAATACATCCAATGGATAAAAACATTATTATTAATTAATTAACATGATTTGGATAAAATCACATTTATCATAGCGCAACATCTGGTTAGGGAGCAACGGTAAAAACAAAGGATTCCAACTAACTGGACCGCTATGCATTTAGGGATAAATCAGACTTTATCTGCCAAGGGAGGTAATAGAAAAGCCAGCGAGGCCACTCATTGTAAAGTTGTAACGATGTTGGCGATTTTTATCAATTTTTGACAAAAGAGGAATATCGATCGATACAGATTGATCGATCTAATATTGATGTGCCCATTTCAATATTCGTATTGCAAATTCGCTGTTCGATACTACCAACCAATGTTTAGTATGCACTATTGACGTATTGGGCTACATCGGTTACTTCTAGATTCATACACGTTCTTTGACATATGTCTCTACTTGCTATCGAAACAATATTTAGAGTTCGAGACCCAGCATGATACGAATTTACCGGTTACCCTAGCCTGGAAACAGGGGTCGATATATTTTGCCTGGTCAGTCAAATAAATATATATTAACACCGAGATTATTAATTGGGCCGTATTGAGATTCTGATCATATCAACGTTATTTTGCAAGAAGCTAAACAGTTAAAAATCGACAGACTGGAAGCCAGGCTACGGTTGCCCATATGAGCGACGCCTCCAGAAGAGATTCGTTATTTTGCAAGAAGCTAAACAGTTAAAAATCGACAGACTGGAAGCCAGGCTACGGTTGCCCATATGAGCGACGCCTCCAGAAGAGATTCGTTATTTTGCAAGAAGCTAAACAGTTAAAAATCGACAGACTGGAAGCCAGGCTACGGTTGCCCATATGAGCGACGCCTCCAGAAGAGATTCGTTATTTTGCAAGAAGCTAAACAGTTAAAAATCGACAGACTGGAAGCCAGGCTACGGTTGCCCATATGAGCGACGCCTCCAGAAGAGATTCGTTATTTTGCAAGAAGCTAAACAGTTAAAAATCGACAGACTGGAAGCCAGGCTACGGTTGCCCATATGAGCGACGCCTCCAGAAGAGATTCGTTATTTTGCAAGAAGCTAAACAGTTACAAATCGACAGACTGGAAGCCAGGCTACGGCTGCCCATATGAGCGACGCCTCCAGAAGAGATTCGTTATTTTGCAAGAAGCTAAACAGTTACAAATCGACAGACTGGAACCCAGGCTACGGTTGCCCATATGAGCGACGCCTCCAGAAGAGATTCGTTATTTTGCAAGAAGCTAAACAGTTAAAAATCGACAGACTGGAAGCCAGGCTACGGTTGCCCATATGAGCGACGCCTCCAGAAGAGATTCGTTATTTTGCAAGAAGCTAAACAGTTACAAATCGACAGACTGGAAGCCAGGCTACGGTTGCCCATATGAGCGACGCCTCCAGAAGAGATTCGTTATTTTGCAAGAAGCTAAACAGTTAAAAATCGACAGACTGGAAGCCAGGCTACGGTTGCCCATATGAGCGACGCCTCCAGAAGAGATTCGTTATTTTGCAAGAAGCTAAACAGTTACAAATCGACAGACTGGAAGCCAGGCTACGGTTGCCCATATGAGCGACGCCTCCAGAAGAGATTCGTTATTTTGCAAGAAGCTAAACAGTTAAAAATCGACAGACTGGAAGCCAGGCTACGGTTGCCCATATGAGCGACGCCTCCTGAAGAGATTCGTTATTTTAGAGTTTTGGATGATATTGAAATGATACAGACAGAGACCCATTCCAGAATCTCCTCTGGATCTCTTACGTGCACGGTGTAAAGCATCGACACGAGATCTGTTAATTTTATTAGAGTCAGACGGGGGATCGAACCTGAGATCCCTGGATCCCCAGTATATTGTGTTAACCAGTGGACTACAAATCCGTCTGTGTGACAAGGAAATGGCAACGGCAACGTACTTATAGCATTATATTTGTTTAAAGCCCTTATCATGCGGGCTAATGGATTGAAAGGAATGTGCAAACAACATAGATCCAGATCAACCGTAACGCCGCGACTGATCAGGATCTATGTTGTTTGCTATTCAGCCAAATGTTTTAGCTCCACTATCTGCATAGCAAACAGCATATAACCTGCCCAGATGACACTTTCTATGCACGCTCTGTGTCGACCTATCTGGCTCTATGTTGTTTGCTATTCAGCCAAATGTTTTAGCTCCACTATCTGCATTGCAAACAGCATATAACCTGCCCAGATGACACTTTCTATGCACGTCCTGTGTCGACTGATCTGGCTCTATGCTGATTGCTAGAACGAAAATACTCGTTTCCATCACAGTAAGGGTTAATGATTTTACAGTCATATTCCTGTTCAAATGGACTCACAATATTTAACCCTTTCAACACCACAGACCTCTAAATTGGCTTACAAAAAAGTGTAGATCCAGATGAGCCGGCTCGTGACGAGCCGTTCATCAGGATCTGCACTTTTTTCAAGTAATATAACTATTTTTCGAAAAATAATTACCCATTTTGATAAATGAACTGATCCAAATGTAATTTTGTTATTAATTTATTGGTCTAAAAATATCACGGACCAGTCCATGTCAGTTACTTGATGTTGAATGGGTTAATAAGACAATTAGCTACTAGATTAAGGTTGTAATACAATATAATTATTTATATTCTATGCTTTCCAATGAAATATATTTATCAGTGAAATAAAATGTGTTGTTTCTACACATTTTTATGCAAATTTATCTTAGCTCGATTCCGAACCAAGTTCTTACAACTTATATTAATCACTCTCGAGACCTCATTCCTGATGGAATCCATCGCCACGAAGGAGAGAGAAGAGGCAACGCAAAATTTAAGTGCATTGCCTAAGAACACAATCGTAACGGCTATAGATGGGCGCGAACTCCGGTCTGTTCGCACCTAAGCGAATGCGCTACTATCGCGACTTCCACTTTAATAATGTTGTTATCACGTAATTGTAGTTTTTACGACACTGGTCGTTTTTTTATTTAAGTTTATTTTGCGTCGCTACCGGTTGTCCATTTGAGCGACGGGCAGTTTACCTAACAACACCTTTGCTGGGCAGACTCGAGTGATTAATCAGTACTCGGTGCACCAACCTCCGCAAGAAAGGGCACGATCTGGGTGGGGCTCGAACCCGTGACAATCAGTGGTGATATGTTACAGGGGGATACAAGTCAGCGATCTTACCCACTTGACCGCGATGGCGGACTTGCACAATGTACATCACTTTTAGCATGTTTATTTAAAATTGCTGCTCTTTGGGGCCCGAAAAAAATGTACTGCGATTATGGTCTTTTTGAACAGGAATAAAAATGCTGCCATTTGGGGCCCGAAAAATATGTACTGCTTTAAGACATGATTTGGTATTTTGGACAGGAATAAAAATGCTGCCATTTGGGGCCCGACAAAAATGCACTGCTTTAAGACGCGATTTTGGTGTTTCTGGGCAGGAATATGACCAGGAAAAGAGAGTTTATTTTTATGATTTTGTATTCATATATAATAAGGTTCATGTACATTTACGTCCAACAAAGCATTATATGTTCTGTATTCTGGTGCTTTCAAACATTTATATGTTGAAACGTTCTGTGTAGTATATGTGTGGAATGGGAAACAGTGGTGATGTGATATATACTGCCCATGATAGGTCCTTTTCATTATTTTTTATCTGTTTTTACTGTTGTTTATTTTTCATCACATACTATCGATTTTCGTCCATTTTCTCATCTAATAATTAGTAAATTATTAAATCCCTAGATGTCCTACAGTATGTCCTACAGTATGTCCTACAGTATGTCCTACGATATGTCCTACAATGTCCTACGGTATGTCCTACAGTATGTCCTACAATATGTCCTACGGTATGTCCTACAATATGTCCTACAGTATGTCCTACAGTATGTCCTACGATATGTCCTACGGTATGTCCTACGATATGTCCTACAGTATGTCCTACAGTATGTCCTACGGTATGTCGTACAGTATGTCCTACGATATGTCCTACAGTAAGTCCTACGGTATGTCCTACAGTAGGTTCTACGGTATGTCCTACAGTATGTCCTAAATACGGTATGTCCTACGGTATGTCCTACGGTATGTCCTACGGTATGTCCTACAGTATGTCCTACGGTATGTCCTACGGTATGTCCTACGGTATGTCCTACAGTATGTCCTACAGTATGTCCTACAGTATGTCCTACGGTATGTCCTACATTATGTCCTACGGTATGTCCTACAGTATGTCCTACGGTATGTCCTACAGTATGTCCTACAGTATGTCCTACGGTATGTCCTACAGTATGTCCTACAGTATGTCCTACGGTATGTCCTACAGTATGTCCTACAGTATGTCCTACGGTATGTCCTATAGTATGTACTACAGTATGTCCTACAGTATGTCCTACAGTATGTTCTACAATATGTCCTACGGTATGTCCTACAGTATGTCCTACAGTATGTCCTACAGTATGTCCTACAATATGTCCTACGGTATGTCCTACAGTATGTCCTACAGTATGTCCTACAGTATGTCCTACGGTATGTCCTACAGTATGTCCTACAGTATGTCCTACGGTATGTCCTATAGTATGTACTACAGTATGTCCTACAGTATATCTACAGTATGTCCTACAGTATGTTCTACAATATGTCCTACGGTATGTCCTACAGTATGTCCTACAGTATGTCCTACGGTGTGTCCTACAGTATGTCCTACAGTATGTTGTACAGTATAGTTACAGTATGTCCTACAGTATGTCCTACAGTATATCTACAGTATGTCCTACAGTATGTCATACATTATGTCCTACTGTATGTCCTACAGTATGTCCTACAGTATGTTGTACAGTATATCTACAGTATGTCCTACAGTATGTCCTACAGTATATCTACAGTATGTCCTACAGTATGTCATACATTATGTCCTACTGTATGTCCTACAGTATGTCCTACAGTATGTCCTACGGTATGTCCTACAGTATATATATAGTATGTCCTACAGTGTGTCCTACATTATGCCATACAGTATGTCCTACAGTATGTCCTACAGTATGTCCTACATTATGCCATACAGTATGTCCTACAGTATGTCCTACAGTATGTCCTACATTATGCCATACAGTATGTCCTACAGTATGTCCTACAGTATGTCCTACAGTATGTCCTACATTATGCCATACAGTATGTCCTACAGTATGTCCTACAGTATGTCCTACATTATGCCATACAGTATGTCCTACAGTATGTCCTACAGTATGTCCTACAGTATGTCCTACATTATGTCATACAGTATGTCCTACAGTATGTCCTACAGTATGTCCTACATTATGCCATACAGTATGTCCTACAGTATGTCCTACAGTATGTCCTACAGTATGTCCTACATTATGCCATACAGTATGTCCTACAGTATGTCCTACAGTATATCCTACAGTATGTCCTACAGTATGTCCTACAGTATGTCCTACAGTATGTCCTACAGTATGTCCTACATTATGTCCTACAGTATGTCCTACAGTATGTCCTACAGTATGTCCTACATTATGTCATACAGTATGTACTACAGTATGTCCTACAGTATGTCCTACATTATGACATACAGTCTGTCCTACGGTATGACATACAGTATGTCCTACAATATGTCCTACAGTATGTCCTACAATATGTCCTACAGTATATCCTACAGTATATCCTACCGTATGTCATACAGTATGTCCTACATTATGCCATACAGTATATCCTACAGTATATCCTACGGTATATCCTACAGTATGTCCTACAGTATGTCCTACAGTATGTCCAACTTTTACTGTAAATTGTTATGAATTTATTAACATGATTTTTATAAAATACGACACAAGATATGGTTATGGACAAAAGTGAAAACATAGAGGATATGTGTGTTTATTTAGTTTAAGATATGATTTGATTTCATAGCCACGAGTAGCCTGGGAACAGGCGTCGATATATTTTGCCTGGTCAGTCAAAAAAATATTTGTTAACATCAAGACTATTAATTGGGCCGTATTGAGCTTCTGATCATATCAACGTCATTTTGCCAGAAGTTAAAAAGTGAAAAATCGACAGACTGGAACCCAGGCTAAGTCAAGAGTGGAAACACATATTTCGGTGATTACGTTAAAACGTCATCTTCCACTGTTTGAATCATTCGTTGGAAAGCATAAAAGAAAATGTGTTCCAACAACAGAATTAGAAGTAGGCCTACCTGAAAATCCAGCACCCTCTCTCATTCAACATATCGATACGTTTATATCACAGTTAATCTAAGATTGTTTACACCAGTGTGTATTTGTTTGTTTTCCATATAATTAGTTCACGTTCACCTAAACTGTTAATATTTTTATACTGATATATGTATACCCAGAATCATTTTTGCTTAGAATTATTTTTCATCATAATTTCATATGCAATTTAACGATAAAAACCACAGGTGCTAGAAGGAACGTGGCTGAGACCAAAAAATGTGACAGACCCATGTCCTTGTAAACGCAACATATAGAAAAATAGAAAATGAAAATAATGAAAATACGCACCAATGCTACATATTTTAATAATAAGAGGATATTTGTTTGTTTCGGTGAATTATCGAATTATATTTCACCGAATGAACATTGAAATCTTGAATCCGAAATCATTCGCGATGTCAATATTTCAACATGCAGAGGCGTATTTATATATGTATTTACCACACCTGCAATCTAATGAGAAATAAAAACAGCAAAATTCACCCCATTCACAATAAGAAATGAAAACACTGGCTGTACAGTAAAACATATCAAACATATAAAACACTGGCTGTACAGTAAAACATATCAAACATATAAAACACTGGCTGTACAGTAAAACATATCAAACATATAAAACACTGGCTGTACAGTAAAACATATCAAACATATAAAACACTGGCTGTACAGTAAAACATATCAAACATATAAAACACTGGCTGTACAGTAAAACATATCAAACATATAAAACACTGGCTGTACAGTAAAACATATCAACATATAAAACACTTGCTGTACAGTAAAACATATCAAACATATAAAACACTGGCTGTACAGTAAAACATATCAAACATATAAAACACTGGCTGTACAGTAAAACATATCAAACATATAAAACACTGGCTGTACAGTAAAACATATCAAACATATAAAACACTGGCTGTACAGTAAAACATATCAAACATATAAAACACTGGCTGTACAGTAAAACATATCAAACATATAAAACACTGGCTGTACAGTAAAACATATCAAACATATAAAACACTGGCTGTACAGTAAAACATATCAAACATATAAAACACTGGCTGTACAGTAAAACATATCAAACATATAAAACACTGGCTGTACAGTAAAACATATCAAACATATAAAACACTGGCTGTACAGTAAAACATATCAAACATATAAAACACTGGCTGTACAGTAAAACATATCAAACATATAAAACACTGGCTGTACAGTAAAACATATCAAACATATAAAACACTGGCTGTACAGTAAAACATATCAACATATAAAACACTGGATGTACAGTAAAACATATCAAACATATAAAACACTGGCTGTACAGTAAACATATCAAACATATAAAACACTGGCTGTACAGTAAAACATATCAAACATATAAAACACTGGCTGTACAGTAAAACATATCAAACATATAAAACACTGGCTGTACAGTAAAACATATCAAACATATAAAACACTGGCTGTACAGTAAAACATATCAAACATATAAAACACTGGCTGTACAGTAAAACATATCAAACATATAAAACACTGGCTGTACAGTAAAACATATCAAACATATAAAACACTGGCTGTACAGTAAAACATATCAAACATATAAAACACTTGCTGTACAGTAAAACATATCAAACATATAAAACACTTGCTGTACAGTAAAACATATCAAACATATAAAACACTTGCTGTACAGTAAAACATATCAAACATATAAAACACTGGCTGTACAGTAAAACATATCAAACATATAAAACACTGGCTGTACAGTAAAACATATCAAACATATAAAACACTGGCTGTACAGTAAAACATATCAAACATATAAAACACTGGCTGTACAGTAAACATATCAAACATATAAAACACTGGCTGTACAGTAAAACATATCAAATTATTTGCAAGAACTACTATCTAGGCCTACAACGAACCGGAACCAATTTACTCAGTGGGGGGTCGCACGATCTGGGTCTTAGCTAAGTTAACGTTCCATGCCAGTAAACTAAACCTGCCGAATAGGATAATCGTGATGTAAGGGAGACAACAGTAATAAGCATTAGTGACTATTAATATGGGATCCAAGTGCAAAAGTTGTCCCCCTTGTAAATTAGCAGTCTCTAGTGTGATTTCAATAGAGTTATATGGTAACTTGCAATAACGTCATTATTTGATCAATTAATCATATTCTCCTACATATACGAAGACAGATAAATGTATGTACTTTCATTTCATTGTTTATACTTTAAAATATATATTTATAAAGTATATGTCTTGTCCAGTATAATTAAGAACATATACAGAGACCAAAACGTCATATTTCACCCTTACTTTCACGCATGTACAGTATTAGTAAAATACTGATGTGTATGTGTGTTTTACGTTTATTTATCGTCGCTACCGGTTGCCCATATGAGCGACGCCTCCTGAAGAAGTCATTTTAGATTTTGGAGGATAGTGCAATGATACAGACAGAGACCCATTCCAGAGTCTCCTCGGGTTCTTTTACGTGCACGGTGTACAGCACCGACACGAGACCTCGGTTTAATGTCCAATCTGAAAGACTGTTAATTTTATTAGGGCCAGACGGGGGATCGAACTGATGTGTATGGGGCGCCGCTTTGCTATTTATTCAGTATTTATGGATATCCACAATTCGATTTATGGATATCCATAATTCCAATTTTGGATATCCATAATTCGATATATGGATATACAATAATATATTTATGGATATCCTAAAATCGAATTATGGATATTCATAAATGCTGAATTAATAGCAAAACGGTGCACCTGGAACTATGGGTATCCATAAATCGAATTATGGATATCCATAAATAACGAATAAATAGTAAAACGTCGCCCCATAGATGTGTTCCAGTTTTGTGCTCAAATAATCGTATGTGTGTGTTATTTTACACTATTCTCCTGTTATATGCCATTCTTCAACTATTCATGTTATTTTTAATGATGCAAGGTATAATAATGTGTGCTTTACGTTTATTTATCGTCGCTACCGGTTGCCCATATGAGCGACGCCTCCTGAAAGGATTAGTCAGTTTAGATGGTTGTAGGATAGTGCAATGATACAGACAGAGACCCATTCCAGAGTCTCCTCTGATTCTTTTACATGCACGGTGTAAAACACCGACACGAGACCTCGGTTTAGTGTCCTACCTGAAAGGCTGTTAATTTTAGTAGGTGCAGACGGGGAAAGGAACATGCGATCCCTGGATTACCAGTCCAGCGTGTTAACAACTGGACGACAGATCCGTCTATCAAAGTATAATACAATACGTTGTTGTCTTTGATGTTTTCCAATGAATGATTGAGCTTTCTCACCCACGTTTGTTTGTTTGTTTTCTAACAGTGAAAGATGGCATTTTCTCTGCCACTGCTTGAGTTCCACATTCCTCCGAGGGATGTACTGTTGTAGTTTAGCTATTTTCTGACAATCATGAACAGTTAATTATAAAGTAATATATTCTAATGAATTTGTTTTGTCTGTAGTTTTGAATTTTGACAGCAAACAGAAACTAACTTGAAACTCATACCGGAACTATTTCTTATTACCGATGTTCACACATGAATATTATGATACATGTTTGTGTGTGATATTTTATTGCGCTCCGTTATTGGTACATACATAATTATGAACTGTTGTTGTTCGTATTTCCATTCAATTATCTATTAATTAATGCTGCAGCTACTATATCATATGAAAGTAGTCACCGTAATAATACACGGCGAGCATCTGCTATATCCTAGGAAAGTAGTCACCGTAATAATACACGGCGAGCATCTGTTATGTCCTACGGAAGTAGTCACCGTAATAATACACGGCGAGCATCTTCTATATCCTAGGAAAGTAGTCACCATAATAATACACGGCGAGCATCTTATATATCCTAGGTAAATAGTCACCGTAATAATACACGGCGAGCACCTTCTATATCATATGAAAGTAGTCACCGTAATAATACACGGCGAGCATCTGCTATATCCTAGGAAAGTAGTCACCGTAATAATACACGGCGAGCATCTGTTATGTCCTACGGAAGTAGTCACCGTAATAATACACGGCGAGCATCTTCTATATCCTAGGAAAGTAGTCACCATAATAATACACGGCGAGCATCTTATATATCCTAGGTAAATAGTCACCGTAATAATACACGGCGAGCACCTTCTATATCATATGAAAGTAGTCACCGTAATAATACACGGCGAGCATCTGCTATATCCTAGGAAAGTAGTCACCGTAATAATACACGGCGAGCATCTGTTATGTCCTACGGAAGTAGTCCCCGTAATAATACACGGCGACCATCTGCTATATCCTAGGAAAGTAGTCACCGTAATAATACACGGCGAGCATCTACTATATCCTACGAAAGTAGTAATCATTGTAATACACGGCGAGCATCTACTATATCCTAGGAAAGTAGTCATCGTCAAAATACACGGCGAGCATCTGCTATATCCTATGAAAGTAGTCATCGTCATAATACACGGCGAGCATCTACTATGTCCTACGGAAGTAGTCATCGTCATAATACACGGCGAGCATCTACTATATCCTACGAAAGTAGTAATCATTGTAATACACGGCGAGCATCTACTATATCCTAGGAAAGTAGTCATCGTCATAATACACGGGGAGCATCTGCTATATCCTAGGAAAGTAGTCATCGTCATAATACACGGCGAGCATCTACTATGTCCTACGGAAGTAATCATCGTCATAATACACGGCGAGCATCTACTATGTCCTACGGAAGTAGTCATCGTCATAATACACGGCGAGCATCTGCTATGTCCTACGAAAGTAGAGTAATCGTCATAATACACGGCGAGCAGCTGCTATATCCTACGAAAGTAGAGTAATCGTCATAATACACGGCGAGCATCTGCTATATCCTACGAAAGTAGAGTAAACGTCATAATACACGGCGAGCAGCTGCTATATCCTACGAAAGTAGCCATCGTCATAATTTCCATGTTCTAATAATATTTTATATTCTAATATGTGCATGGATTTCTAATACAGTTTTTCCTATCTATAGCTATTCTACTTGTGCAGTATAATAATCAGGTAGCTGGCATTCTAGTTGTTGGTATTTATATTGCGTAAGTGCTTTGTTATTCGGATAATGCTATAATTAGGATATTCCCAAACATTCAGCATTCGTTATTTTGCGTAATTGCTATCAATTTCGGACATTATCACAGAGTTCGGATATTCCCAAACATTAAACATTCGCGCTACTTGTATTGTGTACTATGTAATTGTTTGTATTTCGGATACTATAATCATTCAGATATTCCCAACCATGTAACATTCATTCTACTTGTATTTTGTACTGTTTAATTGCTTGTATTTCGGATACTACAATCATTCAGATATTCCCACCATTTAACATTCATTCTACTTGTATTGTGTACTGTTTAATTGCTTGTATTTCGGATACTACACTAATTCGGATATTCCCAACCATGTAACATTCATTATACTTGTATTTTGTATTTCACAAATTGCATGTAATTCAGATCTTCCAAAACTATTGGAATTCTCCTTCTATTTGTAACGTTTTCCATATTATGCTATCATTATATTTGATTGTCAACTTATTTTTCTACCAACTTTTAATGTACCTAACATTGTTTATATCGTTTCAATAAATGTTTTATATCCTCTCTTATGAATATATGTATGTAGAGTCCTGACAAAATACCTGTCTTGAGGAATATACGATACAATTCATTGTGTTTGTTTATTTGTTTCTTTTGAGGGATAAAAGTCGCACCGACAAATTAATTAGGTCATACGGCGATTTTCAAGATGCGAGCAGTATTTCAGGCACGGACAGGCACCAGGTAGAACCATAGACCTTCGACAAGGTAGCTGGATAGCTTCCTCAGGTGAAAGAGTACAACACCCCCCAGTGGGACTCGAACCGACAGCAGTGACGGGCAATTAAGTGATTAGACTTTGTGTTTTGATTTATGAAGACACCAGGCAGTTTGCGTATGTGTATATAACTCATGGCATCAGTGAACCAGATTTAGGTCTCGGATTTGGATTCGATGGGTCGCGGGTTCGATACTCGGTCACGGCAACGTATGCACACATTGCTTAGTACTGGTTAACCGCTTAGATCGCAAAGGGAAACATGTCTAGTTCCCCGCAAGGGGTTACCATAAATGGAACATATATATAATTATATATATACATGTACTAGAATAGAATTTTGAGCAGCACCAATGTTGCTGTGTTTTTACGTTTATTTATCGTCGCTACCGGTTGCCCATATGAGCGACGCCTCATGAAGAGATTAGTTATTTTAGATGTTGCATGATAGTGCATGATACAGACAGAGACCCATTCCAGATTCTCCTCTGGTTCTTTTACGTGCACGGTGTAAAGCACCGACACGAGACCTCGATTTAACGTCCCATCTGAAAGACTGTTAATTTTATTATGGTCAGACGGGGGATCGAACCTGCGATCCATGGATTACCAGTCCAGCGTGTTACCATTGGACTACATATCCGTCTGTTACAACCAATGTTGCTATCTGGTTAAATTTGATTTATTTAAATTATTGACATTACTGGTGTCCAACCGTGATATGTGTCTAGTATGAGAATATAATGATATATCAAAATTGGCCCGTGTTTCTTGGGCTGTCATTCGCCGGCTTCGAGGTGGAGAAGAGACAATGTGGAATTTAAGTACCTTGCTTAAAGACACACTCGTAAATGCTACAGCTGGCTCGAACTCCGGGCCTTTCACACATGAAGCGTACGAGCTACTACTGCGCTATCACGACTTCCGCATGGACTCAATAATGTAGTATTATTGAAACTTTAGACCAGTATTATGCGAGGAACTTCATCTCAGATTGATAACTATATAGTCACATGCTAATAAACTAATTTGTGGATACGAACCGTGTTGTTTCTTTGAACTATTCGTAAACAATGGTGGAGAATGTTTTACAACACTGGTAAACAATGGTGGGGTACGATTTACAACACTGGTAAACAATGGTGGGGTACGATTTACAACACTGGTAAACAATGGTGGGTTACGTTTTACACCACGTGTATACAATGGTGGAGTACGTTTTACAACACTGGTAAACAATGGTGGGGTACGTTTTACAACACGGGTAAACAATGGTGGGTTACGTTTTACAACACTGGTAAACAATGGTGGGTTACGTTTTACAACACTGGTAAACAATGGTGGAGTATGTTTTACAACACTGGTAAACAATGGTGGAGTATGTTTTACAACACGGGTAAACAATGGTGGGGTACGTTTTACAACACGGGTAAACAATGGTGGGGTACGTTTTACAACACGGGTAAACAATGGTGGAGTATGTTTTACAACACTGGTAAACAATGGTGGGGTACGTTTTACAACACTGGTAAACAATGGTGGAGTATGTTTTACAACACTGGTAAACAATGGTGGGGTACGTTTTACAACACTGGTAAACAATTGTGGGTTACGTTTTACAACACTGGTAAACAATGGTGGGGTACGTTTTACAACACTGGTAAACAATGGTTGGGTACGTTTTACAACACTGGTAAACAATGGTTGGGTACGTTTTACAACACTGGTAAACAATGGTGGAGTATGTTTTACAACACTGGTAAACAATGGTGGAGTATGTTTTACAACACTGGTAAACAATGGCGTGTACATTTTACAACACGGGTAAACAATGGTGGGGTACGTTTTACAACACGTGTATACAATGGTGGGGTACGTTTTACAACACGGGTAAACATGGTGGGGTACGTTTTACAACACGGGTAAACATGGTGGGGTACGTTTTACAACACTGGTAAACAATGGTGGGGTACGATTTACAACACTGGTAAACAATGGTGGGGTACGATTTACAACACTGGTAAACAATGGTGGGGTACGATTTACAACACTGGTAAACAATGGTGGGGTACGATTTACAACACTGGTAAACAATGGTGGGGTACGATTTACAACACTGGTAAACAATGGTGGGGTACGTTTTACACCACGTGTATACAATGGTGGAGTACGTTTTACAACACTGGTAAACAATGGTGGGGTACGTTTTACAACACGGGTAAACAATGGTGGGTTACGTTTTACAACACGGGTAAACAATGGTGGGGTACGTTTTACAACACTGGTAAACAATGGTGGAGTACGTTTTACAACACTGGTAAACAATGGTGGAGTATGTTTTACAACACGGGTAAACAATGGTGGGGTACGTTTTACAACACTGGTAAACAATGGTGGAGTATGTTTTACAATACTGGTAAACAATGGTGGGGTACGTTTTACAACACTGGTAAACAATGGTGGAGTATGTTTTACAATACTGGTAAACAATGGCGTGTACATTTTACAACACGGGTAAACAATGGTGGGGTACGTTTTACAACACGTGTATACAATGGTGGGTTACGTTTTACAACACGGGTAAACATGGTGGGGTACTTTTTACAACACGGGTAAACATGGTGGGGTACGTTTTACAACACTGGTAAACAATGGTGGGGTACGTTTTACAACACTGGTAAACAATGGTGGAGTATGTTTTACAATACTGGTAAACAATGGCGTGTACATTTTACAACACGGGTAAACAATGGTGGGGTACGTTTTACAACACGTGTATACAATGGTGGGTTACGTTTTACAACACGGGTAAACATGGTGGGGTACGTTTTACAACACTGGTAAACAATGGTTGGATATGTTTTACAACACGGGTAAACATGGTGGTGTACGTTTTACAACACTGGTAAACAATGGTGGAGTACGTTTTACAACACGGGTAAACAATGGTGGGGTACGTTTTACAACACGGGTAAACAATGGTGGGGTACGTTTTACACCACGTGTATACAATGGTGGAGTACGTTTTACACAACATGTATACAATGGTGGAGTACGTTTTACAACACTAGTAAACAATGGTGGAGTACGTTTTACAACACGGGTAAACAATGGTAGGGTACGTTTTACAACACTGGTAAACAATGGTTGGGTACGTTTTACAACACGGGTAAACATGGTGAGGTACGTTTTACAACACTGGTAAACAATGGTGGAGTACGTTTTACAACACTGGTAAAATGGTGGAGTACGTTTTACAACACGGGTAAACAATGGTGGGGTTACGTTTTACAACACTGGTAAACAATGGTTGGGTACGTTTTACAACACTGGTAAACAATGGTGGAGAACGTTTTACAACACGCGTAAACAATGGTGGAGTATGTTTTACAACACTGGTAAACAATGGTGGGGTACGTTTTACAACACTGGTAAACAATTGTGGGTTACGTTTTACAACACTGGTAAACAATGGTGGGGTACGTTTTACAACACTGGTAAACAATGGTGGAGTACGTTTTACAACACTGGTAAACAATGGTGGAGTATGTTTTACAATACTGGTAAACAATGGTGGGGTACATTTTACAACACGGGTAATCAATGGTGGAGTATGTTTTACAACACGGGTAAACAATGGTGGGGTACGATTTACAACACTGGTAAACAATGGTGGAGTATGTTTTACAACACTGGTAAACAATGGTGGTGTAAGTTTTACACCACGTGTATACAATGGTGGAGTACGTTTTTACAACTAGTGTATACAATGGTGGAGTACGTTTTTACACCACGTGTATACAATGGTGGAGTACGTTTTACAACACTGGTAAACAATGGTGGGGTACGTTTTACAACACGGGTAAACAATGGTGGAGTACGTTTTACAACACGGGTAAACAATGGTGGAGTACGTTTTACAACACTGGTAAACAATGGTGGAGTACGTTTTACAACACTGGTAATCAATGGTGGAGTATGTTTTACAACACGGGTAAACAATGGTGGGGTACGATTTACAACACTGGTAAACAATGGTGGAGTATGTTTTACAACACTGGTAAACAATGGTGGTGTAAGTTTTACACCACGTGTATACAATGGTGGAGTACGTTTTTACACCACGTGTATACAATGGTGGAGTACGTTTTTACACCACGTGTATACAATGGTGGAGTACGTTTTACAACACTGGTAAACAATGGTGGGGTACGTTTTACAACACGGGTAAACAATGGTGGAGTACGTTTTACAACACGGGTAAACACGGTGGGGTACGTTTTACAACACGGGTAAACAATGGTAGGGTACGTTTTACAACACGGGTAAACAAGGGTGGGGTACGTTTTACAACAATAGATCTGCAGTTGGTCAGAGTCGGGCATAATTATGTCGTTCCTTGAATAATTTTTATCTTCAAAAGATACAATGGAGACTGTAATAGCAGTTACATACATAATATTTCAACACGCTATATGGTACCATTTACCACCACAGTAATTACAAGAGTAAACTAGTGGATAGCACTCGGAGAGATGCAAACTCACGTATGTATTTGACGCAAGCACAATAAGAGACAACTCTAATTTTCGATTACCTCCCTTGACATATAAAGTCTGATTTATTCCAAAATGTAAACAGGTCCTTTTAGTTGGAATCCTTTGTTTTTATTGTTGTTCCCTAACAAGATGTTGCGGTATCATAAATATGATAGTATCGTGTTAAAAAAATCGTGTTACTTAATTGATAACATTATTTTATAAATAAGTACCCATTGCATATACTTCAGAATATCTGTTTAGATTTAGTAGTTTAATAATCATAAGAAGCGAAAGTGGAATATAATTGCTAACAAGTTGTGCAAAGGAAACAACGATAAAAACAGAGGAAATCACTTAGGACTTATCTACTTTTAGGGAGTATTCAGGGGCAGTAACTGACCGTTGTCTCTCATTGCTTGATTCACATGCCCATGATTTGATCTTCGGTGTTGGAAGTAAATGAGGTGATCGGACATGATAGGTTTTCGGTGGGTACCTGTTAGGGCTGCCACGTGTACATATTTTGTAAACGTGTACACGATCCTTAATACAGGACACGGCATCGTTTACACATGTTCAAGTATGCATATGGTATGCTACTTACTTACACCGGTTAACACCTGAGATGCTGCTTACATCATTGCAGTTCAGGAATAATTCTGGTTCACTGAATCACACCTATACAGGCAAACGGCCGCGAAAAACACTAGGATGGTTAGGACAATAGTCAAATTACAAACTGGTATATATTACTCAACTATTGTCATACAATCTGTTGACAATAATTATTATGGTAGATCTAGTTTTTATCATCAATTATAGTGTGTACAGTTACTGAATTAGTACATGTGTATTGCCAGTACAGATTTGGGCTGTCCGAATAGCGCAGTGGTTAGCGCGCTCGCTTCTCACCAATGTGAGAATTATGTGAGATGGTACGGTGGTCGCCAGATCGAACAGGTGGGTTTTCTCCAGGTACTCGGGTTTCCTCCCACACGAATGATCACGTTTACGTTTTCAGCCGCGCCAACGAGAGTGATTGATATAAGTTGTTAAAACTTGATTCGCAATCGTTGTAAAATAAATAAACTAAAACGACACGGCTCCGTTTACACGTGTACACGTGGCAGCCATAGTACATGTGTTTCCTCTTACGCGAAGGTACAAGTGTACATATGACAAACTGTAGTATGATTTGCATCCATGCCACCAGGAACCTAGATATACGTCAAATAGAACCTGACGTCACCATGAGTGATTAACATCAGTTATTAAT
>CM026404.1:20281303-20309467 GCA_014843695.1 Archivesica marissinica
GTATGCAGTAGCGGTTATAGATTAAGCACAGCATCTGGTTTGATGTTATGGTGAAGTATGCAGTAGCGGTTATAGATTAAGCACAGCGTCTGGTTTGATGTTATGGTGAAGTATGCAGTAGCGGTTATAGATTAAGCACAGCGTCTGGTTTGATATAATGGTGAAGTATGCAGTAGCGGTTATAGATTAAGCACAGCGTCTGGTTTGATGTTATGGTGAAGTATGCAGTAGCGGTTATAGATTAAGCACAGCGTCTGGTTTGATGTTATGGTGAAGTATGCAGTAGCGGTTATAGATTAAGCACAGCGTCTGGTTTGATGTTATGGTGAAGTATGCAGTAGCGGTTATAGATTAAGCACAGCGTCTGGTTTGATGTTATGAAGTATGCAGTAGCGGTTATAGATTAAGCACAGCGTCTGGTTTGATATAATGGTGAAGTATGCAGTAGCGGTTATAGATTAAGCACAGCGTCTGGTTTGATATAATGGTGAAGTATGCAGTAGCGGTTATAGATTAAGCACAGCGTCTGGTTGATGTTATGGTGAAGTATGCAGTAGCGGTTATAGATTAAGCACAGCGTCTGGTTTGATATAATGGTGAAGTATGCAGTAGCGGTTATAGATTAAGCACAGCGTCTGGTTTGATATAATGGTGAAGTATGCAGTAGCGGTTATAGATTAAGCACAGCGTCTGGTTTGATATAATGGTGAAGTATGCAGTAGCGGTTATAGATTAAGCACAGCGTCTGGTTTGATATAATGGTGAAGTATGCAGTAGCGGTTATAGATTAAGCACAGCGTCTGGTTTGATGTTATGGTGAAGTATGCAGTAGCGGTTATAGATTAAGCACAGCGTCTGGTTTGATATAATGGTGAAGTATGCAGTAGCGGTTATAGATTAAGCACAGCGTCTGGTTTGATATAATGGTGAAGTATGCAGTAGCGGTTATAGATTAAGCACAGCGTCTGGTTTGATATAATGGTGAAGTATGCAGTAGCGGTTATAGATTAAGCACAGCGTCTGGTTTGATATAATGGTGAAGTATGCAGTAGCGGTTATAGATTAAGCACAGCGTCTGGTTTGATATAATGGTGAAGTATGCAGTAGCGGTTATAGATTAAGCACAGCGTCTGGTTTGATATAATGGTGAAGTATGCAATAGCGGTTATAGATTAAGCACAGCGTCTGGTTTGATATAATGGTGAAGTATGCAGTAGCGGTTATAGATTAAGCACAGCGTCTGGTTTGATGTTATGGTGAAGTATGCAGTAGCGGTTATAGATTAAGCACAGCGTCTGGTTTGATATAATGGTGAAGTATGCAGTAGCGGTTATAGATTAAGCACAGCGTCTGGTTTGATATAATGGTGAAGTATGCAGTAGCGGTTATAGATTAAGCACAGCGTCTGGTTTGATATAATGGTGAAGTATGCAGTAGCGGTTATAGATTAAGCACAGCGTCTGGTTTGATATAATGGTGAAGTATGCAGTAGCGGTTATAGATTAAGCACAGCGTCTGGTTTGATATAATGGTGAAGTATGCAGTAGCGGTTATAGATTAAGCACAGCGTCTGGTTTGATATAATGGTGAAGTATGCAATAGCGGTTATAGATTAAGCACAGCGTCTGGTTTGATATAATGGTGAAGTATGCAGTAGCGGTTATAGATTAAGCACAGCGTCTGGTTTGATGTTATGGTGAAGTATGCAGTAACGGTTATAGATTAAGCACAGCGTCTGGTTTGATATAATGGTGAAGTATGCAGTAGCGGTTATAGATTAAGCACAGCGTCTGGTTTGATATAATGGTGAAGTATGCAGTAGCGGTTATAGATTAAGCACAGCGTCTGGTTTGATATAATGGTGAAGTATGCAGTAGCGGTTATAGATTAAGCACAGCGTCTGGTTTGATATAATGGTGAAGTATGCAGTAGCGGTTATAGATTAAGCACAGCGTCTGGTTTGATATAATGGTGAAGTATGCAGTAGCGGTTATAGATTAAGCACAGCGTCTGGTTTGATGTTATGGTGAAGTATGCAGTAGCGGTTATAGATTAAGCACAGCGTCTGGGTTGATATAATGGTGAAGTATGCAGTAGCGGTTATAGATTAAGCACAGCGTCTGGTTTGATGTTATGGTGAAGTATGCAGTAGCGCTTATAGTATAAACACAGTATTGGGTTTGATATTTGCTGGTCGGTAATGGCAATAGACATACATATATAACCCGAAAATACAAAACCCACTCCTATTCCTCACACATCTTTTATAAATACCATAATGTTAATACATGCATACTTGTATATTTTCAGAAACAATGCATGTTTGCACTCTAGTAGATATATTTCATGTACTTACCGACACGTTTTAATTTCCAGAGCGCCAACAAAGACGCATGTACCGCCATTTAAACAATAATGTCTATCAGCATGGTCACAGGCAGACGTGTGAGCACCAAACACGACATCAGTCGTGTCGTCTGCAAACGTTGATTCAAGTCCGAAATCCGAGAAAAATGACCGCCGGCGTCGGAAAGTTCGAAGCCCAGGAAGCCATCGATCCGCTTTTGATTTCGCCGGCAACGGCAATTTAATAGTTGATATACCAAGCCCATTTATTGACCTTTTGTTGCTGTCACTGTAACTAGTCTCCGGTGAATTTGCAACAGCATTATCCGGTGTCAAATTGTTTTGAATCATATTTTCACTACTAGTATTTGTTTTCCCTAACTTTTCACCGGAATTAATGTTAATCGTTTTATGTCGTCTGTTGTTTTTATTGTTCATATACAATTTCAACATATGACCAATAGCTTTTTCAGTGAACTTTCTAATAGTTCGGAAGGTGTGCTGTGTTTTGCGCAAGAATGTAGTTCGACTTAGTAAATTAGTGTTTATAAACTGACTAATTTCCAAACTGTTATCTAACTTATCATTCCTTTTGTCTTTAATCACTAATTCATGTTTGTTTTCAGCACTTATAAAGTGCTCCTGTTTATTCTGCACGTTGTGGACATTTATTTGTGGGTAGCTGTTACTTACTACCAGTAGCAATGAGATCAAAAGAAAACCGAACATTTGTTGCAAAATTTCACCCATTTTACAATCATTTTGAATGTTTGAAATTACGCGGACATTTTAGAGATTTCACAATCATAATTTTGTTTTGTATAAAATATATATGGGAAATAATGTGTATGGTTTGCATGTGTAGGACTACACGGAAACAAACCTGTCCGACAGCTAGAAATACTATAATATTATAGAACAACAATTTATCAAAGTTCCATTTATCAATACGCTCCCAAATAGCATTCTAATTCACACTTATTTCCAAAATTGCGCGTGCATTATTAATAAAAAGTTAGTGCAAACACGTCTCATTTTCACAAGCAATTAATTTAAGACGTGTGTCGCATCTCCTATACAACCAAGCTATATGTTTCCGCTTCTCTTTGTCGCGCTTGTCAGATATATATATTTTTGCGCACTAGCTGACTTGTTTTCGGTGTTCTCTTATACGTCTGTGTCCAATTATAGATACGTCTAATCACATTAAGTATAGACTATTATTATGCTTTAAATAAACTCTCAAGTGTCACGCTAAATCCTCAATCTACATATCACTTCCGAATCGTTCGAATTCCTGTACGCACTGACTAAACGTAGAGACGATTATTAAAATGGATACGAGTTACCACCGATATATAATCGCTAATGCACGCGCACTCCGTCAGTACTCCTACAACTTTGCATTTTGACGGAGCTATGCTATAGTCCTAGTTCTTTGAGTGTGTATACTAACCACACTGTTACGACAATTAACGCAGTGATCAACTACATCATACCTGATCCTATGCAGTTGTTCCATTGACTTAAAGAAATAACATTACCTTTATTTGTTTGTTTGGTATAGAACAAGAGTTCCTCAGAACGAAAATAGCAACGTTTCCATGGTGTTTATTCTATATCCAAACAACTTCAAGAATGTATTATTATTTGCAGGCAGCATGTGAGTATAGTTGATGTGGATTCAACGGTCATGGGTAACCATTATTTGAATACAAGTTTTATAGGCTTAAGAACAGCTGGCTTGCGGACGGTCGATGTTTATACCCGGTACCCGTCCGAGCATGAAATATTGCTCAGAGGACCACACGTGGTCTTTATCCACCAATAATAGCTGGAGGGCCGCCATATGACCTAAGCTATGCAACATTTAAACAAACATTTAAACAAACAAACAAACGGATTAGGAAGATTTGATTGTGTACGAGAACTGAGTGGAATATATTCCCAACAGCTATTTGTTCCAGCTATGCATATCTCACGATTATATGTGTGACCTTTCAAAGGGACAGGTGAATCTGTACCAAGTATTCTTCCTTTCATTGACCAATACTACTAAACTTGTTTAAATCATATCTTTGACACATAATGCACACAGTGAAATAATGTGCACTCTATATCAGTGAAATACTGTGCACTCTATATCAGTGAAATAATGTGCACTCTATATCAGTGAAATAATGTGCACTCTATATCAGTGAAATAATATGCACCCTATATCAGTGAAATACCATGCACTCTATATCAGTGAAATACCGTGCACTCTATATCAGTGAAATACCGGGCACTCTATATCAGTGAAATACCGTGCACTCTATATCAGTGAAAAACTATGCACTCTATATCAGTGAAATACCATGCACTCTATATCAGTGAAATACCGTGCACTCTATATCAGTGAAATACTATGCACTCTATATCAGTGAAATACCATGCACTCTATATCAGTGAAATACCTTGCACTCTATATCAGTGAAATACCATGCACTCTATATCAGTGAAACACTGTGCACTCTATATCAGTGAAATACCATGCACTCTATATCAGTGAAATACCATGCACTCTATATCAGTGAAATACCGTGCATTCTATATCAGTGAAATACCGTGCACTCTATATATCAGTGACATACTGTGCACTCTATATCAGTGAAATACCGTGCACTCTATATCAGTGAAATATGTGCATTCTATATCAGTGAAATACTGTGCACTCTATACCAGTGAAATACTGTGCATTCTATATCAGTGAATTATGTGCATTCTATATCAGTGAATACTGTGCATTCTATATCAGTGAAATACCGTGCACTCTATATCAGTGAAA
The DNA here is from genome assembly GCA_014843695.1 of Archivesica marissinica. Taxonomy (NCBI): domain Eukaryota; kingdom Metazoa; phylum Mollusca; class Bivalvia; order Venerida; family Vesicomyidae; genus Archivesica; species Archivesica marissinica. Next base: position 20,286,477 of record CM026404.1, read on the forward strand.
TACGGGCACTCTATATCAGTGAAATATAATGCACTCTATATCAGTGAAATACCATGCACTCTATATCAGTGAAATACCGTGCACTCTATATCAGTGAAATACATGACTCTATATCAGGATACCATGCACTCTATATCAGTGAAATACCTGCACTCTATATCAGTGAAATACCTGCACTCTATATCAGTGAAACACTGTGCACTCTATATCAGTGAAATACCATGCACTCTATATCAGTGAAATACCATGCACTCTATATCAGTGAAATACCGTGCATTCTATATCAGTGAAATACCGTGCACTCTATATATCAGTGACATACTGTGCACTCTATATCAGTGAAATACCGTGCACTCTATATCAGTGAAATAATGTGCATTCTATATCAGTGAAATACTGTGCACTCTATACCAGTGAAATACTGTGCATTCTATATCAGTGAATTACTGTGCATTCTATATCAGTGAACTACTGTGCATTCTATATCAGTGAAATACCGTGCACTCTATATCAGTGAAATACTGTGCACTCTATATCAGTGAAATATAATGCACTCTATACCAGTGAAATACCGTGCACTCTATATCAGTGAAATACTGTGCACTCTATATCAGTGAAATATAATGCACTCTATATCAGTGAAATACCGTGCACTCTATATCAGTGAAATAATGTGCACTCTATATCAGTGAAATATAATGCACTCTATATCAGTGAAATACCGTGCATTCTATATCAGTGAAATACTGTGCACTCTATATCAGTGAAATATAGTGCACTCTATATCAGTGAAATAATGTGCACTCTATATCAGTGAAATATAATGCACTCTATATCAGTGAAATACCGTGCACTCTATATCAGTGAAATACCGTGCACTCTATATCAGTGAAATACTGTGCATTCTATATCAGTGAAATACTGTGCACTCTATACCAGTGAAATACTCTGCATTCTATATCAGTGAATTACTGTGCATTCTATATCAGTGAAATACTGTGCATTCTATATCAGTGAAATACCGTGCACTCTATATCAGTGAAATACCGTGCACTCTATACCAGTGAAATATAATGCACTCTATATCAGTGAAATACCGTGCACTCTATATCAGTGAAATACCATGCACTCTATATCAGTGAAATACTGTGCATTCTATATCAGTGAAATACTGTGCACTCTATATCAGTGAAATAATGTGCACTCTATATCAGTGAAATATAATGCACTCTATATCAGTGAAATACCGTGCACTCTATATCAGTGAAATACTGTGCATTCTATAACAGTGAAATACTGTGCACTCTATATCAGTGAAATAATGTGCACTCTATATCAGTGAAATAATGTGCACTCTATATCAGTGAAATACCGTGCAGTCTATATCAGTGAAATACCGTGCACTCTATATCAGTGAAATACCGTGCACTCTATATCAGTGAAATAATGTGCACTCTATATCAGTGAAATACTGTGCACTCTATATCAGTGAAATACCGTGCAGTCTATATCAGTGAAATAATGTGCACTCTATATCAGTGAAATACTGTGCACTCTATATCAGTGAAATACCGTGCAGTCTATAACAGTGAAATACTGTGCACTCTATATCAGTGAAATACCGTGCATTCCATACCAGTGAAATATAATGCACTCTATATCAGTGAAATACCGTGCACTCTATATCAGTGAAATACCGTGCACTCTATATCAGTGAAATACTGTGCATTCTATATCAGTGAAATACTGTGCACTCTATATCAGTGAAATAATGTGCACTCTATATCAGTGAAATACCATGCACTCTATATCAGTGAAATATAATGCACTCTATATCAGTGAAATACCGTGCACTCTATATCAGTGAAATACTGTGCATTCTATAACAGTGAAATACTGTGCACTCTATATCAGTGAAATACTGTGCATTCTATATCAGTGAAATAATGTGCACTCTATATTAGTGAAATAATGTGCACTCTATATCAGTGAAATACTGTGCACTCTATATCAGTGAAATACTGTGCACTCTATATCAGTGAAATAATGTGCACTCTATATCAGTGAAATACCGTGCAGTCTATATCAGTGAAATAATGTGCACTCTATATCAGTGAAATACTGTGCACTCTATATCAGTGAAATACCGTGCAGTCTATAACAGTGAAATACTGTGCACTCTATATCAGTGAAATAATGTGCACTCTATATCAGTGAAATACCGTGCATTCCATACCAGTGAAATATAATGCACTCTATATCAGTGAAATACCGTGCACTCTATATCAGTGAAATACCGTGCACTCTATATCAGTGAAATACTGTGCATTCTATATCAGTGAAATACTGTGCACTCTATATCAGTGAAATAATGTGCACTCTATATCAGTGAAATACCATGCACTCTATATCAGTGAAATATAATGCACTCTATATCAGTGAAATACCGTGCACTCTATATCAGTGAAATACTGTGCATTCTATAACAGTGAAATACTGTGCACTCTATATCAGTGAAATACTGTGCATTCTATATCAGTGAAATAATGTGCACTCTATATCAGTGAAATAATGTGCACTCTATATCAGTGAAATACTGTGCACTCTATATCAGTGAAATACTGTGCACTCTATATCAGTGAAATAATGTGCACTCTATATCAGTGAAATACTGTGCACTCTATATCAGTGAAATACCGTGCAGTCTATATCAGTGAAATACTGTGCACTCTATATCAGTGAAATAATGTGCACTCTATATCAGTGAACTACTGTGCATTCTATATCAGTGAAATACTGTGCAGTCTATAACAGTGAAATACTGTGCATTCTATATCAGTGAAATACTGTGCACTCTATATCAGTGAAATATAATGCACTCTATATCAGTGAAATAATGTGCACTCTATATCAGTGAAATAATATGCACTCTATATCAGTGAAATACTGTGCACTCTATATCAGTGAAATATAATGCACTCTATATCAGTGAAATAATGTGCACTCTATATCAGTGAAATACTGTGCATTCTATATCAGTGAACTACCGTGCACTCTATATCAGTGAACTACTGTGCACTCTATATCAGTGAACTACCGTGCACTCTATATCAGTGAACTACTGTGCACTCTATATCAGTGAACTACTGTGCACTCTATATCAGTGAACTACCGTGCACTCTATATCAGTGAACTACTGTACACTCTATATCAGTGAACTACCGTGCACTCTATATCAGTGAACTACTGTGCACTCTATATCAGTGAACTACCGTGCATGCACTCTATATCAGTGAACTACTGTGCACTCTATATCAGTGAACTACTGTGCACTCTATATCAGTGAACTACTGTGCACTCTATATCAGTGAACTACTGTGCACTCTATATCAGTGAACTACTGTGCACTCTATATCAGTGAACTACTGTGCACTCTATATCAGTGAACTACTGTGCACTCTATATCAGTGAACTACCGTGCACTCTATATCAGTGAACTACTGTACACTCTATATCGCTATTACGGTGGTCGCATCCGCGCTAACGAGAGTGATTAATATAAGTTGTTAAAACTTGCTTCGCAATCGTTGTAAAATGAATAAAGTCTAAACTAAATATGAGTAGGATCTTGAATTTTTTCAGAAGTCTAAAGTTTAAACTTTAAACATGTATATTTCGAATGTGTGTATTGCAAGCTGTCAATTGCATGTCGTGACCAATCAGAATCCTTCCATGTGTTATTAAACGTGTGTACATATAAGAAATTATGAGGTTACTGTATTACACTGAATACAAGCAAAGTAATGTGATAAAGGAAAAAGGTCACATGGACTTAACTCAGGGGAATAGGGAGATTTTTAACCTGAATAACCCCTTTTATTGTTCGAATAAAGATTGTACACTTTTACTTTTGTGGACAGAAGCATTGTCCTGGATAACATATATGCCCTCCAAAACTTAACTTGAGTGTTTAGTTTGATAAAACTGGTTGACAGAATTAACTCCGTTGTCTTTGTAAGAGTTGCATGTAATTGGTCCACCCTTTTTAGCACCGAATGAGTACAACATAACATCTAGAATTGAAGAAACTGTCATAAACAATTGCTTGGCGCTTATTGGCCCCATTGCCATGACAATTAAACCTATCCTTTGTGGAAGTCGTGATAGCTCAATGGTAGCGCGTTCGCTTCAGGTGCGAAATGCCTGGAGTTCAAGCCCCGCTGGAGCCGTTACGGACAAGGAAAACGCACGTCTACATTATATACTAGAGGAAATAGAAAACGCACACCTACATTATATACTAGAGGACATAGAAAACGCACACCTACATTATTTACTAGAGGAAATAGAAAACGCACACCTACATTATATACTAGAGGAAATAGAAAACGCACACCTACATTATATGACTATTATTACATGAAAACGAAATACGAAGGATTCCATCAAAGATATAGCACATCTTTATTACAAAACACAAACTGAACAACTAAAAATATTCCAAAATGTATAATTTATAAAGTTACTGTTTTTCATGTAAAACACACTTACTAGTATTCGAAGTGTACGTTTTCTATGTCCTCTGGTATATATAAGGAAATAGACAACAAGAGGTATTAAAAGAAGTAAGATATGTTTATTTTATAATGAACATAGTATCACAAACTTTGTATTTTAAGATTACAGTCTATATCGGTTATGTAGAATTCCGTCGGACCGAACAAAATACTTCGACATAACCGAAGTTTGAATTAACGAAATTCGATATAAACAGATCCAGGTATAGGTAAACATGATAGTGTCTGAAACGGGACTTTGATCCGACTTCGAGTTAACCGGAGAATTCGACATAACCGACTTTGACATAACGGACGTAGACTGTATTTATGTCGAATGGTTATTATGAAAAGTAAGAAGTAAATACATGAAACAAGTAAATGCCACATTTTGAGAAAACATGACAAATGCTCTATCGACTGAGCTAGCCGAGCCGCTTAGACATAATCTCCACCAATGAAGTGTAGCTATACTCACGTACGGGGATATAGTGATATTTAATGTAAAAATAAGAAACAAGCACACAAATTAGCTTTATTCAGAAAAACATATGAGTGACAGAAGTTTCCATTTAAGGACAAATTAGCTTTATTCAGAAAAACATATGAGTGACAGAAGTTTCCATTTAAGGACAAATTAGCTTTATGCAGAAAAACATATGAGTCATTGTGTATGACAGAAGTTTCCATTTAAGGACAAATTAGCTTTATGCAGAAACACATATGAGTCATTGTGTATGACAAGTTTCCATTTAAGGACTAATTAGCTTTATGCAGAAAAACACATGAGTCATTGACTCATTGTGTATGACGGAAGTTTCCATTTAAGGATCAGCTATTAATATGTTTTCATAGTATAGCAATTGATCTCGTGGTCACGTACGTCACACGTTTTTGTTCTACGCAGCCAATGACTTCCGCTTTAAAAGTATTCATTCTTTAAAATTGTATTGTCATCCGCTTTAAAAGTATTCATTCCTTACAAGTGTAATGTATATGCTTCGTTTACATTTTCAAAACATATTTAGACATTTGCCAATTTCAATGCTGCTCCTACCGTATGACATGTGTGTGTGTGTGTGTGTGTGTGTGTGTGTGTGTGTTGTGTGTGTGTGTGTGTGTGTGTGTGTGTGTGTGTGTGTGTGTGTGTGTGTGTGTGTGTGTGTGTGTGTGTGTGTGTGTGTGTGTGTGTGTGTGTGTGTGTGTGTGTGTGTGTGTGTGTGTGTGTGTGTGTGTGTGTGTGTGTGTGTGTGTGTGTGTGTGTGTGTGTGTGTGTGTGTGTGTGTGTGTGTGTGTGTGTGTGTGTGTGTGTGTGTGTGTGTGTGTGTGTGTGTGTGTGTGTGTGTGTGTGTGTGTGTGTGTGTGTGTGTGTGTGTGTGTGTGTGTGTGTGTGTGTGTGTGTGTGTGTGTGTGTGTGTGTGTGTGTGTGTGTGTGTGTGTGTGTGTGTGTGTGTGTGTGTGTGTGTGTGTGTGTGTGTGTGTGTGTGTGTGTGTGTGTGTGTGTGTGTGTGTGTGTGTGTGTGTGTGTGTGTGTGTGTGTGTGTGTGTGTGTGTGTGTGTGTGTGTGTGTGTGTGTGTGTGTGTGTGTGTGTGTGTGTGTGTGTGTGTGTGTGTGTGTGTGTGTGTGTGTGTGTGTGTGTGTGTGTGTGTGTGTGTGTGTGTGTGTGTGTGTGTGTGTGTGTGTGTGTGTGTGTGTGTGTGTGTGTGTGTGTGTGTGTGTGTGTGTGTGTGTGTGTGTGTGTGTGTGTGTGTGTGTGTGTGTGTGTGTGTGTGTGTGTGTGTGTGTGTGTGTGTGTGTGTGTGTGTGTGTGTGTGTGTGTGTGTGTGTGTGTGTGTGTGTGTGTGTGTGTGTGTGTGTGTGTGTGTGTGTGTGTGTGTGTGTGTGTGTGTGTGTGTGTGTGTGTGTGTGTGTGTGTGTGTGTGTGTGTGTGTGTGTGTGTGTGTGTGTGTGTGTGTGTGTGTGTGTGTGTGTGTGTGTGTGTGTGTGTGTGTGTGTGTGTGTGTGTGTGTGTGTGTGTGTGTGTGTGTGTGTGTGTGTGTGTGTGTGTGTGTGTGTGTGTGTGTGTGTGTGTGTGTGTGTGTGTGTGTGTGTGTGTGTGTGTGTGTGTGTGTGTGTGTGTGTGTGTGTGTGTGTGTGTGTGTGTGTGTGTGTGTGTGTGTGTGTGTGTGTGTGTGTGTGTGTGTGTGTGTGTGTGTGTGTGTGTGTGTGTGTGTGTGTGTGTGTGTGTGTGTGTGTGTGTGTGTGTGTGTGTGTGTGTGTGTGTGTGTGTGTGTGTGTGTGTGTGTGTGTGTGTGTGTGTGTGTGTGTGTGTGTGTGTGTGTGTGTGTGTGTGTGTGTGTGTGTGTGTGTGTGTGTGTGTGTGTGTGTGTGTGTGTGTGTGTGTGTGTGTGTGTGTGTGTGTGTGTGTGTGTGTGTGTGTGTGTGTGTGTGTGTGTGTGTGTGTGTGTGTGTGTGTGTGTGTGTGTGTGTGTGTGTGTGTGTGTGTGTGTGTGTGTGTGTGTGTGTGTGTGTGTGTGTGTGTGTGTGTGTGTGTGTGTGTGTGTGTGTGTGTGTGTGTGTGTGTGTGTGTGTGTGTGTGTGTGTGTGTGTGTGTGTGTGTGTGTGTGTGTGTGTGTGTGTGTGTGGTGTGTGTGGTGTGTGTGTGTGTGTGTGTGTGTGTGTGTGTGTGTGTGTGTGTGTGTGTGTGTGTGTGTGTGTGGTGTGTGTGTGTTTTACGTTTATTTATCGTCGCTACCGGTTTCCAATATGAGCGATGCCTCCTGAAGATATTAGACATTTTAGATTTTTTGGAGGATAGTGCATTGATACAGACACATTCCCATTCAAGAGTCTCCTCTGGTTCTTTTACGTGCACGATGTAAAGCACCGACACGAGACCTCGGTTTAACGTCCCATCTGAAAGACTGTTAATTTTATTAGGATCAAACGGGGAGATTGGCCCTTTGATCCATGTATTATGGATAACTACAGCGAAGCTTATATAGGCTTTATCGTAGGCCATTATTTCTACTGTTTCCACATGTTTCATTACGACATTGAAAGATAGCTACTGTTCACGGGTGTGTAAAATTCAACAATGACTATATTTGTGATTTATCATAGGATCAGGTGATATTGGTGTGTATGTTTGTTTTGAGCACCAACAACTTATGTCATATTGTGACTTCTCCAGATGGTATTGGTGGAGGAAGACCCCGGGTGCCCAGGCACAGACGCGCACCGAGTAAAACTACTGATCGTCCCACAACCAACTCGATAACTTCCTCATTTAATCCTTTCCTTCATAGAGATTTAGGTTAATATACAATTATATCGCAATACAAACGACAGCCATTTAGCTATCATGCAGAGCATACGTAGTTGCCATATATATCCCACCTCCATAGATATTACTGGGACTACATAGAGATTTAGGTTAATATACAATTATATCGCAATACAAACGACAGCCATTTAGCTATCATGCAGAGGATAAGTATTTGCCATATATATCCCACCTCCATAGATATTACTGGGACTACATAGAGATCTAGGTTAATATACTATTATATCGCAATACAAACGACAGCCATTTAGCTATCATGCAGAGGATAAGTAGTTGCCATATATATCCCACCTCCATAGATATTACTGGGACTACATAGAGATTTAGGTTAATATACTATTATATCGCAATACAAACGACAGCCATTTAGCTACCATGCAGAGGATAAGTAGTTGCCATATATATCCCACCTCCATAGATATTACTGGGACTACATAGAGATTTAGGTTAATATACTATTATATCGCAATACAAACGACAGCCATTTAGCTATCATGCAGAGGATACGTAGTTGCCATATCTATCCCACCTCCATAGATATTACTGGGACTACATAGAGATTTAGGTTAATATACTATTATATCTCCATACAAACGACAGCCATTTAGCTATCATGCAGTGGATAAGTAGTCGCCATATCTATCCCACATCCATAGATATTACTGGGACTTCATAGAGATGTAGGTTAATATATTATTATATCTCCATACAAACGACAGCCATATAGCTATCATGCAGTGGATAAGTAGTTGCCATATCTATCCCACCTCCATAGATATTACTGGGACTACATAGAGATTTAGGTTAATATACAATTATATCGCAATACAAACGACAGCCATTTAGCTATCATGCAGAGGATAAGTAGTCGCCATATCTATCCCACCTCCATAGATATTACTGGGACTACATAGAGATTTAGGTTAATGTACTATTATATCGCAATACAAACGACAGCCATTTAGCTATCATGCAGAGGATACGTAGTTGTCATATATATCCCACCTCCATAGATATTACTGAGACTACATAGAGATTTAGGTTAATATACTATTATATCTCCATACAAACGACAGCCATTTAGCTATCATGCAGAGGATACGTAGTTGTCATATATATCCCACCTCCATAGATATTACTGGGACTACATAGAGATTTAGGTTAATATACTATTATATCGCAATACAAACGACAGCCATTTAGCTATCATGCAGAGGATAAGTAGTTGCCATATCTATCCCACCTCCATAGATATTACTGGGACTACATAGAGATTTAGGTTAATATACTATTATATCGCAATACAAACGACAGCCATTTAGCTATCATGCAGAGGATAAGTAGTTGCCATATCTATCCCACCTCCATAGATATTACTGGGACTACATAGAGATTTAGGTTAATATACAATTATATCGCAATACAAACGACAGCCATTTAGCTATCATGCAGAGGATAAGTAGTTGCCATATCTATCCCACCTCCATAGATATTACTGGGACTACATAGAGATTTAGGTTAATATACTATTATATCGCAATACAAACGGCAGCCATTTAGCTATCATGCAGAGGATAAGTAGTTGCCATATCTATCCCACCTCCATAGATATTACTGGGACTACATAGAGATTTAGGTTAATATACAATTATATCGCAATACAAACGACAGCCATTTAGCTATCATGCAGAGGATAAGTAGTTGCCATATCTATCCCACCTCCATAGATATTACTGGGACTACATAGAGATTTAGGTTAATATACTATTATATCGCAATACAAACGGCAGCCATTTAGCTATCATGCAGAGGATAAGTAGTTGCCATATCTATCCCACCTCCATAGATATTACTGGGACTACATAGAGATTTAGGTTAATATACAATTATATCGCAATACAAACGACAGCCATTTAGCTATCATGCAGAGGATAAGTAGTTGCCATATCTATCCCACCTCCATAGATATTACTGGGACTACATAGAGATTTAGGTTAATATACTATTATATCGCAATACAAACGGCAGCCATTTAGCTATCATGCAGAGGATAAGTAGTTGCCATATCTATCCCACCTCCATAGATATTACTGGGACTACATAGAGATTTAGGTTAATATACAATTATATCGCAATACAAACGACAGCCATTTAGCTATCATGCAGAGGATAAGTAGTCGCCATATCTATCCCACCTCCATAGATATTACTGGGACTACATAGAGATTCTGGCCTTTATTATATACATTGTTTTGGCTACTACATTGTCAATGTATGTCATATTGGTAACGGGGTCAAGAGGTGTTTCTATGAGGGAAAGGGTTAAAGTGATGTATGAGGATGAAAGGTACACTATAATATATACTACTTATGATTGCTACATGATGAACTCATTTGTAAAATATAATTTCTGTCGTTTGGTGAAAAGAATTAGACGGAAATTAATTTCCCGTGCTAGGCAAACGCTGATTGGTGGCTTATTGCCGATAAGTGGCGTATTTTGCAGGAAGTTAAAACCTGCGAGAATAGCCGAGGGCATTCATGACTAATCTCTTCAGGAGGCATCGCTCATATGGGCAGCCGGTAGCGACGATAAATAAACGTAAAACACAGAGGGCATTCAGAGCTTTGGCTACGACCGATTCGGGTGTAATAATATTTAATTTTTGTAATGTTTTATTTTGAATCGTAACAATTTTGTATTCCTTGTTGTGGGTATAAATGTTAGATTTTCAAGACAAGTAAATTTTAAGGTGAATGTTATACATGCTATACATGCTATACATGCGATTGTTTATGTTCAGGAATTTATACTGAAATAGTCACCACATGTAGATAATTTATTGATAAAGATATATGAACTTACATTTTTATTTTCTAAAGATATGTGTATTAGGAATACGAGTTGTAACGTTTGTATATTTCAATGCAATGGAATGTGTGCATAACATGTGCCTTTAAGCGGTATTGTGATTATTACGATGAATATTAGTTACTGTTGAAGTGTTAATTAAAACACATGAGTCGGTCGTTCCTCGATGCATATAATATATATAATACAATTAACATAACATATTGATACAATTTGGTATTGTGTTTTATTGTACTTGATTATTGTACAGGTGAGGTTATAAAGTTGCACCTATTGGTGATGGAATATCACAGGAATGGCTATTATATTTGCAGTGTATATGTTGAGGCCACAACAAAGTCATTTTAGAACATAACTGTATGGGGTTTGTATATACCATATTGGGCGCTACATGACCTTAGATGTCGATGCGCCGTAAAACACCATTCATATACCATATTGAGCACAATTAATTGAGTATCGATAACTCTGCCTGGGCCTCAATGTGTAGTATAACAGAAAAACCCATCCTTTGCTGCAAGGTCACCTGCCAGACTTTACCAAAATATATGTCAGCGCAATGTCTTTAAAAGAATTGGAAACCCCAAGTGGGATTCGAACCCATAGCAGTGAAGGGCAAAATAGTTTTTTTTATACAAATTTATTTTAGCTCGATTGCGAAACAAGTTATTTCAACTTATATAAATCACTCTCGAGACCTCATTCCTGATGGAATCCATCGCCACGAGGGAGAGAGAAGAGGCAACGTGGAATTTAAATGCCTTGCCTAAGGGCATAAACGTAACGGCTCCAGTGGGGCTCGAATTCCGGACCTTACGCACCTGAAGCGAACGCGCATCCACTGCGCTATCACGACTTCCAAAATAGTTGAAGTCGACAATTTTAACCGCTAGGCTACTTCAGATGTATTGAATAAACATCACCAAACAAGTGTACGGAATGTTCTTATATTTACGTATTGCTACAATTGTGTAGCTTCCGTGGTCCTGTCAAAGGGTCCCAGGTTCGATACTCGGTATGGGCACTGCATTAAGTATTAAGCAAGGTACCTCACACACGTTGCTTAGTACTGTTTACCCGCTTAGGTACAGACATACACACACATACATACTACGGAAAGGCATCGGTGAAGAAATTTATTGACTGGCCCATGTATTAATATAATTAGATATAATATATATATATATAGCGGCTAAATATAACATATACAGACAAATCAGACATATATCTATAAATATGCATATACTGTACACTACCAGTGGCATATTTGTAACATAAGATGTCAATTTATATAGCATTAGTATATGCGTGATCAAATTCCATACGCCGTATTGTTTCAATTTGTTTGCTAATTTTGCGTTGCTAAGAAACGACACGATTTCTTTGTCGTATAAAACTATTACGACCTATTTGGGAATACGAGGGCTTTCGGTTGAACGTATGGATATAACGTGTATTCATTTCCATAGTAACCATGATGATTATTTTAGTACCCCTATGAATCTGGCAATTTGCTAACAATTCAATTCAACTTTTATTTATTGTCGGAGTTTGTGCAATTTTTATTTTTTACGTTTATTTATCGTCGCTACCGGTTGCCCATATGAGCGAGATGAGTCATTTTAGAGTTTTGGAGGATAGTGCAATGATACAGACAGAGACCCATTCCAGAGTCCTCTTGTTCTTTTACGTGCACGGTGTAAAGCACCGACACGAGCTCTCGGTTTAAAGTCCCATCCCAGTTTGTGCAAACGAATAACATTAGCATTATAACTATTTACCAAGAAAATAGAACAGAACAGAACAGAACATATGTTTAGTTCAAGACTTGTACATGGTCAAACGTCATAAACAAACGTATATATAATATAATATTTGTGACGTTATACAATGGATTTAACATGAATATATTTACAATATATATTTCATATTTTTCTTATTTGTCCTAAATTTAGAAATTTAAGAAAAAAATATCTGAAACGCTACTATTATACTTGGCCTACCAAACAAAGTTTTAATACCTTACTTACACAGACTAATAGGAAAAGTGTTCAAAGCCTGTCCAAATTTATATATTACGCAAATTTAGTAAGAAATTAAAACATTTTAGACACCACAACCATCTATGCTCTTCTGAAAATGTATCCATGTCTTTCCATTGTACTTTGTTTATATATGTATTCTTTGTTATACGTATGTTGTCATATTTAATGCAATAAATATATTGAATTGAATTGAATTGCATTGAATATATATATATACCGGTAGTATTATAATAACAGATGAATCAGTTTACGGTATAGCAAATACCAAATACCAAACATTTTATTCACAAGTACTTGTTTCGTGATAGCGAGTGCACTTCAGGTGTGAGAAAGGCCAATAGTTCGCGCCCAACTGGAGCCGTCACGAGTGTGCCCTTAGGCAAGGCATTTAAATGCCACATTGCCTCCCCTCTCCCTCGTAAGTAAGTATATTTTTATTGGCATTTAATTTCCACGTTGCCCTCTTCTCTCTCCCTCGTGGCGATGGATTCCATCAGGAATGAGGTCTCGGGAGTGATTAATATAAGTTATAAGAACTTGTTTCGCAATCGAGCTAAAATAAATTTGCATAAACTAACAACTAACTTCACATACGAACTCTGGAGAGTTCCGACCGGAAGTCGTTAATTGTGCACAACTAGCTACAACCGGAAATTTGGACAATATAGTGGTTATTAGAAACTTGCATATCAAACATTGTGAAGTGAAGACATCTTCGAGAAATTTAATAGTAGAAATTGTTTTATTGTCCAAGACTACCGTGCCCTTTCACCTACTGGCTTCAAAATATAGAGCACCATCTACCCGGCATTAAGCTTAAATATATAGCACCATCTACCCGTCATTAAGCGTAAATATATAGCACCATCTACCCGTCATTAAGCTTAAACTTTATTTATTTTACAACGACTGCGAAGCAAGTTTTAGCAACTTATATTAATCACTCTTGTTGGCGCGGATGAAAGCGTAAATGTGGTCATTCATGTGGGAGGAAAAGTTGCATTGGTGAGAATCGAGCGCGCTAACCACTGCGCTAATCGGACAGCCTACCTGATTCCCAATATGTTGTTTTATTATACATGTGTCCTCTATTAAGCAGCCACTGTCTTTGGTTCTCTTGGCTGGCTGCTTAGCACAGGTTTGACTGTACATGTAGCGCATCATGCCTTTATCAGTATGTCATGCCACACTCCCAATACACGCTCGACCATCCCACTCGCCCATGGGAAATACAAAGCGTAATTTCATTATAAATACAACACAGATTAATACAATTAATAATTTCCCCCTGCCTAACCACTGTTAGCCAAACTAAACATATTCCCAGTTGGCTAACGACTGCCAGTATCAATCAGAATGTGACATTAATATGTCGGATCTGAGTGGGATCTGGGAAGGTTCGCGAGGTTGTTCCATCCTATGTTGCAATCAAACATATCCGTTAATATCACACAGGGAATGGCAAGCGGTGGTCTTTAAAAAAAAGTTTAAACTTTATTTATTTTACAACGATTGCGAAGCAAGTTTTAACAACTTATATTAATCACTCTCGTTGGCGCAGATGAAAGCGTATCAGTGGTCATTCGTGTGGGAGGATACCGGAGTACCCGAAGAAAACCCACCTGTCCGATCTGGCGACCACCGTACCATCTCACATACTTGCTGGTCCGAGGATCGAACCCGGGTAGCATTGGTGAGAAGCGAGCGCGCTAATCACTGCGCTAATCGGACAGCCAAGTGGTTGTCTTTGTTGACAGGTGCTCTCTTAAAGCATGTTAAATAAACACTGATCATGTTGAAATAACTACTACTGTGTATGGGAGGGCCTCCGTAGTCGACTGGTTATGGTAGGTTGTCGACTTCAAAACACTGTAGGTTCGACTGAATATCATCGAGCGCCGTCATATGACATAAGTTGTTGGTGCGACGTTAACCCCCACCCACCCGTCCCCTCCAAACAACAACCAGATAGTATCGTTTATTGTAACTGCAGCTCATCTTTAGAAGATAAACTAGTTCGCTTCCAAAGGAGAGTAGCTAGATTAATTCTAGATCAGGTTTATGACACACTATCGCAATTATCATTCTCCCATGTAAAATGGATGACCTTTCCAGAACGAGTCATATATCAAGTCAAGTCAAGTCAAAGTTTTTATTGGCATAAACATGTACATGTCCATCGCCAAGAAACATGTTTGGCGGTTACATACAAAGTTACAGAAAAGCATGATATTATATAAGGTTTGAGTAAGCATAGCATTAACATTTACGAAATATATTGTTGTTTAACAAAATAGTTGGTATTCAGTGTCTCACAAATCAATATTTTACAAGTAGTAACATTCATTTAGTTTGCTTTTTGGTGTTGAATTCATGAGTGTTCTAAACTTATTAATGGTTGGCCATGAACAATAATATCTAGGTATATCAGAAGGCTATACAGATGTATAAAACATTACATGGAGCTGCTCCAGAATACTTAAAATCGTCCTTCACTTTTACTTCTGATATGCATGCTAGAATTCTCAAATGTGTGTGTGTTTTACGTTTATGCATCGTCGCTACCGGTTGCCCATATGAGCGACGCCTCCTGAAGAGATTAGTCATTTTAGATTTTTGGAGGATAATGCAATGATACAGAGAGAAAGACCCATTCCAGAGTATCCTCTGGTTCTTTTACGTGCACGGTGTAAAGCACCGACACGAGACCTCGGTTTAACGTCCCATCTGAAAGACTGTTAATTGTATTAGGGTCAGACGGGGGATCGAACCGGTGATCCCTGGATTACCAGTCAAGCGTGTTACCACTGGACTACAGATCCGTCTGTAATTCTCAAATCAACCTCAGATTATCAGTTATACACACCAAGACCAAACTATGAATTATTTCGTAATACATTTACATTTTCAGGATCATCTGTTTGGAATTCATTGCCTCACTCAGTTCAAACTGCTCCAACAATCCAACAGTTCAACATGCTCTACTTAAGGTGGAACTATAACAATACAAACTAATCACATATTTCTACTAGTATTACTTCAGATGATATTGTACACTGTCTTTAGCACATTTCAGCATTACCATTGCAGTAGTCACTAGATTCTGTGAATGGCTGTTTTTAAGCTGATTTCATACTATTTTCAAGATACCCTTATAAGTGATATATTCACATTGTTATATAGATGTATTGTCATTTATTGTCTCATTCTCCCTTTCCTACTCTGTTAGACAATTTCATGTATCATCATATTCCATAACATATATTTTCACTTATAGTCCTATTATTTGGTTTGTATATAAGTAAGTAAGGAAGTACATTTTTTTCTTAAAGTGACATATGCAAACATAAACATTCACTACAAAATATTTACACAACTTTAAGATGCACCCGGCCCGATGGGCCTATTTGTCACCTAATGCCTGCATAACAATATAAATGAAAGCAAGACATTATCAAAATGTCAACACTATTATTATTATTATTAATATTATTATTATTATTATTATTAATATTATTATTATTATTATTATTATTATTATTATTATTATTATTATTATTATTATTAATATTATTATTATTATTAATATTATTATTATTATTATTATTATTATTATTATTATGGATAATTGTATTCGAATTAATGCATAGCTAAATATACACTTATTCTGCAATTAGTGAAATATGTAAATTGTATGAAATCATGTTTGAGATTATCACATAGACTGTCTGCATTACTGTTTGGTGTGTGTGTGTGTTTTACGTTTATTTATCGTCGCTACCAGTTGCCCATATGAGCGACGCCTCTTGAAGATATTAGTCATTTTATATTGTTGAAGGATAGTGCAATGATACAGTCTCCTCTGGTTTTTGTACGTACACGGTGTAAAGCACCGACACGAGACCTCGGTTTAAAGTCCAACCTGAAATAATGTTAATTTTATTAGTGTCAGACGGGGTTTGAACAACCACCTGTCTATAAATGGCATAATTATGTACTGTTTGGAAAAAATGTTCTCTGTAATATAAAGCTTTGAAGTGTGGAACAGAATATACTGTTTTGATGTGATAAGGGAGGGAATCCCACACGTGTGGTCCTGAGTATAAGAAAGATTGTCTATAATAGCTTTATATCAACAACCAATTAATAGAACATTAATAATAATAATAAAGACTTTATTTAACGAGGGAACTCATTTGAACAATTAAGTCAATCTACCATGAGGCCCTCAACAAATGAAAACATGAAATGGCATAATGAAACATGTAAACAGTAACTAATAAAACTTTCAAAGGAAATAACATAATTATATAAGCTGCCAGAACTAATACTTATATTCATACAGACGGATCGGTAGTCCAGTGGTAACACGCTGGACTGGTAATCCAGGGATCGCAGGTTCGGTCCCCCGTCTGACCCTAATAAAATTAACAGTCTTTCAGATGGGGCGTTAAACCGAGGTCTCGTGTCGGTGCTTTACACCGTGCACGTAAAAGAACCAGAGAATACTCTGGAATGGATCTCTGTCTGTATCATGCACTATCCTCCAACATCTAAAATGACTAATCTCTTCAGGAGGCGTCGCTCATATGGGCAACCGGTAGCGACGATAAATAAACATAAAACACACACTTATATTCATGTATAAGTGTATACATTACTTATTCTTGCTAACTTGTATTAAAGGAGAAAATGCAATACGTAAACAACTGAACATACCATTTGTAAATGGTCAGAAGCATGTATATTGCTTATTAAACGTACTAAGTTCGAGCCCCGCTGGAGCCGTTACGATTGTGCCCTTAGGCAAGGCATATAAATTTCACGTTGCCACTTCTCTCTCTCTCGTGGCGATGGATTCCATCAGGAATGAGGTCTCGAGAGTGATTAATGTAAATTGTAAGAACTTGTTTCGCAATCGAGCTAAAATAAATTTGTATAAACTAAACTTTGATACTGTGTTGGTATTGGATTCAAGTAGCACACAGAACTAAATTATAGAACTTTTAATGTACGATCGTTTCATACCATAGAAGACAGTTCAATGTTGGCAGCTTTCAGTGTGGGCATATTTCAATGTGGGGATGTTTCAATGGGGATGTTTCAATATGGGGATGTTTCAATGTCGGAATGTTTCAATGGGGGAATGTTTCAATGTGGGCATGTTTCAATGTGGGGATGTTTCAATGGGGGAATGTTTCAATGTGGGCATGTTTCAATGTGGGGATGTTTCAATGGGGGAATGTGTCAATGTGGGAATGTGTCAATGTCGGGATGTTTCAATGTGGGCATGTTTCAATGTGGGGATGTTTCAATGGGGGAATGTGTCAATGTGGGAATGTTTCAATGGGGGAATGTTTCAATGTCGGAATGTTTCAATGGGGGAATGTTTCAATGTGGGGATGTTTCAATGTGGGAATGTGTCAATGTGGGAATGTTTCAATGTCGGAATGTTTCAATGTGGGGATGTTTCAATGTCGGAATGTTTCAATGTCGGAATGTTTCAATGGGGGAATGTTTCAATGTGGGGATGTGTCAATGTGAGGATGTTTCAATGTGGGGATGTGTCAATGTGGGGATGTTTCAATGTGGGAATGTTTCAATGTGGGGATGTTTCAATGTGAGGATGTTTCAATGTGAGGATGTTTCAATGTGAGGATGTTTCAATGGGGATGTTTCAATGGGGGAATGTTTCAATGTGAGGATGTTTCAATGTGGGGATGTTTCAATGGGGATGTTTCAATATGGGGATGTTTCAATGTCGGAATGTTTCAATGGGGGAATGTTTCAATGTGGGGATGTGTCAATGTGGGGATGTTTCAATGGGGATGTTTCAATGTGGGGATGTTTCAATGGGGATGTTTCAATGTGGGGATGTTTCAATGGGATGTTTCAATGGGGATGTTTCAATGTGGGGATGTTTCAATGTGGGGATGTTTCAATGTGGGGATGTGTCAATGTGGGGATGTTTCAATGTGGGGATGTTTCAATGTGGGGATGTGTCAATGTGGGGATGTTTCAATGTGGGGATGTTTCAATGTGGGGATGTGTCAATGTGGGGATGTTTCAATGTGAGGATGTTTCAATGTGGGCATGTTTCAATGTGGGCATGTTTCAATGTGGGGATGTTTCAATGTGGGGATGTTTCAATGTGAGAATGTTTCAATGTCGGAATGTTTCAATGTGAGGATGTTTCAATGTAGGAATGTTTCAATGGGGGAATGTTTCAATGTCGGAATGTTTCAATGTGAGGATGTTTCAATGTGAGGATGTTTCAATGTGAGGATGTTTCAATGTGAGGATGTTTCAATGTGGGGATGTGTCAATGTGGGGATGTGTCAATGTGAGGATGTTTCAATGTGGGGATGTTTCAATATGAGCAGGTGTCCTCTCAAAAAGGCATGTGCAGTGTTGGTCGTGTATTTTTGTAACAGATGAATTGCACATGATACCTAATGACGTAAATTAAGTTAACTAATTTAACTATTTACTGTGCCTTGGATCATTTACACCTATTTCTGTATACTGACGAACTGGGAGGTTAGTCTATACGCTATTTCAATTTGTAGCTTGTTAGCCACGTCGATAACAAAGCTAATTGGCAGAAAATGATTTCATTCCACGGCCGTTTGTTGTGACTGGAGTCGATATTCCCGTGTGTTTAGTGACATCAAGGACGTTTTATACCAACTATCAAGTGCAGTCAATTATACGATCTCCCCGAATAAGACGTTCCCAATAATGAATAATGCAAATGTACCATGTGCTTTCCGCCATACTAGTATATGAGAATACAAAGGTTGTATATACGTAAATAGCCAAAAGTGCATCCGCGGTCGAATGTAGTCCCAATAACTAATATAGTATTTTTTTTTTATGGTAAAAATGTATTTTCATGACAGGCAGTGTATACATTTTGTGTTTTTGTGCAATTATGTGACTTGAGAAGACTTCAGACTAGTTGATGTGTAGAAAAGATGTGGTATAAGAATTCAGGCCATTGCAAACTGAAGGTTGGTATATTGTATTATTTGGCGGAGGAATACAGTGTGTAAACACAGTGACGTTATTCACAGGTAAATTAAAACTTTATTTATTTTACAACGATTACGAAACAAGTTTTAACAACTTATAGTAATCACTCTCGTTGGCATGGTTGAAAGCGTATATGTGATCATTTGTGTGGGAGGAAACCGGAGTACCCGGAGAAAACCCACCTGTCCGATCTGGCGACCACCGTACCATCTCACATACTTCCCTGTCCGAGGATCGAACCCGGGTTGCACAGGTTAGCACTGGCTATGCGAACCATTGTATTAGTATTTCTATGAGGCCTCCACATAATGTCATATTGGCTCGTCCTACTTGTCCAAATAATGAAAAGCGGTGTCGATGCCAATCATTGCATACCGTAGAGCGGCGTCGATGCCAATCATTGCATACCGTACACCGGCGTCGATGCCAATCATTGCATACCGTACACCGGCGTCGATGCCAATCATTGCATACTGTAGAGCGACGTCGATGCCAATCATTGCATACCGTAGAGCGGCGTCGATGCCAATCATTGCATACCGTAGAGCGGCGTCGATGCCAATCATTGCATACCGTAGAGCGGCGTCGATGCCAATCATTGTATACCGTACAGTGGTGTCGATGCCAATCATTGCATACCGTACAGCGGCGTCGATGCCAA
This sequence comes from Archivesica marissinica, assembly GCA_014843695.1. Taxonomy (NCBI): domain Eukaryota; kingdom Metazoa; phylum Mollusca; class Bivalvia; order Venerida; family Vesicomyidae; genus Archivesica; species Archivesica marissinica. The sequence continues at coordinate 20,306,972 of CM026404.1, forward strand.
TCATTGCATACCGTACACCGGCGTCGATGCCAATCATTGCATACCGTAGAGCGATGTCAATGCCAATCATTGCATACCGTAGAGCGTCGTCGATGCCAATCATTGTATACCGTACAGCGGTGTCGATGCCAATCATTGTATACCTTAGAGCGGCGTCGATGCCAATCATTGTATACCGTACAGCGGTGTCGATGCCAATCATTGCATACCGTAGAGCGGCGTCGATGCCAATCATTGCATACCGTACACCGGCGTCGATGCCAATCATTGCATACCGTACACCGGCGTCGATGCCAATCATTGTTACCGTACAGCGGCGTCGATGCCAATCATTGCATACCGTACACCGGCGTCGATGCCAATCATTGCATACCGTACACCGGCGTCGATGCCAATCATTGCATACCGTACAGCGGCGTCGATGCCAATCATTGCATACCGTACAGCGGCGTCGATGCCAATCATTGCATACCGTAGAGCGGCGTCGATGCCAATCATTGCATACCGTACACCGGCGTCGATGCCAATCAGTGCATACCGTAGAGCGGTGTCGATGCCAATCAGTGCATACCGTAGAGCGGTGTCGATGCCAATCAGTGCATACCGTAGAGCGGCGTAGATGCCAATCATTGCCTACCGTAGAGCGGCGTCGATGCCAATCATTGCATACCGTAGAGCGGCGTCGATGCCAATTATTGCATACCGTAGAGCGGCGTCGATGCCAATCATTGCATACCGTACAGCGGCGTCGATGCCAATCATTGCATACCGTACAGCGGCGTCGATGCCAATCATTGCATACCGTACAGCGGCGTCGATGCCAATCATTGCATACCGTACAGCGGCGTCGATGCCAATCATTGCATACCGTACAGCGGCGTCGATGCCAATCATACATACCGTACAGCGGCGTCGATGCCAATCATTGCATACTGTGTACAGCGGCGTCGATGCCAATCATTGCATACCGTACCGTCGATGCCAATCATTGCATACCGTACAGCGGCGTCGATGCCAATCATGCATACCGTACAGCGGCGTCGATGCCAATCATTGCATACCGTACAGCGGCGTCGATGCCAATCATTGCATACCGTACAGCGGCGTCGATGCCAATCATTGCATACCGTACACCGGCGTCGATGCCAATCATTGCATACCGTACAGCGACGTCGATGCCAATCATTGCATACCGTACTGCGGCGTCGATGCCAATCATTGCATACCGTACAGCAGCGTCGATGCCAATCATTGCATACCGTACTGCGGCGTCGATGCCAATCATTGTATACCGTATAGCGTCGTCGATGCCAATCATTGCATACCGTAGAGCGGCGTCGATGCCAATCATTGCATACCGTACAGCGGCGTCGATGCCAATCAGTGCATACCGTACAGCGGCGTCGATGCCAATCATTGCATACCGTACTGCGGCATCGATGTCAAACAGTGCATACCGTAAAACGGCGTCGATGTCGAGCATTGCACAACGTACAGCGGCGTCGATGCCGAGTACTGCAAACCGTTGTTCATGTCTGCTTTCTTGTGAATTATCAATGTCAGTGACCAAGTACTGGTTAACTAGCAGATTCTTACGGAGGTTGGTGCTCCAAGTACTGGTTAACTGGCAGTTTCTTACGGAGATTGGTGCTCCAAGTATTGGTTATCTGGCAGTTTCTTACGGATATTGGTGCTACAAGTACTGGTTAACTGGTAGTTTCTTACGGAGAATGGTGCTCCAAGTACAGGTTAAATGGCAGTTTCTTACGGAGATTGGTGCTCCAAGTACTGGTTAACTGGCAGTTTCTTACGGAGATTGGTGCTCCAAGTACTGGTTAACTGGCAGTTTCTTACGGAGGTTGGTGCTCCAAGTACTGGTTAACTGGCAGTTTCTTACGGAGGTTGGTGCTCCAAGTACTGGTTAACTGGCAGTTTCTTACGGAGATTAGTGCTCCAAGTACTGTTTAACTGGCAGTTTCTTACGGAGATTGGTGCTCCAAGTACTGGTTAACTGGCAGTTTCTTACGGAGTTTGGTGCTCCAAGTACTGGTTAACTGGCAGTTTCTTACGGAGGTTGGTGCTCCAAGTACTGGTTAACTGGCAGTTTCTTACGGAGGTTGGTGCTCCAAGTACTGGTTAACTGGCAGTTTCTTACGGAGGTTGGTGCTCCAAGTACTGGTTAACTGGCAGTTTCTTACGGAGGTTGGTGCTCCAAGTACTGGTTAACTGGCAGTTTCTTACGGAGGTTGGTGCTCCAAGTACTGGTTAACTGGCAGTTTCTTACGGAGGTTGGTGCTCCAAGTACTGTTTAACTGGCAGTTTCTTACGGAGGTTGGTGCTCCAAGTACTGGTTAACTGGCAGTTTCTTACGGAGTTTGGTGCTCCAAGTACTGGTTAACTGGCAGTTTCTTACGGAGGTTGGTGCTCCAAGTACTGGTTAACCGGCAGTTTCTTACGGAGGTTGGTGCTCCAAGTACTGGTTAACTGGCAGTTTCT
>CM026404.1:20310467-20329323 GCA_014843695.1 Archivesica marissinica
GTCGAAACAATTAAATATAGCGATTTCTACATGTTGCAACATTGTTACTTATCCATTTACTCATGTCGAAACAATGTTAATTAGCCATTTCCACATGTCGCAACAATAAATTTAGCCATTACTACATGTCGAAACAATGTTAATTAGCCATTTATACATGTCGAATTAATGTTATTTAGCCATTTATACATGTCGAAACATTATTTAGCGATTTCCACATGTCGAAACAATGTTAATTAGCGATTTCCACATGTCGAAACATTATTTAGCGATTTCCACAGGTCGAAACAATTAAATATAGCGATTTCTACATGTTGCAACATTGTAACTTATCCATTTACTCATGTCGAAACAATGTTAATTAGCCATTTCCACATGTCGCAACAATAAATTTAGCCATTACTACATGTCGAAACAATGTTAATTAGCCATTTATACATGTCGAATTAATGTTATTTAGCCATTTATACATGTCGAAACATTATTTAGCGATTTCCACATGTCGAAACAATGTTAATTAGCGATTTCTACATGTCGAATCAATGTTAATTAGCGATTTCCATATGTCGAAACAATGTTAATTAGCCATTTCTACATGTCGAATCAATGTTATTTAGCCATTTCTACATGTCGAATCAATGGTAATTAGCGAATTTCACATGTCGAAACATTAGTTATCGATTTCCACATGTCGAAACAATGTTAATTAGCCATCATTTCCACATGTCGAATCAATGTTAATTAGCGATTTCCACAAGTCGAAACAATGTTAATTAGCGATTTCGACATGTCGAAAAATGTTAATTAGCCATTTCTACATGTCGAAACAATAGTAATTAGCGATTTCTACATGTCGAAATGTTAATCAGCCATTTCTACATGTTGAATCAGTGTTAATTAGCCATTTCTACATGTCGAAAAATGTTAATTAGCCATTTCTACATGTCGAAACAATAGTAATTAGCGATATCTACATGTCGAAATGTTAATCAGCCATTTCTACATGTTGAATCAGTGTTAATTAGCCATGTCTACATGTCGAAACAATGTTAATTAGCCATTTCTACATGTCGAATCAATGTTAATTAGCGATTTCCACATGTCGAAACAATGTTAATTAGCCATTTGTACATGTCGAATCAATGTTATTTAGCCATTTCTAAATGTCGAATCAATGTTAATTAGCGATTTCCACATGTCGAAACAATGCTAAGTAGCGATTTCCACATGTCGAAACAATGTTATTTAATCATTTCTTCATGTCGAATCAATGTTAATTACCGATTTCCACATGTCGAATCAATGTTAGTGAGCGATTTCTACATGTCGAAACAATGTTAGTTAGCCATTTCTACATGACCAAACAATGTTAATTAGCCATTTCCACATTTCGAAACAATTAAATATAGCGATTTCTACATGTTGCAAAATTGTTACTTATCCATTTACTCATGTCGAAACAATGTTAATTAGCCATTTCCACATGTCGCAACAATGTTAATTAGCCATTTCTACATGTCGAATCAATGTTAATTAGCGATTTCCACATGTCGAAACAATGTTAATTAGCCATTTCTACATGTCGAATCAATGTTATTTAGCCATTTCTACATGTCGAATCAATGTTAATTAGCCATTTCCACATGTCGAAACAATGCTAAGTAGCGATTTCCACATGTCGAAACAATGTTATTTAATCATTTCTTCATGTCGAATCAATGTTAATTACCGATTTCCACATGTCGAATCAATGTTAGTGAGCGATTTCTACATGTCGAAACAATGTTAGTTAGCCATTTCTACATGTCGAAACAATGTTAATTAGCCATTTCTACATGACCAAACAATGTTAATTAGCCATTTCCACATGTCGAAACAATTAAATATAGCGTTTTCTACATGTTGCAACATTGTTACTTATCCATTTACTCATGTCGAAACAATGTTAATTAGCCATTTCCACATGTCGCAACAATAAATGTAGCGATTACTACATGTCGAAACAATGTTAATTAGCCATTTATACATGTCGAATTAATGTTATTTAGCCATTTATACATGTCGAAACATTATTTAGCGATTTCCACATGTCGAAACAATGTTAATTAGCGATTTCCACATGTCGAAACATTATTTAGCGATTTCCACAGGTCGATACAGTGTTAACTAGCCATTTCCACATGTCGAAACAATGTTAATTAGCGATTTCTACATGTCGAATCAATGTTCATTAGCGATTTCCATATGTCGAAACAATGTTAATTAGCCATTTCTACATGTCGAATCAATGTTATTTAGCCATTTCTACATGTCGAATCAATGGTAATTAGCGATTTTCACATGTCGAAACATTAGTTATCGATTTCCACATGTCGAAACAATGTTAATTAGCCATCATTTCCACATGTCGAATCAATGTTAATTAGCGATTTCCACAAGTCGAAACAATGTTAATTAGCGATTTCGACATGTCGAAAAATGTTAATTAGCCATTTCTACATGTCGAAACAATAGTAATTAGCGATTTCTACATGTCTAAATGTTAATCAGCCATTTCTACATGTTGAATCAGTGTTAATTAGCGATTTCGACATGTCGAAAAATGTTAATTAGCCATTTCTACATGTCGAATCAGTGTTAATTAGCCATTTCTACATGTCGAAACAATGTTAATTAGCCATTTCTTCATGTCGAATCAATGTTAATTACCGATTTCCATATGTCGAATCAATGTTAGTGAGCGATTTCTACATGTCGAAACAATGTTAATTAGCCATTTCTACATGTCGAAACAATGTTAATTAGCCATTTCTACATGTCGAATCAATGTTAATTAGCGATTTCCACATGTCGAAACAATGTTAATTAGCCATTTCTACATGTCGAATCAATGTTATTTAGCCATTTCTACATGTCGAAACAATGTTAATTAGCTATTTCCATATGTCGAAACATTATCGATTTCCACAATGTTAATTAGCGATTTCTACATGTCGAAAAATGTTAATTAGCCATTTCTACGCGTCGAAACATTATTTAGCCATTTCTACATGTCGAAACAATGTTAATTAGCCATTTCTACATGTCGAATCAATGTTAATTAGCGATTTCCACATGTCGAAACAATGTTAATTAGCCATTTCTACATGTCGAATCAATGTTATTTAGCCATTTCTACATGTCGAAACAATGTTAATTAGCTATTTCCATATGTCGAAACATTATCGATTTCCACAATGTTAATTAGCGATTTCTACATGTCGAAAAATGTTAATTAGCCATTTCTACACGTCGAAACATTATTTAGCGATTTCCACATGTCGAAACAATGTTAATTAGCCATTTCCACATGTCGAATCAAAGCTAATTAGCCATTTCCACATGTCGCCACAATGTTAATTAGCGATTTCTACATGTCGAAACAATGTTAATTAGCCATTTCTACATGTCGAATCAATGTTAATTAGCGATTTCCATATGTCGAAACAATGTTAATTAGCGATTTATACATGTCTAAACATGTTAATTAGCCATTTCCACATGTCGAAACAATCTTAATTAGCCATTTCTACATGTCGAATCAATGTTAATTAGCGATTTCCACATGTCGAAAAACATTATCGATTTCCATATGTCGAAACATTGTTAATTAGCCATTTCCACATGTCGAAACAATGTTAATTAGCCATTTCTACATGACCAAACAATGTTAATTAGCCATTTCCACATGTCGAAACAATGTTAATTATCCATTTCTACATGACCAAACAATGTTAGTTAGCCATTTCCACATGTCGAAACAATTAAATATAGCGATTTCTACATGTTGCAACATTGTTACTTATCCATTTACTCATGTCGAAACAATGTTAATTAGCCATTTCCACATGTCGCAACAATAAATTTAGCGATTACTACATGTCGAAACAATGTTAATTAGCCATTTATACATGTCGAATTAATGTTATTTAGCCATTTATACATGTCGAAACATTATTTAGCGATTTCCACATGTCGAAACAATGTTAATTAGCGATTTCCACATGTCGAAACATTATTTAGCGATTTCCACAGGTCGATACAGTGTTAATTAGCCATTTCCACATGTCGAAACAATGTTAATTAGCGATTTCTACATGTCGAATCAATGTTAATTAGCGATTTCCATATGTCGAAACAATGTTAATTAGCCATTTCTACATGTCGAATCAATGTTATTTAGCCATTTCTACATGTCGAATCAATGGTAATTAGCGATTTTCACATGTCGAAACATTAATTATCGATTTCCACATGTCGAAACAATGTTAATTAGCCATCATTTCCACATGTCGAATCAATGTTAATTAGCGATTTCCACAAGTCGAAACAATGTTAATTAGCGATTTCGACATGTCGAAAAATGTTAATTAGCCATTTCTACATGTCGAAACAATAGTAATTAGCGATTTCTACATGTCGAAATGTTAATCAGCCATTTCTACATGTTGAATCAGTGTTAATTAGCCATTTCTACATGTCGAAAAATGTTAATTAGCCATTTCTACATGTCGAAACAATAGTAATTAGCGATATCTACATGTCGAAATGTTAATCAGCCATTTCTACATGTTGAATCAGTGTTAATTAGCCATGTCTACATGTCGAAACAATGTTAATTAGCCATTTCTACATGTCGAATCAATGTTAATTACGATTTCCAGCGATTTCCACATGTCGAAACAATGTTAATTAGCCATTTCTACATGTCGAATCAATGTTATTTAGCCATTTCTAAATGTCGAATCAATGTTAATTAGCGATTTCCACATGTCGAAACAATGCTAAGTAGCGATTTCCACATGTCGAAACAATGTTATTTAATCATTTCTTCATGTCGAATCAATGTTAATTACCGATTTCCACATGTCGAATCAATGTTAGTGAGCGATTTCTACATGTCGAAACAATGTTAGTTAGCCATTTCTACATGACCAAACAATGTTAATTAGCCATTTCCACATGTCGAAACAATTAAATATAGCGATTTCTACATGTTGCAAAATTGTTACTTATCCATTTACTCATGTCGAAACAATGTTAATTAGCCATTTCCACATGTCGCAACAATGTTAATTAGCCATTTCTACATGTCGAATCAATGTTAATTAGCGATTTCCACATGTCGAAACAATGTTAATTAGCCATTTCTACATGTCGAATCAATGTTATTTAGCCATTTCTACATGTCGAATCAATGTTAATTAGCGATTTCCACATGTCGAAACAATGCTAAGTAGCGATTTCCACATGTCGAAACAATGTTATTTAATCATTTCTTCATGTCGAATCAATGTTAATTACCGATTTCCACATGTCGAATCAATGTTAGTGAGCGATTTCTACATGTCGAAACAATGTTAGTTAGCCATTTCTACATGTCGAAACAATGTTAATTAGCCATTTCTACATGTCGAAACAATGTTAATTAGCCATTTCTACATGACCAAACAATGTTAATTAGCCATTTCCACATGTCGAAACAATTAAATATAGCGATTTCTACATGTTGCAACATTGTTACTTATCCATTTACTCATGTCGAAACAATGTTAATTAGCCATTTCCACATGTCGCAACAATGTTAATTAGCCATTTCTACATGTCGAATCAATGTTAATTAGCGATTTCCACATGTCGAAACAATGTTAATTAGCCATTTCTACATGTCGAATCAATGTTATTTAGCCATTTCTACATGTCGAATCAATGTTAATTAGCCATTTCCACATGTCGAAACAATGCTAAGTAGCGATTTCCACATGTCGAAACAATGTTATTTAATCATTTCTTCATGTCGAATCAATGTTAATTACCGATTTCCACATGTCGAATCAATGTTAGTGAGCGATTTCTACATGTCGAAACAATGTTAGTTAGCCATTTCTACATGTCGAAACAATGTTAATTAGCCATTTCTACATGTCGAAACAATGTTAATTAGCCATTTCTACATGACCAAACAATGTTAATTAGCCATTTCCACATGTCGAAACAATTAAATATAGCGATTTCTACATGTTGCAACATTGTTACTTATCCATTTACTCATGTCGAAACAATGTTAATTAGCCATTTCCACATGTCGCAACAATAAATTTAGCGATTACTACATGTCGAAACAATGTTAATTAGCCATTTATACATGTCGAATTAATGTTATTTAGCCATTTATACATGTCGAAACATTATTTAGCGATTTCCACATGTCGAAACAATGTTAATTAGCGATTTCCACATGTCGAAACAATGTTAATTAGCGATTTCCACATGTCGAAACAATGTTAATTAGCGATTTCCACATGTCGAAACAATGTTATTTATGTCGTGGTGAAATGGCTCACTTAATAGCAACATTCCAAAATCTCGTTTCATAAAATATGGTATGAAATCACCACTCATGTAAGATCCTATATTATATTAAACAATTGTGTATTTGAACTTAGACAATGGAAACAATATCTTTACATGTGATCGATATTTCTCAATACTACATACAATAGTACATGACGTATGTGAGATGGTACGGTGGTCGCCAGATCGGATGTGGGTTTTCTCCGGGTACTCCGGTTTCCTCCCACATGAATGACCACACGTACGCTTTCATCGGCGCCAACGAGAGTGATTAATATAAGTTGTTGAAATCATTGTAAAATAAATAAGTACATGAATAATATGATGTAGGGTAATAGTAAGGAACGTGACTAGTTACCTTAAAGTAAATATAATTTGTCTACATAAAATGAATATAATAGTTTGGCACAAATCAATGGCTTCTTGTTGATGATTGGCATTAATGACAGATGTATAATTGACATACAAGTAAGGTGTTTCAGGTCAACAATACGTTAGCAACTAATTTAACTATTGATACAAGGGAAATAACTAAAACTGCACTACACTCACATGGAGCTCTCACATGGAATCGCTATGGAGCTCTCACATGGAATCGCTATGAAGCTCTCACATGGAGCTCTCACATGGAATCGCTATGGAGCTTTCACATGGAGCTCTCACATGGAATCGCTATGGAGCTCTCACATGGAATCGCTATAGAGCTCTCACATGGAATCGCTATGGAGCTCTCACATGTAATCGATATGGAGCTCTCACATGGAATCGCTATGGAGCTCTCACATGGAATCGCTATGGAGCTCTCACATGGAATCTATGGAGCTCTCACATGGAATCGCTATGGAGCTCTCACATGGAATCACTGTGGAGCTCTCACATGGAATCGCTATGGAGCTCTCACATGGAATCGCTATGGAGCTCTCACATGGAATCGCTATGGAGCTCTCACATGGACCTCTCACATGGAATCACTATGGAGCTCTCACATGGAATCGCTATGGAGCTCTCACATGGAATCGCTATGGAGCTCTCACATGGAATCGCTATGGAGCTCTCACGTTGAATCGCTATGGAGCTCTCACATGGAACCGTTTCAAGACGCTATAACCAAACAGCTGGTAGAAACTGCAACAGTTGTCAATGTAGCGTTTTGTTTGTTTGTTTGTTTGTTTGTTGGGGGTTTGGGGGTTTAAAGTCGCACCAACAGCTTAGGTCATATGGCAACTCTCCAGCTATTATTAGTGGAGAAAGACCCCGGATGTCCCTCCGGCCAGTATTTCAGTCATGGGTGGGTACACGGGTAGAACCACCGCCCTTCCACAAGTCAGCTGGATAACTTCCGCATATGAAAGAATTCGACACCCCAGTGGGATTCGAACCTACAGTGGTGAGGGATAAGTGATTTGAAGTCAACGACATTGATCAATCGGCCACCGATGCCCTACCAGCAACAAGCACAAGAAAGTAGTAAACAAAGTATCTAAACATGTGTGCATTGACCGTATCACAGAGTGTGTATGAGCATAGTCTTACAAAACTAGTCAGAAACAGTACTTGTGTTTGTTTTCCGCAAGCACTGAAATTAACCCCGCAAGCACTGAAACTAACCCCGCAAGCACTGACACTCTCCAACCCCCGCAAGCACTGAAACTAACCCCGCAAGCACTGAAACTCTCCAACCCCCGCAAGCACTGAAACTAACCCCACAAACACTGACACTCTCCAACCTCCGCAAGCACTGACACTCTCCTCCAACCTCCGCAAGCACTGAAACTCTCCAACATCCGCAAGCACTGAAGCTCTCCAACATCCGCAAACACTGACATGCTACAACCTCCGCAAGCACTGAAACTCTCCAATCTCCGCAAGCACTGAAACTCTCCAATCTCCGCAAGCACTGAAGCTCTCCAACCTCCGCAAATACTGAAGCTCTCCAACATCAGCAAACACTGATGCTCTCCAACCTCCGCAAGCACTGAAACTATCCAATCTCCGCAAGCACTGAATCTCTCCAACCTCTGCAAGCACTGTAACTCTCCAACCTCCGCAAGCACTGAAGCTCTCCAACCTCCGTAAGCACTGAAGCTCTCCAACATCCGCACACACTGAAACTCTCCAACCTCCGCAAGCACTGCAACTCTCCAATCTCCGAAAACACTGACACTCTCCAACTTCCGCAAGAACTGATGCTCTCCAACCTCCGCAAGCACTGAAACTCTCCAACCTCCGCAAGCACTGAAACTCTCCAATCTCCGCAAGCGCTGACACTCTCCAACCACCACAAACACTGAAGCTCTCCAACATCCGTAAGCACTGACACGCTCCAACCTCCGCAAGCACTGAAACTCTTCAATCTCCGCAAGCGCTGACACTCTCCAACCTCCGCAAACACTGAAGCTCTCCAATATCCATAAGCACTGAAACTCTCCAACCTCCGCAAGCACTGAAACTCTCCAACATCCGTAAGCACTGAAACTCTCCATTCTTCGCAAGCACTGGCACGCTCCAACCTCCGCAAGCACTGAAACTCTCCATTCTCCGCAAACACTGAAGCCCTCCAATCTCCACGAGCGACTAACAACGTTACCATGTACGCCACAGCACGTGTCACTGATTCTTTGTTTGTTTCTTGGTTTCATTCGTTCTTTGTGTTTGCGCACTATGCATCATCATTTTGGAGGGCAGCTCCAGTGGTTTACCTGAGAGAGAGAGAGAGAGAGAGAGAGAGAGAAAGAGAGAAAGAAAGAAAGAGAGTGAGAGAGAGAAAGAAAGAGAGAAAGAGAGAGAGAAAGAGAGAGAGAAAGAGAGAGAGAAAGAGAGAGAGAGAAAGAGAGAGAGAGAAAGAGAGAGAAGAGAGAGAAAGAGAGAGAGAAAGAGAGAGAAAGAGAGAGAGAAGAGAGAGAAAGAGAGAGAAAGAGAGAAAGAGAAAGAGAGAAGAGAGAGATAGAGAGAAAGAGAGAGAAAGAGAGAGAGAGAGAAAGAGAGAAAGAAGAGAGAGAGAAAGAGAGAGAGAGAGGAGGAGAGAAAAGGAAGAGAAAGAGAGAGAGAGAAAGAGAGAAAGAGATAGAGAGAAAGAGAGAAAGAGAGAGAAAGAGAGAGAAAGAAAGAGAAAGAGAAAAAGATCGAGAGAAAGAGAGAGAGAAAGAGAGAGAAAGAGAGAGAGATAGAGAGAGAAAGAGAGAGAGAAAGAGAGAGAAGGAGAGAGAAAGAGGATAAAGAGAGAGAAAGAGAAAGAGAGAGAGATAGAGAAAGAGAGAGAGAGAGAGAGAAAGAGAGAAAGAGAGAAAGAGAGAGTAAACAAGAATAAAGTGCGCTGGCGCGTGAGATAAACACAATACAATTAATTATATTAGTCACCAACTTACCACACTGACCAGTACGGCACACAAACGGCACATACACAACCAACATGACATATTTGCGATGACGTCAGGACGTCAGGACGCCAGAGACGTACTCGCCAATATACAGACTCCATTATTAACATCATTACAGATACACATAACAGGTTTGATATGTTTACAATTTAGTGTATTAAATTCCAGAGCTATACATTCACATACACTTCTGCCATGATTTCATTCAAGCAGACTAAACTAATAATATCGAGAAGAAGTTCACGTGTCACTTTAACAAGACAACATAGCAATCGATAATCTCAGACAGCTCCGGCGTTCCATATTTTCTTACCGTGGTGACAGTGCTGTGAGGTTCTGTGTCGTCTGCTAACACACACATTAAAATCGCCAAAAAAATGCAATAAAAACAAGTGGGGGAGTGTACTTGCTCTGGATTTTCCATGACCGCCTCTGAAAATGGACAATATATTTCTTCAATATGGCATGCAGCTGTACACTGTACACTCATTGCCATCAGCATATGTCAGGGGTGTAGCTTTATACGGGCAGTATAAAGCTTGTGTCTACACATTTTCTTCAAAAATTGACAATATTAAAATGTGAAAAACGAAATAAAAAATGAAGGATGTAGGGGTGGATGTGTATGGTGTGCACCGAATCGATTGAATATGAAAAGAAGTAGCTATTTCATTTATCTGTTTCAGTTTACCTAACAACACCTTTCCAGGGCAGGCTGCAACGGTTAACCAGTACTTGGGTGCACCAACCTCCGTAATAAACTGCCAACTTTTTCATATAGAGGAGACACGGTCTGAGCGGGGCTCGAACCCGTGACCAGCAGTGATGATAGGTTACAGTGGTATTACAAGTCAGCGACCTTAACCACTCGACCACGGAGGCGGACTTTTAATTGATACAAGAATATTTTCAGAACTGAGTATATATGTTCCTTGCTTCTCGTCAAAATTTGCCTTAACATTCCTCAGAATGCAGATGCAGCGATATAGATTTTCAAAATATACCCAGCCGAGGAATAAATCAAAGAAGCGAATTAGTGCATGTGAACCTTAGAGTACGCATGCCCCTGCGAGGTTATCCCGGGGGTAACAGTAATTACTTTGTGGCAGCTTGGAAACTGCGATCCACAGAGAGCACAGCGATGCCAACCTGTGAGAAATAACTTCTAGGAGAAGGATGTATGGTATGTGTAATACATAATCATGTTACTGTATGTGCATTGTAGAATCACACTGGAAGTCATGATGCGCAGTTATTACGCGTTCGCTTTATGTGTTAAGGACCAGGAGTTCGCCCCAGCTGTAGCAGATGCGATTGTGTCCTTTGACAAGTAGTAGGCAAGGCACATGGCGTTTCAACCCCTGTTGTAAATTCACTATGCTGTCTCATCTAATCTACGATGGCAGATTATTAATCATTCTAACACGACCCAGCTAATAACATACATACTTGTAGAGTAAAATCTACCTCGGGTTATTCTGCGATATACCACGGTTGATACTTATTATTTCTTAATTAACCCACCAGTCACAACTTAAGTCGGTTTTGCAAACATATATAGCCAGATTATGCTCAATGCTCTTTGCTATTCGGATACTAGAGTTAAAACACTTATTTGAATAGCAAACAATATAGACCCTGATCAGACGCGAAGCTAGGAGCAATAAATGCGTTACATGTGGTATCTAAATATTGATATACTTATATACGTTCTCGATTGTTCTTGATTAATGAGAAATACTGAACTAAAGATACAAGTTCTTGATTAATTATAGCTTGCTGAGATATACTGAAATGAAAATACAAGTTCTTGATTGTTTATAGCTTGCTGAGAAATACTGAACTAAAGATACAAGGTCTTGTTTAATTATAGCTTGCTGAGAAATACTGAAATAAAGACACAAGTTCATGATTAATTATAGCTTGCTGAGAAATACTGAAATAAAGATACAAGTTCTTGATTAATTATAGCTTGCTGAGAAATACTGAAATAAAGTCACAAGTTCATGATTAATTATAGCTTGCTGAGAAATACTGAAATAAAGATACAAGTTCTTGATTAATTATAGCTTGCTGAGAAATACTGTAATAAAGATACAAGTTCTTGATTAAATATAGCTTACTGAGATATACTGAAATAAAGATACAAGTTCTTGATTAAATATAGCTTGCTGAGAAATACTGAAATAAAGATACAAGTTCATGATTAATTATAGCTTGCTGAGAAATACTGAAATAAAGATACAAGTTCATGATTGTTTATTGTTTGCTGAGAAATTGGGAAATAAAGATACAAGTTCTTGATTGTTTATAGAATGTTGCAAAATACGGAAATAAACATACACGTTCTTGATTGTTTATAGAATGCTGCAAAATACGGAAATAAAGATACAAGTTCTTGATTGTTTATAGAATGCTGCAAAATACGGAAATAAAGATACAAGTTCTTGATTGTTTATAGAATGCTGCGAAATACGTAAATAAAGATACACGTTCTTGATTGTTTATAGAATGCTGCGAAATACGGAAATAAAGATGCACGTTCTTGATTGTTTATAGAATGCTGCAAAATACGGAAATAAAGATACACGTTCTTGATTGTTCATAGAATGCTGCAAAATACGGAAATAAAGATACACGTTCTTGATTGTTTATAGCTTGCTGAGAAATACTGAAATAAAGATACAAGTTCTTGATTGTATTTACAGGTCGCTGAGACATACTGCTGTACTATAAAGAAGTTCGTGTTTACTTACAGGGTGCAGTTAAATACTTATTTACGACTCAAGTTCTTGTTTACTTTTACAGGGTGCCGACATATTGCGATTTACGACTCACGTTCTTGTTTACTTTTACAGGGTACTGAAATATTATGATTTACGACTCACGTTCTTGTTTACTTTTACAGGGTGCCGAAATATTGTGGTTTACGATTCAAGTTCTTGTTTACTTTTACAGGGTGCCGAAATATTCTGATTTACGATTCACATTTTTCGACATGTAGAAATCGCTAATTAACATTGTGGAAATCGATAATGTTTCGACATATGGAAATCGCTAATTAACATTGATTCGACATGTAGAAATGGCTAATTAACTTTGATTCGACATGTGGAAATGACTAATTAACACTGTTTCGACATTTGGAAATTGCTAAATAATGTTTCGACATGTGGAAATCGCTAATTAACATTGTTTCGACATGTGGAAATCGCTAAATAATGTTTCGACATGTATAAATGGCTAACTAACATTAATTCGACATGTATAAATGGCTAATTAACATTGTTTCGACATGTAGTAATCGCTAAATTTAACACAAAACAAAACACACAAAAAAAAAACAACAACAAAAACCAAAATTGTTTCGACATGTGGAAATGGCTAATTAACATTGTTTCGTCATGTAGAAATGGCTAATTAACATTGTTTCGACATGTGTAAATGGCTAATTAACAATGTTTCGACATATGGAAATCGATAATGTTTTTCGACATGTGGAAATGGCTAATTAACATTAATTCGACATGTAGAAATGGCTAATTAACATTGTTTCGACAAGACGAAATGGCTAATTAACATTTTTAGACATGTATAAATCGCTAATTAACATTGTTTCGACATAAAACAAAACACACAAAAACCAAAACACACATGGAAATGGCTAATTAGCTTTGACTCGACATGTGGAAATCGCTAATTAACATTGTTTCGACATGTGGAAATCGATAAATAATGTTTCGACATGTAGAAATGGCTAATTAACATTTTTCGACATGTAGAAATCGCTAATTAACATTGTGGAAATCGATAATGTTTCGACATATGGAAATAGCTAATTAACATTGTTTCGACATATGGAAATCGCTAATTAACATTGATTCGACATATGGAAATCGCTAATTAACATTGTTTCGACATGTATAAATGGCTAACTAACATTAATTCGACATGTATAAATGGCTAATTAACATTGTTTCGACATGTAGAAATGGCTAATTAACATTTTTAGACATGTATAAATCGCTAATTAACATTGTTTCGACATATGGAAATGGCTAATTAACATTGTTTCGACATATAGAAATCGCTAATTAACATTGTGTCGACATGTGAAAATGGCTAATTAGCTTTGACTCGACATGTGGAAATGGCTAATTAACATTGTTTCGACATGTGGAAATCGCTAAATAATGTTGCGACATGTGGAAATCGCTAATTAACATTGTTTCGACATGTGGAAATCGCTAAATAATGTTTCGACATGTAGAAATGGCTAATTAACATATTTCGACATGTAGAAATCGCTAATTAACATTGTGGAAATCGATAATGTTTCGACATATGGAAATAGCTAATTAACATTGTTTCGACATATGGAAATCGCTAATTAACATTGATTCGACATGTAGAAATCGCTAATTAACATTGTTTCGACATGTGGAAATGGCTAATTAACTTTGATTCGACATGTGGAAATGGCTAATTAACATTGTTTCGACATGTGGAAATCGCTAAATAATGTTTCGACATGTGGAAATCGCTAATTGACATTGTTTCGACATGTGGAAATCGCTAAATAATGTTTCGACATGTATAAATGGCTAAATAACATTAATTCGACATGCATAAATGGCTAATTAACATTGTTTCGACATGTAGTAATCGCTAATTTTATTGTTTCGACATGTGGAAATGGCTGATTAACATTGTTTCGTCATGTAGAAATGGTTAATTAACATTGTTTCGACATGAGGAAGTGGATAAATAACATTGCTTTGACATGAGGCAACGGATAAATAACATTGCTTTGACATGAGGCAACGGATAAATAACATTGCTTTGACATGAGGCAACGGATAAATAACATTGCTTTGACATGAGGAAACGGATATCTAACATTGCTTTGACATGTGGAAATGGATAAATAACATTGCTTTGACATGAGGAAACGGATAAATAACATTGCTTTGACATGAGGAAACGGATAAATAACATTGATTTGACATGAGGCAATGGATAAATAACATTGCTTTGACATGAGGAAACGGATAAATAATATTGCTATGACACGTGGAAATGAATATATAACATTGCTTTGACACGAGGCAATGGATATATAATATTGTTTTGACATGTGGAAATGGATATATAATATTGCTATGACACGTGGAAATGAATAAATAACATTGCTTTGACACGAGGCAATGGATATATAACATTGCTTTGACACGAGGCAATGGATATATAACATTGCTTTGACACGAGGCAATGGATATATAACATTGCTTTGACACGAGGCAATGGATATATAACATTGTTTTGACACGAGGCACTGGATATATAACATTGCTTTGACACGAGGCAATGGATATATAACATTGTTTTGACACGAGGCAATGGATATATAACATTGCTTTGACACGGCAATGGAATACATGCACACAGCATGGATAAAACTTGACACAGGCAATGGATATAATTGCTTTGACACGAGGCAATGGATATATAACATGCTTGACACGAGGCAATGGATATATACATTGCTTTGACACGAGCAATGATATATAACATTGCTTTGACACGAGGCAAGGATATATAACATTGCTTTGACACAGGCAATGGATATAACATTGCTTTGACACGAGGCAATGGATATATAACATTGCTTTGACACGAGGCAATGGATATATAACATTGCTATGACACGAGGCAATGGATATATAACATTGCTTTGACACAAGGCAATGGATATATAACATTGTTTCGACATGTGGAAATGGCTTTGAGAATGAAAGCCTATAAAATAAGTAAATCAAGCTAACGTTAGTTTGCTTGGACACTTTAAACTTTATTTATTTTACGATTGAAAGGTTTTAACAACTTATATCAATCACTCTTGTTGGCGCGGATGAAAGCGCAAATGTGGTCATTCGTGAAGGAGGAGATCGGAGTACCAGGAGAAATCCCACCTGTACGATCTGGTGACCACCGTACCATCTTACAAACTTCTCGGTCCGAGGATCGAACACGGGTTGCATTGGTGAGAAGCGAGCTCGCTAACCACAGTGCTAATCGGACAGCCAATTTGATGGGTTAGTAGTAATAATGTAAATTTAAAGGTTTTAAGCTATGTAGGCTTGCTGAATTCTTGTGAAATGCATTGTTGTTTTGTCCAAAACATGTCGGCTAAATATACAGATTCAATCGGATTGAGTTATACACATATTTGAATCTTGAATATAAGGGGTTACATAATTAAATGACTTTGCTGTCTGTACTGGATCAATATACATAGAACCAGACTGCAGCTCTTCACTAGTTTCACATGGTTTTACAACGTTTATATCAGGATAATAACCCATAGGCTGTCCAATTAGCACAGTGCACCATACGCTCGTTTCTCACCAATGCATCCTGGGTTCGTTTCTCACCAATGCACCATGCGCTCGTTTCTCACCAATGCATCCAGGGTTCGTTTCTCACCAATGCACCAGGCGCTCGTTTCTCACCAATGCATCCTGGGTTCGTTTCTCACCAATGCATCCTGGGTTCGTTTCTCACCAATGCACCATGCGCTCGTTTCGCACCAATGCACCATGGGCTCGTTTCTCACCAATGCACCCTGGGTTCCTTTCTCACCAATGCATCCTGGGCTTGTTTCTCACCAATGCACCCTGGGTTGGTTTCTCACCAATACACCCTGGGTTCGTTTCTCACCAAAGCACCCTGGGTTCCTTTCTCACCAATGCACCATGCGCTCGTTTCTCACCAATGCATCCTGGGTTCGTTTCTCACCAATGCACCCTGGGTTCGTTTCTCACCAATGCACCATGCGCTCGTTTCTCACCAATGCACCATGCGCTCGTTTCTCATCAATGCATCCTGGGGTCGTTTCTCACCAATGCATCCTGGGTTCATTTCTCACCAATGCACCCTGCGTTCGTTTCTCACCAATGCATCCTGGGTTCGTTTCTCACCAATGCACCATGCGCTCGTTTATCACCAATGCACCCTTGGTTCGTTTCTCACCAATGCACCCTTGGGTCGTTTCTCACCAATGCACGATGCGCTCGATTCTCACCAATGCACCCTGGGTTCGTTTCTCACCAATGCATCCTGGGTTCGTTTCTCACCAATGCATTCTGGGTTCGTTTCTCACCAATGCACCCTGGGTTCGTTTCTCACCAATGCACCCTGGGTTCGTTTCTCACCAATGCATCCTGGGTTCGTTTCTCACCAATGCACCCTGGGTTCGTTTCTCACCAATGCACCCTGGGTTCGTTTCTCACCAATGCACCCTGGGTTCGTTTCTCACCAATGCACCCTGGGTTCGTTTCTCACCAATGCACCCTGGGTCGTTTCTCACCAATGCACCATGCGCTCGATTCTCACCAATGCACCCTGGGTTCGTTTCTCACCAATGCACCCTGGGTTCGTTTCTCACCAATGCATCCTGGGTTCGTTTCTCACCAATGCACCCTGGGTTCGTTTCTCACCAATGCACCCTGGGTTCGTTTCTCACCAATGCACCCTGGGTTCGTTTCTCACCAATGCACCCTGGGTTCGTTTCTCACCAATGCATCCTGGGTTCGTTTCTCACCAATGCACCCTGGGTTCGTTTCTCACAATGCACCATGGCTCGTTTCTCACCAATGCCCCTTGGTCGTTTCACCAATGCCCCTGGGTTCGTTTCTCCAAATGCACCTGGGTTCGTTTCTCACCAATGCACCCTGTGTTCGTTTCTCACCAATGCATCCTGGGTTCGTTTCTCACCAATGCACCTTGGTTCGTTTCTCACCAATGCACACTGGGTTCGTTTCTCACCAATGCACCCTGGGTTCGTTTCTCACCAATGCATCCTGGGTTCGTTTCTCACAAGCACCTGGTTCGTTTCTCAACAATGCACCATGGCTCGTTCTCACCAATGCACCCTGGTTCGTTTCTCACCATGCACCCTGGTTCGTTTCTCACCAATGCACCCTGGTTCGTTTCTCACCAATGCACCATGCGCTCGTTTCTCACCAATGCACCCTGGGTTCGTTTCTCACCAATGCATCCTGGGTTCATTTCTCACCAATGAACCCTGGGCTCGTTTCTCACCAATGCACCCTGGGTTCGTTTCTCAACAATACATCCTGGGCTCGTTTCTCACCAATGCACCACGCGCTCGTTTCTCACCAATGCATGCTGGTTTCATTTCTCACCAATGCACCCTGGGTTCGTTTCTCACCAATGCATCCTGGGTTCGTTTCTCACCAATGCACCATGCGCTCGTTTCTCACCAATGCATCCTGGGTTCGTTTCTCACCAATGCACCATGAGCTCGTTTCTCACCAATGCACCATGCGCTCGTTTCTAACCAATGCACCATGCGCTTGTTTCTCACCAATGCACCATGCGCTCGTTTCTCACCAATGCACCATGGGCTCGTTTCTCACCAATGCACCCTGGGTTTGTTTCTCACCAATGTGTCCTGGGCTCGTTTCTCACCAATGCACCCTCGGTTCGCTTCTGACCAATGCACCCTGGGTTCGTTTCTCACCAAAGCACCATGCGCTCGTTTCTCACCAATGCATCCTGGGTTCTTTTCTCACCAATGCATCCTGGGTTCGTTTCTCACCAAGGCACCATGCGCTCGTTTCTCACCAATGCATCCTGGGTTCGTTTCTCACCAATGCACCATGCGCTCGTTTCTCACCAATGCACCATGTGCTCGTTTCTCACCAATGCACCATGCGCTCGTTTCTCATCAATGCATCCTGGGGTCGTTTCTCACCAATGCACCCTTGGTTCGTTTCTCACCAATGCATCCTGGGTTCGTTTCTCACCAATGCACCCTGGGTTCGTTTCTCACCAATGCATCCTGGGTTCGTTTCTCACCAATGCATCCTGGGTTCGTTTCTCACCAATGCACCCTGGGTTCTTTTATCACCAATGCATCCTGGCTTCGTTTCTCACCAATGCACCATGCGCTCGTTTCTCACCAATGCACGCTGGGTTCGTTTCTCACCAATGCACCATGGGTTCGTTTCTCACCAATGCATCCTGGGTTCGTTTCTCACCAATGCATCCTGCGTTCGTTT
>CM026404.1:20330323-20384388 GCA_014843695.1 Archivesica marissinica
GATACAAGTTCTTGATTAATTATAGCTTGCTGAGATATACTGAAATAATGATTCAAGTTCTTGATTAATTATAGCTTGCTGAGATATACTGAAATAAAGATACAAGTTCTTGATTAATTATAGCTTGCTGAGAAATACTGAACTAAGGATACAAGGTCTTGATTAATTATAGCGTGCTGAGAAATACTGAAATAAAGATAAAAGTTCTTGATTAATTATAGCTTGCTGAGAAATACTGAAATAAAGATAAAAGTTCTTGATTAATTATAGCTTGCTGAGAAATACTGAAATAAAGTCACAAGTTCATGATTAATTATAGCTTGCTGAGAAATACTGAAATAAAGACACAAGTTCTTGATTAATTATAGCTTGCTGAGAAATGATGAAATAAAGATACACGTTCTTGATTAATTATAGCTTGCTGAGAAATACTGAAATAAAGATACAAGTTCATGATTAATTATAGCTTGCTGAGAAATACTGAAATAAAGATACAAGTTCTTGATTGTTTATTGCTTGCTGAGAAATTTCTAAAGCGGTGCATTCGCGTTGGAACGAGCGTTCTGATTGGATTATTAGAATGTAACAAGATGTTTTTTTATATATGAAGAATAATCATAATCCAATCAGAACGCTCGTTTCAACGCTCGTTTCAACGCGAATTGCGCCGCTTTAGAAATTTTCAAAACAAATTGAAAATGCTACGAAATCTCTTTTTGACGTACATTTTTGCCGAATAAACCTACATGTTAGTGGAAACACATTTTATTGATAATGTTATTCACAGTTAAAACTCTCCCGTCGAAGATTTGTTTTTGTTGCTGACAGAACCCGTGTCCTAGTATGGAAATGTGACCTGCTATGGCCAATGTTTGTGGCAATTGTTTGCAAAGTATACATGCATGCAGCATAAAGTTGTGTTTTATTTGAAGAACAATATAAAGACTCGGGATATGCGTTATATTTGGACAGCTTTGTACAAAATTGTGTCAGATAGGGCCATTTTACTGTAAATACAATCAAGAACTTGTATCTTTATTTCAGTATTTCTCAGCAAGCTATAAACAATCAAGAACGTGTATCTTTATTTCCGTATTTTGCAGCATTCTATGAACAATCAAGAACGTTTATCTTTATTTCCGTATTTTGCAGCATTCTATGAACAATCAAGAACGTGTATCTTTATTTCCGTATTTCGCAGCATTCTATAAACAATCAAGAACGTGTATCTTTATTTCCGTATTTCGCAGCATTCTATAAACAATCAAGAACGTGTATTTTTATTTCCGTATTTTGCAGCATTCTATGAACAATCAAGAACGTGTATCTTTATTTCCGTATTTCGCAGCATTCTATAAATAATGAAGAACTTGTATCTTTATTTCCGTTATTTGCAGCATTCTATAAACAATCAAGAACGTGTATCTTTATTTCCGTATTTTGCAACATTCTATAAACAATCAAGTACTTGTATCTTTATTTCAGTATTTCTCAACAAGCTATAATTAATCAAGAACGTGTATCTTTATTTCATCATTTCTCAGCAAGCTATAATTAATCAAGAACTTGTGTCTTTATATCAGTATTTCTCAGCAAGCTATAATTAATCATGAACTTGTGACTTTATTTCAGTATTTCTCAGCAAGCTATAATTAATCAAGAACTTGTATCTTTATTTCAGTATTTCTCAGCAAGCTATAATTAATCATGAACTTGTGTCTTTATTTCAGTATTTCTCAGCAAGCTATAATTAATCAAGAACTTGTATCTTTATTTCAGTATATCTCAGCAAGCTATAATTAATCAAGAACTTGTATTTTTATTTCAGTATTTCTCAGCAAGCTATAATTAATCAAGAACTTGTATCTTTAGTTCAGTATTTGTCATTAATCAAGAACAATCGAGAACGTATATAAGTATATCAATATTTAGATACCACATGTAACGCATTTATTGCTCCTAGCTTCGCGTCTGATCAGGGTCTATATTGTTTGCTATTCAAATAAGTCTTTTAACTTTAGTATAGCAAAGAGCATTGAGCATAATCTGGCTATATATGTTTGCAAAACCGACATAAGTTGTGACTGGTGGGTTAATTAAGAAATAATAAGTATCAACCGTGGTATATCGCAGAATAGCCCGAGGTAGATTTTACTCTATAAGTATGTATGTTATTAGCTGGGTCGTGTTAGAATGGTTAATAATCTGCCATCGTAGATTAGATGAGACAGCATAGTGAATTTACCACAGGGGTTGAAACGCCATGTGCCTTGCCTACTACTTGTCAAAGGACACAATCGCATCTGCTACAGCTGGGGCGAACTCCTGGATCTTAACACATGAAGCGAACGCATAATAACTGCCCATCATGACTTCCAGTGTGATTCTACAATGCACATACAGTAACATGATTATGTATTACACATACCATACATCCTTCTCCTAGAAGTTATTTCTCACTGGTTGGCATCGCTGTGCTCTCTGTGGATCGCAGTTTCCAAGCTGCGGAGCAGACCCTATGGCTGCCACAAAGTAATTACTGTTACCCCCGGGATAATCTCGCAGGGGCATGCGTACTCTAAGGTTCACATGCACTAATTCGCCTCTTTGATGTGACATCTGAATTGCAGGATATATATAACATATGTAAAGAATCAAACATGCTCTTAGAATCGTCTTTACATTTAATCTTAAGCTAGGCAGCACGATATACAGGGGCGTAGCTTGAGCTTGATATATCACGATATACATCACTATGATGCGGGTGCCCGATGATTTATTCCCCGGCTGGGTATATTTTGAAAATCTATATCGCTGCATCTGCATTCTGATGAATGTTAAGGCATATTTTGACGAGAAGCAAAGAACATATATACTCAGTTCTGAAAATATTCTTGTATCAATTAAAAGTCCGCCTCCGTGGTCGAGTGGTTAAGGTCGCTGACTTGTATACCACTGTACCCTATCATCACTGGTGGTCACGGGTTCGAGCTCCGCTCAGACCGTGTCTCATTTATATGAAAAAGTTGGCAGTTTCTTACGGAGGTTGGTGCACCCAAGTACTGGTTAACCGTTGCAGCCTGCCCTGGAAAGGTGTTGTTAGGTATACTGCCCGCCATCGATATAGCCCAAAATGGTGCTGATGCAGGCGTAAAGCCCGAAATATATATATATATGTATCAATTAAATATAAATGAAATAGCTACTTCTTTTCATATTCAATCGATTCGGTGCACACCATACACATCCACCCCTACATCCTTCATTTTTTATTTCGTTTTTCACATTTTAATATTGTCAATTTTTGAAGAAAATGTGTAGACACAAGCTTTATACTGCCTGTATGAAGCTACACCCCTGACACATGCTGATGGCAATGAGTGTACAGTGTACAGCTGCATGCCATATTGAAGAAATATAATGTCCATTTTCAGAGGCGGTGATGGAAAATCCAGAGCAAGTACATGTCAAAATCCATACCACTCCCCCACTTGTATTTATTTCATATTTTGGCGATTTTAATATGTGTATTAGCAGACGACACAGAACCTCACAGCACTGTCACCACGGTAAGAAAATATGGAACGCCGTAGCTGTCTGAGATTGTCGATTGCTATATTGTCTTGTTAGAGTGACATGTGAACTTGTCTACAGAGCGCGTTATTATTTTAAACTGCTATGCTATGTTTTCTTGTTATAGTGACATGTGAACGTGTCTACAGAGCGCGTTATTATTTTAAACTGCTATACTATGTTTTCTTGTTAGAGTGACATGTGAACTTGTCTACAGGGCGTGCTATTATTTTAAACTGTTATGCTATGTTTTCTTGTTAGAGGGACATGTGAACTTGTCTACAGAGCGCGTTATTATTTTAAACTGTTATGCTATGTTTTCTTGTTAGAGGGACATGCGAACTTGTCTACAGAGCGCGTTATTATTTTAAACTGTTTATGCTATGTTTTCTTGTTAGAGTGACATGTGAACTTGTCTACAGAGCGCGTTATTATTTTAAACTGCTATGCTATGTTTTCTTGTTAGAGTGACATGTGAACTTGTCTACAGAGCGCGTTATTATTTTAAACTGCTGTGCTATGTTTTCTTCTTAGAGTGACATGTGAACTTGTCTACAGAGCGCGTTATTATTTTAAACTGCTATACTATGTTTTCTTGTTATAGTGACATGTGAACGTGTCTACAGAGCGTGCTATTATTTTAAATTGTTATACGATGTTTTCTTGTTAGAGTGACATGTGAACTTGTCTACAGGGCGTGCTATTATTTTAAACTGTTATACGATGTTTTCTCGTTAGAGTGACATGTGAACTTGTCTACAGGGCGTGCTATTTTTTAAACTGTTATACGATGTTTTCTCGTTAGAGTGACATGTGAACTTGTCTACAGGGCGTGCTATTATTTTAAGCTGTTTTACGATGTTTTCTCGTTAGAGTGACATGGGAACTTGTCTACAGGGCGTGTTATTATTTTAAACTGCTATGCTATGTTTTCTTATTAGAGTGACATGTGAACTTGTCTACAGAGCGCGTTATTATTTTAAACTGTTATGCTATGTTTTCTTGTTAGAGTGACATGTGAACTTGTCTACAGAGCGCGTTATTATTTTAAACTGTTATACGATGTTTTCTAGTTAGAGTGACATGTGAACTTGTCTACAGGGCGTGCTATTATTTTAAACTGTTATATGATGTTTTCTTGTTAGAGTGACATGTGAACTTGTCTACAGGGCGTGCTATTATTTTAAACTGTTATACGATGTTTTCTCGTTAGAGTGACATGTGAACTTGTCTACAGGGCGTGCTATTATTTTAAACTGTGTTACGATGTTTTCTCGTTAGAGTGACATGTGAACTTGTCTACAGAGCGCGTTATTATTTTAAACTGCTATGCTATGTTTTCTTGTTATAGTGACATGTGAACGTGTCTACAGAGCGCGTTATTATTTTAAACTGCTATACTATGTTTTCTTGTTAGAGTGACATGTGAACGTGTCTACAGAGCGTGCTATTATTTTAAACTGTTATGCTATGTTTTCTTGTTAGAGTGACATGTGAACTTGTCTACAGGGCGTGCTATTATTTTAAACTGTTATGCTATGTTTTCTTGTTAGAGTGACATGTGAACTTGTCTACAGAGCGCGTTAATATTTTAAACTGTTATACGATGTTTTCTAGTTAGAGTGACATGTGAACTTGTCTACAGGGCGTGCTATTATTTTAAACTGTTATATGATGTTTGCTTGTTAGAGTGACATGTGAACTTGTCTACAGGGCGTGCTATTATTTTAAACTGTTATACGATGTTTTCTCGTTAGAGTGACATGTGAACTTGTCTACAGGGCGTGCTATTATTTTAAACTGTTATACGATGTTTTCTCGTTAGAGTGACATGTGAACTTGTCTACAGGGCGTGCTATTATTTTAAACTGTTTTACGATGTTTTCTCGTTAGAGTGACATGTGAACTTGTCTACAGGGCGTGCTATTATTTTAAACTGTTATACGATGTTTTCTCGTTAGAGTGACATGTGAACTTGTCTACAGGGCGTGTTATTATTTTAAACTGTTTTACGATGTGTTCTCGTTAGAGTGACATGTGAACTTGTATACAGGGCGTGCTATTATTTTAAACTGTTGAACGATATTTTCTCGTTAGAGTGACATGTGAACTTGTCTACAGGGCGTGTTATTATTTTAAACTGTTATACGATGTTTTCTTGTTAGAGTGACATGTGAACTTGTCTACAGAGCGCGTTATTATTTTAAACTGCTATGCTATGTTTTCTTCTTAGAGTGACATGTGAACTTGTCTACAGAGCGCGTTATTATTTTAAACTGCTATGCTATGTTTTCTTGTTAGAGTGACATGTGAACTTGTCTACAGGGCGTGCTATTATTTTAAACTGCTATGCTATGTTTTCTTGTTAGAGTGACATGTGAACGTGTCTACAGGGCGCGTTATTATTTTAAACTGCTATACTATGTTTTCTTGTTAGAGTGACATGTGAACTTGTCTACAGGGCGTGCTATTATTTTAAACTGTTATACGATGTTTTCTTGTTAGAGTGACATGTGAACTTGTCTACAGAGTGCGTTATTATTTTAAACTGCTATGCTATGTTTTCTTCTTAGAGTGACATGTGAACTTGTCTACAGAGCGCGTTATTATTTTAAACTGTTATGCTATGTTGTCTTGTTAGAGTGACATGTGAACTTGTCTACAGAGCGCGTTATTATTTTAAACTGCTATACTATGTTGTCTTGTTAGAGTGACATGTGAACTTGTCTAGAGAGCGTGTTACTATGTTACACTTTTAATTTAATTAAATGTCCACATGCTACGCTGTCAAGACAACATAGCAGTTTACAAGACAGACACGGCGCTCCATAATAAAGTATGGAAAGGAGCCAGTGTACTACTAACAATTTAGCCGATATAACACATATCTTGTAGCTTTGTTTAACTCTTTCAGCGCCGAATAAATTCAGAGCATGTGCAAACAAAATATATCCAACGCCGCGTCTGATCAGGATCTATGTTGTTTGCTATTCGGACAGGTGCTTCAGCTCCATTGTCTGAAGAACAATCACCATATAGCCTGATCAGACGGCATGTTCTGTTCTGTCCGATCGGGATCTCTACTTTTTTTACAAAGTCGACATTGGCGGTGAAAGAGTTAAAAGTTAAAACAATAAAAATAAATGTACAACATAACATTGCATCCTGTTTAGAGTCGGCCGCCCAAATCAGATATATTAATTATTGTTTTTAATATGTAAGCTTCTCGGTATTGTTAGCTCAGCCTGCTTGAATGAAATCATGGCAAACGTGTATGTTAATGTATAGCTATTGAATTTAATACAAGAAATTGTAAAAATATCAAACCTGTTATGTGTATCTGTAATTCTGTAGAGATTTAATATTGTTTGAAGTAGCGCTCTGTTAATAATTGAGTCTGTATCTTGGCGATTACGTCTCTGGCGTCATAACGTCATGACGTCATCGCAAATATGTCGTGTTGGTTGTGTATGTGCCGTTCGTATGCCGTACTGTTCGGTGTGGTAAGTTGGTGACTAATATAATTAATTGTAGTGTGTGTATCTCACGCGCCAGCGCATTTTATCTCTCTCTCTCTCTCTCTCTTCTCTCTCTCTCTCTCTCTTTCTCTCTCTCTCTCTTTCTCTTTCTCTCTCTTTCTCTTTCTCTCTCTTTCTTTCTCTATCTTTCTCTCTCTCCCTCTCTCCCTATCTCTCTTTCTCTCTATCTCTCTTTCTCTTTCTCTCTTTCCCTCTTTCTCTCTCTATCTCTCTCTTTCTCTCTCTTTTTCTCTCTCTTTTTCTCTCTCTTTCTCTCTCTATTTCTCTCTTTCTTTCTTTCTCTTCTCTTTTTCTTTCTTTCTATCTTTCTCTTTCTTTTTTCTCTCTTTTACCTCTTTCTCTTTCTTTCTTTTTCTCTCTTTTCTTCTCTTCTCTCTTTACTTCTCTCTCTTTCTCTCTCTATCTTTCTTTCTCTTTCTCTTTCTATCTATTTCTCTCTCTCTATCTCTCATTCTCTCTCTTTCTCTCTCTCTTTCTTTTTCTCTCTCTCTTTCTCTCTCTCTCTTCTCTCACTCTTTCTCTCTCCCTTTTCTCTCTTTCTCTCTCTATATCTCTCTCTCTCTTTCTCTTTCTATTCTCTTTCTGTCTCTCTTCATTCTCTCTTTCATTTTTCTCTCTTTCATTTTTCTCTCTTTCTCTCTTTCTCTCTTTCTTTCTCTTAATCTCTCTCTCTTTCTCTCTTTCTCTCTTTCTCTCTTTCTTTCTCTTTCTTTCTCTCTTTCTCTCTCTTTCTCTCTCTTTCTCTCTCTTTCTCTCTCAGGTAAACCACTGGAGCTGCCCTCCAAAATGATGATGGCGTAAAACACAAAGAATGACAGAAACCAAGAAACAAACAAAGAAAAGTGACACGTGCTGTGGCGTATATGGGAAAGTTGTTCGTGAAGGTTGGAGAGTTTCAGTGCTTGCGGAGATTGGAGCGCTTCAGTGTTTGCGGAGATCGGAGAGTTTCAGTGCTTACGGATGTTGGAGAGCTTCAGTGTTTGCGGAGTTTGGAGAGTGTCAGTGCTTGCGGAGCTTGGAGAGCTTCAGTGTTTGCGGAGGTTGAAGAGCTTCAGTGTTTGTGGAGGTTGGAGAGCTTTAGTGTTTGCGGAGGTTGGAGAGTGTCAGTGCTTGCGGAGGTTGGAGAGCTCCAGTGCTTGCGGAGGTTGGAGAGTTTCAGTGCTTGTGGAGGTTGGAGAGCTTCAGTGCTTGCAGATGTTGGAGAGCTTCAGTGCTTACGGATGTTGGAGAGCTTCAGTGTTTGCGGAGGTTGGAGAGTGTCAGTGCTTGCGGAGGTTGGAGAGCTTCAGTGCTTGCGGAGATTGGAGTGTGTCAGTGTTTGCGGAGCTTGGAGAGTTTCAGTGTTTGCGGAGGTTGGAGAGCTTCAGTGCTTGCGAAGATTGGAGAGTTTCAATGCCTGCGGAGGTTGGAGCATATCAGTGTTTGCAGAGGTTGGAGAGCTTCAGTGCTTGCGTAGATTGGAGAGTTTCAGTGCCTGCGAAGGTTGGAGCGTGTCATGTTTGCGGAGGTTGGAGAGATTCAGTGCTTGCGGAGGTTGGAAAGCTTCAGTGCTTGCGGAGGTTGGATAGTTTCAGTGCTTGCGGAGGTTGGAGAGTTTCAGTACTTGCGGAGGTTGGAGAGTGTCAGTGCTTGCGGAGGTTGGAGAGCTTCAGTGTTTGCGGAAGTTGGAGAGCTTCAGTGCTTGCGGAGGTTGGAGAGTTTCAATGCTTGCGGAGATTGGAGCGTGTCAGTGTTTGCGGAGGTTGGAGTGTCAGTGCTTGCGGAGGTTGGAGAGTGTCAGTGTTTGCGGAGGTTGGAGTGTGTCAGTGTTTGCGGATGTTGCAGCGTATCAGTGTTTGCGGAGGTTGGAGAGTTTCAGTGTTTGTAGAGGTTGGAGCGTGTCAGTGTTTGCGAAGGTTGGAGCGTGTCAGTGCTTGCGGAGGTTGGAGCGTGTCAGTGTTTGCGGATGTTGGAGCGTGTCAGTGTTTGCGGAGGTTGTAGCGTGTCCGTGTTTGCGGAGGTTGGAACGTGTCAGTGCTTGCGGAGGTTGGAGTGTGTCAGTGTTTGCGGAGATTGGAGAGCTTCAGTGTTTGCGGAGGTTGGAGCGTGTCAGTTTTGGCGGAGGTTGGAGCGTGTCAATGTTTGTGGAGGTTGGAGCGTGTCAATGTTTGTGGAGGTTGGAGCGTGTCAGTGTTTGTGGAGGTTGGAGCGTGTCCGTGTTTGCGGAGGTTGGAGCGTGTCAGTGCTTGCGGAGGTGGGAGCATGTCAGTGTTTGCGGAGATTGGAGAGCTTCAGTGTTTGCGGAGGTTGGAGCGTGTCAGTGTTGGCGGAGGTTGGAGCGTGTCAATGTTTGAGGAGGTTGGAGCGTGTCAATGTTTGTGGAGGTTGGAGTGTGTCAGTGCTTGCGGAGGTTGGAGAGTTTCAGTGTTTGCGGCGGTTGGAGCGTGTCAGTGTTGGCGGAGGTTGGAGCATGTCAATGTTTGCGGAGATTGGAGGGCTTCAGTGCTTGCGGAGATTGGAGAGTGTCAGTGCTTGCGGAGGTTGGAGCGTGTCAGTGATTGCGGATGTTGGAGAGTTTCAGTGCTTACGGATGTTGGAGAGCTTCAGTGCTTGCGGAGGTTGGATCGTGTCAGTGCTTGCGGAGGTTGGAGCTCCCTAGTGATTACATGTGCCCACCCATTCCTGAAATACTGCTCGGAGGGACATCCGGGGTCTTTCTCCACTAATAATAGCTGGAGAGTGGCCATATGACATACGCTGTTGATGCGATTTTAAACCTCCAAACAAACAACAAACAAACAAACAAAACTCTACATTGACAACTGTTGCAGATTCTACCAACTGTATGGTTATAGCGTCTTGAAAGTGGCTGTCCGATTAGCGCAGTGGTTAGCGCGCTTGCTTCTCACCAATGCGACCCGGGTTCGATCTTCGGACAGGGAAGTATGTGAGATGGTACGATGGTCGCCAGATCGGACAGGTGGGTTTTCTCCGGGTACTCCGGTGTTCTCCCACATGAATGACCACATAATTATACGCTTTCAGCCGAGCCAACGAGAGTGATTAATATAAGTTGTTAAAACTTGCTTTGCAATCTTTGTAAAATAAATAAAGTATATATATAGCGGCTTGACACGGTTCCACGTGAGAGCTCCATAGCGATTCCATGTGAGAGCTCCATAGCGATTCCATGTGAGAGCTCCATAGCGATTCCATGTGAGAGATCCATAGCGATTCCATGTGAGAGCTCCATAGCGATTCCATGTGAGAGCTCCATAGCGATTCCATGTGAGAGCTCCATAGCGATTCCATGTGAGAGCTCCATAGCGATTCCATATGAGAGCTCCATAGCGATTCCATGTGAGAGATCCATAGCGATTCCATGTGAGAGCTCCATAGCGATTCCATGTGAGAGCTCCATAGCGATTCCATGTGAGAGCTCCATAGCGATTCCATGTCAGAGCTCCATGTGAGAGCTTCACAGCGATTCCAAGTGAGAGCTCCATAGCGATTCCATGTGAGAGCTCCATGTGAGAGCTCCATAGCGATTCCATGTGAGAGCTTCATAGCGATTCCATGTGAGAGCTCCATAGCGATTCCATGTGAGAGCTCCATAGCGATTCCATGTGAGAGCTCCATAGCGATTGCATGTGAGAGCTCCATGTGAGAACTCCATAGCGATTCCATGTGAAAGCTCCATAGCGATTCCATGTGAGAGCTCCATGTGAGAGCTCCATAGCGATTCCATGTGAGAGCTCCATAGCGATTCCATGTGAGAGCTCCATGTGAGGAGCTCCATAGCGATTCCATGTGAGAGCTCCATAGCGATTCCATGTGAGAGCTCCATGTGGTTGGTTGTGGGTTTAGCGCTTCCATGTGAGAGCTCCATAGCGATTCCATGTGAGAGCTCCATTGCGATTCCATGTGAGAGCTCCATAGCGAGTCCATGTGAGAGCTCCATAGCGATTCCATGTGAGAGCTCCATAGCGATTCCACGTGAGAGCTCCATAGCGATTCATGTGAGAGCTCCATAGCGATTCCATGTGAGAGATCCATAGCGATTCCACGTGAGAGCTCCATAGCGATTCCATGTGAGATCTCCACGTGAGAGCTCCAAAGCGATTCCACGTGAGAGAACTATAACGATTCCATGTGAGAGCTCCATAGAGATTCCATGTGAGAGATCCATAGCTATTCCATGTGAGAGCTCCAGAGTGATTACATGTGAGAGATCCATAGCGATTCCATGTGAGAGCTCCATGTGAGACCTCCATAGCGATTCCATGTGAGAGCTCCATAGCGATTCCATGTGAGAGCTCCACGTGAGAGCTCCATAGCGAGTCCACGTGAGAGCTCCATAACGATTCCATGTGAGAGCTCCATAGCGATTCCATGTGAGAGATCCATAGCGATTCCATGTGAGAGCTCCATGTGAGAACACCATAGCGATTCCATGTGAGAGCTCCATGTGAGAACTCCATAGCTATTCCATGTGAGAGCTCCATAGCGATTCCATGTGAGAGCTCCACGTGAGAGCTCCATAGCGATTCCACGTGAGAGCTCCATAACGATTCCATGTGAGAGCTCCATAGCGATTCCATGTGAGAGCTCCATAGCGATTCCATGTGAGAGCTCCATGTGAGAGCTCCATAGCGATTCCGCGTGAGAGCTCCATAACGAGTCCATGTGAGAGCTCCATAGCGATTCCATGTGAGAGATCCATAGCGATTCCATGTGAGAGCTCCATGTGAGAACTCCATAGCGATTCCATGTGAGAGCTCCATGTGAGAACTCCATAGCTATTCCATGTGAGAGCTCCATAGCGATTCCATGTGAGAGCTCCATGTGAGAGCTCCATAGTGATTCCATGTGAGAGCTCCATAACGATTCCATGTGAGAACTCCATAGCGATTCCATGTGAGAGCTCCATAGCGATTCCATGTGAGAGATCCATAGCGATTCCACGTGAGAGCTCCATAGCGATTCCATGTGAGAGCTCCACGTGAGTGCTCCATAGCGATTCCACGTGAGAGAACTATAACGATTCCATGTGAGAGCTCCATAGCGATTCCATGTGAGAGATCCATAGCGATTCCATGTGAGAGCTCCATGTGAGACCTCCATAGCGATTCCATGTGAGAGCTCCATAGCGATTCCATGTGAGAGCTCCACGTGAGAGCTCCATAGCGATTCCACGTGAGAGCTCCATAACGATTCCATGTGAGAGCTCCATAGCAATTCCATGTGAGAGATCCATAGCGATTCCATGTGAGAGCTCCATGTGAGAACTCCATAGCGATTCCATGTGAGAGCTCCATGTCAGAACTCCATAGCTATTCCATGTGAGAGCTCCATAACGATTCCATGTGAGAGCTCCACGTGAGAGCTCCATAGCGATTCCACGTGAGAGCTCCATAACGATTCCATGTGAGAGCTCCATAGCGATTCCATGTGAGAGATCCATAGCGATTCCATGTGAGAGCTCCATGTGAGAACTCCATAGCGATTCCATGTGAGAGCTCCATAGCGATTCCATGTGAGAGCTCAATAGCGAGTACATGTGAGAGCTCCACGTGAGAGCTCCATAGCGATTCCATGTGATAGATCCTTAGCGATTCCATGTGAGAGTTCCATAGCGATTCCATGTGAGAGCTCCATGTGAGAACTCCATAGCGATTCCATGTGAGAGCTCCATAGCGATTCAACGTGAGAGCTCCATAGCGATTCCATGTGAGAGCTCCATAGCGATTCCATGTGAGAGCTCCATAGCGATTCCATGTGAGAGCTCCATAGTGATTCCATGTGAGAGGTCCATGTGAGAGCTCCATAGCGATTCCATGTGAGAGCTCCATAGCGATTCCATGTGAGAGCTCCATAAGCGATTCCATGTGAGAGCTCCATAGTGATTCCATGTGAGAGCTCCATAGCGATTCCATGTGAGAGATCCATAGCGATTCCATGTGAGAGCTCCTTAGTGATTCCATGTGAGAGCTCCGTGTGAGAGCTCCATAGCGATTCCATGTGAGAGCTCCATAGTGATTCCATGTGAGAGCTCCTTGTGAGAGCTCCATAGCGATTCCATGTGAGAGCTCCATAGCGATTCCATGTGAGAGCTCCATAGTGATTCCATGTGAGAGCTCCATGTGAGAGCTCCATAGCGATTCCATGTGAGAGCTCCATAGCAATTCCATGTGAGAGCTCCATAGCGATTCCATGTGACAGCTCCATAGCGATTCCATGTGAGAGCTCCATAGCGATTCCATGTGAGAGCTCCATAGCGATTCCATGTGAGAGCTCCATAGCGATTCCATGTGAGAGCTCCACAGCGATTCCATGTGAGAGCTCCATAGCGATTACATGTGAGAGCTCCATAGCGATTCCATGTGAGAGCTCCATAGCGATTACATGTGAGAGATCCATAGCGATTCCATGTGAGAGCTCCATGTGAGACCTCCATAGCGTTTCCATGTGAGATTTCCATAGCGATTCCATGTGAGAGCTCCACGTGAGAGCTCCATAGCGATTCCACGTGAGAGCTCCATAACGATTCCATGTGAGAGCTCCATAGCGATTCCATGTGAGAGATCAATAGCGATTCCATGTGAGAGCTCCATGTGAGAACTCCATAGCGATTCCATGTGAGAGCTCAATGTGAGAACTCCATAGCTATTCCATGTGAGAGCTCCATAGCGATTCCATGTGAGAGCTCCACGTGAGAGCTCCATAGCGATTCCACGTGATAGCTCCATAACGATTCCATGTGAGAGCTCCATAGCGATTCCATGTGAGAGATCCATAGCGATTCCATGTGAGAGATCCATGTGAGAACTCCGTAGCGATTCCATGTGAGAGCTCCATGTGAGAACTCCATAGCGATTCCATGTGAGAGCTCCATAGCGATTCCATGTGAGAGATCCATAGCGATTCCATGTGAGAGCTCCATAGTGATTCCATGTGAGTGCTCCATGTGAGAGCTCCATAGCGATTCCATGTGAGAGCTCCATAGTGATTCCATGTGAGAGCTCCATGTGAGAGCTCCATAGCCATTCCATGTGAGAGCTCCATAGCGATTCCATGTGAGAGCTCCATAGTTATTCCATGTGAGAACTCCATGTGAGAGCTCCATAGCGATTCCATGTGGGAGCTCCATAGCGATTCCATGTGAGAGCTCCATAGCGATTCCATGTGAGAGCTCCATAGCGATTCCATGTGAGAACTCCATAGCGATTCCATGTGAGAGCTCCATAGCGATTCCATGTGAGAGCTCCATAGCGATTCCATGTGAGAGCTCCATAGCGATTCCATGTGAGAGCTCCATAGCGATTCCATGTGAGAGATCCATAGCGATTCCATGTGAGAGCTCCATAGCGATTCCATGTGAGAGCTCCATAGCGATTCCATGTGAGAGCTCCATAGCGATTCCATGTGAGAGCTCCATAGCGATTCCATGTGAGAGCTCCACAGCGATTCCATGTGAGAGCTCCATAGCGATTACATGTGAGAGCTCCATAGCGATTCCATGTGAGAGCTCCATAGCGATTACATGTGAGAGATCCATAGCGATTCCATGTGAGAGCTCCATGTGAGACCTCCATAGCGTTTCCATGTGAGATTTCCATAGCGATTCCATGTGAGAGCTCCACGTGAGAGCTCCATAGCGATTCCACGTGAGAGCTCCATAACGATTCCATGTGAGAGCTCCATAGCGATTCCATGTGAGAGATCAATAGCGATTCCATGTGAGAGCTCCATGTGAGAACTCCATAGCGATTCCATGTGAGAGCTCAATGTGAGAACTCCATAGCTATTCCATGTGAGAGCTCCATAGCGATTCCATGTGAGAGCTCCACGTGAGAGCTCCATAGCGATTCCACGTGATAGCTCCATAACGATTCCATGTGAGAGCTCCATAGCGATTCCATGTGAGAGATCCATAGCGATTCCATGTGAGAGATCCATGTGAGAACTCCGTAGCGATTCCATGTGAGAGCTCCATGTGAGAACTCCATAGCGATTCCATGTGAGAGCTCCATAGCGATTCCATGTGAGAGATCCATAGCGATTCCATGTGAGAGCTCCATAGTGATTCCATGTGAGTGCTCCATGTGAGAGCTCCATAGCGATTCCATGTGAGAGCTCCATAGTGATTCCATGTGAGAGCTCCATGTGAGAGCTCCATAGCCATTCCATGTGAGAGCTCCATAGCGATTCCATGTGAGAGCTCCATAGTTATTCCATGTGAGAACTCCATGTGAGAGCTCCATAGCGATTCCATGTGGGAGCTCCATAGCGATTCCATGTGAGAGCTCCATAGCGATTCCATGTGAGAGCTCCATAGCGATTCCATGTGAGAACTCCATAGCGATTCCATGTGAGAGCTCCATAGCGATTCCATGTGAGAGCTCCATAGCGATTCCATGTGAGAGCTCCATAGCGATTCCATGTGAGAGCTCCATAGCGATTCCATGTGAGAGATCCATAGCGATTCCATGTGAGAGCTCCATAGCGATTCCATGTGAGAGCTCCATAGCGATTCCATGTGAGAGCTCCATAGCGATTCCATGTGAGAGCTCCATAGCGATTCCATGTGAGAGCTCCATAGCGATTCCATGTGAGAGATCCATAGCGATTCCATGTGAGAGCTCCATAACGATTCCATGTGAGAGCTCCATAGCGATTCCATGTGAGAGCTTCATAGCGATTCCATGTGAGAGCTCCATAGCGATTCCATGTGAGAGATCAATAGCGATTCCATGTGAGATCTCCATGTGAGAACTCCATGGTTCCATGTGAGAGCTCCATGTGAGAACTCCATAGCTATTCCATGTGAGAGCTCCATAGCGATTCCATGTGAGAGCTCCACGTGAGAGCTCCATAGCGATTCCACGTGAGAGCTCCATAACGATTCCATGTGAGAGCTCCATAGCAATTCCATGTGAGAGATCCATAGCGATTCCATGTGAGAGCTCCATGTGAGAACTCCATAGCGATTCCATGTGAGAGCTCCATGTCAGAACTCCATAGCTATTCCATGTGAGAGCTCCATAACGATTCCATGTGAGAGCTCCACGTGAGAGCTCCATAGCGATTCCACGTGAGAGCTCCATAACGATTCCATGTGAGAGCTCCATAGCGATTCCATGTGAGAGATCCATAGCGATTCCATGTGAGAGCTCCATGTGAGAACTCCATAGCGATTCCATGTGAGAGCTCCATAGCGATTCCATGTGAGAGCTCAATAGCGAGTACATGTGAGAGCTCCACGTGAGAGCTCCATAGCGATTCCATGTGATAGATCCTTAGCGATTCCATGTGAGAGTTCCATAGCGATTCCATGTGAGAGCTCCATGTGAGAACTCCATAGCGATTCCATGTGAGAGCTCCATAGCGATTCAACGTGAGAGCTCCATAGCGATTCCATGTGAGAGCTCCATAGCGATTCCATGTGAGAGCTCCATAGCGATTCCATGTGAGAGCTCCATAGTGATTCCATGTGAGAGGTCCATGTGAGAGCTCCATAGCGATTCCATGTGAGAGCTCCATAGCGATTCCATGTGAGAGCTCCATAAGCGATTCCATGTGAGACTCCATAGCGATTCCATGTGAGAGCTCCATAGCGATTCCATGTGAGAGCTCCATAGCGATTCCATGTGAGAGCTCCATAGCGATTCCATGTGAGAGCTCCATAGCGATTCCATGTGAGAGATCCATAGCGATTCCATGTGAGAGCTCCATAGCGATTCCATGTGAGAGCTCCATAGCGATTCCATGTGAGAGCTCCATAGCGATTCCATGTGAGAGCTCCATAGCGATTCCATGTGAGAGCTCCAAGCGATTCCATGTGAGAGCTCCATAGCGATTACATGTGAGAGCTCCATAGCGATTCCATGTGAGAGCTCCATAGCGATTACATGTGAGAGATCCATAGCGATTCCATGTGAGAGCTCCATAGCCTCTAGCGTTTCCATGTGAGATTTCCATAGCGATTCCATGTGACAGAGCTCCATAGCGATTCCACGTGAGAGCTCCATAACGATTCCATGTGAGAGCTCCATAGCGATTCCATGTGAGAGATCAATAGCGATTCCATGTGAGAGCTCCTTGGACTCCTGGATTCCATCCATGGAGATCCATAGCTATTCCATGTGAGAGCTCCATAGCGATTCCATGTGAGAGCTCCACGTGAGAGCTCCATAGCGATTCCACGTGATAGCTCCATAACGATTCCATGTGAGAGCTCCATAGCGATTCCATGTGAGAGATCCATAGCGATTCCATGTGAGAGATCCATGTGAGAACTCCGTAGCGATTCCATGTGAGAGCTCCATGTGAGAACTCCATAGCGATTCCATGTGAGAGCTCCATAGCGATTCCATGTGAGAGATCCATAGCGATTCCATGTGAGAGCTCCATAGTGATTCCATGTGAGTGCTCCATGTGAGAGCTCCATAGCGATTCCATGTGAGAGCTCCATAGTGATTCCATGTGAGAGCTCCATGTGAGAGCTCCATAGCCATTCCATGTGAGAGCTCCATAGCGATTCCATGTGAGAGCTCCATAGTTATTCCATGTGAGAACTCCATGTGAGAGCTCCATAGCGATTCCATGTGGGAGCTCCATAGCGATTCCATGTGAGAGCTCCATAGCGATTCCATGTGAGAGCTCCATAGCGATTCCATGTGAGAACTCCATAGCGATTCCATGTGAGAGCTCCATAGCGATTCCATGTGAGAGCTCCATAGCGATTCCATGTGAGAGCTCCATAGCGATTCCATGTGAGAGCTCCATAGCGATTCCATGTGAGAGCTCCATAGCGATTCCATGTGAGAGCTCCATAGCGATTCCATGTGAGAGCTCCATAGCGATTCCATGTGAGAGCTCCATAGCGATTCCATGTGAGAGCTCCATAGCGATTCCATGTGAGAGCTCCATAGCGATTCCATGTGAGAGATCCATAGCGATTCCATGTGAGAGCTCCATAACGATTCCATGTGAGAGCTCCATGTGAGAGCTTCATAGCGATTCCATGTGAGAGCTCCATAGCGATTCCATGTGAGAGATCAATAGCGATTCCATGTGAGATCTCCATGTGAGAACTCCATGGTTCCATGTGAGAGCTCCATGTGAGAACTCCATAGCTATTCCATGTGAGAG
Organism: Archivesica marissinica; assembly: GCA_014843695.1. Lineage (NCBI taxonomy): Eukaryota > Metazoa > Mollusca > Bivalvia > Venerida > Vesicomyidae > Archivesica > Archivesica marissinica. The sequence goes on from CM026404.1 coordinate 20,348,569, forward strand.
CTCCATAGCGATTCCATGTGAGAGCTCCACGTGAGAGCTCCATAGCGATTTCACGTGAGAGCTCCATAACGATTCCATGTGAGAGCTCCATAGCGATTCCATGTGAGAGATCCATAGCGATTCCATGTGAGAGATCCATGTGAGAACTCCATAGCGATTACATGTGAGAGCTCCATGTGAGAACTCCATAGCGATTCCATGTGAGAGCTCCATAGCGATTCCATGTGAGAGCTCCATAGCGAGTACATGTGAGAGCTCCACGTGAGAGCTCCATAGCGATTCCATGTGAGGCTCCATAGCGATTCCATGTGAGAGCTCCATAGCGATTCCATGTGAGAGCTCCATGTGAGAACTCCATAGCGATTCCACGTGAGAGCTCCATAGCGATTCCATGTGAGAGCTCCCTAGCGATTCCATGTGAGAGCTCCATAGCGATTCCATGTGAGAGCTCCATAGCGATTCCATGTGAGAGCTCCATAACGATTCCATGTGAGAGCTCCATAGCGATTACAGGTGAGATCTCCAGAGCTCCATAGCTATACCACGTGAGAGCTCCATAGCGATTCCATGTGAGAGCTCCATAGCGATTCAATGTGAGAGCTCCAGAGCTCCATAGCGATTCCATGTGAGAGCTCCATAGTGATTCCATGTGAGAGCTCCATAGCGATTCCATGTGAGAGATCCATAGCGATTCCATGTGAGAGCTCCATAGTGATTCCATGTGAGTGCTCCATGTGAGAGCTCCATAGCGATTCCATGTGAGAGCTCCATAGTGATTCCATGTGAGAGCTCCATGTGAGAGCTCCATGGCCATTCCATGTGAGAGCTCCATAGCGATTCCATGTGAGAGCTCCATAGAGATTCCATGTGAGAACTCCATGTGAGAGCTCCATAGCGATTCCATGTGAGAGCTCCATAGCGATTCCATGTGAAAGCTCCATAGCGATTCCATGTGAGAGCTCCATAGCGATTCCATGTGAGAGCTCCATAGCGATTCCATGTGAGAGCTCCATAGCGATTCCATGTGAGAGCTCCATAGCGATTCCATGTGAGAGCTCCATAGCGATTCCATGTGAGAGCTCCATAGCGATTCCATGTGAGAGATCCATAGCGATTCCATGTGAGAGCTCCATAGCGATTCCATGTGAGAGCTCCATAGCGATTCCATGTGAGAGCTCCATAGCGATTCCATGTGAGAGCTCCATAGCGATTCCATGTGAGAGCTCCATAGCGATTCCATGTGAGAGATCCATAGCGATTCCATGTGAGAGCTCCATAACGATTCCATGTGAGAGCTCCATAGCGATTCCATGTGAGAGCTTCATAGCGATTCCATGTGAGAGCTCCATAGCGAGTCCATGTGAGAGCTCCATGTGAGAGCTCCATAGCAATTCCGTGTGAGAGCTCCATAGCGAGTCCATGTGAGAGCTCCATAGCAATTACATGTGAGAGCTCCATAGCGAGTCTATGTGAGAGCTCCATAGCTATTCTATGTGAGAGCTCCATGTGAGAGCTCCATAGCAATTACATTTGAGAGCTCCATAGCGAGTCTATGTGAGAGCTCCATGGCTATTCCATGTAAGAGCTCCATGTGAGAGCTCCATAGCAATTACATGTGAGAGCTCCATAGCGAGTCTATGTGAGAGCTCCATAGCGATTCCATGTGAGAGCTCCATGTGAGAGTACCATGTGAGAGCTCCATGTGAGAGCTCCATCTCTCACATGTGAGAGCTCCATGTGAGAGCATGTGAGAGCTCCATGTGAGAGCTCCATAGCAATCAGCTATCAACACATGTAATCTCAGCTTAAACATCTTGTAATAAAGCATGTGTTAGTGTAGTGCAGTGCAGTTTTAGTTATTTCCCTTGTATCAATAGTTAAATTAGTTCCTAACGTATTTTTGACCTGAAACCTTACTTGTATGTCGATTATATATCCGCCAAAGCCCATTAATACAAATCATCAACAAGAAGCCATTTATTTGTGCCAAACTATTATACTTAGTACATTTGAAAACGCAACCTTTTTTGTTTTCTAATTGCCGTAAAAGTAAACAAGCGATTGCAATGAATTTTTTTAAGTAATATTTTTAATGATTCCCAAAATCAGTTGTAAAAAATCAGTTTAAACAGAGTACGTTTTGTTATCGAAAACAGGAGTTCAGTCACCACTACTCCAAAAACAAAAAAACACACTCAATACCTCATGTGACCACCGCGAGCGTCTATTAGTGCCTGGCATCTACGGCGCATAGACAGAATTTTCGAAGCTATGCAATGCTGTGGCATACGTTGCCATTCCTCCAGAAGTGCCACGCGAAGTTCTGCTAGCGTAGTGGGTGGATTATCACGATTGTACACAAGCCGCTTCAAGTGGTCCCAAACATGTTCTATAGGAGACATGTCAGGAGATAACGCTGGCCACTCAAGGACATCGACGTTATTGGCAGCAAGAAAGTTTCTGGTCAACAATGCCGTATGCGGTCTGGCATTATCGTGTTGCAAAATGTGTTGACCTCTCCTGCCATGCTGTTGAAAGAACGGTAGCACAACTGGTCGAATGACATCATCGACGTAAGACTGGGCAGTAACGTTGCGATTAAAAATCACCAACCTAGTCTTTCCAAACTGAGTAATCCCTGCCCAGAAATGAAGCGATCCCCCACCCCACCTGTTGTACTCCATAATGCATGGATCCGTATATCGCTCATTACAACGTCTCCATATTCGCTTCCGACCATCCGCGCGTGATAGTTGAATACGAGATTCATCTGAAAATAGCACAGTTCCCCACTGACGCCTTGTAAATCGTAGATGGGCCCTCGACCAACGTAATTGTTCCAGTCTATGTCGAGCAGTAAGGGTAGCTGCCTTAAGTGGTCTTCTGACCTTCAACCCAACAGATCGCAGTCTAGATCGAACAGTATTTGGATGTATCCTGCGCCTGAAAAGAAACGAACAATAATAACAAAAACAATCAATTTTCATTTATTTTATGATAATTATTTTTTATTAGTGATATCGAATTTTCAGTTATGGTATTGGGTTTATTGACCGGTTATACACATCGGGTGGAAGGAACTAAATGTATAGTGAGCCAAGAAAGTGACGTACCACAATTTAAGATCTCACATTTAGGCGTTTTTTATTTGTATCTGTCTGGGAAAATGATGATGGTAGTTACGAGTGTTGATTAAAATACGTACCCATGAATACCGACGGTATTTCTGGCTGTTTCAGTAGCAGTTTGAAACCTGTTTCGAAGGTGGGACACCCTTATTCTGACATCCTGTCTGGGGGTAGTCACACGTTGCCTGTCGGGTCTTCGACGGTCAATGACAGTGCCTGTTTGTTGGTATCGCCTTTATAGCCTACATATGGTAGAAATATGGCAGCCAAGTCGCCTCGCTACTTCTCGTTTCGCCATACCGGCAGCCATCATTCCGATGCCCTGGTTTCGCGCTTGTTCCGATAGACGTGGCATTATGGTTTGTGAATAGAATTTAGTTTCATCGTGTTTTTATACTGTACCAGGGTTCCAGCTTTCAATATAAGTCGAAAGAAATTTGCTTTCATCATGAAATGTTCGTGAAAAACGTATTTGTTTGCTTTTCATGCACCGCAACTCTGGCTTTTTTCCAAATCATGACATTTTAGCAATGTACACACACTATGATGTATACTTACCTAAAATACCATGTTTGCATGAGTTACAATATTTCCGTTAAAAAATTACATGACATGTAGATAAATTATATTTACTTTAAGGTAACTAGTCACGTTCCTTACTATTACCCTACATCATATTATTCATGTACTTATTTATTTTACAACGATTGCGAAGCAAGTTTCCACAACTTATATTAATCACTCTCGTTGGCGCCGATGAAAGCGTACATGTGGTCATTTGTGTAGGAGGAAACCGGAGTACCCGGAGAAAACCCACCTGTCCGATCTGGCGACCACCGTACCATCTCACATACGTCATGTACTATTGTATGTAGTATTGAGAAATATCGATCACATGTAAAGATATTGTTTCCATTGTCTAAGTTCAAATACACAATTGTTTAATATAATATAGGATCTTACATGAGTGGTGATTTCATACCATATTTTATGAAACGATATTTTGGAATGTTGCTATTAAGCGAGCCATTTCACCACGACATAAATAACATTGTTTCGACATGTGGAAATCGCTACTTAATATTGTTTCGACATGTGGAAATGGCTAATTAATATTGTTTCGACATGTGGAAATCGCTAATTAATATTGTTTCGACATGTGGAAATGGCTAATTAACATTTCTCGACATGTGGAAATCGCTAATTAATATTGTTTCGACATGTGGAAATCGCTAATTAACATTGTTTCGACATGTGGAAATCGCTAATTAACATTGTTTCGACATGTGGAAATCGCTAATTAACATTGTTTCGACATGTGGAAATCGCTAATTAATATTGTTTCGACATGTGGAAATCGCTAATTAACATTGTTTCGACATGTATAAATGGCTAATTAACATTGTTTCGACATGCGGAAATCGATAAATAATGTTTCGACATGTGGAAATCGCCAATTAACATTGTTTCGACATGTGGAAATCGCTAAGTAATGTTTCGACATGTAGAAATGACTAATTAACATTAATTCGACATGTGGAAATGGCTAATTAACATTGTTTCGACATGAGTAAATGGATAAGTAACAATGTTGCAACATGTAGAAATCGCTAAATTTAATTGTTTAGACATGTGGAAATGGCTAATTAACATTGTTTCGTCATGTAGAAATGGCTAATTAACATTGTTTCGACATGAGGAATGGATATATAACATTGCTTTGACAAGAGGAAATAGATAAATAACATTGTTTTGACATGAGGACACGGATATATAACATTGCTTTGACACGAGGAAATGGATATATAACATTGCCTTGACAAGAGGAAACGGATATATAACATTGCTTTGACATGAGGACATGGATATATAACATTGATTTGACAAGAGTAAACGGATATATAACATTGCTTTGACATGAGGAAACGGATAAATAACATTGCTTTGACATGAGAACATGGATATATAACATTGCTTTGACATGAGGAAACGGATATATAACATTGCTTTGACATGAGGAAATGGATAAATAACATTGCTTTGACATGTGGAAACGGATAAATAACATTGCTTTGACATGAGGAAACAGATATATAACATTGCTTTGACATGTGGACATGGATATATAACATTGCTTTGACATGAGGAAACGGATATATAACATTGCTTTGACATGATGAAATGGATAAATAATATTGCTTTGACATGCGGAAACGGATAAATAACATTGCTTTGACATGAGGAAACGGATAAATAACATTGCTTAGACATGAGGAAACGGATAAATAACATTGCTTTGACATGAGGAAATGGATAAATAACATTGCTTTGACATGCGGAAATGGATAAATGACATTGCTTTGACATGTGGACATGGATATCTAACTTTGCTTTGACATGTGGAAACGGATCAATAGCATTGCTTTGACATGAGGAAACGGATAAATAACATTGCTTTGACATGAGGAAAAGGATAAATAACATTGCTATGACATGTGGACATGGATACATAACATTGCTTTGACATGAGGAAATGGATAAATAACATTGCTTTGACATGAGGAAATGGATAAATAACATTGCTTTGACATGTGGAAATGGATATCTAACTTTGCTTTGACACGAGGAACTGGATATATAATATTGCTATGACACGTGGAAATGAATAAATAACATTGCTTTGACACGAGGCAATGGATATATAACATTGTTTTGACATGTGGAAATGGCTTTGAGAATGAAAGCCTATAAAATAAGTAAATCAAATGCTAACGTTAGTTTGCTTGCATGGTTGTATTGGACACTTTAAACTTTATTTATTTTACGATTGAAAGGTTTTAACAACTTATATCAATCACTCTTGTTGGCGCGGATGAAAGCGCAAATGTGGTCATTCGTGAAGGAGGAGATCGGAGTACCTGGAGAAATCCCACCTGTACGATCTGGTGACCACCGTACCATCTTACAAACTTCTCGGTCCGAGGATCGAACACGGGTTGCATTGGTGAGAAGTGAGCTCGCTAACCACAGTGCTAATCGGACAGCCAATTTGACGGGTTAGTAGTAATAATGTAAATTTAAAGGTTTTAAGTTATGTACGCTTGCTGAATTCTTGTGAAATGCATTGTTGTTTTGTCCAAAACATGTCGGCTAAATATATGAGAAATCATATAGATCTGTTATACACAGACTTGAATATAAGGGCTTACATAATTAAATGACTTTGCTGTCTGTACTGGATCAGATTGCGCAAACAAACACACTGCAGCTCTTCACTAGTTTCACACGGTTTTACAACGTTTATATCAGGATAATAACCCATAGGCTGTCCAATTAGCACAGTGGATTGTGCGCTCGTTTCTCACCAATGCACCATGGGTTCGTTTCTCACCAATGCACCCTGGGCTCGTTTCTCACCAATGCATCCTGGGTTCGTTTCTCACCAATGCACCATGCGCTCGTTTCTCACCAATGCACAATGGGTTCGTTTCTCACCAATGCATCCTGGGGCTCGTTTCTCACCAATGCACCATGCGCTCGTTTCTCACCAATGCACCCTGGGTCCTTTCTCACCAATGCACGCTGGGTTCGTTTCTCACCAATGCACCCTGGGTTCGTTTCTCACCAATGCATCCTGGGTTCGTTTCTCACCAATGCACCCTGGGCTCGTTTCTCACCAATGCACCATGCGCTCGTTTCTCACCAATGCACCTGGGTTCGTTTCTCACCAATGCACCCTGGGCTCGTTTCTCACCAATGCACCCTGGGTTCGTTTCTCACCAATGCACCCTGGGTTCGTTTCTCACCAATGCACCCTGGGTTCGTTTCTCACCAATGCACCATGCGCTCGTTTCTCACCAATGCACGCTGGGTTCGTTTCTCACCAATGCACCATGGGTTCGTTTCTCACCAATGCACCCTGGGTTCGTTTCTCACCAATGCATCCTGGGTTCGTTTCTCACCAATGCACCCTGGGTTCGTTTCTCACCAATGCATCCTGGGCTCGTTTCTCACCAATGCACCATGCGCTCGTTTCTCATCTATGCACCCTGGGTTCGTTTCTCACCAATGCATCCTGGGTTCGTTTCTCACCAATGCACCCTGGGTTCGTTTCTCACCAATGCACCCTGGGTTCGATTCTCGAAATGCGATATTAAATATGTCCGTTGCAAATAAGTGGTTGTGATATGTTATCATACCTTTTCCCGGTGCATTTGATACCAGACGGTTTGTACCATACTTCCTATTTTGCCGCCAGAGGGAGTTTGTACCATATTGCCGAATGTTGGTGCCATGGGGCTTTTGGAACCATACTGCACTATTTTGGTGCTAAAGATAGTTGGTACCATAGTGTCTATTTTGATGTTATTTTAGCTCGATTGCGAAGCAAGTTCTTACAACTTGTATTATTCGCTCTCGAAACCTCATTCCTGGTGGAACACATCGCCACGATGAAAGAGAGAGAGAGAGAGAGAAGATGCAACGTGGATTTTTAATGCCTTGCCTAAGAAGGGCAGAATCGTAACGGCTCCAGCAGGACTCGAACTCCGGACCTTTCGCCCCTGAAGCGAACGCGCTACGACTGCGCTATCACGACTTCCACTGTGTCTGTGTTTGGTACAATAAGTATTCCTGTACCATAGTGCAGCTTCTACTGCTTAGATATTAAGTCACAAAATAGTTAATAATACGTTACATTATTCACACACCAAATTGCTAATCATAGAAAGAACCAGTCTTCCTGTTGTCATAAGGGGGGTGACTTTGAGGTTGTATATACGTAAATAGGCAGAAGTGCATCCGCGGTCCATTCGAATGTAGTCCCAATGACTACAATAGTTAATTTGTCTTTTTGGTAAAAATGCATTTTCATGACAGTATAGTGTTTGTGTTTTTTGAGAAATTATGTGACTTGAGAAGACTTCAGACTAGTTGATGTGTAGAAAAGATGTGGTATAAGAATTCAGGCCATTGCAAACTTAAGGTCGGTATACTGTATTATTTGGCGGAGGAATACAGTGTGTAAACACAGTGACGTAATTCACAGGCGAGCACTGGTTATTTGAAACTTAAAATTTGAAATATTCTTGGTGTGTTTCAGGCTGATTTGAATACATCTTCACAGTGGATGTGGTATCAAAAGAAATGAAAGATTGGAAATATAAATGAACAGACTAACTTTTTACTATGTATTTAATAGGCAATTTATGTGTTGTTTTACAACCTTAGTTAACATTCGCCGCAGTTACTGATTTTGGCTGCCGCTGTATGCAAACAGAATAGTTCAGAGTGTGTCAATGGATTTTGATGAATCTTTGTGGATTTGTAGAGGGTTGATCGAAGAAGTGATTCTATTTTGGAGGAAATAGGTCAAGGCTCCTGGTCCAATCACATTGATTTCTATAGTAAGGTGTACATGTTGTAGCTCGAAACGAGGCATGCTAGCTCAACTTGAGCACTTACATATAACTTCATATGACCTTTCAAATTAGCCATGCCCGTGACCTTGCGGTTAGCATTTCATAAAGTCAAATGAATGTCATATGTGATTTGTATGGAAAAATATGGAATAAGTTTCTTGGTTGTCATTACCGTGTTTGCATTATACACCAAGGACGCGTGTGTGTGTTTTACGTGCATTTATCGTCGCTACCGGTTGCCCATATGAGCGACGCCTCCTGAAGATATTTGTCAGTTTTAGATCATTTGAAGCATCGCGCAATGATACAGACATGAGCAATATTAAAATATTGAATAGTGAAATAATGACAACAAGCAGAAACACTTGTATTTACTATAGGCAATACATGCAATTATCAGTGCTGTGCTGTGTAAACTGCAAAGCAGTTATGTAGTTTCAAAGATATTGCTCAAAATACTAACTTTTAAACTTTATTTATTTTTAACAACTTCTATTAATCATTCTCGTTGGCGCGGATGAAAGCTTACAGGTGGTCATTCGTGTGGGAGAAAAATGGAGTACCCGGAGAAAGCCAACATGTCCGATCTGGCGATCACCGTACCATCTCACATGCTTCCTGGTCCGCGGATTGAATCCGTGTTGCATTGGTGAGAGGCTAGCATGCTAACCACTGCGCTAATAGGACAAAACACTAGGACACGATGACATACATTTATACTAATATATCGTACACATCACAGCTCATGGATTTTATAATACAAACATGTGTGTTTATTAGTGTCACCCATATTGAAAGAACATCAGTACTTCCCGATTCCTATGCTTGTATGCCAGGCGCCAGATTTGTAGGCAATCGGTAACCGTTATTTAACTAGATGGCGACTCACCAACCGGCCACATCAGAACGAACCCCTGGCGAGAACCGTTGACCTCCCGCTCCGGAGGTGGACACATTAACAACTATATATAAAATAACATCATATTTGCCTTCACCTTTTATTTGTATATATATTAAGCGTATATGTATGTACTAAACTTACAAACAATCACACTGCGTATATGTATGTACTAAACTTACAAACAATCACACTGCGTATATGTATGTACTAAGCTTCACAATCACACTAACATTTTAATGAAGTCCAGAATATAGAATATCACAGTCCAGAACCTAGATGATCACAGTCCAGAACCTAGGTGATCACAGTCCAGAACCTAGATGATCACAGTCCAGAACCTAGATGACCACAGTCCTGAACCTAGATGTTCTCAGTCCGGAACCTAGATGATCACAGTCCATAACCTAGATGATCAGAGTCCATAACCTAGATGATCAGAGTCCATAATCTAGATGATCACAGTCCATAACCTAGATGATCAGAGTCCAGAACCTAGATGACCACAGTCCAGAACCTAGATGATCACAGTCTAGAACCTAGATGATCACAGTCCAGAACCTAGATGATCACAGTCCAGAACCTAGATGATCACAGTCCATAACCTAGATGATCGCAGTCCATAACCTAGATGATCACAGTCCATAACCTAGATGATCACAGTCTAGAACCTAGATGATCACAGTCCATAACCTAGATGATCACAGTCCAGAACCTAGATGATCACAGTCCATAACCTAGATGATCACAGTCCATAACCTAGATGATCACAGTCCATAACCTAGATGATCACAGTCCATAACCTAGATGATCAGAGTCCATAACCTAGACGATCAGAGTCCATAACCTAGATGATCAGAGTCTATAACCTAGATGATCAGAGTCCATAACCTAGATGATCAGAGTCCATAACCTAGATGATCACAGTCCATAACCTAGATGATCACAGTCCATAACCTAGATGATCAGAGATCATAAGCTAGATGATCAGAGTCCATAACCTAGATGATCACAGTCCATAACCTAGATGATCAGAGTCCATAATCTAGATGATCACAGTCCATAACCTAGATGATCACAGTTCATAACCTAGATGACCACAGTCCAGAACCTAGATGATCACAGTCTAGAACCTAGATGATCACAGTCCAGAACCTAGATGATCACAGTCCAGAACCTAGATGATCACAGTCCATAACCTATATGATCGCAGTCCATAACCTAGATGATCACAGTCCATAACCTAGATGATCACAGTCTAGAACCTAGATGATCACAGTCCATAACCTAGATGATCACAGTCCAGAACCTAGATGATCACAGTCCATAACCTAGATGATCACAGTCCAGAACCTAGATGATCACAGTCCATAACCTAGATGATCAGAGTCCATAACCTAGATGATCACAGTCCATAACATAGATGATCACAGTCCATAACCTAGATGATCAGAGTCCATAACCTAGATGATCACAGTCCATAACCTAGATGATCACAGTCCATAACCTAGATGATCAGAGTTCATAACCTAGATGATCAGAGTCCATAACCTAGATGATCACAGTCCATAACCTAGATGATCAGAGTCCATAACCTAGATGATCACAGTTCATAACCTAGATGATCACAGTCCAGAACATAGATGATCACAGTCCGGAACACATACATGATCACAGTCCGGAACCTAGATGATCACAGTCCGGAACCTAGATGTGCACAGTCCGGAACCTAGATGATCACAGTCCAGATCAGAGATGATCACAGTCCAGAACCTAGATGATCACAGTCCGGAACCTAGATGATCACAGTCCGGAACCTAGATGTTCACAGTCCAGAACATAGATGACCACAGTCCGGAACCTATATGATCACAGTCCGGAACCTAGATGATCACAGTCCGGAACCTAGATGTTCACAGTCCGGAACCTACATGATCACAGTCCAGAACCTAGATGTTCACAATCCGGATCAGAGATGGTCACAGTCCGGAACATAGACGATCACAGTCCGGAACCTAGATGATCACAGTCCAGAACCTAGATGATCACAGTCCAGAACATAGATATTCACAGTCCAGACCCTAGATATTCACAGTCCAGAACCTAGATGATCACAGTCCAGAACCTAGATGATCACAGTCCAGAACCTAGATGATCACAGTCCGGAACATACATGATCACAGTCCGGAACATATATGTTCACAGTCCGGAACCTAGAATAGCACAGTCCAGAACTTAGATGATCACAGTCCAGATCAGAGATGATCACAGTCCAGAACCTAGATGATCACATTGCGGAGCCAGATTGAACAATAGTTCCGAGAACCTAGGTTGTCTGTCAGTAGTGAAACATCATTCTTTACACGGGATGATGTGACCGATTGTAGGCACTAGACGCAATAGTTTTATATTGATATTGGAGCCGATGACTGGTGTGCATTTACGTGTGTGTTTTACGTTTATTTATCGTCGCTACCTGTTGCCCATATGAGCGATGCCTACTGAAGAGATTAGTCATTTTTGAAGGATAGTGCAATGATACAGACAGAGACCCATTCCAGAGCGTGGCCCACCATTGGCTCTAGAATCAATATGAAATTTTATTGAAGCTGGTGCCGTCGATTGGTCACATTAATTATATTGACTAAATAACACAATTATATTGACTAAATAACACAATTATATTGACTAAATAACACAATTATACTGACTAAATAACACAAACACAATTAATACAGTCACAGCTATACACACTCTCATTGTAGCATAGAGAAGTGTTCTAAATGTTTGCAGGGTTCCCCCTGTCTGAATTGCTGTGCCACTTCTGTCGCCAATTGGAAACAACTGGAGTCAATATAGTTCATAGATCAATATTTGAAGACATATATTTGACAAAACATGTGCCAAATATGTTCGCCAAATCACAGAATTTAGCGCCAGTAATTGTTTTTGGTCGCAATTGCGACACTGGCGACCGACAGCGGGAACACTGGTTTACACGCATATACTATCAGATATAGGAAACTGAAAACAATCATTGTAACATTAGGTTACAACATTAGGTTACAATGACTAGTTTCGAAATATGTTTCACTTAGAGAAAACCACTAATCTGCAATTATAATCTCAACATCAGCATAAACATTCATGACGACATTTGTTTACTTTATTTTATATTTAAGTTTATTTAACGTCAGTTTACCAAACATCACCTTTTCCTGGGCAGGCTCCATCGGCTAACCAGTACTTTGTGCACCAACCTCCCTCCGTAAGAACTGTCAACGTTTTCATATAAAAAGACGCGGTCTGAGCGGGGTTCGAACCCGTGACCAACAGTGATGATAGCTTAGAGTGGTATATAGGTCAGCAACATTAACCACTCGACCATGTGGACTATTTGTTTGCTCCCCTTTGTGTATTAAACTTTTGTTATTATTATTATTATACCAGATTTGTATAGCACTCTTTTCATACAGAAATGATACGTTCAAACGTGTTTAACATTAATTTAGCATAGTAAAACATTTTTACAACATATATTACAATAGTCAACATTAAGGACAACATATATTAATATAAGTGCAAACTAATAATATTTAATGATCTCCATTTACCTGAAAAAATGGGAGGAAAATACAAGGTACACAAAAATAATAACAGAAACTGTAAAGAATAATACTAAATCGAGTGTTAATTGAGGCGGATATTCTGTATGCGAGAGGTACTGTTCAAAGGAAGTACAGTTGGACTTAGTTTCTAAATAAATATTTGAGCTCGATTGCGAAACAAGTTCTTACAACTGATATTAATCACGCTCGAGACCTCATTCCTGATGTAATCAATCGCCACGAGGGAGAGAGCGAAGAGGCAACATTGAATTTAAATGCCTTGCCTAAGGGCAAAATCGTAACGGCTCCAGAGGGGCTCAAACTCCAGGCCGTTCGCACCTGGAGCGAACGCTCTACCACTGCGCTATCACGACTTCCACAGTTGGACTTAATAATACTTAATAATCATTGAAACCACACACCCATCGTCAGATCAGCCAGTGCGTCACTGGAGACCCTACAACGTACCATTTGTGTTGTATATGTTTTATCAATATAGCTAAAGCTCTATATATGACCAGAAAATAAATTGAAAACCATAATGTTGTCTCTTGTTTCCGAGATATACAACATGTAATTAGCTTCCTCTATCTGAAACAATTAGTGTGCTTAGGTTTAGTTATCGTCGCTACCGTTTGCCCATATGAGCGACGCCTCCTGAAGAGATTAGTCATTTTAGATTTTTGGAGTATAGTGCAATGATACAGACAGAGACCCATTCCAGAGCCTCCTCTGGTTCTTTTACGTGCACGGTGTAAAGCACCGACACGAGACCTCGGTTTAACGTCCCATCTGAAAGACTAGTTAATTTTATTAGAGTCAGACGGGGGATCGAACCTGCTATCCCTGGATTAACAGTCCAGTGTGTTACCAAATGGACTACAGATCCGTCTGTAACAATTATAAGTTCTAGTTCTACTTTATACTGGCGAACAATCAATTTCTGATTATGGCTTAGAGGCCCCTTTATTTGTTTGGGTTACACTCAATGACCATGTAAACCACCCAGAAAGAGAGGCATTGTGGAATTTAAGTTCATTGCTTATTTTAATCATATTTTATTGCATTTCATTCTGTATAATTATACAATGTTCAGAACAAAACAAATGAACACACTTATATAATTATGCACAGTATATACGATTTATGTCATTGTTGTGCACAAGAATTGTCAATAAATGTTGAAGCAAATGGGTTCATTGCTTAAGGGCACACACGTACCGGCTACCATTGCACGCGAACTCAGGGTTTGTCTTTCACAAACAAACGTATTATTGCAGGTTGTTTCAATAAACATGTTCCGTCAATATAAGTTGTTCTTACTCTCTATGAAGACAAATAAAAATATTTTCAATAATACGCCTAAACGAAATAGTTTATCCGAAATCCATTCAAGTTGACCCTTTCACATTATTTTGGTCAACACATTATGTTTATTAGAGAAAATGTTCAGATACAGTGGCAACTATTTGGAGGACAACATACCACAATATAGGAAATTGCATTCTGTAGCAATTCGCCTTTTCACCGATGTAGTATCGCTTTAAGGACTTTCTATGTTATTACTAAGTACATAATATTTTAAAAGCATACATGGCCTAAATAGTAATTGTTTGATTATTATTATATGTAATACAATGTGTCTATGTAAGTAGGCTGTGTGCATATACATGTCTAGATAAATAACTAACTAACTAACTAACTAAAACACTTATATATACAACGGGGAAATAACAAAACAAACAAAATATATGTCATTAGTCACACCGAATAGCACACATCCATTTCTCTAATATGACAAACGCTGCTATAAGTGAGGATATATGAAGCAACAACAGACATAACTATATATAGAGAAGCGGTTAATATATTGACATGTCCAATCTACCAAGCTAAACGTTAACAAAACAGTATAAGCGAAAATAAGGAGGCGGTATTGCGATGCAATATACAGCTCCCCAAAAAGGAGGCGGTATTGTGATGCAATATACAGCTCACTATAAAGGAGGCAGTATTGTGATGCAATATACAGCTCCCAATAAAGGAGGCTGTATTGTGATGCAATATACAGCTCCAAATAAAGGAGGCGGTATTGTGATGCAATATACAGCTCCCAATAAAGGAGTCTGTATTGTGATGCAATATACAGCTCCAAATAAAGGAGGCGGTATTGTGATGCAATATACAGCTCACTATAAAGGAGGCGGTATTGTGATGCAATATACAGCTCACTATAAAGGAGGCGGTATTGTGATGCAATATACAGCTCCCAATAAAGGAGGCGGTATTGTGATGCAATATACAGCTCCCAATAAAGGAGGCGGTATTGTGATGCAATATACAGCTCACTATAAAGGAGGCGGTATTGTGATGCAATATACAGCTCACTATAAAGGAGGCGGTATTGTGATGCAATATACAGCTCCCAATAAAGGAGGCGGTATTGTGATGCAATATACAGCTCACTATAAAGGAGGCGGTATTGTGATGCAATATACAGCTCACAATAAAGGAGGCGGTATTGTGATGCAATATACAGCTCCCAATAAAGGAGGCGGTATTGTGATGCAATATACAGCTCACTATAAAGGAGGCGGTATTGTGATGCAATATACAGCTCCCAATAAAGGAGGCGGTATTGTGATGCAATATACAGTTCACTATAAAGGAGGCGGTATTGCGATGCAATATACAGCTCCCAATAAAGGAGGCGGTATTGTGATGCAATATACAGCTCCCAATAAAGGAGACGGTATTGCGATGTAATATACAGCTCACTATAAAGGAGGCGGTATTGTGATGCAATATACAGCTCACTATAAGTTAAAGATATTGATCATTAACAGAAAGTTATGTCATAAACCGTAAAATAATTTCTTTCTGACATTGACATTACCATAGGGCAAGGTCACCAACATCATTAATGAAGTATTAAGATAACAGAGTTCAAGGTCACCAACATCATTAATAAATTATTAACATATTAACAGAGTTCAAGGTCAAGATCAGCAAAATTAAAGCACTTTACAACAACAATATAAATTGATCCATAGCATGTGAACATTAAACATTGGAGTCGAAATGTACCCATGCCATGAACTATGTAGGGAGGAACCCCGTGCGTTTGACCTTTACGTGTGACCTTGACCGTAGCTGTGTGCACCACGATGTCATTGTGAATATTTAAAAAACCGCTCAATTCATGTGTGAGTGGATACGAAATATATTCTCTCTATAATTATATGCATTCTAAAAACTGATGATAAGTGGTGATAATTTTACATTGAAGGAAAATGTTCTGGGAACCTGTCCTTTGGATGTATTTGATCACATTGTTTGCTATGAGTATGAACATTGTCCTTTATTATTGCAACCTGTTTTTCGTTCTACTTTCGTTCTTTTGGATAACAGCCGAATGATTCAAATATAGAAGTTGATTGGTGGAGTTTAATTTTAAAGAATTTTGTTTAGATAATAATAAAATTCACTATCGACATTATTTGAATATATGTGTTCTAACATCTTAATTAACACCCGAAACATAATCATAAGTGTATAACATTAGACAAACCACATTACTGCCATCATGTTAATCATCTGTATTTACATAATAATCGAACTATAGTTTATGCAATAGCTAGCATTCATTATGCAAACTCATCCTAATTTACATAATAATCGAACTATAGTATATATAATAGCTCGCATTCATTATGCAAATTCATCCTAATTTACATAATAATTGCATTATATTATATACAATAGCTCGCATTCATTATGCAAACTCATCCTAATTTACATAATAATCGAACTATAGTATATATAGTAGCTAGTATATACAATAGCTCGCATTCATTATGTAACATCATCCTAATTTACGTCACGATGCAACAACATCCTAATTTACGTCACGATGCAACAGCATTCTAATTTACTTCACGATCCAACATCATCCTAATTTACTTCACTATGCAACATCATCATAATTTACTTCACTATGCAACATCATCATAATTTACGTCACGCTGCAACATCATCATAATTTACTTCACTATGCAACAACATAATAAGTTACGTCACGCTGCAACATCATCCTAATTTACTTCACTATGCAACATCATCATCATTTACTTCACGATGCAACATCATCATAATTTACTTCACGATGCAATATCATCCTAATTTACTTCACGATGCAACATCA
The DNA here is from genome assembly GCA_014843695.1 of Archivesica marissinica. Lineage (NCBI taxonomy): Eukaryota > Metazoa > Mollusca > Bivalvia > Venerida > Vesicomyidae > Archivesica > Archivesica marissinica. The sequence continues at coordinate 20,365,827 of CM026404.1, forward strand.
TCCTAATTTACTTCACGATCCAACATCATCCTAATTTACGTCACGATGCAACATCATCATAATTTACGTCACGATGCAACATCATTATAATTTACGTCACGATGCAACATCATCCTAATTGAGATAATAATCGAACTATATTATATTCAACAGCTCGAGTTCGTTATGCAAAATAACCTCAATTTACTTTACTATTCAACGTCATCTTAATCAATACAATAATAGCACAATAGTATATACAACAATTCCCATTTATTATGCAACGTCATCCTAATCTACAGAATCATAGCACACTAGTATATACAACAATTCCCATTTAGTATGCAACGTCATCATACTCTACATAATCATAGCACACTAGTATATACAACAGCTCGCATTTCTTATGTAACATCATTGTAATTTACATAATAATCATACTATATTTATTTTCACACAAGCTCATATTCATTATGCAACAGCATAGTAATTTACATAATAATCGCATTATAGTATACACACCAGCTCACATTCATTATGCAACATCTTCCTAAGTTACATAATCATCGCATTATTGCATTCACACCAGCTCACATTAATTATGCAACATAATCGTAATTTACATAATAATCATACAATAGTATTTACACAAGCTCATATTCATTATGCAACATCACCCTAATTTACATATTCATCATATGATAATATTCACACCAGCACACATTCATTATACAACGTCATCTTACTTTAGTATAAACACCATAGTCTTTTAATACATTACCATAAAATACATCAATACCATAACTATCGAATTGTATTAGGTACACCAACAGTGTTTCATCATCCTCATCTTCTTACCACAGAAGGCACACATCAATATTTACATCACAATACATCACCATAAAGGACATCATCAATATAATCACCCTACTGCTACACACACAAACACACACACGCACGCACACATACACAAACACGCACACTACTTTCGAGTCTTGTCGAGAAATGAGTGCGGCAACTGAGTCGATGGAAATTATCAAACTGAAGAGGACAGGGTATTCGTTGACATTCAAGTCGGACTGTCATTAATAGCATAAGAAGTAATAATAGATTGATAATTCTTAGCTACCAGCTTGTCAATTATGGAAAAGCAATGGTACTAAGTATGTCTGGACATGTTGAAGAGATTGAGAGGGTATTTGGCTAGACATTTTATAAACCAATATGGGGATACATATTTGTACCAACTATGACTAAATTCCCTCCAACGATTTTCAAGATATTTGCCCCGACGAACATATTTTAGCAATGCAACTGAGTGGAAATATCTCTGGAGCTGCTGATGGTACATAGAAACTGAGCGGAAATATCTCTGGAGCTTCTGATGGTATATAGAAACTGAGTGGAAATATCTCGGGTGCTGCTGAAGGTATATAGAAACTGAGTGGAAATATCTCTGGTGCTGCTGATGGTATATAGAAACTGAGTGGAAATATCTCTGGAGCTGCTGATGGTACATAGAAACTGAGTGGAAATATCTCTGGAGCTGCTGATGGTATATAGACACTGAGTGGAAATATCTCTGGAGCTGCTGATGGTATATAGAAACTGAGTGGAAATATCTCTGGTGCTGCTGATGGTATACAGACACTGAGTGGAAATATCTCTGGTGCTGCTGATGGTATATAGATACTGAGTGGAAATATCTCTGGTGCTGCTGATGGTATATAGAAACTGAGTGGAAATATCTCTGGAGCTGCTGATGGTATATATAAACTATCAGGTAAGATGCAAGCCAGCATGGTGGTACATATTTGTTCCAAACTATATATACATTCCTTGTAAACATTTCAAGATACTGGCTCAGACAAACACTGTTCAGTAATTGAAAGGTTGATTCGAGCATACCCGTTTGGGAGAGTTCACAACGTATCAAACCAACGAAATACATTGGAAGGTATAGCAAATATGGAACGAATGACTGACAAGGTTATCCACTGGTTAATATATAATTATTCAAAATGATAGTTCTATGTCACTGTTCGCGCTATTAAGTACCCCTATATATGTATCAGCTGATAGTATTGTACAACATTTAACTGTTATAATAAATAGTGAGTTTGAAAGCAAATACTTTTCCTGCGGCGTGGGCATTTGCAAAAGTTAAACCATTGTTCAAAAGTGGAGAACTCAACGAAGTCAATACTTATACACTTAACAACATTCCTAATCGGTCACCTTGTATTTCATAATGTTTGGAGTCAATTAATAATCATACAATATAAATATTTTCTTATTGTTGTTTAATGCTTTTAACCGAAATGATTATACAGAAAAATAACGATCTGAAAAAAATATAGCGAATAAGAAGATATCAATATTGGCGTTATTAGTTGCGCCAAATACTGTAAAACATCAGGTGAGCGATTAGGAATTGTGTTGAGTGGACATGTATTTCTATTTTACCATCTTTGTCAAAACGTTGTGAAAGACACGTGCAGATTAATTAAGATTTAATTACTTTTAGATCAGTTCAATATACTTGGTTTTATAGAACTGGTCTCTCAACTGATATACGTATATATATACTAGTATTCCAAGACCTAGATGTGAAATATACAATAACTATTTAGGATACCCTGGTCCAGAGATATGGAATAGTCTAAAATTTGAAATTAATACGTCTGGGCGTTATAACAACTTTATACTGCGATATATGATTGTAAACCAATATACTGCTATAAATGGTTGTAAACCAATATAATGCTATATATGATTGTAAATCAATATACTGCTATATATGATTGTAAACCAATATACTGCTATATATGATTGTAAACCAATATACTGCTATATATGATTGTAAACCAATATACTGCTATATATGATTGTAAACCAATATACTGCTATATATGATTGTAAACCAATATACTGCTGTATATGATTGTAAACCAATATACTGCTATATATGATTGTAAACCAATATACTGCTATATATGATTGTAAACCAATATACTGCTATATATGATTGTAAACCAATATACTACTATATATGATTGTAAACCAATATGCTGCTATATATGATTGTACACCAATATACTGATATTTATGGTTGTAAACCAATATACTGCTATATATGATTGTAAACCAATATACTGCTATATATGATTGTAAACCATTATACTGCTATATATGATTATAAACCAATATACTGCTATATATGATTGTAAACCAATATACTGCTATATATGATTGTAAACCATTATACTGCTATATATGATTGTAAACCAATATACTGCTATATATGATTGTAAACCATTATACTGCTATATATGATTGTAAACCAATATACTGCTATATATGATTGTAAACCAATATACTGCTATATATGATTGTAAATCAATATGCAGATGTTGTTTTGGTTTTCAATCAAACTATTGGATTGATTATGAAGTTGTTTAAAATACACATGCATAGTTAATTATGTAACTATGTAATTTTGCTACGATTTTTGTGTATGTAGATTTATACTATGATGTTAATTTAAGAGGGCCCTAAGGAGGAATAGTTCAGAACAAAGTATGGCACCCTCTATAAATTAAGTAATATATCTATCTATCTCTACATTTCCATGGTGATATATTCCTAAACGAACATATTAACTGGTAGACAAGCTTCGCGTTTCATACTTGAACTGATCTCGTTAATATTCATTTCAAGAGCAGCTCATTATTTCAACAAACAAGTATTGTCGATGGTCACATTTCATATGTATATTTTTAACATTTCCATCGAGTTTTGTTCCTAATCTATGAAAAGAAGTATTTAAGTCTTGACATGAGTGTGCGTGCATCTTTTTCTCGTACCCTTTTCCCTCCTTTCATAGCTACTCCGGCTGTACTACGTGCGTCTTTGCTGAACATCTCTGCATCTGATGTTATGTGTGCTCGCTTACGGAATTCGTTAAGAACATGTATTCTCTTGAGATAGTCTGCCTTTTTCTCCATTTTCTCACTTTCTATCATCAAGTCAATATGTTCTGTCATCGACAAAGGATTGGGTCGCAATGCAATGTCCTTCAGTCGCTCATTGCAGCTTTTCACAACTAACATCATGTCTTCAATAGCATCACAAAGATCATCCAATTCGTTACCCATGCTCTCAAGTAGTTGTTCCTGATCTGGTACTTTCCCGGTTGCTTCATGATACCTTTTTTGCATATCTGCATATGTTTTCTGTACTTTGACCGTAACATATTCGAAAATGTATGGCGTGTTGGCGTGTTTTTTCCAGTGACATCTATCAGGACAAACAGTACATTGTCCATTGCTTCCTATAGCACAACATTGAGCTTTTTCATCATCATTAGCGTAAATACAATTTTCATGACACGTGAAATGGCATTCAGTGCAGTTTGTGGTATGCATTCCTCTGGGCAATTCCTTTTTTTTCTGTTGTGTTTGCTCTACTTCATACGCAAAGTTTGCATTATCTTTGATCTGGGATTTGTTTTCCTCAAATATTTTTATTTCTTGTTTCAACTGATCCACTTTAGTAAGGCCGGCGTTCAGTTGAGGTTGAAGGTTACGAACTGTGGCTTCCATGCGGAACCTTTCATCGAGGACATCCTTCGTAAGCTGAAGACTACGATTTTGTACTTGCTCAATGTGGTTGAAGAATTCCCTGAAACTTTTTAGACCCATTTCCCAAAACATTGGTGACAAACTGGAACTGCTAGTATTCATGTTATTTGCAAATAAACCCGAATTGTTGAAGGTGAAACTTTTCCCAAAAGGCAATCCTGATTCGTTCAATGCAGCAAGAACTGGAGGATCAATGCCGTCCGCAAAGGTCACAAGGGAGCAAATGTTTGACTCAATATCCTTTCCAAATAAAGACATTATAGATTGAAAAATGTACCTTTGAACAGAAGTGAGTCGGGCATCGGGAGCCTTAATCAGAAAACATACAGCATCAATACAAGATATACCTTTCGGTCCGGCATCAGAAAATAGTTGACGAATTTGTTCCACGATCTCTTGATCTCTAGCTAGTCCACGTGTATCACCAAACCCTGGTGTATCTATTATATTTAAACGATAACGAAGGCGACTTCCATTTTCAGGATTGATTGAGTAGCAAGTGATCCATTCCGTTTGAGACAAAGCCTGTAAAAGGATTCAAATATAAGTAATTAACAAGCAAATTCGTTGAATTGGTATCCCCCACCGAATATGACCCTTTGTTAATTTTATAAAATGGCAAGATTAATTAAAAGTTTGATGACAGTCCATAAAGCGGTTACTTATGTTAAGTTTATTGAATTTGTAATCAATTAAAGTGCAATAACTCTAAGGGCCCTCACTGTTTTGTTTGTTTGTTTTTCTTCGGGGTTTTTTCAGGGCCCGTTTCGGAGTAACCCCATTTATTGTCCACGTCATAGGTCGAGTAGGGGTCGAGGAGCATCCCCTATTCGCCTTACAATGTATATATACATTTACAATATTCATAATAGATATATGTACATTCATATGATTTACATAGGGTTTTTTTGCACAACCAAAAAAAAAAAATAATAAAAAAAAAATATTTGACAGACACAACACATACAACAACAAAAATTGTACCCCCACCATATCATACAGCATCTTTATATCAATATGGCAAAGGGAGCTCAATAACTTATACTCGAATAACACACACACTCACACACACAAATACACACACTCACAAACCTCACTGTTACTGAGCTGATGACTGAACTGACGACTGAGCTGGTGCGATCTAAAGTTATACATGTGCACTTTGATGATAATACTTGATTGGAGTTTCATGAAATTCCACCCATTGCTTAAATCCTCATCCGAGATCCTTCAAATCGTTGGAGGTTAATTAATGTTGTTATTATTGATAATGATTAGTTATTTGAAAGTGTGCGAGAGATAGAGAGAGTTACAAAAGAATGTCCTTATTTGTGGGACGGACACCGTTTGTGACGGATCCGTAGACAGGCCGACAAATAATCCGATGCGTCGACCTAATACTTCATCTATAGGGCTAGAGGATTTGCTAATAAGCACTCTATTGTGGAGATAATTCCACAGTAGAAATAACATACAGCTATAATCGGTGACACTCTCTATTATACATGTGTTGTACATTTTATATAGGTTAGATGATACAGCCCAACATGGTGCTGTGCTGATGCAGGCGCAAAACCCGAAATATAATAATAATAGATGATAATCACCTGATTTTTCAGTCTTTCCTTTTCATCTTGCTCCAAGTCAATTATGGTGAATCTAAATGGATCACTCCAGTTCACACCAAGATAGTAGTTAACAAAGCCATCAACTAGAGTGCTCTTTCCTGTTCCTGTGGCACCCACCAGCATAATTGTCTTTTCTTTGTCGATAATTCCCTGTGGTGAGCCTGTCGACAAATACAATTCATAGTATATAAAAGTAAAGTAAAGTGTATGTTTATTATAGTGTCACCCCTATTGAAAGGGCCAGTAATTTCTGACTTATGAGACACCTCTTATGGACATCAGTACTTCACGAATCCTATCATTGAAGGCCAGGCGCCTAGTTGATAGGCAATCCGTAACCGTTATATTTAACTAACTGGCGGCTCACCAACCGGCAATATCAGAACGAGCTCCTGACGAGGTTCGAACCTTCGACCCCCCTCTCCGAATATATATTAATGAGTATCTTGCTGCTTTACAATTGTTATCAATAATATATATTGACAATGATCCAACGTGTACTGGGCGGAACCTAGACTGAAATGTAATAACATCTCGCGCCGGGAATAAACTAGGTTGCCACACCGTGATATGATCCTGTCAATGAAAGTGATCCTGGTTTCAGAGAAAGCAGTATCCTCACATAGTAGTAATACGTGTATATCGATATATAAATCATTAGTTTATTAAATGAAAATACTTCAATTACCTATTTCAAATTTCTTTGTTTTGGCCTTATCGTTCCTTGCATTTAGCGTTTCCGTTATAGGCAGGGCGTGCTTTGGCGGAGGTCCTTGTGCTACAATATTTGCGAACCCAACAATTCTAAAAGCAGGCGACATAGCAGTCACGCATTCGTCACTCGGTGGACTGTATGGTCCCTCTCCATCTTCACAAACAACTCTGACACGAAATATGAACTTAGTATTTGATTTCATGTCATGGAGTATTGCGGTAGCACGGGTATGTTCTTCTGGATGAAACTTCCACCTCCCTGAATTATCCACGTCCTTATAGCTTACCTGTAAATAAGTAAGTGCACTCAATATCTTTGGAGAGTAGCGAATCTAACTGAGCTTATCATCGTACCTAAACAAATAATGAGGAAAAGAGAATAACATTTTTTGGACATAAACATTCTGCTAGCCTGGGTTCCAGTATGTCGATATTTCATTCTGCTAGCCTGGGTTCCAGTATGTCTGTATTTTATTAATTAACTACTGGCAAACTGACGTTGATATTATCAGAAACTCAACATGCCCAATTAATGGTCTGGGTATTTATATGACTGACAAGGCAAAATATATCAACGCCTGTTCCCATTCTATCATTATGCATGAGATGTAATATGCAATTTGCATGAGAGGTAATATGCATTCTGTCGATTGGTACTACATGTTGAACACACACTACTGTCAAGTGATATCCAAAGTGTCGATTAGTATTTTAATAAAGTTATAAATGAAGCACAACACGACGAAAGGACCATAACGAATCAACTAATGTTTGCCTTATCCCACTCGTGACCTCAACTTTGGCCTGATGTGTTTGTTTTCAGGTTTAAGGTCATATCCCCATGGTCAGAAGACAGTATTTGCAAAGCATTAATCGTAAATACCCGTTTGCTGAAACTCCCCAAACCCTCCAAATGGAACTGGCCTGTAGTTTGCAGTCGCAATCTTATTTAGGAACACATACTCTGAATTACACGCAACGTATTTCATTTAATGCACCATAAATGGGATGCGTGGTGGCATTTTAAGAACATATATTAAGATTGCAAAACGTGAACAAAGGACTTAGCGTATAGTTGAAGCAATGAAGCCAACAACCAGGCAACATACATGAAATAACTGTCCAGAAAAAATACAGCATTCCAAGAGAATTCCGTGGAAAAAATCTCTGCATCTTGATTTTCTATAAGATCCATATATATTCAAATTGCCGCACTTGTATATTACACAAAACAAATGCTTGATTTTACAGTGGTATATATTGACATCAATGGTATCTTTTCACATGACTTCAGACTATGATTTGATCTGGACTTATTTGATAATAATGAATGAATGGTGTTTTACGGCGCATCGACATCTAAGGTCATGTAGCGCGCATTAAAGTTATGTTTATTGTCGAGTGTATGAAATAAAATTCTATATAAGTATATGCATTACGTAAAAATTAATACTAAGAAGTTATAAAGACGTAAGATTAATTACAGGTAATATATGAACGAATGATTACTACAAAGGCATGATTAACAATTGATATCACAGCTTATTATAAATTCCTATTGCCTTGATAAATGATATGATGGACTCTACTCTGATAGTGTCGAATAGTTTTTTAATGTTGTCCACATTGTAGTACCAATCCGGTTGCAGTACTTATTTGATAGGTAATATGATAATTCTTATGGTAGGTCTTATTTGATAGGTCATATGGGATTTCCTATGGTAGGACTTATTTCATTGGTCATATGGGATTTCTTATGGTAGGACTTATTGCATAGGTCATATGGGATTTCTTATGGTAGGACTTATTGGATAGGTCATATGGGATTTCTTATGGTAGGACTTATTGCATAGGTCATATGGGATTTATTATGGTAGGACTTATTGCATAGGTCATATGACATTTCTTATGGTATTCCATTAAACGTATAATTATGTCTATCGAGTTACAGGTATGTATAGTTTACAATAGAATTTCGTCAAAGGTCGGCACACTTCCTCCAAAACAAACCATATGTATATCCACAAATGTTCATCAAAATCCATCTACAACGCTTTCAATTATGCTGTTCACAGACACAGGTCGTCACCAAACACCCAAATTGCATAATCAAGATTGTGTCACGTCACCATTTTACAGGGAGCTCTCAACAGGTAATTGCAAAAACGATGTGTACAGCATTAATTTCGACATGTATGTGTGTGGGGGGGGGGGTAGATGAACATGACATGGTACACTGCTTAAACAAACATGAATGTAGTACTGCCATGCAATACAAAGTCCCTTACCACACGTCAATAATAATGTGGTATTTATTATATTTATTATTGTCTCATCAATGTACAACAATAACAGAACGACATCAAAATAATACATGGTATAGTACATTGCCACTCATAAATGAGTTACAAGAGACGGTATTTATCAAAGTATAAAACACATCACATTATGCAGTTGTAATAATATAGTATGATATAATACATGTATTTGTAAACAACGCATGATAAATCTGAATAGCCTACGCTAATCTAACCTAAAATAAGCTTACAATCAAAATGATATCATAAAATGCTGATGATTGTATGAGAGCACTATTGCGCATATTAACAAATTTTTTGAAAAAGCAAATATCAACTCTGATCAGATCAGAATTGAACTGATTAGCATAGACTATTCAGCTGGTATTAAAAATTCATTGGATTATTAAGACAAATTGAAGCATTATGTACAAAGGTAAAAATAACGTCTTTGTAGAATATTAAAACAGGTTTTGGCACTTAATCTCATAATTTCTGCGTTGGAAAATATAAATATTAGCTTATCATTTGGAGAAAGAGCAGCAAAGTGAAAGTTCATCTGTGTTGCTTTCTTAAATAGGATTTGTCTTAAATCTTGATACAGCATACATTCCAAAATCACATGGGCCTCAGTTTCAATACAATTTTCACAAAAAGGACTTTTCTAATGACAAATTTTCATATCTACCTGTCTCTAGTCTCAATGGTGCTACACCACATCTAAATTTAGCAAACGCTGCTCTATGGCGTAAAGGAAGTATAAGTTTGCAATATTCTTCTGTTTTATATTCTGATTTGAATAAACAATAAGTTCGTAATTTATTTCTGCCGGAAGGGCCGACAGTATTATTAATCTGTGTATACCACATTACCTTATATTCATTCATAGCAGCAGCTTTGACTTTACATACAGATGAAGAAGAGATAGGATTCAAAAAATTTAATGGAAATTCTACTCCCATTTCTAATAATTATACGCTTCTGGAATATGTAAAACCAATTTTTACAACGCAAAGAGGCCATTGAATCTGCCCACAATGCAATTCGTTTATTTAACCGTGATGCGTTGGTGATTGGAAATCGTTTGTAGTGCCTAACTGTACACTCCAGTTGGCGAATATATGACGGATCCCATCCCATCTCTCCTAACAAAGCAGCATTCGGTGTATATTTACCAACACCTAAGAAAAATCTGATAGCTCTATTTTGGACAGCAGTAATACAAGAATATTGTTTATAACCCCAAATTCATGCACTGTAACCAATCACTGGCCATACCTTAGAATCATATAATTGTATAAATACTGCATACGGAAGGCCTCCTGCCAGTTTACATCTTGCAATCAATAGACCAAGAGCTCTGCTTGCACTCTGGTCAACATGTTTAGCTGTTGCTTCAAAATCAAGATGTTCAGTCATTAACATACCAAGATACATGTATTTTTCTACTATTTTCAGGACAGTGTTGCCACATTTAAATATAAAGTTTGTCTTTGGACTAGACTGTTTACGAAAATGTACAATATTACTTTTATCATTATTTACAAGCATGTCATTTCTATTGCACCAGTCATGTAATGCATTTAACAGCAATTGTAAGTCATGCTCATATTTGGCAAGTAGCACAATATCATCAGCATATATCATGATACATATAGTGTCATTATCACAGACAATACCTTTTCCAAAAGATTTCAAATAAATGGCAAGATCATTTATGTAGAGGTTAAACAATAATGGTGAGAGTATGCACCCTTGACGAAGACCACAATTTACATCGAACCAATCGGTATACAGCCTGTTAACACGGACACAAGAAGAAACGGATGAATAAAGTGACTTTATGGATAAATATAGTTTTCCTGAAACACCAATATCCGTCAGACGGTTCCATAATTTAGATATATTAATGAAATCGTATGCTTTCCGGAAATCAATAAAGGCGCAGTAAGTAGATTTATTGTTCTTTATCCTGGTATCAATTAAACTTGTTAAAGATGAAATATGATCAACCGTACTTCTGTTCTTTCGGAAGCCATTCTGTTCATCCGTTATCTTGTTGTTATCTTCTGACCATTTCGTCAGTCTACCATTAATAATTGAGCAGTATATTTTATACAAAGATGACGCTAATGATATACCCCTATAAGACAATGGGTCTCTAGGATCATTTGACGACGTCTTAGGTATGGGATTAATAATACATTTACCCCATATTGATGGTACGGTACTGTTATGAAAACAAACATTAAACAGAGAATACAATACACACGTCATTCTTGATAACCTCGGCTGAATTGTATCATAACCACAAGCTTTACCACGATTAGCGATGGCTTTCATTACTTCATTAAATCAACTTGCAGAATTGATATCGATATTTTCTATAGATGTGCTATCAGTATCGCTCGTACTATTTCCAGATAAAAAACGGTTTCCAAAATCAGTTTTCCACCTATTCAGTACATCAGTGGTGTTAGTCGTGGTAGAACCATCTGCATTAACAATTATCATAGGTATACGTTTAGATTTACTGTTAACCCCAATTTTGCCTATAGACTTCCAAAAATTGGACTGATTTGTATCACATTCCTGCATTAAGTCAGACTGTATAGAATACCAATGACGTCGTTTTGCTCGTTGAATTTCCCGGTCAAAGTCTTACGGACTGAGACAAATTCAGCTTTTAATCTCACTTTACTATTGCGGTCATTGCATTTAATCCACTCTCTTTCAGCTAAACATACGTTAGACCATAACTCTGAAAGTGTATTAGTTCACCAAGGTTTACCCGGTTTTCGCTTCTTATTATTGAACCCAGTTTTGATAGTTTTAAAAGGAATGCTATCATACATATTAAGTTTGACAATATTACAAAAATCACCATATATACCATCTATATCTGATTGTGTTTGCAAACTATGTTCTAGAGCAGCAATAACATCGTTTATACATTGAATGGTTTCAGAATTTGACATGAAATTATTTGAAATGGTATTCAGATCAAACTTGTCAAAAGAAGATACACTATCTTCCTGGTTAACAATGTTTGCATCAGCAACATTCAATTTCCATGTTAACAACGAATGGTCTGGCATTCCAGGTGTAACAAAGTTTGACAAATTACTGATTTCTTGCGTTCTTATGAATACGTAGACGGTTGCGCCCAAACCACTGGTATCCTTCAAGAGATAAAATGTCGCTGTTCCTAAGGTGGGTTTCAGCGATGCCCACTATATCAAGATCAATATTTTCAATACAGGCGGCTCTTAACTGAAAATTGTCACTTAAAGGGATAGTTGACCAACCAAGAACATTCCAGAAACCTGATATACGGATCTTTGAGGACCGTGCTGTGAACCTCTGTGTTGACTATCTTGCTTACCCCTAGCCCCATGCGATTGATTGCGGTCAGTCTGTCTATTTTGAAGGTCACGTTCACCACGATTAGGCCTTGAATCATGACCTTGTATACGCGTGTCACTACGGCCTGTATTCTGACGATTATTAGTGTTACGTACGATCCTGGAGCCATGAAGTGAGAGGTTAGTATCACTATGTTTCAATGCAGCCAAAATAGCTCGAAAGTTATCTGCCATCACTCTGTCACTTTTAGACTGGTCATGATTTATATATACCTTGGAGTATTGTTGATTGTGTTTGAGTTTGTTTTTCACAGTCATGATCTTTTTCTTGTCATTGGCAGACTTAAACGTGATTACAATCACCCCAGGTCTATCATCGGAAGATTCCTTACGTTCAGCGGCAATAACGGACACGTCTCTGACTTTTAGTCCATCTCGAAATAACGTATTCACCTTCGTCTTAGCGTTCTCATTGTTGGATTCTCTGAGATTACGTATCACAACATCGCGTGTAAGATCTGGTTGACCATTACTAGGTGAATTAGTGGATAATGAGGACACTTGATTGTTTATATCGTCGATGTCTGAAGCCACATTTAACCTAACAGAATCCCTCATAGTCTCAATATGGGAATCGACTTCTTTCCTGATACGCCCATTTCAGTGTTAATTCGCTTGTCTAGAAGTTGAGACACCTTGATGGAAATACGCTGCTCCAGACCAACCTCGAGTTTATCCATTATGTCACTGAGATTAGCGTACATTAAATGTACATCTGCAGAAAGTTGCTTTATAAGCTGTTCCAGTGTGGAGTCCGCACTAACATGAACCTGTGCATCCGTAACGACTAACCTACGAGGAGCTGGTACAGGAGTCTGAGGCGATCTTCTATTACTATATAGAGACCGCTTAGCTTTAACGGTTACACGTTCACTTTCCGCACATTCATCAGTGTTGGATCAAACCTTCTTCAGAAATGATTCAGCAGACGAAGGTAATGAAAGATTTCTTTTCCGTCCACCTGCTGTCGTACCTGGTGTATCCACACGTAACATTCACTGCGAGCCCATGATAGACTCGACGTAATCTTCCGCATCGCTGTTGATTCAGGTTAACGTGTTTCCATACTTTCACCAGTCGAGCTATACCGGAATCAAGTATATATCTCGTCACCCGTGCTGCCAACTCATGCGTGACGAATAGACGCTCAAGGGGATGTTCTAAACACTGGCTATTCACTGGTCAAAATCGATAAATTTAAAGTACAGGTGTGTTACTATAAATAGAAACACAGGTGATAATATTTGAGAAAAGATGTCTTCAAAAGCAACAAAATGCAAAAAGTTCACCTTCAAGATATTCGTATAAAATAGCACCCTATCTTACATTATGTCCATGCTAAGATTACACGATAAAATTCACAAAATATCCTTCTCACTTTATAAACAAACTGTCTTCACACACATACGCTTGATCCATGTGGTATGTGTATACCTAAAGAAACAGTGTAGTACTGCCATGCAATACAAAGTCCCTTACCACATGTCAATAATAATGTGGTTTCTGTATGCCTAAGCTGAAAACAATTGAAATACATGGGTGGATGAGGAAGTGTGTACATGGATATCGATACGTCATCAAATCAAGATGACCATATGTGCCAATTATTCGACCGCCCTACAATGAATGGTCAAGTTATGCTGTTGACAACTTATCAACAAAATATCAATAACGGTAACCTCCGAGTGTGACATTGACATTTGGAGTGGGGATATAACACGTCGTCTTCATATGAGGTATATAATCCCCTCATGCATGAGAACATTACAGAATGAGACCTATATATATACATCACGATTTGACATAAAGTACACATGTATGACGAAAACTACAGTCCGAACACGAACTATACAAATAGATGATCATTAACTTCTAAGCGCGAGTGTTAATATACCCAGACTACTACTACTACAACCACCACCACCACCACTATCACTACAACTACTACCACCACTACCACTACTATTACTACTACAACTATTACTACTACGGCGAATGCTGTTACTACTACTACTACTACTACCACCACCGCCACCACCACTACCACTACTACCACCACGACCACCACTGCTACTTAAATGACAAGAATAGTGTGTTACGACAAAATGTTTACCTGGTAGTAGGCATTGTCATCAAATACAATCGGGGGATCCCATGATAGTGTAAGCGAGTCTGCTCGAATGTCAGAGGCAACTGGTTTTCCGGGAACATCCTTTACATCCTTTACATAAAATGACAACAAAATGTTAGACAACGCTAATGAAACGTAACAAGATGGTCATGAAGATACTGAATCGCGCACGAGAGATGAAACGCTGAAAGGGCTGTAACACATATCCGCCTCCGTGGTCGAGTGGTTAAGATCGCTGACGTGTATACCACTATAACCTATCATCACTGATGGTCAAGGATTCGAGCCCCGCTCAGATCGTGTCTCATTTATATGAAAAAGTTGGCAGTTTCTTATGGAGGTTGGTGCACCAAGTATTGGTTAACCGCTGGAACCTGCCCATGATAGGTGTTGTTCGGTAAACTGCATGTCGGTGATATAGCCGAAAATGGTGCTGATGTAAAACCCTAGGTAAAACCAGAACAAACAACTATAACACATAGGTCATATGTAATACATGCAAACTATCAATGCTTTGGATATTGTGGTTTCTGAGAAGACTATTTTAGAGAGATGTACTTTTTAAGTCTCTGTAAGCTATGTGACCCTCTACCAGACAATTATTTCCCTAGTATCACCATTTGAGCAAACGTAGTGCGATGCCACGTGCAAAATGGAAAGTATCAAATGAACTTGAATGACTTACTGTGTGAGCCAATGTAAAGTATGTGACATACAGTGGGATAAATATAACCCCAGGACGACACACGTTAAAGCAGCATTACATCGTATGAAATAAAAGATATTTGAAAACTTCAATTTTTACGTATGGGTAGCAATGCTGCTACACATTCTAACATTATACTTTGTATGCTTATGTTCATCTGGTAAACAGTGTTTTTTTTGCGATAAAACAAACTCGAAACCGAAAGTAGGACTTTCCGAGTCGATCTGTCACGCACTTGTTTACAACCGGAACGCATCGTCCGCACTTGTTTACATTCGGAATGCATCGACCCAATTTGTCCCACGTTGTCCTTTTTAATTAAATTACTTGATATGTTAATTCCAACCTCTGTTAGCTAAGTCTTTTAGGAACATTTCTACATCCCCGCGAGGGGTTCGACATAAGAGGAAGATAGATAGATAGTATTTCATGTTCAAAATATATACGTTGTTTTCTACATCCTCTGTTGTTTCACGCATGCGCGTTGTGCGTGTTTACATTTCGTGTGTTGATAAACAAATTCGCGTATACGATGGTTTAAATTTATTGGAATTTTATCGTTTCTGAGTAACTATTTCGATTTTTGTAAACACACACACATTAGTATTTATATTTTACCCAAAACATCCTTTATTACGATGTAATGCTGCTTTAACAAACTTAGTAGAGGTTCTCTAGGCATTGTGGCTTCCGAGAAGATGATATTTAAAGAGTTGTACTACACGTATGCATACATTGAAGTCTACATGAACAATGTGACCTCTCACGTCTTAGTAAGGGTCCATTAGGTGATGCCACATGCACCTTACAAAGCTCTGGACATTGTGGTTTCAGAGAAAATGAATTGTAATGTTTTAAATGATTATGAAATGATAAACCAATTGCCAAATACCAAAATCTTGGAATAGTGGTTACTGATATGAAGCTATTTTTATTCAAACGTTATTCCAACTAGCATTGCCTAATGAATCTCGACTAAGTTAGCTCAAATTGTGATGATGACGTCATATTTGACCCCATATATGACCCCACTGTAAGGGTCACATAATTTAAACTGACATACATCATTTCATAATCATTTAAATTTGAAGTAATATTTTTACTCTATAAGTCTATGTAAACTATGTGACCCTATTGTCGGGCCAAATATGACAAAAGAATCACCATATGAGCAAACTTACAAGTGGTTCACTTGGTGGCGATATATGCTAAATATTAAATATATGGGTATTGTGGTTTCTGAGAAGATTAATTTTAAAGAGTTGTACTATTGAAGTCTATGTACACAATGGCACACGGTAGGGTCAATTATGACCTCGGGCTCACCATTTGAGCAAACCCAGTAGTTGTCCACTAGATGATTGAAATATTAATATTCTGGGCATTGTGGTATTATGTACACCAATGTAAATTATGTGGCCATAGAGTGAGGTCGAATTTGACCCCATGATCACCACGAATGATAACTAGTCCAATAGGTGACAATGGGGGTTTTGGGGATTATTTTATAGAATTTCACTATATATATTACGTGGATATTTGACCCCAGGGTCATTATTTGGGCAAACGTCAACTAGTTAATGCTACATGACAAACATTAACGATCTATGCATTATGGGTTATGAGGACGGTTTTTTAAGGATTTACTATATAATTTTATAGCAAATATGGCAAATCATTTACCCAGCCATTGGCAACAATCAATAGCAAGCATTTGAATACATTAATTTATATTTATCAACGTATCACATATTTCATAAAATACCTGCTCCGTGTGTGCTTCGGATGGACTGTCAACATGCAGACCCAGGTTCTCGGAGTGATGTGTCTCTTTCACGTCACTGATGCCGATGACGTCATGAGTCTTCGTTGCTTTTTGAAATTTATGCGCACGTGTGCATTCTTTACAGAGATTCTCGTTGCACAGTGTACAGTGATTGTCAGCTGGTATGTGTTTTTCAGCTTCCGAACATGGGTCACAAACCGTGATTAGGGCCGTGTCAGGATCGTAAAGGACATGCACTTTTGTAGCTTTCTGGGTGCGATGTCTCGTACTGCATGTGTCACAAAGAAACTCCTTACATTCTTTGCACCACTTAATGGCTGTTCTGGAGATATCAACGCAAGAGCAAGGTTCACACACGTGACTTTTGTTGATCGCCGGTTGTTCTTTTAACTGGACCAACTCGTGTAGTTTCGTGGCTTTTTGGCTCCTGTGTTGTTGTCCACATTGATCACAAAGTCGTTCTTCGCAAATTTCGCAAAAAAGGTTTGCAGGTTCATATGTATTTCTTAGCAAACATAGCTCACAGTTCTGAACTGATGATTGTTTTTCAACCACATCTTTTATCTGATGTGTCTTTGTTATCTTTTGCACTGTATGTCTTTGTACACAGGCATCGCATAACATTTCGTCACATTCTACGCAAAACTTTGCAGCAACAGACTCCAGGTTTTGATGTTTACACGGTTCGCATAATGTGAGAGAAGGTACGGCATGCGTTACATTATGCATCAATGCTACGTGTATTGGCACATGACTCTTCGTAAACTTACTCGCGCGGTGAACATCTGTGCACTTTTCGCAAAGCACCTCTTCACATTCTGTGCAGTATTTAGTTGCTATTGTATCTTTATTGATTATTTTACATGTTTCACACATTTTAAGTAGTTCATCCGACTGAGATGAATGCTCTTTCATCGATGCTATTTCAATCAGCATGTGCTTTCTAGTTGCTTTTCCCATCTTATGTGTGTTTGTACATTCACTACAAAGGTATTCTTCACATTCATCACAAAACATGACGGCTTCAATTAACTTCTCAATAGTTTCGCATGGTTCACATAGTTTTAAACCTCGCATTGTTTTCTGAAGCATAGTGATTGGCTTGTGCAATGTCGTAGCTTTCCTTGATAGATGCCCAGCTAAACAGCCTTTGCATAAATCTTCTTCACATTGTTCGCAGTAGTGTGTTGCTGAACTGCGTTTATCTATTAATTTGCAAGGGTCACACATTACTTCAGCTGTCATCGTATCCT
>CM026404.1:20385388-20425721 GCA_014843695.1 Archivesica marissinica
TTAATTCTAATTGACCATACACCATGGACTAACCCCTTCATATGCCACCACTTTGTGTACGCTACTCTGCTCTACCACGCTAATTCTCCATTTAGAGTTAACCTGCACACAAGTTCAAACCCCGTGAACTCGAGTCGGTGACATATTGTATACAAAACGAAATTGGATTAAATTGAAAGCCTATAGCTTATTGAGATTATCTCCATTAAATATATATTAAGTGTGTGCACTATCGGCGATTAAGAGATAAACGTATTATGTAGTAATATCAAAATATATAATAAGTGCATGAAAATATAGTTTTTAATCAAGTGAAAAACTAATAAAATGGGGATTAGGTGGGGATTGAAAGCGATGAAATAACAAAACAATTTTCAAAGTGAATCACTCTGCCAATGCATCAGTCACTCGAAGACTCTTGAATGGGTCTCTCTGCCTGTAGCATTGTACTATCCTTCAAAATCTATGACTCTTAAGGTGTCGATCACTTGGGCAACCTGAATAGCGACTATTACAAAATGTAATGCATGTTAGTATTTATAAACATATAACATAGCGAAAGACACTGGACCCGCTACACTCTCTGGCATGGTAGTATTTATAAACATATAACATAGCGAAAGACACTGGACCCGCTACACTCTCTGGCATGGTAGTATTTATAAACATATAACATAGCGAAAGACACTGGACCCGCTACACTCTCTGGCATGGTAGCTTGGGCACGAGCTCGGATTGTATTCATATTCCTGTCTGGCCTCTATACCGTGAAATCGTGGGACAAACCGTCTGTGTATCGAGTACCTAGTCTGTATATATTACTACTTAGTAGTTGTGGCCTAACTAATACAGTGTCGGTAATGACAACGGCAGTCATATTGCAGGATAAAATCTAGATTATTAATCCACAATCGATTTCATAGTTGCATTTAAATTAGCTGGTTAATTGTACAATCAATTTAAAACTGCAGTATTGGGATACATACTCTTACTTGAGGATGTGTGAAATGTCGATAGCCAATTGGATTATCCATTATAATTTGATTGACAGGAGTCGTGATCGATACCAATAGGCTGTTCCATCAATACACGGAAAAACGGTTTGGCTTATTATATAGTGCGCACCGTTTTGACCTACTTTCGCCAAAACGAGACTAACAGGTAAACAAACGTAAATATGCATTACTCGTATATGAATGACACACCCAAGTGTCACATAATCTTGAAATTTACCAGTAGTTAGACGCAATATCTGTTCCTACGAGTGTATATGGTTTATATGGTTCAGAGAATTACTTAGTGTGTCGTCCATTGTCCAGTATTACAGTGGTAGAGTGTCTTATTTGGATTAAAATGGTCCCGGGTTTGATACTAGTTTGGGGCACATATAGTGTCATTGAGTGAGGCATCTCATACTGGTTAGTGACTTAAGTCTGTTAAGCATGTCCAAAAAAACATGCCAATGTCCCCACAAGGTGCTTGGCATCAATAAAACATACAATGTACATAAGTAATTGAATGCATTAGTAACATTTAGGTCACACGCACCATATTAACTATATTAACCCATGACATTGGAATGGCCTCCCTCCCCTCAACGAAGGATCACTGCCGGCCCATTGGAAGTCAGCAAATGTTGCTCCCATTTACAAAAAGGGGACAAGTCACACCCCGCCAACTATAGGCCTATCTCACTTACATGTGTTCTATGCAAGGTTCTAGAACATATACTTAGTTTCCTCCTCGATAGTAAAACACTTCACTAACCACAGTATTCTGTACCATTTGCAGCATGGTTTTAGAGAAAAACGGTCATGCTTGACCCAATTAGTAATGCTAATCAATGACTTGGTTACCTCTGTCTACAATAAGCATCAGGTAGATCTCATCGTATTAGACTTCAGTAAGACTTTCGATAAGGTCAATCACGAGAACGTACTACTAAAAATGCATGACTATGGAGTCAGAGGTCAAACATTAAGGTGGATTAAGAGTTTTCTAGATATTAGACTCCAGTCAGTTGTCCTTAATGATATTAGTTCAGATGCCATTCCTCTGGAGTCCCACAGGGATCCGTACTTGGACCCCTGTTTTTCCTAGCCTATATAAACGACCTCCCACAAAAACATCAGTTCAAAAGTCTGTATCTTTGCAGATGATACTGCAGTCTATCTATCATTTGTAAATGAATCGGTCACACTCCAAAACGATCTTAAGAGGTTAGAAGAGTGGGAGTTGGAGTGGGACATGGAATTTAACCCCTCCAAATATCAATTTATCCACGTCACCAGAAGGAAACATCCTATTCCCAGTCAATATGAACTCCACTTGAGTCGGTCACCTCAGCCAAATACCTTGGCCTGGGACACGCACATAAAAAGGTCAACTAAGAAAGCAAATAAAACATTAGGATTCCTACGTAGAAACCTCCAGTTCAAATCCTAACCCCTTAAGTCCATGGCTTACCAGACACTAGTGAGACCCCAGCTTGAATATGGCTCCGATATCTGGTTGTCCCATACCCAAACATTGATAGACCATATGAAGGTGTCCAGCGAAGAGCAGCCCGTTGGATAAAGGCTGACTTCTACCGTACATCTAGTGTTACAGACATGCTACATTCCCTAAATTTATACAGACTAGATCAACGGCGTATTGACAATATAGGCTATCCCTTCTGTATACAATTCATAATGATCTTGTTGCTATTCCCATTGAAAATTACATAGTTCCCCTCTCCCATCCTGCTCGCCATTGCCATTCCATAAGCTATAGGTTAATTACAGCAGCTACACATTACTACACATTCTTCGCTTTTTCCAAGAACAATCTACCATTGAAACCATCTTCCTCCTGACATTGTCCATCTTCCTACCACAGAGCAATTCAATACGACAGTTTGCCATATTGACCATGTCAGTCCCTAGTTGTTCTGCACAGCTGCTTTTAAACTTTTATCACAACTTATTTTCATTACTTTCTTTAATTATGCTTTTAACTATTCATACTGTTAACTTCTTTGCGGTTTTTGACGCGCAACATGTCTACATCCCCGCAAGGAAGATAGATAAAGGTAGATACAGATAGGTAGATACAGGTAGGTAGATAAAGGTAGGTAGATAAGGATATATAGATAGATTAGATAGCTAGATAGATAGATTAGTATAAGATACTATGTACAGTCCAGCCCCAGCCTTTACCATTTTTGCTGAGCGACTGGCCACTGTACGACTCGGGACTGTATTTGACCTTAGTATGTGGTTATTTTCAACATTCTGTGTCTCAACTGAGATGTTTATCAACCGTTCCCGACAAGCGCCACCCTGTCATACTCAGTAGTGTGTGCTGGGAGTAACCAGTATATCATTGTTACAGGAAAGGGTTTTTTAGACGAAACTAGTACGTGAATTCGTGTTTACTCTATAATATTCACGTCTGTTATCAGTAGTTATATAAATACGGATATAATACAGTTACAAAACAACCTACCAAAGTAAACAGAGTATGTAGAAGGTAGTATATTGCCAAAATACGCTAAACCGGTGATTTTATAACGAACGGTTTTAATGTTTGTTTACCTGTTTATAAGAATATGGGTCAAGACGGTGTCCAAACCGTGTTTCCGTGTATTGACCGCGTATTCGGTAAGTCATGGTTATACACAAACACGAGCGTTTTTAAATCTCATATACTGGAAATTGGAGTCTCATTAGTAGCCTTTATCTACTATCATGTATCTCTGTAAATAATTGAGAAATAAAATGCTTAAACTAAAGTGGAGGACAGATATTGTTATTGACTTTCAATTCTCACAACCTACGATTCTTATACCCGTAGCGTGAGCCCCGTAAATCGCAACTAGCGAACTTTCAATTCTCATTGACTTACGGGGCTCACGTTACACCGGCAAGCCAATGTCAATTTCAGCAATCTACAACTGTTGGGCTCGACAAATGGCAGACCTGTGTATACAATAACAATAATGTATATAATTGTGTCTTACAAGTCAAGTCAACATTTTTATTGGCATAAACATATACATGCCCATTGCCAAGAAACATGATTGGCGGTTACATATAAAGCTAAAGAAAAGCATGATATATATAAGGTATGAGTAAGCATAGCATTAACATTTAAGAAACCTAGTGTTGTTTAACATTATAGTTGGTATTCAGTGTCTCACAACACAAGTCATCATTTTACAAGTAGTAACATTCATTTAGTTATTCTACTTGTTGCTAAATAACTATATTTAGCTAAATTGACAAGTTTGCCTTTTGGTGTTGAATTCATTAGTGTTCTAAACTTATTAATGGTTGGCTATGAATAATAATATCTAGGTAAATATGTATTTCTTATATACTTATAGTAAAGACAAACTAATAAGAAATGATATTCTGATTCTACTTGATGCATGTTACATTTTGAGCACAATCTTAAATTTCTTTCAATGTTTCGAAATCTTCATTCTTTTTATTGCCGATTTATGGGCTGAACATCGAAATCTAGATAATGCAGTGCGATGTTTCATATTATTAACACAACTTATATATTTCTTGAGTAAATGCAGTCTTAAATATACTATAACTTTAGAAAAGGAACTTAATTGCGTGCACTATTGCTGTAGATCTTAGTCATATATTGTTTGTACAACCATATTAACATCTATATTACTAACATTTCCCTTGTTCCACAAATATGCATAACCCAGTTCTGACAACATATTTTTAACATTAATTGACCAGCTATTTACAAGGTTTCCGTTTGCATCAGTTAACAACATTATTCTATAGATCAAGGAATTTGGGGCTTTCATAATTTTAAACCAATATTTAGTAATTCTTATTCTACGCAATATTAATAACGGAAATTGACCGAATTCTCCGAAAACAGCAACATTTGTTTTCTGCTGACGAACACATAGAATTTGTTAAAATGTTCTGAAATATCTAAGCTAACTATATCAAATAATTAATTCAGTTAAAACTGAGCTTTTAGAGCTTGGCTAACGCTTTTTGTGCTTGATAAAAACTGCCATTTGATGACAACTTTACACCTAAACAAATAAATGTCTTTACAACATCAAGCAAATTATTGTTATCATACAATTCCACTTTTTCAAGTCTATTGTCTGTTTTAAATACCATCACGACTGTCTTATCAACATTAACAGTTACGCCTACCCGAATGTTCATAAAATGCGTCGGTTTCTATTTTATTTTTAACATTTTGTTAGATAATAAATGCGTCTTCCTATTTTGATTTAAAGTATTTAGTACGAGCCCGACGTTTAGCAATTCTAAAACAGCGTCTCTTTACAATAAGGATGTCCATGTTTTGAGTTGAACAACGCTTATTATAAATTTTATTTGCATGTTTTAAATCACGACTTGCATTTTCACATTCCTTGTAAAACCACGGGCTTTTAAATTTACTTTTATTTTCACCCTTTGAACCAGTGATTATTTTCGATTCACCAAATATGCTAAATGCTTTGCTGTACAGCATATCAGATATTCTTTCTATTCCGGTATTTAACTCTGCATTGACAGTTAAAACACTATTTACAATATTATCAATATTCAAAATTTCACCTTCTATTACCTATCTATATGTATTTACATTATCACTGTCCCATTTTAATTGCTCAATAGTAATGCGTTCATTTCGACATGGCAAAGAATCTTATTTATACATCAGTCCAATTGAGTAGGCCTATGCGGTGAAAAGGTATATACGTCATGAGCAATAGGGATATAGGAATACTTATTTGCTGCAGATGGTTACATATGTTCGGTTGTACTGTATCGTTCCTTATGTGAACAGTCAAATGTGTCATATGGGTTGTCTGTGATGAGACATAGCAAAATAATAAGATGATCATGGTACCATTTAAGTGTGATTTGTATGGGAAACAGTCAATACAGTATCTCGAATGTGTTGGAATATTAGTGAAATACATGTAATGATAGAGAGCAGTAACATGTATATTTACTGTAGGCTGTGCAGGTCAATTCGGTTGTAGTAGGACACCTAACACATTTAAAGATAAATTCGTAAACGCAGTTAAAGTTATACTTCTCCATAAATGTTCAAACTTCTAACTGTATGAATAGTTGGAAGAAGTCTGGAAGAAGTGACCTCTTCCCAAGATTTCAGCCAAACTTATTCACTGCCTGACCCAGATAACCATCCGTTAATTACATATTTAAATCATGGAGAAATATCTGCCAACCACTTTATAACTTTGCGAGGTATGCCATTTATTGCAGACCTGTTTACTCCTACAAATTGGCGACGGTGTCTATGGCAAACTAGTGGAAATTACGCACAATGTTCAAAATAGCCGATTTCGTGTTATCTAATATCGATTAGTTTATTTCCGTTAATACCCTTTCCGATGTTTAAGGCGGGTACCACAATATAGCATCCTCTCGTGTGATTTATAAATGTGTAGATCTTGTAAAAATGACCAAGTTTTGAAGCAACTACATATATGGTTACCGCAATGTGTGTGTCCGTCCGTCGTGTGAACATGTTCAAGCGTCTTCTCCTCAGCAACCATAGGGTCTATAGTCACCATGTATGGCTTACTCTTCACTAGTTTCACATGGTTTTACAACGTTTATATCAGGATAATAACCTATACCAGTGCACCATACGCTCGTTTCTCACCAATGCACCCTGGGTTCGATTCTCACCAATGCATCCTGTGTTCGTTTCTCACCAATGCACCCTGGGTTCGTTTCTCACCAATACACCATGCGCTCGTTTCTCACCAATGTACCCTGGGTTCGTTTCTCACCAATGCATCCTGGGTTCGATTCTCACCAATGCACCCTGGGTTCGTTTCTCACCAATGCACCTGGGTTCGTTTCTCACCAATGCACCCTGGCGTTCGTTTCTCACCAATGCATCCTGGGTTCGTTTCTCACCAATGCATCCTGGGTTCGTTTCTCACCAATGCACCCTGCGGTTCGTTTCTCACCAATGCACCCTGGGTTCGTTTCTCACCAATGCATCCTGGGTTCGTTTCTCACAATGCATCCTGGGTTCGTTTCTCACCAATGCACCCTGGGTTCGTTTCTCACCAATGCACGCTGGGTTCGTTTCTCACCAATGCACCATGGGTTCGTTTCTCACCAATGCACCCTGCGCTCGTTTCTCACCAATGCACCCTGGGTTCGTTTCTCACCAATGCATCCTGGGTTCGTTTCTCACCAATGCACCCTGGGCTCGTTTCTCACCAATGCACCCTGGGTTCGTTTCTCACCAATGCATCCTGGGTTCGTTTCTCACCAATGCACCCTGCGTTCGTTTCTCACCAATGCATCCTGGGTTCGTTTCTCACCAATGCACCCTGGGTTCGTTTCTCACCAATGCATCCTGGGTTCGTTTCTCACCAATGCACCATGCGCTCGTTTCTCACCAATGCATCCTGGGTTCGTTTCTCACCAATGCACCATGCGCTCGTTTCTCACCAATGCACCATGCGCTCGTTTCTCACCAATGCACCCTGGGCTCGTTTCTCACCAATGCACCATGGGCTCGTTTCTCACCAATGCACCCTGGGTTCGTTTCTCACCAATGCACCCTGGGTTCGCTTCTCACCAATGCACCCTGTGTTCGTTTCTCACCAATGCACCCTGGGTTCGTTTCTCACCAATGCACCCTGGGGTTGTTTCTCACCAATGCATCCTGGGTTCGTTTCTCACCAATGCACCCTAGGCTCGTTTCTCACCAATGCACCCTACCCTGGGTTTGATTTTCGAAATGCGATATTAAATATGTCCGTTGATACCAGACGGTTTGTACCATACTTCCTATTTTACCGCCAGAGGGAGTTTGTACCATACTGCCGAATTTTGGTGCCATGGGGCTTTTGGAACCATACTGCACTATTTTGCTGCTAAAGATAGTTGGTACCATAGTGCCTATTTTTATGTTATTTTAGCTCAATTGCGAAACAAGTTCTTACAACTTGTATTATTCGCTCTCGAAACCTTTTTCCTGATGGAACCCATCGCCACGATGAAAGAGAGAGAGAGAAGATGCAACGTGGAATTTTAATGCCTTGCCTAAGAAAGGCAGAATCGTAACGGCTCCAGCTGGACTCGAACTCCGGATTTTTCGCCCCTGAAGCGAACGCGTTACCACTGCGCTATCACGACGTCCACTGTGTCCGTGTTTGGTACAATACGTATTCCAGTACCATAGTGCAGCTTCTACTGCTTAGATATTAAGTCACAAAATATTTAATAACACGTTATATTATTCACACACCAAATTGCTAATCATAGAAAGAACCAGTCCTATTGTTGCCATAAGGGGGGGGGGACTTTGAAGTTGTATATACGTAAATAGGCAGAAGTGCATCCGTGGTCCACTCGAATGTAGTCCCAATGACTAATATAGTTAACTTGTCTTTTTGGTAAAAATGCATTTTCATGACAGGCAGTGTATTTTGAGAAATTATGTGACTTGAGAAGACTTCAGACTAGTTGATGTGTAGAAAAGATGTGGTATAAGAATTCAGGCCATTGCAAACTTACTGTATTATTTGGCAGAGGAATACAGTGTGTAAACACAGTGATGTTATTCACAGGCGAGCACTGGTTATTTGAAACTTAAAATTTGAAATATTCTTGGTGTGTTTCAGGCTGATTTGAATACATCTTCACAGTGGATGTGGTATCAGAAGAAATGAAAGATTGGAAATATAAATGAACAGACTGTATGTTTTTACTTTTTACTATGTATTTAATAGGCAATTTATGTGTTGTTTTACAAGCTTAGTTAACATTCGCCGCAGTTACTGATGTTGGCTGCCGCTGTATGCAGACAGAATAGTTCAGAGTGTGTCGATGGATTTTGATGAATCTTTGTGGATTTGTAGACGGTTGATCGAAGAAGTGATTCTAGTTTGGAGGAAATAGGTCAAGGCTCCTGGTCCAATCACATTGACTTCTATAGAAAGCTGTACATGTTGTAGCTCGAAACGAGGCATGCTAGCTCAACTTGAGCACTTACATATAACTTCATATGACCTTTCAAATTAGCCATGCCCGTGACCTTGCGGTTAGCATTTCATAAGGTCAAATGAATGTCAAATGTGATTTGTATGGAAAAATATGAAATAAGTGTCTTGGTTGTCATTACCGTTTTTGCATTATACACCAAGGACGCGTGTGTGTGTTTTACGTGTATTTATCGTCGCTACCGGTTGCCCATATGAGCGACGCCTCCTGATGGTATTTGTAAGTTTTAGATCATTTGAAGCATCGCGCAATGATACAGACATGTGCAATATTGACATATTGAATAGTGAAATAATGACAACAAGCAGAAACACTTGTATTTACTACAGGCAATACATGCAATTATCAGTGCTGTGCTGTGTAAACATCAGAGCAGCTATGTAGTTTCAATGATATTGCTCAAAACACTAAAGTTTAAACTTTATTTATTTTTAACAACTTCTATTAATCATTCTCGTTGGCGCGGATGAAAGCTTAAAGGTGGTCATTCGTGTAGGAGAAAAATGGAGTACCCGGAGAATGCCAACCTGTCCGATCTGGCGATCACCGTACCATCTCACATGCTTCCTGGTCCGCGGATTGAATCCGTGTTGCATTGGTGAGAGGCTAGCATGCTAACCACTGCGCTAATAGGAAAAAACACTAGGACACGATGACATACATTTATACTAATATATCACACACCTCAGAGCTCATGGATTTTATAATACAAACGTGTGTGTTTATTAGTGTCACCCATATTGAAAGAACATCAGTACTTCCCGATTCCTATGCTTGTATGCCAGGCGCCAGATTTGTAGGCAATTGGTAACCATTATTTAACTAGATGGCGACTCACAAACCGACCATATCAGAACGAACCCCTGGCGAGAACCGTTGACCTCCCGCTCCGGAGGCGGACACATTAACAACTCTATATAAAATAACATCATATTTACCTTCACCTTTTATTTGTATATATATTAAGCGTATATGTATGTACTAAACTTACAAACAATCACACTGCGTATATGTATGTACTAAACTTACAAACAATCACACTGCCATATGTATGTACTAAGCTTCACAATCACACTAACATTTTAATGAAGTCCAGAATATAGAATATCACAGTCCAGAACCTAGATGATCACAGTCCATAGCCTAGATGATCACAGTCCGGAACCTAGATGATCACAGTCCAGAATCTAGATGATCACAGTCCAGAACCTAGATGATCACAGTCCAGAACCTAGTCCAGAACCTAGATGATCACAGTCCAGAACCTAGATGATCACAGTCCATAACCTAGATGATCACAGTCTAGAACCTAGATGATCACAGTCCATAACCTAGATGATCACAGTCCAGAACATAGATGATCACAGTCCAGAACATAGATGATCACAGTCCATAACCTAGATGATCACAGTCCATAACCTAGATGATCACAGTCCAGAACATAGATGATCACAGTCCGGAACCTAGATTATCACAGTCCATAACCTAGATGTTCACAGTCCAGAACCTAGAATATCACAGTCCGGAACATAGATGATCACAGTCCGGAACCTAGATGATCACAGTCCAGAACCTAGATGTTCACAGTCCGGAACCTAGATGACCATAGTCCAGAATCTAGATGATCACAGTCCAGAACCTAGATGATCACAGTCCAGAACCTAGATGATCACAGTCCGGAACCTAGATGATCACAGTCCAGAACCTAGATGTTCACAGTCCGGAACCTAGATGATCACAGTCCAGAACCTAGATGTTCACAGTCCGGAACCTAGATGACCACAGTCCGGAACCTAGATGATCACAGTCCAGAACCTAGATGATCACAGTCCAGAACCTAGATGATCACAGTCCGGAACCTAGATGTTCACAGTCCGGAACCTAGATGATCACAGTCATGAACCTAGATGTTCACAGTCCGGAACCTCGATGATCACAGTCCGGAACCTAGATGTTCACAGTCCGGAACCTAGATGTTCACAGTCCAGAACCTACATGATTACAGTCCAGAACCTAGATGACCACAGTCCGGAACCTAGATGTTCACAGTCCAGATCAGAGATGATCACAGTCCAGAACCTACATGATCTCAGTCCGGAACCTAGATTATCACAGTCCGCAATCTAGATGTTCACAGTCCAGATCAGAGATGATCACAGTCCAGTCACTTAATGATCACAGTCCAGATCAGAGATGATCACAATCCAGAACCTATATGATCACAGTCCGGAACCTAGATTATCACAGTCCAGATCCTAGATGTGCACAGTCCGGAACCTAGATGTTCACAGTCCGGAACATAGATGATCACAGTCCAGATCAGAGATGATCACAGTCCAGAACCTAGATGTTCACAGTCCGGAACATAGATGATCACAGTCCAGATCAGAGATGATCACAGTCCGGAACCTAGATGATCACAGTCCAGAACCTAGATGACCACAATCCGGAACCTAGATGAGCACAGTCCAGAACCTAGATGATAACAGTCCAGAACCTAGATGATCACAATCCAGAACCTAGATGATTACAGTCCAGAACCTAGATGTTCACAGTCCAGAACCTAGATGTTCACAGTCCAGAAAATAGATGACCACAGTCCGGAACCTAGATGATCACAGTCCGGAACCTAGATGATCACAGTCCGGAACCTACATGTTCACAGTCCGGAACCTACATGATCACAGTCCAGAACCTAGATGATCACAGTCCAGAACATAGATATTCACAGTCCAGAACCTAGATGATCACAGTCCAGAACCTAGATGATCACCGTCCAGAACCTAGATGTTCACAGTCCGGAACCTAGATGTTCACAGTCCGGAACCTAGATGATCACAGTCCAGAACATAGATGACCACAGTCCGGAACCTAGATGAGCCCAGTCCAGAACCTAGATGATAGCAGTCCAGAACCTAGATGATCACAATCCAGAACCTAGATGATCACAGTCCAGAACCTAGATGTTCACATCCAGAACCTAGATGATCACAGTCCGGAACCTAGATGATCACAGTCCGGAACCTAGATGTTCATAGTCCAGAACATAGATGACCACAGTCCGGAACCTAGATGATCACAGTCCGGAACCTAGATGATCACAGTCCGGAACCTAGATGTTCACAGTCCGGAACCTACATGATCACATTCCAGAACCTAGATGTTCACAGTCCGGATCAGAGATGATCACAGTCCGGAACCTAGATGATCACAGTCCAGAACCTAGATGATCACAGTCCAGAACCTAGATATTCACAGTCCAGAACCTAGATGATCACAGTCCAGAACATAGATATTCACAGTCCAGACCCTAGATGATCACAGTCCAGAACCTAGATGATCACAGTCCAGAACCTAGATGATCACAGTCCAGAACCTAGATGTTCACAATCCGGAACCTAGATGATCACAGTCCAGATCAGAGATGATCACATTCCGGAACCATATTGAATAATAGTTCCGGGGAACCTAGATTGTCTGTCAGTAGTGAAACATCATTCCTTACAAGGGATGATGTGACCGATTGTAGGCACTAGACGCAATAGTTTTATAAATATTGATACTGGAGCCGATGACTGATGTGCATTTATGTGTGTGTTTTACGTTTATTTATCGTCTCTACCGATTGCCCATATGAGCGATGCCTCCTGAAGAAATTAGTCATTTTTGATAGTGCAATGATACAGACAGAGACCCATTCCAGAGTCTCATATGGTTCCTTTACGTGCACGGTGTAAGCACCGATACGAGACCTCGGTTTAACGTCCCATCTGAAAGACTGGTAATTTTATTACGGTCAGACGGAGGATCGAACCTGCGATCCCTGGATTACCAGTCCAACGTTTACGGGTACAGTTTCACGCTGTATATAAATACGCTGTCATGTTGATTTGCCATTACATACTATACTGTTCACATGATTTGAGGTGCTCGTCTGTTGGCGTTAG
The DNA here is from genome assembly GCA_014843695.1 of Archivesica marissinica. Taxonomy (NCBI): domain Eukaryota; kingdom Metazoa; phylum Mollusca; class Bivalvia; order Venerida; family Vesicomyidae; genus Archivesica; species Archivesica marissinica. Next base: position 20,398,374 of record CM026404.1, read on the forward strand.
AATCATTGTACTCCAACATTTTGTGTACATTCGGCTGTCTATTTAAATATTTCACAGTCGATTGACATGCACTGTATTGTACATGTGTTCACACATGACCACAATGTGGCTATTAGCTCTAGAATCAATATGAAATTTTATTGACGCTGGTGCCGTCGATTGGTCACATTAATTATATTGACTAAATAACATAATTATATTGACTAAATAACACAATATATTGACGACTAAATAACACAATTATATTGACTAAATAACACAATTATATTGACTAAATAACACAAACACAATTAATACAGTCACAGCTATACACACTCTCATTGTAGCATAGAGAAGTGTTCTAAATGTTTGCAGGGTTCCCCCTGTCTGAATTGCTGTGCCACTTCTGTCTCCAATTGGAAACAACTGGAGTCAATATAGTTCATAGATCAATATTTGAAGAAATATATTTGACAAAACATGTTGTGCCAAATATTTTCGCCAAATCACAGAATTTAGCGCCAGTATTTGTTTTTTGTCACAATTGCGACACTGGCGACCGACAGCGGGAACACTGGTCTACACGCACATACTATCAGATATAGTAGACTAAAAACAATCATTGTAACATTAGGTTACAATGACTAGTTTCGTAACATGTTTAATTTAGAGAAAACCACTAATCTGCAATTATAAACTCGACATCAGCATAAACATTCATGACGACATTTGTTTACTTTATTTTATATTTAAGTTTATTTAACGTAAGTTTACCTAACATCACCTTTTCCTGGGCAGGCTCCAGCGGCTAACCAGTACTGTGTGCACCAACCTCCATAAGAACTCTCAGTTCTTCATATAAAAAGACGCGGTCTGAGCGGGGTTCGAACCCGTGACCAACAGTGATGATAGATTACAGTGGTATATAGGTCAGCAACATTAACCACTCGACCATGTGGACTATTTGTTTGCTCCCCTTTGTGTATTAAACTTTTGTTATTATTATTATTATACCAGATTTGTATAGCACTCATTTCATGCAGAAATGATACGTTCAAACGTGTTTAACATTAATTTAGCATAGTAAAACATTTTTACAACATATATTACAATAGTCAACATTAAGGACAACATATATTAATATAAGTGCAAACTAATAATCTTTAATGATCTCCATTTACCTGAAAAAATGGGAGGAAAATACAAGGTACACAAAAATAATTACACAAACTGTAAAGAATAATACCAAATCGAGTGTTAATTGAGGCGGATATTCTGTATGCGAGAAGTACTGTTCAAAGGAAGTACAGTTATACTTAGTTTCTAAACAAATATTTGAGCTCGATTGCGAAACAAGTTCTTACAACTGATATTAATCACGCTCGATACCTCATTCCTGATGGAATCAATCGCCACGAGGGAGAGAGCGAAGAGGCAACGTTGAATTGAAATGCCTTGCCTAAGGGCACACTCGTAACGGCTCCAGCGGGGCTCAAACTTCAGGCCGTTCGCACCTGACGCGAACGCGCTATCACTGCGCTATCACGACTTCCACAGTTGGACTTAATAATACTTAATAATCATTGAAACCACACACCCATCGTCAGATCAGCCAGTGCGTCACTGGAGACCCTACAACGTACCATTTGTGTTGTATATGTTTTATCAATATAGCTATAGCTCTATATATGACCAGAAAATAAATTGAAAACCATAATGGTGTCTCTTGTTTCAGAGATATACAACATGTAATTAGCTTCCTCTATCTGAAACAATTAGTGTGCGTTTATTTATCGCCGCTACCGGTTGCCCATATGAGCGACGCCTCCTGAAGAGATTAGTCATTTTAGATTATTGGAAGATAGTGCAATGATACAGACAGAGACCCATTCCAGAGCCTCCTCTGGTTCTGTTACGTGCACGGTGTAAACCACCGACACGAGACCTTGGTTTAACGTCCCATCTGAAAGACTAGTTAATTTTAGTAGAGTCAGACGGGGGATCGAACCTGCTATCCCTGGATTACCAGTCCAGCGTGTTACCACTGGACTACATATCCGTCTGTAACAATTATAATTTCTAGTTCTACTTTATACTGGCGAACAATCAATTTCTGATTATGGCTTAGAGGCCCCTTTATTTGTTTGGGTCACACTCAATGACCATGTAAACCACCTTGAAAGAGAGGCATTGTGGAATTTAAGTTCATTGCATATTTTAATCATATTTTATTGCATTTCATTCTGTATAATTATACAATGTTCAGAACAAAACAAATGAACACACTTGTATAATTATGCATAGTATATACGATTTGTGTCATTGTTGTGCACAAGAATTGTCAATAAATGTTGAGGCAAATGGGTTCATTGCTTAAGGGCACACTCGTACCGGCTACAACTGAACGCGAACTCAGGGTTTGTCTTTCACAAACACTCGTACCGGCTACCATTGCACGCGAACTCAGGGTTTGTCTTTCACAAACACATGCATTATTGCAAGTTGTTTCAATAAACATTTTCCGTCAATAAAAGTTGTTCTTACTCTCTATGAAGACAAATAAAAATATTGTCAATAATACGCCTAAACGAAATAGTTTATCCGAAATCCATTCAAGTTGTAATTAACTCAATGTACTGAAATAGAAATAAACGGAAACTGGATGTGCGAAAAGGTGCACACCAACAATTCTAGGATACGTCTTTAAAGCGACATTACATCTAAAAAAATGCCCATTTTGCGTATAAATAGAATTGCTACTATAAATTCTTCCGAAGTAATTCGAACACTACCTTTTAATAATAAAAAGAGTTTTTGCGATCTACAAACTTTCAAAAGTGAAAGTAGCATTTCATATAGCGGTCAGCAGATGTCTGTTTATTATTGGAGTCTATAGTATGTTCGTGCTACAATCGTTCAGAGATAATGTAAATGTGATTATTCTAAAAATAAATATGTGCAGGCACAAAAGGTGAGATATAATGGTAAATCTGCATCACAAATGTTGTTATTCCGGATAAAAAATCATGGATGTTGACCCTTTCACATTATTTTGGTCAACAAATTATGTTTATTAGAGAAAATGTTCAGATACAGTGGCAACTATTTGTAGGACAAAATACCACAATATAGGAAATTGCATTCTGTAGAAATTCGCCTTTTCACCTATGTAGTATCGCTTTAAGGACTTTCTATGTTATTACTAAGTACATAATATTTTAAAAGCATACATGGCCTAAATAGTAATTGTTTGATTGTTATTATATGTAAAACAATGTGTCTATGTAAGTAGGCTGTGTGCATATACATGTCTAGATAAATAACTAACAAACTAAAACACTTATATATACAACGGGGAAATAACAAAACAAACAAAATATATGTCATTAGTCACACCGAATAGCACACATCCATTTCTCTAATATGACACACGCTGCTATAAGTGAGGATATACGAAGCAACAACAGACATAACTATATATAGAGAAGCGGTTAATATATTGACATGTCCAATCTACCAAGCTAAACGTTAACAAAACAGTATAAGCGAAAATAAGGAGGCGGTATTGCGATGCAATATACAGCTCACTATAAAGGAGGCGGTATTGTGATGCAATATACAGCTCACTATAAAGGAGGCGGTATTGTGATGCAATATACAGCTCCCAATAAAGAGCGGTATTGGATGCAATATACAGCTCACTATAAAGGAGGCGGTATTGTGATGCAATATACAGCTCCCAATAAAGGAGGCGCTCACTATAAAGGAGGCGGTATTGTGATGCAATATACAGCTCACTATAAAGGAGGCGGTATTGTGATGCAATATACAGCTCCCAATAAAGGAGGCGGTATTGTGATGCAATATACAGCTCCCAATAAAGGAGGCGGTATTGTGATGCAATATACAGCTCACTATAAAGGAGGCGGTATTGTGATGCAATATACAGCTCCCAATAAAGGAGGTGGTATTGTGATGCAATATACAGCTCCCAATAAAGGAGGCGGTATTGCGATGCAATATACAGCTCACTATAAAGGAGGCGGTATTGTGATGCAATATACAGCTCCCAATAAAGGAGGCGGTATTGTGATGCAATATACAGTTCACTATAAAGGAGTCGGTATTGTGATGCAATATATACAGCTCCCAATAAAGGAGGCTGTATTGTGATGCAATATACAGCTCCCAATAAAGGAGGCGGTATTGCGATGCAATATACAGCTCACTATAAAAGAGGCGGTATTATGATGCAATATACAGCTCACTATAAAGGAGGTGGTATTGTGATGCAATATACAGCTCACTATTAGTTAAAGATATTGATCATTGACAGACAGGTAATGTCATAAACCGTAAAATAATTTCTTTATGACATTGACTTTACCATAGGGCAAGGTCACCAACATCATTAATGAAGTATTAAGATAACAGAGTTCAAGGTCACCAACATCATTAATAAAGTATTAACATATTAACAGAGTTCAAGATCAGCAATATGAAATCACCTTACAACAACAATATAAATTGATCCATAGCATGTGAACATTAAACATTGGAGTCGAAATGTACCCATGCCATGAACTATTTAGGGAGGAACCCCGTGCGTTTGACCTCTACGTGTGACCTTGACCGTAGCTGTGTGCACCACCATGTCATTGTGAATATTTAAAAAACCGCTCAATTCATGTGAGAGTGGATACGAAATATATTCTCTCTATAATTATATGCATTCTAAAAACTGATGATAAGTGGTGATAATTTTACATTGAAGGAAAATGTTCTGGGAACCTGTCCTTTGGATGTATTTGATCACATTGTTTGCTATGAGTATGAACATTGTCCTGTATTATTGCAACCTGTTTTTCGTTCTACTTTCGTTCTGTTGGATAACAACCGAATGATTCAAATATAGGAGTTGATTGGTGGAGTTTAATTTTAAAGAATTTTATTTGAATATATGTGTTCTAACATCTTAATTAACACCCGCAACATAATCATAAGTGTATAACATTAGACAAACCACATTACTGCCATCATGTTAATCATTTGTATTTACATAATAATCGAACTATAGTTTATGCAATAGCTCGCATTCATTATGCAAACTCATCCTAATTTACATAATAATCGAACTATAGTATATATAATAGCTCGCATTCATTATGCAAATTCATCCTAATTTACATAATAATCGCATTATAGTACATACAATAGCTCGCATTCATTATGCAAACTCATTCTAATTTACATAATAATCGAACTATAGTATATATAATAGCTCGCATTCATTATGCAAATTCATCCTAATTTACATAATAATCGCATTATAGTATATACAATAGCTCGCATTCATTATGCAAACTCATCCTAATTTACATAATAATCGAACTATAGTATATATAATAGCTAGTATATACAATAGATTGCATTCATTATGCAACATCATTCTAATTTACTTCACTATGCAACATCATCCTAATTTACTTCACTATGCAACATCATCATCATTTACTTCACGATGCAACATCATCATAATTTACGTCACGATCCAACACCATCATAATTTACTTCACTATGCAACATCAGCATAATTTACGTCACGATCCAACACCATCATAATTTACGTCACGATGCAACACCATCATAATTTTCGTCACTATGCAACATCATCATAATTTACTTCACGATCCAACATCATCATAATTTACCTCACTATGCAACATCATCCTAATTTACTTCACTATGCAACATCATCATAATTTACTTCACTATGCAACATCATCCTAATTTACTTCACAATGCAACATCATCCTCACGATGCAACATCATCATAATTTACGTCACAATGCAACATCATTATAATTTACGTCACGATGCAACATCATTCCAATTTACGTCACGATGCAACATCATCCTAATTTACTTCACGATGCAACATCATCCTAATTTACTTCACGATCCAACATCATCCTAATTTACCTCACGATGCAACATCATCATAATTTACGTCACGATGCAACATCATCCTAATTGAGATAATAATCGAACTATATTATATTCAACAGCTCGAGTTCGTTATGCAAAATAACCTCAATTTACTTTACAATTCAACGTCATCTTAATCAATACAATAATAGCACAATAGTATATACAACAATGCCCATTTATTATGCAACATCATTGTAATTTACATAATCATAACACACTAGTATATACATCAATTCCCATTTATTATGCAACGTCATCCTAATCTACAGAATCATAGCACACTAGTATATACAACAATTCCCATTTATTATGCAACGTCATCCTAATCTACAGAATCATAGCACAATAGTATATACAACAATTCCCATTTATTATGCAACGTCATCTTACTCTACATAATCATAGCACACTAGTATATACAGCAGCTCGCATTTATTATGCAACATCTTCCTAAGTTACATAATCATCACATTATTGCATTCACACCAGCTCACATTAATTATGCAACACAATCGTAATTTACATAATAATCATACTATAGTAGTTACACAAGCTCATATTCATTATGCAACATCATAATAATTTACATAATCATCACATTATAATATTCACACCAGCTCACATTAATTATGCAACATCATCCTAATTTACATAATCATCACATTATAATATTCACACCAGCTCACATTCATTATGCAACCTCATCCTAATTTAGGTCACGATGCAACATCATCATAATTTACTTCACGATGCAACATCATCATAATTTACGTCACTATGCAACATAATCCTAATTTACTTCACTATGTAACATCATCATAATTTACTTCACTATGCAACATCATCATAATTTACGTCACTATGCAACATAATCCTAATTTACTTCACTATGTAACATCATCATAATTTACTTCACTATGCAACATCATCATAATTTACTTCATTATGCAACACCATCATAATTTACGTCACTACGCAACATCATCATCATTTACTTCACGATGCAACATCATCATAATTTACGTCACGATTCAACATCATCCTAATTTACTTCACTATGCAACATCATCATAATTTACTTCACTATGCAACATCATCATAATTTACTTCACGACGCAACATCATCCTCACGATGCAACATCATCATAATTTACGTCACGATGCAACATCATTATAATTTACGTCACGATGCAACATCTTCCTAATTTACTTCACGATGCAACATCATCCTAATTTACTTCACGATCCAACATCATCCTAATTTACGTCACGATGCAACATCATCATAATTTACGTCACGATGCAACATCATCCTAATTGAGATAATAATCGAACTATATTATATTCAACAGCTCGAGTTCGTTAGGCAAAATAACCTCAATTTACTTTACAATTCAACGTCATCTTAATCAATACAATAATAGCACAATAGTATATACAACAATTCCCATTTATTATGCAACATCATTGTAATTTACATAATCATAACACACTAGTATATACATCAATTCCCATTTATTATGCAACGTCATCCTAATCTACAGAATCATAGCACACTAGTATATACAACAATTCCCATTTATTATGCAACATCATCCTAATCTACAGAATCATAGCACAATAGTATATACAACAATTCCCATTTATTATGCAACGTCATCCTACTCTACATAATCATAGCACACTAGTATATACAACAGCTCGCATTTATTATGCAACATCTTCCTAAGTTACATAATCAACACATTATTGCATTCACATCAGCTCACATTAATTATGCAACATCATCCTAATTTACATAATCATCACATTATAATATTCACACCAGCTCACATTCATTATGCAACATCATCCTAATTTACATAATCATCACATTATAATATTCACACCAGCTCACATTCATTATGCAACATCATCCTAATTTACATAATCATCACATTATAATATTCACACCAGCTCACATTCATTATGCAACATCATCCTAATTTACATAATCATCACATTATAATATTCACACCAGCTCACATTCATTATGCAACATCATCCTAATTTACATAATCATCACATTATAATATTCACACCAGCTCACATTAATTATGCAACATCATCCTAATTTTACTTCACAATGCAACATCATCCTCACGATGCAACATCATCATAATTTACGTCACGATGCAACATCATTATAATTTACGTCACGATGCAACATCATTCCAATTTACGTCACGATGCAACATCATCCTAATTTACTTCACGATGCAACATCATCCTAATTTACTTCACAATCCAACATCATCCTAATTTACCTCACGATGCAACATCATCATAATTTACGTCACGATGCAACATCATCATAATTTATGTCATGATGCAACATCATCCTAATTGAGATAATAATCGAACTATATTATATTCAACAGCTCGAGATCGTTATGCAAAATAACCTCAATTTACTTTACAATTCAACGTCATCTTAATCAATACAATAATAGCACAATAGTATATACAACAATGCCCATTTATTATGCAACATCATTGTAATTTACATAATCATAACACACTAGTATATACATCAATTCCCATTTATTATGCAACGTCATCCTAATCTACAGAATCATAGCACACTAGTATATACAACAATTCCCATTTATTATGCAACGTCATCCTGATCTACAGAATCATAGCACACTAGTATATACATCAATTCCCATTTATTATGCAACGTCATCTTACTCTACATAATCATAGCACACTAGTATATACAGCAGCTCGCATTTATTATGCAACATCTTCCTAAGTTACATAATCATCACATTATTGCATTCACACCAGCTCACATTAATTATGCAACACAATCGTAATTTACATATTTGACCCCATATATGACCCCACTGTAAGGGTCACATAATTTAAACTGACATACATCATTTCATAATCATTAAAATTTGAAGTAATAGTTTTACTCTATAAGTCTATGTAAACTATGTGACCCTATTGTCGGGCCAAATATGACAAAAGACTCACCATATGAGCAAACTTACAAGTGGTTCACTTGATGGCGTTATATGCTAAATATTAAATATATGGGTATTGTGGTTTCTGAGAAGATTAATTTTAAAAGTTGTACTATTGAAGTATATGTACACAATGGCACAGGGTATGGTCAATTATGACCCCGGGCTCACCATTTGAGCAAACCCAGTAGTTGTCCACTAGATGATTGAAATATTAATATTCTGGGCATTGTGGTATTATGTACACCAATGTAAATTATGTGGCCATAGAGTGAGGTCGAATTTGACCCCATGATCACCACGAATGATAACTAGTCCAATAGGTGACAATGGGGGTTTTGGGGATTATTTTATAGAATTTCACTATATATATTACGTGGATATTTGACCCCAGGGTCATTATTTGGGCAAACGTCAACTAGTTAATGCTACATGACAAACATTAACGATCTATGCATTATGGGTTATGAGGACGGTTTTTTAAGGATTTACTATATAATTATATAGCAAATATGGCAAATCATTTACCCAGCCATTGGCAACAATCAATAGCAAGCATTTGAATACATTAATTTATATTTATCAACGTATCACATATTTCATAAAATACCTGCTCCGTGTGTGCTTCGGATGTACTGTCAACATGCAGACCCAGGTTCTCGGAGTTATGTGTTTCTTTCACGTCACTGATGCCGATGACGTCATGAGTCTTGGTTGCTTTTTGAAATTTATGCGCACGTGTGCATTCTTTACAGAGATTCTCGTTGCACAGTGTACAGTGATTGTCAGCTGGTATGTGTTTTTCAGCTTCCGAACATGGGTCACAAATCGTGATTAGGGCCGTGTCAGGATCGTGAAGGACATGCACTTTTGTAGCTTTCTGTGTGCGATGTCTCGTAATGCATGCGTCACAAAGAAACTCCTTACAGTCTTTGCACCACTTAATGGCTGTTCTGGAGATATCAACACAAGAGCAAGGTTCACACAAGTGACTTTTGTTGATCGCCGGTTGTTCTTTTAACTGGACCAACTCGTGTCCTTTCGTGGCTTTTTGGCTCCTGTGTTGTTGTCCACATTGTTCACAAAGTCGTTCTTCGCACATTTCGCAAAAAAGGTTTGCAGGTTCATATGTATTTCTTAGCAAACATAGCTCACAGTTCTGAACTGATGATTGTTTTTCAACCACATCTTTTATCTGATGTGTCTTTGTTATCTTTTGCACTGTATGTCTTTGTACACAGGCATCGCATACAATTTCGTCACATTCTACGCAAAACTTTGTAGCAACAGACTCCAGGTTTTGATGTTTACACGGTTCGCATAATGTGATAGAAGGTACGGCATGCGTTACATTATGGATCAATGCTACGTGTATTGGCACATGACTCTTCGTAAACTTACTCGCGCGGTGAATATCTGTGCACTTTTCGCAAAGCAGCTCTTCACATTCTGTGCAGTATTTAGTTGCTATTGTATCTTTATTGATTATTTTACATGGTTCGCACACTTTAAGTAGTTCATCCGACTGAGATGAATGCTCTTTCATCGATGCTATTGCAATCAGCATGTGCTTTCTAGTTGCTTTTCCCATCTTATGTGTGTTTGTACATTCACTACAAAGGTATTCTTCACATTCATCACAAAACATGACGGCTTCAATTAACTTCTCAATAGTTTCGCATGGTTCACATAGTTTTAAACATCGCATTGTTTTCTGAAGCATAGTGATTGGCTTGTGCAATATCGTAGCTTTCCTTGATAGATGCCCAGCTAAACAGCCATCGCATAAATCTTCTTCACATTGTTCGCAGTAGTGTGTTGCTGAACTGCGTGTATCTATGAATTTGCAAGGGACACACATTACTTCAGCTGTCATCTTATTCTCTATTAAGCGCGTTTTCCTGGAAATATGATACATATGCAAACATTCAGTACTATTGAAGGGAAAGTATTTGGTTTAAACATATTTATTCCACTATATGCATTCACAAAACAATACATGCACACAAAATCAAAGAATAGGAAAGGATCAAAACGGAAGCAGAGCTTATATAGTTTCTCTCCTGGACAGTATTTCGTCTTCATCTACATATGAATACAATGAATTGTCGTAAAAGACATGTTTATTTCAATAGAAGGATGTAGCAACACATTGAAAGTCGTGATAGCGCAGTGGTAGCGTTCGAAAAGTCCGAAGTTCGAGCCCCACTGGAGCCATTACGAGTGTGCCCCTAGGCAAGGCATTTAAATTCAACGTTGCCTCTTCTCTCCCCCTCTTGGAGATGAATTCCATCAGGAATAAGGTCTCGAGAGTGATAAATATAACTTTTTTCGCAATTGAGCTAAAATTTGTATAAACTAACAACACATTTGGAGGTATACCAAAAGCTGGTAGCTCCGCGTGAAAGACATGAAAATAGTATATATTGTAACTGATAGACATTAGTGAATGAATGACACTGTATCGCATATTTGAATGGTGCATCTTAGCCCCGAGGAAGCTCATTTTAAGAGAGCCAATGAAGAAAGAGGAAGCAAGGAAGTCACCAAAGTACAATTTGTAGCCCAGGAAATTATGTAAAAAAAACAACATTTGTAGGCCAGAAAAGTATGTACAAAAAAAAAAGAGTTCATACAGTGTTCACGACAATATTATTTGATTTGACGTCTTGCCAGGTATTTTGATTAACGACATGAAACCATATTTCATCAAAAATAAATAGACTTGCTAGTGCATACACGATAACTATTGACGGACGGACGGACATACGGACAGACAGACAGACAGACATACATACAGACAGACAGACAGACAGACAGACATACAGACAGACAGACAGACAGACATACAGACAGACAGACAGACAGACAGACAGACAGACAGACAGACAGATAGACAGACAGACAGACAGTCTGTCAGACAGACAGACAGACAGACAGACAGACAGACATACAGACAGACAGACAGACATACAGGCAGGCAAGCAGGCAGGCAGGCAGGCAGGCAGGCAGGCAGGCAGGCAGGCAGGCAGGCAGGCAGGCAGGCAGGCAGGCAGGCAGGCAGAAATCAAACAACTTTATAATACTATTACGATTTAACTTTTGTATACATATATGTAAATGCAACATTTTAACCTGTGATGTATAGTTTTACTGTTTTATAAATCTGTATGTTAAATTGAATTTAAAATAAGTTTTAAGATGCTGTTATATTATATCTTAGTTTGTCTCTTATAACTCAAACATGAGTGGTTTTGTACATTGTTTTAATATTACTGTTTAAATATGTTGTGTATGTTTGTACAAAAATGAGACGTAAATAAACATTGGTCTATCTATTTATCTATACAGTCAAATCTGTCTTAAGCAGCCAGCCAGGGGAATGATGAAAATTGGCTGCTTAGTCAAGGTGGCTGTTCAAAAGGGATTAATTGGTGAACAAATTTCCGCATTGGAAATGTTGTAACTGGCTGCTTAATAGAGGTGACCACTAACACAGGTTTTACTGTACGTAAGCACAGCTCCTGCAATTTCTAGTTAATTTAGGTGAGCATCCCCAACAGGTTGTTCTGTAATGAACAATTACCTACTGAACATGTCCTCGCAACAATGTGTTCTAAGCATCAATTAGGTAGCCATGACAATGGTTTTTGTACGTGCATTATAAAACCTGGGTAGCTGGTAAATAAATAAATATATAAATAAATAAATAACGAAATAAATAAATATTCATATAAATAAATAAATATATATATAGTAAATAAATAATTATTTACATAAATAAATATTGAAATAAATAAAAACAGAAGCCTTTTAAGATTGTATTCCAAATTTGCATGATTGTAAAGAATGTTTTAAGGACTATATTACGTCACTGCATATCAAATGACGTTCTCGTTGTCGTCATCATAGAATGCTACGGTAGCTTATAAATGGCCATATAATATATACATCCTTAAATAATATATAATGGACTTATTTATTACACATGGTAGAAACAATACATACAATGGACTTGATAACAACCATCTACATTCAAATAAATGCATGCATTTGTAGAATATATTTACGTACACAACTAGTCTGTAACATACAACACGAATCTGTAACATACAACACTAGTCTGGAACATCCAACACTAGTCTGTAACATACAACACTAGTATGTAACATACAACACTAATATGTAACATACAACACAAGTCTGTAACATACAACACAAGTCTGTAACATACAACATTAATATGTAACATACACCACTAGTCTGTACCATACAACACGAATCTGTAGCAAACAACACTAGTCTGTAACATACAACACAAGTCCGTAGCATACAACACGAATATGTAACATACAACACGAATCTGTAACATACAACACTAGTCTGTAACATACAACACAAGTCTGTAACATACAACACGAATATGTAACATACAACACGAATCTGTAACATACAACACTAATCTGTAGCATACAACACGTATCTGTAGCAAACAACACTAGTCTGCAACATACAACACAAGTCTGTAGCATACAACACGAATCTTTAACATACACCACTAGTCTGTAGCATACAATACAAGTATGTAGCATACAACACGAATCTATAACATAGAACACTAATCTGTAACATACAACACTAGTCTGTAGCATACAAAGTCTGTAACGTACAACACAAGTATGTAACATACAGCTCGAATCTGTAACATACAATACGAATCTGTAACATGCAACACTAATATGTAGCATACAACACAAGTCTGTAGCATACAACACGAATCTGTAGCAAACAACACTAGTCTGCAACATAAAACACAAGTCTGTAACATACAACACAAGTCTGTAGCATACAACACGAATCTGTAACATACACCACTAGTCTGTAGCATACAACACAAGTATGTAGCATACAACACGAATCTATAACATACAACACTAATCTGTAACATACAACACTAGTCTGTAACATACAAAGTCTGTAACGTACAACACAAGTCTGTAACATACAGCACGAATCTGTAACATACAACACGAATCTGTAGCATACCACACGAGTCTGTAACATACAACACGAATCTGTAACATACAACAAGAATCTGAAACATACAACACGAATCTGTAACATACAACACGAATCTGTAACATACAACATTAGTTTGTAACATACAACACTAGTCTGTAACATACAACACAAGTCTGTAACATACAACACGAATCTGGAACATACAACACGAATCTGTAACATACAACACTAATATGTAACATACAACACTAATCTGTAGCATACAACACACGTCTGTAGCATACAACACGAATCTGTAGCAAACAACACTAGTCTACAACATACAACACAAGTCTGTAGCATACAACACAAGTATGTAGCATACAACACGAATTTATAACATACAACACTAGTCTGTAACATACAGCACGAATCTGTAACATACAACACGAATCTGTAGCATACAACACGAGTCTGTAACATACAAAGTCTGTAACGTACAACACAAGTCTGTAACATACAACACGAATCTGTAACATACAACAAGAATCTGAAACATACAACACGAATCTGTAACATACAACACGAATCTGTAACATACAACACTAGTCTGTAACATACAACACAAGTCTGTAACATACAACACGAATCTGGAACATACAACACGAATCTGTAACATACAACACTAATATGTAACATACAACACTAATCTGTAGCATACAACACACGTCTGTAGCATACAACACGAATCTGTAGCAAACAACACTAGTCTACAACATACAACACAAGTCTGTAGCATACAACACAAGTATGTAGCATACAACACGAATTTATAACATACAACACTAGTCTGTAACATACAGCACGAATCTGTAACATACAACACGAATCTGTAGCATACAACACGAGTCTGTAACATACAAAGTCTGTAACGTACAACACAAGTCTGTAACATACAACACGAATCTGTAACATACAACAAGAATCTGAAACATACAACACGAATCTGTAACATACAACACGAATCTGTAACATACAACACTAGTCTGTAACATACAACACTAGTCTCTAACGTACAACACAAGTCTGTAACATACAACACTAGTCTGTAACATACAACACAAGTCTGTAACAAACAACATTAATATGTAACATACACCACTAGTCTGTAACATACAACACGAATCTGTAACATACAGCACTAGTCTGTAGCATACAACACGAATCTGTAACATACAACACGAATCTGTAACATACAACACTAGTCTGTAACATAAAACACAAGTCTGTAACATACAACACGAATCTGTAACATACAACACGAATCTGTAACATACAACACTAATCTGTAGCATACAACACAATTCTGTAGCATACAACACGAATCTGTAGCAAACAACACTAGTCTGTAACATACACCACTAGTCTGTAACATACAACACGAATCTGTAGCATACAACACAAGTCTGTAGCATACAACACGACTATGTAGCAAACAACACTAGTCTGTAACATACACCACTAGTCTGTAACATACAACACTAATCTGTAGCATACAACACAAGTCTGTAGCATACAACACGAATCTGTAGCATACAACACGAATATGTAGCAAACAACACTAGTCTGTAACATACACCACTAGGCTGTAACATACAACACTAATCTGTAGCATACAACACAAGTCTGTAGCATACAACACGAATCTGTAGCAAACAACACTACTCTGTAACATACACCACTAGTCTGTACCATACACCACTAGTCTGTAGCATACACCACTAGTCTGTAACATACAACACAAGTCTGTAACATACAACACAAGTATGTAGCATACAACACGAATCTGTATCATACACCACTAGTCTGTAGCGTACAACACAAGTATGTAGCATACAACACGAATCTATAACATACAACACTAAATGTAACATACAACACTAGTCTGTAACATACAAAGTCTGTAACGTACAACACAAGTCTGTAACATACAGCACGAATCTGTAACATACAACACTAATCTGTAACATACAACACTAGTCTGTAACATACAAAGTCTGTAACGTACAACACAAGTCTGTAACATACAACACGAATCTGTAACATACAACAATAATCTGAAACATACAACACGAATCTGTAACATACAACACAAATCTGTAACATACAACACTAGTCTGTAACATACAACACTACTCTGTAACGTACAACACAAGTCTGTAACATACAACACAAATCTGTAACATACAACACTAGTATGTAACATACAACACTAATATGTAACATACAACACTACTCTGTAACATACAACACAAGTCTGTAACATACAACATTAATATGTAACATACACCACTAGTCTGTAACATACAACACGAATCTGTAACATACAGCACTAGTCTGTAGCATACAGCACAAGTCTGTAACATAAAACACGAATATGTAGCATACAACACGAATCTGTAACATACAACACTAGTCTGTAGCATACAACACTAGTCTGTAACATACAACACGAATCTGTAACATACAACACGAATCTGAAACATACAACACTAATCTGTAACATACAACACTAATCTGTAGCATACACCACTAGTCTGTAGCATACAACACAAGTCTGTAGCATACAACACAAGTCTGTAACATACAATACACGTCGGTAACATACAATATCGTCGGTAACATACAACTCAAGTCTGTAACATACAATGTGAGTCGGTATCATACCACACAAGTCGGTAACACACAACACACGTCGGTAGCATACAATACACGTCGGTAACATACAACCCAATTCGGTAACATACAACACAAGTCGGTAACATACCATGTGTACTTACAGCAATTTTCTGCAACGTCGTATTTATTTTCAAGGCTTTTGCTAATGCCTTACACCCCACGTATCCTATTCTATTATTAGAAAGGTCAAGGTTATGTAACGACTGGTTTTCTTCAAGAGCCCGGGCTATAGCAGTAGCACCCTCGTCTCCAAAAACCATTCCAGGACAGGTTGAGACTAAGGAGATCTTCATTTCTCTACAAAAGCCAGGAAGAATGCAACGGCCTAATAATAATGTGTCTGATTGGTCGAAGCAAACAGCATGTGTTTCGATTTGTCGAAGCGAACAGCCAATGTTTCGATTGGTCCAAGCAAACAGCCTGTGTTTCGATTTGTCGAAGCAAACAGCCAATGTTTCGATTGGTCGAAGAAACAGCCGGTGTTTCGATTGGTCGAAGCAAACAGCCGATGTTTCGATTGGTCGAAGCAAACAGCCGATGTTTCGATTGGTCGAAGCAAACAGCCGATGTTTCGATTGGTCGAAGCAAACAGCCGATGTTTCGATTGGTCGAAGCAAACAGCCGATGTTTCGATTGGTCGAAGCAAACAGTCGTCTGATAAGGCTGTATGCTGAATGCTCTTCAGACAGTGGAGTTGAAGTACCTATCCGAATAGCAAACAACATAGATCCTGTTACGTCGCGGCTGGTCTGGATCTATGTTGTGTGTACATTGTTTAGAATGTATTCGGCACTGAAAGAGTTAATCAGTAGTAAACAATACATAATTCATTTATGCATTTATTTGAATTACTTAGAACTGCTGAATACATGTAATTCAATATGCGGGTCGGTTTGTACTTCAATCATATATGAATTACTTAGAACTGCTGAATACATGTAATTCAATATGCGGGTCGGTTTGTACTTCAATCATATATGAATTACTTAGAACTGTTGTATACATTTAATTCAATATGCGGGTCGGTTTGTATTTAAATCATATATGAATTACTTAGAACTGTTGTATACATTTAATTCAATATGCTGGTCGGTTTGTACTTCAATCATATATGAATTACTTAGAACTGTTGTATACATGTAATTCAATATGCTGGTCGGGTTGTACTTCAATCATATATGAATTACTTAGAACTGTTGTATACATGTAATTCAATATGCTGGTCGGGTTGTACTTCAATCATATATGAATTACTTAGAACTGCTGAATACATGTAATTCAATATGCGGGTCGGTTTGTACTTCAATCATATATGAATTACTTAGAACTGCTGTATAAATGTAATTCAATAGGCGGGTCGGTTTGTATTTCAATCATATATGAATTACTTAGAACTGCTGTATACATGTACTTCAATCATATATGCTTGATCTATACTTTATTGATGCTATTCAGCATATTCTACTATAGCTCAACGATAACGTGTTATTTACAAGCATTACTATAAATAGGTTTGGAATAAGCCAAATCAATACGTAGGGTGTAATAAATAATCCTGTGTGCCAAGTAATTCATACATAAATGATAATAAACTTCTTTTTACCCGTTATAATAATATTAGCCCGTGCTATTCTTTTTCGCGGGAATCACGTTATAGTTGGGGTATAGTACTTGGTGCTATAGTCTCCTATAATAATATTTATCCTACCTTCATGCGAAATAACGTACAAAAACGGCCTGCCTAATAAATTTTCCTTTATTAGTCAGTGCCTAATAAAGCTTCGTGACGGACTACTTTTATGACCCAGATTGCGGTTTGTAAATAAACAAAGCGTCTGTCGTCACATTGTGTTGTCTGCTGAGTTTGGAAAATGTCACAAGAAGAAAGTCGTGTACAGGC
Organism: Archivesica marissinica; assembly: GCA_014843695.1. Lineage (NCBI taxonomy): Eukaryota > Metazoa > Mollusca > Bivalvia > Venerida > Vesicomyidae > Archivesica > Archivesica marissinica. The sequence continues at coordinate 20,416,998 of CM026404.1, forward strand.
AAACTTCCAGGTTGTTTGTGATGAATTAACAGCACTCGATGAGATCCCTCTGGAAACTACTGTTGTCAGAGAAATGTCATTTATCATTTATCTATAAGTAGAAATATCAATGCGCAACATATTACCAAGTTCGTAGCAAGTTTGTAAGCTGTCATGGCTAGTTTGTTTGTTTTTGTGTCGGGTGCACACTCAGAATGTAGGATAAATAGAATATTAGGTTACTGTCTTATAAATTTTAATTTAATAGGCTCGTCTCCGAAAAAATACAAGGCTCGGCAGAGCTTCGCCTTATATTTTTTCTCCGACTCGCCTAATAAATTAAAATTTATAAGACAGTAACTTAATATTCTCTATTTACAATATCTTATACTCACATATATAGTATCACCCCAGGCAATAACGCCAACCATGCGTATATGGTTCCAGCTCATATCCATATCCAGCACGGTGTAAAGCACCGACACGAGACCTCGGTTTAACGTCCCATCTGAAAGACTGTTAATGTTATTAGGGTCAGACGGGGGATCGAACCTGCGATCCCTGGATTACCAGTCCAGCGTGTTACCACTGGACTACATATCCGTCTGTATTCGAAATGCAGTCGGCAGACAGGCAGGTGGATGTGCATTATAACTGTATGGTTGTATATATACAGGTGGAACGGATATGGCATTAGTAATCTGTTCAAAACATACCCAGGCAGGCAGGTGGATGTGCATTATAACTGTATGGTTGTATATATACAGGTGGAACGGATATGGCATTAGTAATCTGTTTAAAACATACCCAGGCAGGCAGGTGGATGTGCATTATAACTGTATGGTTGTATATATACAGGTGGAACGGATATGGCATTAGTAATCTGTTCAAAACATACCCAGGCAGGCAGGTGGATGTGCATTATAACTGTATGGTTGTATATATACAGGTGGAACGGATATGGCATTAGTAATCTGTTCAAAACATACACAGGCAGGCAGGTGGATGTGCATTATAACTGTATGGTTGTATATATACAGGTGGAACGGATGTGGCATTAGTAATCTGTTCAAAACATACCCAGGCAGGCAGGTGGATGTGCATTATAACTGTATGGTTGTATATATACAGGTGGAACGGATGTGGCATTAGTTATCTGTTCGATACATACCCAGGCAGGCAGGTGGATGTGCATTATAACTGTTTGGTTGTATATATACATGTGGAACGGATGTGGCATTAGTAATATGTTCCAAACATACCCAGGCAGGCAGGTGGATGTGCATTATAACTGTATGGTTGTGTGGAACGGATGTGGCATTAGTAATCTGTTCAAAACATACCTATAGACTGTGCAATAATCTGTCCCCCATTTTCTTGAAAGCTGTTGTGACTAAGATTTAATTTCTTCAGTTTTCTGTTATACTGAAATAAAGAATACGTTTCCTAGTAGCGACATTCATATACGTTTCCTAGTAGCGACATTCATATACGTTTCCTAGTAGCGACATTCATATACGTTTCCTAGTAGCAACATTCATATACGTTTCCTAGTAGCGACATTCATATACGTTTCCTAGTAGCGACATTCATATACGTTTCCTAGTAGCGACATTCATATACGTTTCCTAGTAGCGACATTCATATACGTTTCCTAGTAGCAACATTCATATACGTTTCCTAGTAGCGACATTCATATACGTTTCCTAGTAGCGACATTCATATACGTTTCCTAGTAGTGACATTCATATACGTTTCCTAGTAGCGACATTCATATACGTTTCCTAGTAGCGACATTCATATACGTTTCCTAGTAGCGACATTCATATACCTTTCCTAGTAGCGACATTCATTTGTGAATGCCGGAGTTTTAAAGACAATGTTATTATTTTTTGTATTAAATGTCATCAATAACATTCCAATATACTATGCTATCAGAGACATAGGTCAGCTACTTGCCCTAACAGTATGTGGTTAGGTGGTTTCCTCTGTTTTTATCGTTGTTTCCGTTGATAGATGTCGTACAGTATATCCAATGGGTACGTATCTGTCATTATTTGTTATCAAGTAACAAACATGATTTGAATAAAGTCACGGTCAAAATTATGTCAATTTGTAGCACTTATAACTAAATCAGAGACGAATGAGATGCGTGCGTGGGATATTGTTCACGTTTGGAGATGCAGGGTGTCGGAAGCCAGCCACATCATGACAAAAATGTTATGGTCAAGGTCAGAATTAATATGCAAATGTGGAGGAACAATAGTGAAAATGAATGGTTGTAAGAAAAATTTGAACTTGTGTCAAGAGATGAAAAGGTAATTGCCAATGTTACGAACGCCGACACAGGCATGGCAATTATACGTTGGTTTGAAAACAGCCGATGCTAAACACTCTGGTACTGTCACTATTTGCTGTCGATCATTCAGATGTTTCACAAACCACCTTACATAGTTCTCCACTGCCGTTTTGCTATTTGCAATCTGTTTATATGTATATTCTGACTCGTTGAATAAACTCTTGATTCAAAAGTTTTAGAAGTGGACACTGGCTAGTCATTCTATATGCGTACTCGAATTCTTACGACTGTCTTCTTCTAGAATAACATACCAAATATAGGGACCATAATTACGTGTAGTCACAGAGATTCATGCTGTAAAACAAATGTATTTCCATTGGCTAAATCTACTGTACTCACGAGTTCGGAAATGGTCACGTTCTCCTCTAGCATGTCCACTAGACATTCCACGCCTATCCGCCCCACATTATTCCCGCTGAGATCCAGTGAACATACACACATATTAGTCTGAAAGACATGGATTCTTATGACGGTTGTTTCGATGAGAATGAGACATGTCAATAGATGAAAAACTAATGGTTAATGTTACGAACGCCAATACAGGACAATAATTCCTCGGGTTTCAAAACCAGCCAAAGCTCAAACAGCCAACGCACAAGATTACATTGTGTGAAAATATAGGATTTGTATGCAACTTGTGACATAAGCCACCATGCCACTTGCACGATTTCTGTCCGCGCAATGACACGCACGTTGGCGTGCCAATGATTAAAGTCTTCGTGAACTAGCGTGTGTACAGTGCGCGAACAGGCCGCAAACGCTGCATCACGCTCAGATGGGAAGCACCGAAATGGCACGCCTTGCCACGACCAATTGCGCGGTATTGCGGGGACAAAAATCGTGCAAGTGTCAGGGTGGCTATAGTTTGGAGAGGATTGTCCTTCGTTTGTGACGTATCACTTGCATACGACTATATTCAGTTTGACACGAATATTAGAGGAATGTGGACAAATGATAATGTACCATACCGTTAGTGCAAGCGACAATGCTTTGATGTCTCCTGGAGCCAGTAAAAAATTGTGGACATCCAACGTCTCGTCCAGTAGACCTTGCAACACCTTCTTACGAGGTGGTATTCCACTCTGCTCACACGCAGCAATATAAACCTGTTGACTTATATTTAATGGTTTTGATGGTTTCTTATTTGCATCTGAAGTAAATGACATACTAGATTAAAGGTACTGATACGATTGGTTATTTTCTTTAATCTTCAATCAGTAGTATTGATAATACATGTATATTGGTATGTCTTGTAGCTTGGAGTAAGAATTTACATCATCAGTTTCATTATCAATATTACATTGAGTGCGACAAGGCAGTTCTGTTACAAACAATTTCTTTGGGCCGAGGTTGTAACACTGTTCTAAGATCTCAAACTGGAGCTCAAGTGATTTGATTGGTTGAGTCTGAGATGTTCTCGGCTGAACCAATCAGAAGCTTGAGACTGTGTTTGAGATTGGAGAACATGTTTATATCCTCGGTACCTGAAGTCCTTATTTGGTCTTCTTCCAATGTGTCAATCATGTCGATGGACAGATACGTTAGAACCAGACACTGCTCGGCCGGTTAGTGAGGCGCTGTTTGACACACTGCATTGCCTCAAGCAGGAGGTTGACATTGATGTAAAATATTACCCCAAATAATAGACGGCGTGTGGAAAATCAAATTGCCAAATATCCGAATATCTGTAAAAACAGTATGTGTACTACACAACGTTATTATGCATAGGTTGTAAATAACTGTCACCGTTTTTTCCCTTTCTAATTGTAAAAGAAGAGACCAACTTCTAATAACTTGGGTCCCAATCGTTTGAAATATATGTTGTTTTCAGTTAGCAATTTGGATATGTGAAAGGGTTTATTTGTTGGCGAGGATGACAGCGAATGTGTGGTCATTCGTGTGGAGGAAACCTGAGTACCATGAGAAAATCCATCTGTCCGATCTGGCGACCATCTCACATACTTCCCAGTCCGATGATCGAACCCTCGTTGCACTGGTAAGAAGCGAGCTTGCTAACCACTTCGCTAATCGAACAGGCCAGGGGTTTAACGTCGCACAAAAAGCTTAGCTTATATGTTGACTATCTAGCTATTATTGGTGGAGGAAGATCCCGGGTACCCGTCTGATTATGTCCGGCACAGGCGGGCAGACAGGTAGAATAAATCAGCTGGGTAGCTTTCTCAATAGAACACGGTGGGATCCGAACCTACAACGGCGGGGAGTGGGGAGTGGGGAGTGGGGGCATTTAATTTAAAGCCAATGACCGTAACTGCTAGACCATTTACCCCCGTAAGAGTAAAACAATTTGATTAAATCATATCATAAATTGGTTATTTAAAGACATATCCTGGAAGAGGTAGTAGCTGAGAGAATTTTCCAAAAGGTTACATGCACATTATTATTATGCTATAATAGATAGAAAACCAACTTCATAAAAATAGGTTGCCTTGGTTACGTTTGTACTATCTCTATTTTTTAGAACACCATTCTTTGGCATGTTAACGAAAAATGGGTGCCCAATATACGGCACCATGGCTAATATTAATTTTGCTAAATATTTAAGTTAATGAGAAAGATATGCGCGAAAAGATGCGCACTATCAACTTCCGGATACGTCTTTAATTACCGTCATCACTGACGTTCTCCTCACTGCTACTGCTCTTATCATAGTCGTAGATATCCTTCAGATAATTGGGCGTGGTCGGCCGCACGGATATATTGTGGATCTCGTCTCTCGCTGCTCCTCTTTTAAGCTTTATGTAAGTTTTACTACGCAATATTGGTCTGCCCTCTATAGCTGATTTAATCTTCCGCTGGACCTTTTTCTTCTCGCTTGACTTGTGATGTATAGGCATGCGATCTCTAAATATATAATAAATGGGGTTTCTCGGGTGCGGGCCGTTGTCTAATGTTGTTAAAACTTGTGGCCCAAACCATTTGCATCTTCATGCTATGTATTGTATCTTTATGTGTATGACATATGTACTACTGATTTGCAATAAAATATGACCAAATTAAATGCCAGAATGTATTCCACATTAGGCACAACTTTTTTCCCAACCGGGAAGGTTTGAGCCGTGCCACCAACCCACGCCTGTCGTGCTCTCTCCTTGCGGAGGTAGTACGTGTTTCCTGCGTGCTGTTCACGGGCTGTCGATCGCGGACTAGACGCAGAAAAGTTTTGGTCAGACCAAAACTTGTCTGCGGACTTTGCGAGCTGCCTGCGACCTTGAAAGAAAGTACGGAACACGTACGTGCTCCTTGCAATTTTTTAAAATTTGCCGATTTTTTCCACCGTACACTGCCCGTACCAGCCCGTACAGGCAATTGTGACTAAGGCTTTACAATAGTGCAAACGTGACATTGAAAAGAAACTAGTGTAAGTCGTGGTAGTGGAATAACAATAGCTGTATACTATCCCTCAGTCATTCCTTTGACCCATATGTTCATACAACCCTAGCCGACCGAGTGTCATACGGGTCTCTGGCTATCCAGTGAAAATGAAGTCTGACAGAAAGAGAGACTGCCGGAAGGACGTACGGCCGTAACAACATTGACGTTCATGAGTTAAAATATTGGTCCAGACAGATTTAAAATGCTCCATAGTACTTTGGAGTGTTTCAACAGTTCCAACTAATAAGTTAATCCCTAATCCCCAAATGTTTTCCCGGAATGGACGGATGGACTGACCTGGGGTTACCCTATTTTTCTTGACAATTATTTACCTTTTTTTTTTACATTTCTTAGAATGTGACCAAGAACACTCATGATAAGACAATGGGGACCTAATCCTAATGACAGCTGCACATGTGTTTTAATATTACTACTCATTGTTTATGTGTTTAACCCCAGCATAGCTAGATGCTAGACAAATAGTCCTTTAAAACAATCAGCATACCCCCATAAAACAGTTGTAGCCCTATGGCACACTAACATACTGAAACGACAGACAGACAGACAGACAGACAGACAGACAGACAGACAGACAGACAGACAGACAGACAGACAGACAGACAGACAGACAGACAGACAGACAGACAGACAGACAGACAGACAGACAGACAGACAGACAGACAGACAGACAGACAGACAGACAGACATACAGACAGACAGACAGACAGACAGACAGACAGACAGACAGACAGACAGACAGACAGACAGACAGACAGACAGACAGACAGACAGACAGACAGACAGACAGACAGACAGACAGACATATTGGGCACGCACACTATATTTCCTCTGGAGGAGGGGGGGCAGGGAGACTGTATACATGGGTATGTACGGACAGACTGATAGATTGGGCACGCACATTATATTTCCTCTGGAGGAGGGGGCAGGGAGACAGTATACATGGGTATGTACGGACAGACTGATAGATTGGGCACGCACACTATATTTCGAGGGGGCAGGGAGACAGTATACATGGGTATGTACGGACAGACTGATAGATTGGGCACGCACACTATATTTCCTCTGGAGGAGGGGGGCAGGGAGACTGTATACATGGGTATGTACGGACAGACTGATAGATTGGGCACGCACACTATATTTCCTCTGGAGGAGGGGGCAGGGAGACAGTATACATGGGTATGTACGGACAGACTGATAGATTGGGCACGCACGCTATATTTCCTCTGGAGAAGGGGACAGGGAGACTGTATACATGGGTATGTACGGACATACTGATAGATTGGGCACGCACACTATATTTCCTCTGGAGGAGGGGAGCAGGGTGACTGTATACATGGGTATGTACGGACAGATTGATATATTGGGCACGCACACTATATTTCCTTTGGAGGAGGGGGGCAGGGAGACTGTATACATGGGTATGTACGGACATACTGATATATTGGGCACGCACACTATCTTTCCTCTGGAGGGGGCAGGGTGACTGTATACATGGGTATGTACGGACAGACTGATAGATTGGGCACGCACACTATATTTTCTCTGGAGGGGGCAGGGTGACTGTATACATGGGTATGTACGGACATACTGATAGATTGGGCACGCACACTATATTTCCTTTGGAGGAGGGGGCAGGGAGACTGTATACATGGGTATGTACGGACATACTGATAGATTGGGCACGCACACTATATTTCCTCTGGAGGGGGCAGGGTGACTGTATACATGGGTATGTACGGACAGACTGATAGATTGGGCACGCACACTATATTTCCTCTGGAGGGGGCAGGGAGACTGTATACATGGGTATGTACGGACATACTGATAGATTGGGCACGCACACTATATTTCCTTTGGAGGAGGGGGGCAGGGATACTGTATACATGTGTATGTACGGACAGACAGATAGATTGGGCACGCACACTATATTTCCTCTGGAGGAGGGGGCAGGGTGACTGTATACATGGGTATGTACGGACATACTGATAGATTGGGCACGAACACTATATTTCCTCTGGAGGAGGGGGCAGGGAGACGGTATACATGGGAATGTACGGACATACTGATAGATTGGGCACGCACACTATATTTCCTCTGGAGGAGGGGGCAGGGATACTGTATACATGGGTATGTACGCACACTATATTTCCTCTGGACGGGGGCAGGGAGACTGTATACATGGGTATGTACGGACAGACTGATAGATTGGGCAGGCACACTATATTTCCTCTGGAGGGGGCAGGGTGACTGTATACATGGGTATGTACGGACAGACTGATATATTGGGCAGGCACACTATATTTCCTCTGGAGGGGGCAGGGAGACTGTATACATGGGTATGTACGGACAGACTGATAGATTGGGCACGCACACTATATTTCCTCTGGAGGAGGGGGCAGGGAGACTGTATACATGGGTATGTACGGACAGACTGATAGATTGGGCACGCACACTATATTTCCTCTGGAGGGGGCAGGGAGACTGTATACATGGGTATGTACGGACAGACTGATAGATTGGGCACGCACACTATATTTCCTCTGGAGGGGGCAGGGAGACTGTATACATGGGTATGTACGGACAGACTGATAGATTGGGCACGCACACTATATTTCATCTGGAGGGGGCAGGGTGACTGTATACATGGGTATGTACGGACACACTGATAGATTGGGCACGCAGACGATATTTCCTCTGGAGGAGGGGGGCAGGGAGACTGTATACATGGGTATGTACGGACAGACTGATAGATTGGGCACGCACATTATATTTCCTCTGGAGGAGGGGGCAGGGAGACAGTATACATGGGTATGTACGGACAGACTGATAGATTGGGCACGCACACTATATTTCATCTGGAGGGGGCAGGGTGACTGTATACATGGGTATGTACGGACACACTGATAGATTGGGCACGCAGACGATATTTCCTCTGGAGGAGGGGGGCAGGGAGACTGTATACATGGGTATGT
>CM026404.1:20426721-20473399 GCA_014843695.1 Archivesica marissinica
TTCTCACCAAAGCACCATGCGCTCGTTTCTCACCAATGCATCCTGGGTTCTTTTCTCACCAATGCATCCTGGGTTCGTTTCTCACCAAGGCACCATGCGCTCGTTTCTCACCAATGCATCCTGGGTTCGTTTCTCACCAATGCACCATGCGCTCGTTTCTCACCAATGCACCATGCGCTCGTTTCTCACCAATGCACCATGCGCTCGTTTCTCACCAATGCACCCTGGGTTCGTTTCTCACCAATGCACCATGGGCTCGTTTCTCACCAATGCATCCTGGGTTCGTTTCTCACCAATGCACCCTGGGCTCGTTTCTCACCAATGCACCATGGGTTCGTTTCTCACCAATGCATCCTGGGTTCGTTTCTCACCAATGCACCCTGGGTCTTTTCACCAATGCACCTGGCTTCGTTTCTCACCAATGCACCATGCGCTCGTTTCTCACCAATGCACCTGGTTTTTCTCACCAATGCACCATGGTTCGTTTCTCACCAATGCATCCTGGGTTCGTTTCTCACCAATGCATCCTGGGTTCGTTTCTCACCAATGCATCCTGGGTTCGTTTCTCACCAATGCATCCTGGGTTCGTTTCTCACCAATGCACCCTGGGTTCCTTTCTCACCAATGCACTCTGGGTTCTTTTCTCACCAATGCACCCTGGGTTCGTTTCTCACCAATGCATCCTGGGTTCGTTTCTCACCAATGCACCATGAGTTCGTTTCTCACCAATGCATCCTGGGTTCGTTTCTCACCAATGCACAATGCGCTCGTTTCTCACCAATGCATCTTGGGTTCGTTTCTCACCAATGCACCATGCGCTCGTTTCTCACCAATGCACCATGAGCTCGTTTCTCACCAATGCATCCTGGGTTCGTTTCTCACCAATGCACCATGCGCTCGTTTCTCACCAATGCACCATGCGCTCGTTTCTCATCAATGCATCTTGGGTTCGTTTCTCAACAATGCATCCTGGGTTCGTTTCTCACCAATGCATCCTGTGTTCGCTTCTCACCAATGCACCCTGGGTTCGTTTCTCACCAATGCACTCTGGGTTCTTTTCTCACCAATGCACCCTGGGTTCGTTTCTCACCAATGCATCCTGGGTTCGTTTCTCACCAATGCATCCTGCGTTCGTTTCTCACCAATGCATCCTGGGTTCGTTTCTCACCAATGCATCCTGGGTTCGTTTCTCTCCAATGCACCATGCGCTCTTTTCTCACCATCCTGGGGTCGTTTCTCACCAATGCACCCTGGGTTCGTTTCTCACCAATGCATCCTGGGTTCGTTTCTCACCAATGCAACCTGGGTTCGTTTCTCACCAATGCATCCTGGGTACGTTTCTCACCAATGCATCCTGGGTTCGTTTCTCACCAATGCACCCTGGGTTCGTTTCTCACCAATGCATCCTGGGTTCGTTTCTCACCAATGCACCCTGGGTTCTTTTCTCACAAATGCATCCTGGCTTCGTTTCTCACCAATGCACCATGCAGTCGTTTCTCACCAATGCACGCTGGGTTCGTTTCTCACCAATGCACCATGGGTTCTTTTCTCACCAATGCATCCTGGGTTCGTTTCTCACCAATGCATCCTGGGTTCGTTTCTCACCAATGCATCCTGCGTTCGTTTCTCACCAATGCACACTGGGTTCGTTTCTCACCAATCATCCTGGGTTCGTTTCTCACCAATGCATCCTGGGTTCGTTTCTCACCAATGCACCATGCGCTCGTTTCTCACCAATGTACCATGCTCTCGTTTCTCACCAATGAACCCTGGGTTCGTTTCTCACCAATGCATCCTGGGCTCGATTCTCACCAATGCACCATGCGCTCTTTTCTCACCAATGCATCCTGGGGTCGTTTCTCACCAATGCACCATGCGCTCGTTTCTCACCATTGCACCATGCGCTCGTTTCTCACCAATGCACTATGGACTTTGTTTCTCACCAATGCATCCTGGGGTCGTTTCTCACAAATGCACCATGCGCTCGTTTCTCACCAATGCACCATGCGCTCGTTTCTCACCAATGCACTATGGACTCGTTTCTCACCAATGCACCATGGGTTCGTTTCTCACCAATGCACCCTGCGCTCGTTTCTCTCCAATGCACCATGCGTTTGTGTCTCACCAATACATCCTGGGTTCGTTTCTCACCAATGCATCCTGGGCTCTTTTCTCACCAATGCACCACGCGCTCGTTTCTCACCAATGCATGCTGGGTTCGTTTCTCACCAATGCACCCTGGGTTCGTTTCTCACCAATGCATCCTGGGTTCGTTTCTCACCAATGCACCATGAGTTCGTTTCTCACCAATGCATCCTGGGTTCGTTTCTCACCAATGCACAATGCGCTCGTTTCTCACCAATGCATCTTGGGTTCGTTTCTCACCAATGCACCATGCGCTCGTTTCTCACCAATGCACCATGAGCTCGTTTCTCACCAATGCATCCTGGGTTCGTTTCTCACCAATGCACCATGCGCTCGTTTCTCACCAATGCACCATGCGCTCGTTTCTCATCAATGCATCTTGGGTTCGTTTCTCACCAATGCACCATGCGCTCGTTTCTCACCAATGCATCCTGGGTTCGTTTCTCACCAATGCACCAGGCGCTCGTTTCTCACCAATGCATCGTGGGTTCGTTTCTCACCAATGCACCATGCGCTCGTTTCTCACCAATGCACCATGCGCTCGTTTCGCACCAATGCACCATGGGCTCGTTTCTCACCAATGCACCCTGGGTTCGTTTCTCACCAATGCATCCTGGGTTTGTTTCTCACCAATGCACCCTGGGTTCGTTCCTCACCAATGCATCCTGGGTTCGTTTCTCACCAATGCACCCTGGGTTCGTTTCTCACCAATGCATCCTGGGTTCGTTTCTCACCAATGCACCATGCGCTCGTTTCTCACCAATGCACCCTGGGTTCGTTTCAAACCAATGCATCCTGGGTTCGTTTCTCACCAATGCACGCTCGGTTCGTTTCTCACCAATGCACGCTCGGTTCGTTTCTCACCAATGCACCATGGGTTCGTTTCTCACCAATGCACCATGCGCTCGATTCTCACCAATGCACCCTGGGTTCGTTTCTCACCAATGCATCCTGGGTTCATTTCTCACCAATGAACCCTGGGCTCGTTTCTCACCAATGCACCCTGGGTTCGTTTCTCAACAATACATCCTGGGCTCGTTTCTCACCAATGCACCACGCGCTCGTTTCTCACCAATGCATGCTGGTTTCATTTCTCACCAATGCACCCTGGGTTCGTTTCTCACCAATGCATCCTGGGTTCGTTTCTCACCAATGCACCATGCGCTCGTTTCTCACAAATGCATCCTGGGTTCGTTTCTCACCAATGCACCATGAGCTCGTTTCTCACCAATGCACCATGCGCTCGTTTCTAACCAATGCACCATGCGCTTGTTTCTCACCAATGCACCATGCGCTCGTTTCTCACCAATGCACCATGGGCTCGTTTCTAACCAATGCACCCTGGGTTTGTTTCTCACCAATGTGTCCTGGGCTCGTTTCTCACCAATGCACCCTCGGTTCGCTTCTGACCAATGCACCCTGGGTTCGTTTCTCACCAAAGCACCATGCGCTCGTTTCTCACCAATGCATCCTGGGTTCTTTTCTCACCAATGCATCCTGGGTTCGTTTCTCACCAAGGCACCATGCGCTCGTTTCTCACCAATGCATCCTGGGTTCGTTTCTCACCAATGCACCATGCGCTCGTTTCTCACCAATGCACCATGTGCTCGTTTCTCACCAATGCACCATGCGCTCGTTTCTCATCAATGCATCCTGGGGTCGTTTCTCACCAATGCACCCTTGGTTCGTTTCTCACCAATGCATCCTGGGTTCGTTTCTCACCAATGCACCCTGGGTTCGTTTCTCACCAATGCATCCTGGGTTCGTTTCTCACCAATGCATCCTGGGTTCGTTTCTCACCAATGCACCCTGGGTTCTTTTATCACCAATGCATCCTGGCTTCGTTTCTCACCAATGCACCATGCGCTCGTTTCTCACCAATGCAAGCTGGGTTCGTTTCTCACCAATGCACCATGGGTTCGTTTCTCACCAATGCATCCTGGGTTCGTTTCTCACCAATGCATCCTGGGTTCGTTTCTCACCAATGCATCCTGCGTTCCTTTCTCACCAATGCATCCTGGGTTCGTTTCTCACCAATGCATCCTGGGTTCGTTTCTCTCCAATGCACCATGCGCTCTTTTCTCACCATCCTGGGGTCGTTTCTCACCAATGCACCCTTAGTTCGTTTCTCACCAATGCATCCTGGGTTCGTTTCTCACCAATGCAACCTGGGTTCGTTTCTCACCAATGCATCCTGGGTTCGTTTCTCACCAATGCATCCTGGGTTCGTTTCTCACCAATGCACCCTGGGTTCGTTTCTCACCAATGCATCCTGGGTTCGTTTCTCACCAATGCACCCTGGGTTCTTTTCTCACAAATGCATCCTGGCTTCGTTTCTCACCAATGCACCATGCAGTCGTTTCTCACCAATGCACGCTGGGTTCGTTTCTCACCAATGCACCATGGGTTCTTTTCTCACCAATGCATCCTGGGTTCGTTTCTCACCAATGCATCCTGGGTTCGTTTCTCACCAATGCATCCTGCGTTCGTTTCTCACCAATGCACACTGGGTTCGTTTCTCACCAATCATCCTGGGTTCGTTTCTCACCAATGCATCCTGGGTTCGTTTCTCACCAATGCACCATGCGCTCGTTTCTCACCAATGTACCATGCTCTCGTTTCTCACCAATGAACCCTGGGTTCGTTTCTCACCAATGCATCCTGGGCTCGTTTCTCACCAATGCACCATGCGCTCGTTTCTCACCAATGCACCCTGGGCTCGTTTCTCACCAATGCACCATGCGCTCGTTTCTCACCAATGCATCCTGGGGTCGTTTCTCACCAATGCACCCTTGGTTCGTTTCTCACCAATGCATCCTGGGTTCGTTTCTCACCAATGCACCCTGGGTTCGTTTCTCACCAATGCATCCTGGGTTCGTTTCTCACCAATGCATCCTGGGTTCGTTTCTCACCAATGCACCCTGGGTTCGTTTCTCACCAATGCATCCTGGCTTCGTTTCTCACCAATGCACCATGCGCTCGTTTCTCACCAATGCATCCTGGGTTCGTTTCTCACCAATGCACCATGGGTTCGTTTCTCACCAATGCATCCTGGGTTCGTTTCTCACCAATGCATCCTGGGTTCGTTTCTCACCAATGCATCCCGTTCGTTTCTCACCAATGCATCCTGGGTTCGTTTCTCACCAATGCCCTGGTTCGTTTCTCACCAATGCACCATGCGCTCGTTTCTCACCATCCTGGGTTCGTTTCTCACCAATGCACCCTGGTTCGTTTCTCACCAATGCACCATGCGCTCGTTTCTCACCAATGCACCATGGGCTCGTTTCTCACCAATGCACCCTGGGTTCGTTTCTCACCAATGCATCCTGGGTTCGTTTCTCACCAATGCACCCTGGGTTCGTTTCTCACCAATGCATCCTGGGTTCGTTTCTCACCAATGCACCCTGGGTTCGTTTCTCACCAATGCATCCTGGGTTCGTTTCTCACCAATGCACCATGCGCTCGTTTCTCACCAATGCACCCTGGGTTCGTTTCTCACCAATGCATCCTGGGTTCGTTTCTCACCAATGCACGCTCGGTTCGTTTCTCACCAATGCACGCTCGGTTCGTTTCTCACCAATGCACCATGGGTTCGTTTCTCACCAATGCACCATGCGCTCGATTCTCACCAATGCACCCTGGGTTCGTTTCTCACCAATGCATCCTGGGTTCATTTCTCACCAATGAACCCTGGGCTCGTTTCTCACCAATGCACCCTGGGTTCGTTTCTCAACAATACATCCTGGGCTCGTTTCTCACCAATGCACCACGCGCTCGTTTCTCACCAATGCATGCTGGTTTCATTTCTCACCAATGCACCCTGGGTTCGTTTCTCACCAATGCATCCTGGGTTCGTTTCTCACCAATGCACCATGCGCTCGTTTCTCACAAATGCATCCTGGGTTCGTTTCTCACCAATGCACCATGAGCTCGTTTCTCACCAATGCACCATGCGCTCGTTTCTAACCAATGCACCATGCGCTTGTTTCTCACCAATGCACCATGCGCTCGTTTCTCACCAATGCACCATGGGCTCGTTTCTCACCAATGCACCCTGGGTTTGTTTCTCACCAATGTGTCCTGGGCTCGTTTCTCACCAATGCACCCTCGGTTCGCTTCTGACCAATGCACCCTGGGTTCGTTTCTCACCAAAGCACCATGCGCTCGTTTCTCACCAATGCATCCTGGGTTCTTTTCTCACCAATGCATCCTGGGTTCGTTTCTCACCAAGGCACCATGCGCTCGTTTCTCACCAATGCATCCTGGGTTCGTTTCTCACCAATGCACCATGCGCTCGTTTCTCACCAATGCACCATGTGCTCGTTTCTCACCAATGCACCATGCGCTCGTTTCTCATCAATGCATCCTGGGGTCGTTTCTCACCAATGCACCCTTGGTTCGTTTCTCACCAATGCATCCTGGGTTCGTTTCTCACCAATGCACCCTGGGTTCGTTTCTCACCAATGCATCCTGGGTTCGTTTCTCACCAATGCATCCTGGGTTCGTTTCTCACCAATGCATCCTGGGTTCGTTTCTCACCAATGCACCATGCGCTCTTTTCTCACCATCCTGGGTTCGTTTCTCACCAATGCACCCTGGGTTGTTTCTCACCAATGCACCCTGGGTTCGTTTCTCACCAATGCATCCTGGGTTCGTTTCTCACCAATGCAACCTGGGTTCGTTTCTCACCAATGCATCCTGGGTTCGTTTCTCACCAATGCATCCTGGGTTCGTTTCTCACCAATGCACCCTGGGTTCGTTTCTCACCAATGCATCCTGGGTTCGTTTCTCACCAATGCACCCTGGGTTCTTTTCTCACAAATGCATCCTGGCTTCGTTTCTCACCAATGCACCATGCAGTCGTTTCTCACCAATGCACGCTGGGTTCGTTTCTCACCAATGCACCATGGGTTCTTTTCTCACCAATGCATCCTGGGTTCGTTTCTCACCAATGCATCCTGGGTTCGTTTCTCACCAATGCATCCTGCGTTCGTTTCTCACCAATGCACACTGGGTTCGTTTCTCACCAATCATCCTGGGTTCGTTTCTCACCAATGCATCCTGGGTTCGTTTCTCACCAATGCACCATGCGCTCGTTTCTCACCAATGTACCATGCTCTCGTTTCTCACCAATGAACCCTGGGTTCGTTTCTCACCAATGCATCCTGGGCTCGATTCTCACCAATGCACCATGCGCTCTTTTCTCACCAATGCATCCTGGGGTCGTTTCTCACCAATGCACCATGCGCTCGTTTCTCACCATTGCACCATGCGCTCGTTTCTCACCAATGCACTATGGACTTTGTTTCTCACCAATGCATCCTGGGGTCGTTTCTCACAAATGCACCATGCGCTCGTTTCTCACCAATGCACCATGCGCTCGTTTCTCACCAATGCACTATGGACTCGTTTCTCACCAATGCACCATGGGTTCGTTTCTCACCAATGCACCCTGCGCTCGTTTCTCTCCAATGCACCATGCGTTTGTGTCTCACCAATACATCCTGGGTTCGTTTCTCACCAATGCATCCTGGGCTCTTTTCTCACCAATGCACCACGCGCTCGTTTCTCACCAATGCATGCTGGGTTCGTTTCTCACCAATGCACCCTGGGTTCGTTTCTCACCAATGCATCCTGGGTTCGTTTCTCACCAATGCACCATGAGTTCGTTTCTCACCAATGCATCCTGGGTTCGTTTCTCACCAATGCACAATGCGCTCGTTTCTCACCAATGCATCTTGGGTTCGTTTCTCACCAATGCACCATGCGCTCGTTTCTCACCAATGCACCATGCGCTCGTTTCTCATCAATGCATCTTGGGTTCGTTTCTCAACAATGCATCCTGGGTTCGTTTCTCACCAATGCATCCTGTGTTCGCTTCTCACCAATGCACCCTGGGTTCGTTTCTCACCAATGCACTCTGGGTTCTTTTCTCACCAATGCACCCTGGGTTCGTTTCTCACCAATGCATCCTGGGTTCGTTTCTCACCAATGCATCCTGCGTTCGTTTCTCACCAATGCATCCTGGGTTCGTTTCTCACCAATGCATCCTGGGTTCGTTTCTCTCCAATGCACCCTGTGTTCGTTTCTCACCAATGTACCCTGGGTTCGTTTCTCACCAATGCATCCTGGGTTCGTTTCTCACCAATGCACCATGCGCTCGTTTCTCACCAATGCATCCTGGGTTCGTTTCTCACCAATGCACCAGGCGCTCGTTTCTCACCAATGCATCCTGGGTTCGTTTCTCACCAATGCATCCTGGGTTCGTTTCTCACCAATGCACCATGCGCTCGTTTCTCACCAATGCACCATGGGCTCGTTTCTCACCAATGCACCCTGGGTTCGTTTCTCACCAATGCATCCTGGGTTCGTTTCTCACCAATGCACCATGCGCTCTTTCTCACCAATGCATCCTGGGTTCGTTTCTCACCAATGCACCATGCGCTCGTTTCTCACCATTGCACCATGCGTTCGTTTCTCACCAATGCACTATGGACTCGTTTCTCACCAATGCATCCTGGGGTCGTTTCTCACCAATGCATCCTTGCTTCGTTTCTCACCAATGCACCATGCAGTCGTTTCTCACCAATGCGCCTGGGTTCGTTTCTCACCAAAGCACCATGCGCTCGTTTCTCACCAATGCACAATGCGCTCATTTCTCATCAATGCATCCTGGGTTCGTTTCTCACCAATGCACCATGCGCTCGTTTCTCACCAATGCATCCTGGGTTCGTTTCTCACCAATGTATCCTGGGCTCGTTTCTCACCAATGCACCCTCGGTTCGTTTCTCACCAATGCATTCTGGGTTCGTTTCTCACCAATGAACCCTGGGCTCGTTTCTCACCAATGCATTCTGGGTTCTTTTCTCACCAATGCATGCTGGGTTCATTTCTCACCAATGCACCCTGGGTTCGTTTCTCACCAATGCACCCTGGGTTCGTTTCTCACCAATGAACCCTGGGCTCGTTTCTCACCAATGCATTCTGGGTTCGTTTCTCACCAATGCATGCTGGGTTCATTTCTCACCAATGCACCCTGGGTTCGTTTCTCACCAATGCAGCCTGGGTTCGTTTCTCACCAATGCATGCTGGGTTCATTTCTCACCAATGCACCCTGGGTTCGTTTCTCACCAATGCAGCCTGGGTTCGTTTCTCACCAATGCACCATGCGCTCGTTTCTCACCAATGCATCCTTGGTTCGTTTCTCACCAAATCACCATGCGCTCGTTTCTCACCAATGTACAATGCGCTCATTTCTCATCAATGCATACTGGGTTCGTTTCTCACCAATGCACCCTGGGTTCCTTTCTCACCAAAGCATCATGGGTTCGTTTCTCACCAATGCACCCTGGGCTCGTTTCTCACCAATGCATCCTGGGTTCGTTTCTCACCAATGCACCATGCGCTCGTTTCTCACCAATGCACCATGCGCTCGTTTCTCACCAATGCACCATGGGCTCGTTTCTCACCAATGCATCCTGGGTTCGTTTCTCACCAATGCACCCTGGGTTCGTTTCTCACCAATGCATCCTGGGTTCGTTTCTCACCAATGCACCCTGGGTTCGTTTCTCACCAATGCACCATGCGCTCGTTTCTCACCAATGCATCCTGGGTTCGTTTCTCACCAATGCACCAGGCGCTCGTTTCTCACCAATGCATCCTGGGTTCGTTTCTCACCAATGCACCATGCGCTCGTTTCTCACCAATGCACCATGCGCTCGTTTCTCACCAATGCATCCTGGGTTCATTTCTCACCAATGCATCCTGGGTTCGTTTCTCACCAATGCACCATGCGCTCGTTTCTCACCAATGCATCTGGGTTCGTTTCTCACCAATGCACCATACGCTCGTTTCTCACCAATGCACCATGCGCTCATTTCTCATCAATGCATCCTGGGTTCGTTTCTCACCAATGCACCCTGGGTTCATTTCTCACCAATGCATCCTGGGTTCATTTCTCACCAATGCATTCTGGGTTCGTTTCTCACCAATGCATCCTGGGTTCGTTTCTCACCATTGCACCCTGGGTTCTTTTCTCACCTATGCATCCTGGGTTCGTTTCTCACCAATGCACCATGCGCTTGTTTCTCACCAATGCACGCTGGGTTCGTTTCTCACCAATGCACCATGGGTTCGTTTCTCACCAATGCATCCTGGGTTCGTTTCTCACCAATGCATCCTGGGTTCGTTTCTCACCAATGCACCATGCGCTCGTTTCTCACCAATGCACGCTGGGTTCTTTTCTCACCAATGCACCCTGGCGAGAACCGTTGACCTCCCGCTCCGGAGGCGGACACATTAACAACTATATATAAAATAACATCATATTTACCTTCACCTTTTATTTGTATATATATTAAGCGTATATGTATGTACTAAACTTACAAACAATCACACTAACAGTTTAATGAAGTCCAGAATATAGAATATCACAGTCCTAAACCTAGAATATCACATTCCTAAACCTAGATGATCACAGTCCAGAACCTAGATGACCACAGTCCAGAACCTAGATGATCACAGTCCAGAACCTAGATGATCACAGTCCAGAACCTAGATGATCACAGTCCGGAACATAGATGTTCCCAGTCCAGAACCTAGATCACCACAGTCCAGAACCTAAATGTTCAGAGTCCATAACCTAGATGATCAGAGTCCATAACCTAGATGATCACAGTTCAGATCATACATGATCACAGTCCAGAACATAGATGATCACCACAGTCCGGAACCTAGATAATCACAACAGTCCGGAACCTAGATGATCAGAGTCCATAACCTAGATGATCACAGTCCGGAACATACATGATCAGATTCCATAACCTAGATGATCACCACAGTCCGGAAGCTAGATGATCACCACAGTCCGGAACCTAGATGATCTGATTCGATAACCTAGATGATCACAGTCCAGAACATAGACGATCACAGTCCGGAACATACATGATCACTGTCCGGAACCTAGATGATCACAGTCCAGAACATAGATGATCACAGTCCGGAACATACATGATCACTGTCCGGAACCTAGATGATCACAGTCCAGAACATAGATGATCACAGTCCGGAACCTAGATATTCACAGTCCGGAACCTAGATGATCACAGTCCATAACCTAGATGATCACAGTCCGGAACATACATGATCACTGTCCGTCCGGAACCTAGATGATCACAGTCCAGAACATAGATGATCACAGTCCGGAACCTCGATATTCACAGTCCGGAACCTAGATGATCACAGTCCAGAACCTAGATGATCACAGTCCGGAACCTAGATGATCACAGTCCAGAACCTAGATGTTCATAGTCCAGAACATAGATGTTCACAGTCCGGAACCTAGATGATCACAGTTCGGAACCTAGATGATCACAGTCCGGAACCTAGATGTTCACAGTCCGGAACCTAGATTATCACAGTCCAGAACCTAGATGTTCACAGTCCAGAACATAGATGTTCACAGTCCGGAACCTAGATGATCACAGTCCGGAACCTAGATGATCACAGTCCAGAACCTAGATGTTCACAGTCCAGAACATAGATGTTCACAGTCCGGAACCTAGATGATCACAGTTCGGAACCTAGATGATCACAGTCCGGAACCTAGATGATCACAGTCCGGAACCTAGATTATCACAGTCCGGATCCTAGATGATCACAGTCCGGAACCTAGATGATCACAGTCCAGAACATAGAATATCATAGTCCGGAACCTAGATGTTCACAAACCGGAACCTAGATGTTCACAGTCCGGAACCTAGATGATCACATTCCAGAACCTAGAAGATCACAGTCCGGTAGACAAGCTTCGCGTTTCATACTTGAACTGATCTCGTTAATATTCATTTCAAGAGCAGCTCATTATTTCAACAAACAAGTATTGTCGAGGGTCACATTTCATATGTATATTTTTAACATTTCCATCGAGTTTTGTTCCTAAACTACATCTATGAAAAGAGTAAGGATGTAATTCTTTTCATGACTGGGCGTATATCCTTTCTTCGTACCCTTTGCCCTCCTTTCTTAACTACTCCGGCTGTATTACGTGCGTCTTTGTTGAACTTCGCTGCATTTGATAGTATGTCTGCTCGCTTACGGAATTGTTTAAGAACACGTATTCTTTTGATATAGTCTGGCTTTTTCTCCATTTTCTCAATTTCTATCATCAAGTCAATATGTTCTGTCATCGACAAAGGATTGGGTCGCAATGCAATGTCCTTCAGTCGCTCATTGCAGCTTTTCACAACAACAATCATCTCTTCAATAGCATCACAAAGGTCATGCAATTCGTTACCCATGCTCGCAAGTAGTTGTTCCTGATCTGGTACTCTCCCGATTGCTTCTTGATACTTTTTTTGCATATCTGCATACGTTTTCTGTACTTTGACCGTAACATATTCGAAAATGTATGGCGTATTGGCGTGTTTTTTCCAGTGACATCTTTCAGGACAAACAGTACATTGTCCATCACTTCCCATAGCACAACAGCGAGCTTTTTCATCATCATTAGCTAAACCACAATTTTCATGACACGTGAAATGGCATTCAGTGCAGTTTGTGGTATGCATTCCTCTGGGCAATTCCTTTTTTTTCTGTTGTATTTTCTCTACTTCATACGCAAAGTTTGCATTATCTTTGATCAGGGATTTGTTTTCCTCCAATATTTTTATCTCTTGTTTCAACTGATCCACTTTAGCAAGGCCGGCGTCCAGGTGAGGTTGAAGGTTACGAACGGTGGCTTCCATGCGGAACCTTTCGTCGAGGACATCCTTCGTAAGCTGAAGACTATATAGATTTTGTACTTTCTCAATGTGTTTGAAGAATTCCCTGAAACTGTTTAGACCCATTTCCCAAAACATTGGTGACAAACTGGAACTGCTAGTATTCATGTTATTTGCAAATAAACCCGAATTGTTGAAGGTGAAACTTTTCCCAAAAGGCAATCCTGATTCGTTCAATGCAGCAAGAACTGGAGGATCAATGCCGTCTGCAAAGGTCACAAGGGAGCAAATGTTTGACTCAATATCCTTTCCAAATAAAGACACTATAGATTGAAAAATGTACCTTTGAACAGAAGTGAGTCGGGCATCGGGAGCCTTAATCAGAAAACATACAGCATCAATACAAGTTATACCTTTCGGTCCGGCATCAGAAAATAGTTGACGAATTTGTTCCACGATCTCTTGATCTCTAGCTAGTCCACGTGTATCACCAAACCCTGGTGTATCTATTATATTTAAACGATAACGAAGGCGACTTCCATTTTCAGGATTGATTGAGTAGCAAGTGATCCATTCCGTTTGAGACAAAGCCTGTAAAAGGATTCAAATATAAGTAATTAAAAAGCAAATTCGTTGAATTAAAAGTTTGATGACAGTCCATACAGCGGTTACTTATGTCAAGTTTATTGAATGTGTAATCAATTAAAGTGCAATAACTCTAAGGGCCCTCACTGAGGTTACTGAGCTGATGACTGAACTGATGACTGAGCTGATGTGGACTAAAGTTATACATGTGCACTTTGATGATAATACTTGATTGGAGTTTCATGAAATTCCACCCATTGCTTAAATCCTCATCCGAGATCCTTCAAATCGTCGGAGGTTAATTAATGTTGTTATTTATTGATATTGATTAGTTATTTGAAAGTGTGCGAGAGAGAGAGAGTTACAAAAGAATGTCCTTATTTGTGGGAGGGACACCGTTTGTGACGGATCCGTAGACAGGCCGACAAATAACCCGATGCGTCGACCTAATATTTCATCTGTAAGGCTAGATGATTTGCTAATAAGCACTCTATTGTGGAGATAATTCCACAGTAGACATAACATACAGCTACAGTCGGTGACGCTCTCTATTCTACATTTGTTGTACATTTTATATAGGTTAGATGATAATCGCCCAGGAAAGGTGTTGTTAGGTAAGCTGCCTGCCGGCGATACAGCCCAAAATGGTGCTGTGCTGATGCAGGAGTAAAGCCCGAAATATAATAATAGTAGATGATAATCACCTGATTTTTCAGTCTCTCCTTTTCATCTTGCTCAAAGTCAATTATGGTGAATCTAAATGGATCACTCCAGTTCACACCAAGATAGTAGTTAACAAAGCCATCAACTAGAGTGCTCTTTCCTGTTCCTGTGGCACCCACCAGCATAATTGTCTTTTCTTTGCCGATAATTCCCTGTGGTGAGCCTGTCGAAAAATACAATTCATAGTATATAAAAGTAAAGTAAAGTGATTGTTTATTATAGTGTCACCCCTATTGAAAGGGCCAGTAATTTCTGACTTATGAGACACCTCTTATGGACATCAGTACTTCACGAATACTATCATTGAAGGCCAGGCGCCTAGTTGATAGGCAATCAGTAACCGTTATATTTAACTAACTGGCGGCTCACTAACCGGCCATATCAGAACGAGTCCCTGACGAGGTTCGAACCTTCAACCCCCCTCTCCGTATATATGTTAATGAGTATCTTGCTGCTTTACAATTGTTATCAATAATATTTATTGACAATGATCCAATGTGATGGTACTGGGCGGAACCTAGTCTGAAATGTAATAACATCTCGCGCCGGGAATAAACTAGATTGCTTCAACGTGATATGATCCTGTCAATGAAAGTGATCCTGGTTTCAGAGAAAGCAGTATCCTCACATAGTAGTAATACGTGTATATCGATATATAAATCATTAGTTTATTAAATGAAAATACTTCAATTACCTATTTCAAATTTCTTTGCTTTGGCCTTATCGTTCCTTGCATTTCGCGTTTCCGTTATAGGCAGGGCGAGCTTTGGCGGAGGTCCTTCTGCTACAATAGTTGCGAACCCAACAATTCTAGAAGCAGGCGACATAGCAGTCACGCATTCGTCACTCGGTGAACTGTATGGTCCCTCTCTATCTTCATAAACAACTCTGACACGAAATATGAACTTAGTATTTGATTTCATGTCATCGAGTATTGCGGTAGCACGGGTATGTTCTTCTGGATGAAACTTCCACCTCCCTGAATTATCCACGTCCTTATAGCTTACCTGTAAATAAGGAAGTGCACTCAATACTTTTAGAGAGTAGCGAATCTAACTGAGTTTATCATCGTACGTAAACAAATAATGAGGAAAAGAGAATAACATTTTTTGGACATAAACATTCTGCTAGCCTGGGTTCCAGTATGTCGATATTTCATTAATTTACTACTGGCAAAATGACGTTGATATTATCAGAAACTCAACATGCCCAATTAATGGTCTCGGTATTTCTATGACTGACAAGGCAAAATATATCAACGCATGTTCTCATTCTAACATTATGCATGAGAGGTAATATGCATTATGTCGATTGGTACTACATGTTGAACACACACTACTGTCAAGTGATATGTGATTTCCAAAGTGTGGATTAGTATTTTAATAAACTTATAAATGAAGCCCAACATGACGAAATGACCATAACGAATCAAATATGGCCTGTCTTATCCCACTCGTCACCTCAACTTTGGCCTGATGTGTTTGTTTTCAGGTTTAAGGTTATATCCCCATGGTCAGAAGACAGTATTTGCAAAGCATTAACCGTAAATAACCGCTTGCTGAAGCTCCCCAAACCCTCCAAATGGAACACTGGCCTGTAGTTTGCAGTCGCAATCTTATTTACGAACACATACTCTGAATTACACGCAACTGTATTTCATGTAATGCACCATAAATGGGATGTGTGGTGGCATTTTAAGAACATATATTAAGATTGCAAAACGTGAACAAAGGACTTAGCGCATAGTTGAAGTAATGAAGCCAACAACCAGGCAACATACATGAAATAACTGTCCAGAAACTATACAGCCTTCCAAGAGAATTCCGTGGAAAAAATCTCTATCACAATCTGCATCTTGATTTCCCATAAGATCCATATATATTCAAACTTAAAGTTACAGGTATGTAGTTTACAATAGAATTTCGTCAAAGGTCGACATACATGCTTATGTATGTGTGTGTGGGGCGGGGGGTAGATGAACATGACATGGTACCATGCTTAACCAAACATGAATGTAGTACTGCCATGCAATACACAGTCCCTTACCACATGTCTATACTAATGTGGTTTGTGTATTCCTAAGCAAACAGTGTAGTACTGCCATGCAATACAAAGTCCCTTACCACATGTCTATATTAATGTTGTTTGTGTATGCCTAAACAAAGAGTGTAGTACTGCCATGCAATACAAAGTCCCTTACCACATGTCAATAATAATGTGGTTTCTGTATGCCTAAATTGAAAACAATTGAAATACATGGGTGGATGAGGAAGTGTGTACATGTATATTGATATGTGCCAACTGCCAAGTTATTCGACCGCCCTACAATGAATGGTCAAGTTATGCTGTTGACAACTTATCAACAAAATATCAATACCGGTAACCTCCGAGTGTGACATTGACTTTTGGAGTGGGTATATAACACGTCGTCTTCATATGAGGTATATAATCCCCTTATGCATGAGACCATTAGAGAACGAGACCCATATATATACATCACGATTTGACATAAAGTACACATGTATGACGAAAACTACAGTCCGAACACGAACTATACAAATAGATGATCATTAACCTCTAAGCGCGAGTGTTAATATACTCAGCCTACTACTACTACTACTACTACTACTACTACTACTACTACTACTACTACTACTACTACTACTACTACTACAACCACCACCACCACCACTACCACTACCACTACCACTACCACCACCACCACCACTACCACTACAACTACTACTATTACTACTACTACTATTACTACTACGGCGACTGCGGATGCTGTTACTACTACTACTACTACTACTACTACTACTACTACTACTACTACTACTACTACTACTACTACTACTACTACTACCACCACAGCCACCACCGCCACCACCAATACTACCACCACGACCACCACTACTACTTAAATGACAAGCATAGTGTGCTACGACAAAATGTTTACCTGGTAATAGGCATTGGCACCAAATACAGTCGAGGGATCCCATGATAGTGTCAGCGAGTCTGGTTGAATGACAGAGGCAACTGGTTTTCCGGGAACATCCTTTAGATCCTTTACATAAAATGACAACAAAATGTTAGACAATGCTAATGAAACGTAACAAGAGGGCCATGAAGATACTGAATCGCGCACGAGAGATGAAAAGCTGAAAGGGCTGTAACACATAATGTCCGCCTCCATGGTCGAGTGGTTAAGATCGCTGACGTGTATACCAATATACCCTATCATCACTGATGATCAAGGATTCGAGCCCCGCTCAGATCGTGTCTCATTTATATGAAAAAGTTGGCAGTTTCTTACGGGGCTGGTGCACCAAGTATTGGTTAACCGCTGGAACCTGCCCAGGAAAGGTGTTGTTCGGTAAACTGCATTTGGGTGATATAGCCGAAAATGGCGCTGATGAAGGAGTAAAACCAGAACAAACAACTATAACACATAGGTCATATGTAATACATGCAAACTATCAACGCTTTGAATATTGTGGTTTCTGAGAAGAATATTTTAGAGAGATGTACTTGTAAGTCTCTGTAAGCTATGTGACCCTCTACCAGACAATTATTACCCTAGTATCACCATTTGAGCAAACGTAGTGCGATGCCACGTGAAAAATGGAAAGTATCAAATGAATTTGAATGACTTAAGGTGTGAGCCAATGTAAAGTATGTGACATACAGTGGGATAAATATAACCCCAGGACGACACACGTTAACAAACTTAGTAGAGGTTCTCTAGGCATTGTGGTGTCCGAGAAGATGGTATTAAAATAGTTGTACTACACGTATGCATACATAGTGGTTACTGATAGGAAGCTATTTTTGAATATATTTTTATTCTATAAGTCTATGTAAACTATGTGACCCTATTGTCGGGCCAAATATGACAAAAGAATCACCATATGAGCAAACTTACAAGTGGTTCACTTGGTGGCGATATATGCTAACGATCAAATATATGGGTATTGTGGTTTCTGAGAAGATTAATTTTAAAGAGTTGTACTATTGAAGTATATGTACACAATGGCACACGGTAGGGTCAATTATGACCCCGGACTCACCATTTGAGCAAACCCAGTAGTTGTCCACTAGATGATTGAAATATTAATATTCTGGGCATTGTGGTATTATGTACACCAATGTAAATTATGTGGCCATAGAGTGGATCGAATTTGACCCCATGATCACCATGAATGATAACTAGTCCAATAGGTGATATGCAACATATCTAAGCTCTAAGCATTGTGGTTTTTGGGGATTATTTTATAGAATTTCACTATATATATTACGTGGATATTTGACCCCAGGGTAATTATTTGGGCAAACTTCAACTAGTTAATGCTACATGACAAACATCAACGATCTATGCACTATGGGTTATGGGGACGGTTTTTTAAGGATTTACTATATAATTATATAGCAAATATGGCAAATCATATACCCAGCCATTGGCAACAATCAATAGCAAGCATTTGAATAAATTAATTTATATTTATCAGTGAATCACACATTTCATAAAATACCTGCTCCGTGTGCGCTTCGGATGGACTGTCAACATGCAGATCCAAGTTCTCGGAGTGATGTGTTTCTTTCACGTCACTGATGCCGATGACGGCATGAGTCTTGGTTGCTTTTTGAAATTTATGCGCACGTGTGCATTCTTTACAGAGATTCTCGTTGCACAGTGTACAGTGATTGTCAGCTGGTATGTGTTTTTCAGCTTCCGAACATGGGTCACAAACCGTGATTAGGTCCGTGTCAGGATCGTAAAGTACATGTACTTTTGTAGCTTTCTGGGTGCGATGTCTCGTAATGCATGTGTCACAAAGAAACTCCTTACATTCTTTGCACCACTTAATGGCTGGTCTGGAGATATCAACGCAAGAGCAAGGTTCACACACGTGACTTTTGTTGATCGCCGGTTGTTCCTTTAACTGTACCAGCTCGTGTAGTTTCGTGGCTTTTTGGCTCCTGTGTTGTTGTCCACATTGTTCACAAAGTCGTTCTTTGCAAATTTCGCAAAAAAGGTTTGCAGGTTCATATGTATTTCTTAGCAAACATAGCTCACAGTTCTGAACTGATGATTGTTTTTCAACCACATCTTTTATCTGATGTGTCTTTGTTATCTTTTGCACTGTATGTCTTTGTACACAGGCATCGCATAAACGTTCGTCACATTCTACGCAAAACTGTGTAGCAACAGACTCCAGGTTTTGATGTTTACACGGTTCGCATAATGTGATAGAAGGTACGGCATGCGTTACATTATGCATCAATGCTACGTGTATTGGCACATGACTCTTCGTAAACTTACTCGCGCGGTGAACATCTGTGCACTTTTCGCAAAGCATTTCTTCACATTCTGTGCAGTATTTAGTTGCTATTGTATCTTTATTGATTATTTTACATGGTTCGCACACTTTAAGTAGTTCATCCGACTGAGATGAATACTCTTTCATCGATGCTATTTCAATCGGCATGTGCTTTCTAGTTGCTTTTCCCATCTTATGTGTATTTGTACATTCACTACAAAGGTATTCTTCACATTCATCACAAAACATGACGGCTTCAATTAACCTCTCAATAGTGTCGCATGGTTCACATAGTTTTAAACCTCGCATTGTTTTCTGAAGCATAGTGATTGGCTTGTGCAATGTCGTAGCTTTCCTTGATAGATGCCAAGCTAAACAGCCTTCGCATAAATCTTCTTCACATTGTTCGCAGTAGTGTGTTGCTGAACTGCGTTTCTCTATGAATATGCAAGGGTCACAAATTACTTCAGCTGTCATCTTATCGTCACTAGTTTCGCATGGTTCACACAGTTTTAAACCTCGCATTGTTTTCTGAAGCATAGCGATTGGCTTGTGCAATGTCGTAGCTTTCCTTGATAGATGCCAAGCTAAACAGCCTTCGCATAAATCTTCTTCACATTGTTCGCAGTAGTGAGTTGCTGAACTGTGTTTCTCTAAGAATATGCAAGGGTCACAAATTACTTCAGCTGTCATCTTATCGTCACTAGTTTCGCATGGTTCACACAGTTTTAAACCTCGCATTGTTTTCTGAAGCATAGTGATTGGCTTGTGCAATGTCGTAGCTTTCCTTGATAGATGCCAAGCTGAACAGCCTTCGCATAAATCTTCTTCACATTGTTCGCAGTAGTGTGTTGCTGAACTGCGTTTCTCTATGAATATGCAAGGGTCACACATTACTTCAGCTGTCATCTTATCGTCACTAGTTTCGCATGGTTCACACAGTTTTAAACCTCGCATTGTTTTCTGAAGCATAGTGATTGGCTTGTGCAATGTCGTAGCTTTCCTTGATAGATGCCCAGCTAAACAACCTTCGCATATATCTTCTTCACATTGTTCGCAGTAGTGTGATGCTGAACTGCGTTTCTCTATCAATGTGCAAAGGTCACAAAATACTTCAGCTGTCATCTTATCCTCAACGTTGACAGTTGCAGGTTTTACTTCATTTGCATCCATATTAAGCGTGTTTTCCTGGAAAAATGATACATATGCAAACATTCAGTATTAATATTGAAGGGACAGTATTTCGTCTTCATTTACCTAATACAATGTCTCGTAGTGATTATAAGTAATTGGCGTACATCGACATGTTTAAAGACTTCAAATCTATGAAGGACATGGCTAAATTTTAAGCAAGCGAATGAATACAGAGAAGGCAATACAATTTGTAGCCAAGGACACTAGGTAAAACATTTAGTTCATACAGTGTCCTTCAGGCCAGGTATTTTGACGAAATGATTAAAGACACGAAACCATATTTCATCAAATCTAAATGCATCAAGGTTTTCTGATATAATGGCTAGTGTTCGGTATGTACGCCATGTGTCAAGGCATTGTGGTATAATGGCTACAATGTTCGTTTTGTACGCCATGCGTCAAGACATTGTGGTATAATGGCTACAATGTTCGTTTTGTACGTCATGCGTCAAGGCTTTGTGGTATTTTGGCTACACTGTTCGTTTTGTACGTCATGCGTCAAGGCTTTGTGGTATAATGGCTAGTGTTCGGTATGTACGCCATGCGTCAATACATTGTGGTATAATAGCTAGATTGTTCGGTATGTACGCCATGCGTCACGGCTTTGTCGTATGATGGCTACAATGTTCGTTTTGTACGCCATACGTCAAGGCATTGTGGTATAATGGCTACAATGTTCGTTTTGTACGCCATGCGTCAAGGCATTGTGGTATAATGGGTACACTGTTCGTTTTGTACGCCATAGGTCAAGGCATTGTGGTATAATGGCTACACTGTTCGTTTTGTACGCCATACGTCAAGGCTTTGTGGTATAATGGCTACAATGTTCGTTTTGTACGCCATGCGTCAAGGCTTTGTGGTATAGTGGCTACAATGTTCGTTTTGTATGCCATGCGTCAAGGCTTTGTGGTATAATGGCTACAATGTTCGTTTTGTACGTCGTGCGTCAAGGCTTTGTGGTATAATGGCTACACTGTTCGTTTTGTACGTCATGCATCAAGGCTTTGTGGTATAATGGCTAGTGTTCGGTATGTACGCCATGCATAAATACATTGTGGTATAATAGCTAGAGTGTCTGGTATGTACGCCATGCGTCAAGGCTTTGTCGTATGATGGCTACAATATTCGTTTTGTACGCCATACGTCAAGGCATTGTGGTATAATGGCTACACTGTTCGTTTTGTACGCCATGCGTCAAGACTGTGTGGTATAATGGCTACACTATTCGTTGTGTACGCCATACGTCAAGGCATTGTGGTATAATGGCTACAGTGTTCGTTTTGTACGCCATACGTCAAGGCATTGTGGCATAATGGCTACAAGGTTCGTTTTGTACGCCATGCGACAATACTTTGTCGTATAATTGCTACACTGTTCGTTGTGTACGACATACGTCAAGGCATTGTGATATAATGGCTACAATGTTCGTTTCCTACGCCATACGTCAAGGCATTGTGGTATAATGGCTGCAATGTTCGTTTTGTACACCATACGTCAAGGCTTTGTGGTATAATGGCTACAATGTTCGTTTTGTACGCCATGCGTCAAGGCTTTGTGGTATAGTGGCTACAATGTTCGTTTTGTACGCCATGCGTCAAGGCTTTGTGGTATAATGGCTACAATGTTCGTTTTGTACGTCGTGCGTCAAGGCTTTGTGGTATAATGGCTACACTGTTCGTTTTGTACGTCATGCGTCAAGGCTTTGTGGTATAATGGCTAGTGTTCGGTATGTACGCCATGCGTAAATACATTGTGGTTTAATAGCTAGATTGTCTGGTATGTACGCCATGCGTCAAGGCTTTGTCGTATGATGGCTACAATATTCGTTTTGTTCGCCATACGTCAAGGCATTGTGGTATAATGGCTACACTGTTCGTTTTGTACGCCATACGTCAAGACTGTGTGGTATAATGGCTACACTATTCGTTGTGTACGCCATACGTCAAGGCATTGTGGTATAATGGCTACAGTGTTCGTTTTGTACGCCATACGTCAAGGCATTGTGGCATAATGGCTACAAGGTTCGTTTTGTACGCCATGCGACAATACTTTGTCGTATAATTGCTACACTGTTCGTCGTGTACGACATACGTCAAGGCATTGTGGTATAATGGCTACAATGTTCGTTTCCTACGCCATACGTCAAGGCATTGTGGTATAATGGCTGCAATGTTCGTTTTGTACGCCATACGTCAAGGCATTGTGGTATAATGGCTGCAATGTTCGTTTTGTACGCCATACGTCAAGGCATTGTGGTATAATGGCTGCAATGTTCGTTTTGTACGCCATACGTCAAGGCATTGTGGCATAATGGCTACAAGGTTCGTTTTGTACGCCATGCGTCAATACTTTGTCGTATAATTGCTACACTGTTCGTTGTGTACGCCATACGTCAAGGCATTGTTGTATAATGGCTATAATGTTCGTTTCGTACGCCATACGTCAAGGCATTGTGGTATAATGGCTGCAATGTTCGTTTTGTACGCCATACGTCAAGGCTTTGTGGTATAATGGCTAGTGTTCGGTATGTACGCCATGCGTAAATACATTGTGGTTTAATAGCTAGAGTGTCTGGTATGTACGCCATGCGTCAAGGCTTTGTCGTATGATGGCTACAATATTCGTTTTGTTCGCCATACGTCAAGGCATTGTGGTATAATGGCTACACTGTTCGTTTTGTACGCCATGCGTCAAGACTGTGTGGTATAATGGCTACACTATTCGTTGTGTACGCCATACGTCAAGGCATTGTGGTATAATGGCTACAGTGTTCGTTTTGTACGCCATACGTCAAGGCATTGTGGCATAATGGCTACAATGTTCGTTTTGTACGCCATACGTCAAGGCATTGTGGTATAATGGCTGCAATGTTCGTTTTGTACGCCATACGTCAAGGCATTGTGGTATAATGGCTGCAATGTTCGTTTTGTACGCCATACGTCAAGGCATTGTGGTATAATGGCTGCAATGTTCGTTTTGTACGCCATACGTCAAGGCATTGTGGTATAATGGCTGCAATGTTCGTTTTGTACGCCATACGTCAAGGCATTGTGGCATAATGGCTACAAGGTTCGTTTTGTACGCCATGCGTCAATACTTTGTCGTATAATTGCTACACTGTTCGTTGTGTACGCCATACGTCAAGGCATTGTTGTATAATGGCTATAATGTTCGTTTCGTACGCCATACGTCAAGGCATTGTGGTATAATGGCTGCAATGTTCGTTTTGTACGCCATACGTCAAGGCTTTGTGTTATAATGGCTAGAGTGTTCATTGTGTACGCCATACGTCAATACGTTGTTGTATAGTGTTGTGAAAACGAGACACAGTGGGCTTTCCCTTTTCAAATTTATGCGGGCAGTTATGGCTATGGTTATACGTTTGCAGCAGACCATCTTCAGTGCTATGGGTACAGTATACACATTTTCCGGCAAATAAAATATATATCAATTAAGCGAATGTAATAACACATCGTTGGAAATAGAATAGTTGAAGGAGCCTATGCTAAATATGGCTGCCATTGTTATTCCCTTTATTACCGAACGCTTATCAGCCATGCACGCGCACTTGCAAACCTGACGTATAAAAGAAACGCATACTCATTGTCGTCAGTCTATCTTCCTTATCTGAGAAATCACTCGCGGGGATGTAGTCATCTTCCTACTAAACTGTCTAGTTTTGACTTCAACAATCTTTTATTGGCGTTCCTCCCCGTTGACACACAGTGCCTATGTTATATTATTTAGATCCGTTTTAACTGGTGCTGGCCGTTGTCTATGATATACCGATCTGAAGTCTAGTGGTTAACATGTTGGACTGGTAACTCAGGTATCGCAGGTTCGATCCCCCGTCTGACCCTAATAAAATGAACAGTCTTTCATATGGGACTTTAAACCGAGGTCTCGTTTCGGTGCTTTACATGGTGCACGTAAAATAACAAGAGGCGACTCTGGAATGGGTCTCTGTCTGTATCATTGCACTATCCTCCAACAATCTGAAATGACTAATCTCTTCAGGAGGCGTCGCTCATATGGGCAACAGGTAGCGACGATATATAGCGTAAAACACTCACACGCGCCATTGTCTAATGTTGTTAAAACTTGTGGTCCAACCCATTTATATTATCATGCTATGTATTATATATTTATGTGCATGACATAGTTACTATTGATTTACAATAAGATATGATTAAAGAATGCACTGTACCTACTCCAAATAGTAGGGAGGCAGGATCCCAAAATGATAACAAAATCATTTTGTGAAAGAGAGGTACATCCATCCCAGATAGTGTGTACATAGTGTTGTACACGTGCACATGTTGGATGTATAAAAATATGTTTTCAGAATCTACAAATGTTAACACGTTTTATGAACATGTGTCTATACGGCAAACATTTAAGGGTAGGGGAAGACGAATTGTTCATAAAACGATAAGTTTTCAATATAACATATTCAATGACCACTCAAAATGAAGGCCTTTATGTGTACTACAATATGCCAACTAATTATTGATTCTTTGTAATGGCCGCAGGGGCTTGAAAGATCACGTGAGACTGCAATTTAGAACATTTTTCAAATGTTACCCCCAAACACAATGTTCTACTAACAAATAAACAGTTTTACACTTGATTCATACAGTAACCATATCAAGAAAGTTATTGAAAAATAAAGTGAACCTGATATGGCCAATGGGGCACGAATAGTTGGGCTTCCAAACATGTCCTTTTTGTTAAAATTGGACCAAAAGTGTTGATACGTCAATTATAGGCGGGGGAGGAGAAACTCCTATCAAACAGTAAGTATTCATCATAGAGTAATTATTGAATACTCTGATTTGGTCTGCTCTAAAGAGTTGTCCATGGACTTGTTGCAGTGCCTGCCTCGTATTTACCATCTACTGCACTAATTCGTTCAACTACTAGTGGTCATAGTAACGAGCTGAAGTTTCTACAACCTCATTGCCGCCTGAATGTCTACCAGCACTATTATTTTCTGAGTGCATTACCAATCTGGAACACGTTGCCCACCATTGTTGTGTGACTGCGGACACATTCAAGTCAATTGTCCAGTCGCTTCCTGCATTCCGGGCATAGTGATGAAATTATATACTTATATATTGGATAAAGAAAGATGTACTGGATGCTTCCATACTACAAAGAATGAAGGTTATTGGACAGCACCTAGAAGCATCCGTTCTGAATGATATATTGGTTGAAGATGGTATGTTTGGTATGTTTTGGGAAATTATGACTCCCAATATGAAGCATAATGCCTACAACAAGGCTGTGCGCTGTCACAGAGAGTTGTCGTCCTTGCTAGCAAAATGGCGCAACATTTTCTCAGTGAAAACAAAATGTATATCTAGATATTAGACCTATTTCCTGGATGTGAAAATCATTGAGATTGATTTAAAATGGACATTATATTGTTGAAATAGAAACTGATCAGTCAGATCTCACAAAAAGTATGTACTCTTATGAAAACCTATTTACCTGTATGTTACCTGTGAGAACCTGAAGAATTTGCACATGGATTGTAAATGGGACGTAAGCGTAATAAATCGCCACCGGGTCACACAAACACTACACAACCAAAGAAATATAAATTTGTGCCACAACCTGATATTGAATACTTTACTGCTGAAAGTGAGGGTGAGGACACTTTCGATTCTGAAACCACTGATTCCACTAACATTCACTGTTCACCATCCTTTACCACTATGAGATTTAGTAAGGACGATATAAAAGAGTTGAGTGCTAAACTAGCCCCGTCACTTATAAAGGATCTCAGATCGGCACTAAGGGAAGAAGTTGTAAATTCCGTTGAAAATGAGATCAAAGCCTCCATGAAACAACGAGCCTCAGGGATGAAATTTCCCAACTAAAAAGTGAGCTAACACACCTTCGTTTGGAATTGAAAACAACTAAGGCTGATATTGATGAATTAAACCAATACGGTCGTAGGATGTGTCTTGATATAGCTGGTATCCCTGGAGACACTGGATCGCCAACTGAGGATGTGGAGGCCAACATTCTAAAACAGGCTAAACTCAAGAATATTCAACTAACATGTGCAGATATTGACAAGTGTCATCGCAAAGGCAAGGTTAGAGACAATGTCACAAACAGAAGAGTTATTGTCAAGTTTACAAACACTAAAGCTAGGCAACGCGTCTATAATGCAAGGAAATATATGGGCGATGGGACTTTCGTCCAAGAATCCCTTACGCCTTACAGGGAGCACCTTGCATTTGAGACCAGGAAGTTGAAGCTTGAAAAATTCATACTAAACTGCTGGGTAACTGGATGCAACATGTATGTGCAACAATACAGTGTTTCCACCGGTCGTATTGTGAGAGACATGGAAGCTATCGATGCCACCAGGGCTTCGCACATGCCAGATCTTCATTCGGAGTAGAGTGCTTTGCCAGCTGTCAAAAGTGTGTTTACATTTATACACACATAACGTGTTTTAACATACAATACACTACACTCGTGACCATTCAAATGTGCCATTGATGGATAAAACGTGGATCACATGTTATATAAAACTATGTATTTATTTATAGATTAGCCTCCACTTACCTGGTTTATGTATATAATCCTATAGTGCACATTTATATCCATGCAGATGTTGTCTTGCAAATATTTGATATTCATAAAAGTTTATTATAAAAAGTTCTTCTACTTATTAACATATGCCCGTAAAAAATTAAATGTTGCCTGCAAATTGACTCCAATATTGATACCCCGGAATCGTATACACGTGATGCATTGTTATGAACACATGAACATATTAGTTGTATCTTCTGAACGTATTATCTTATTGGATAATATTGAACACACATTTGTATATTAACACCAAACGTGGCAGTGCGTACATGGTTTATTAAAAATGAGTTGTTTCAATATGAAGTACCAATGACACCTTATTACTGTTATACATACTTCGTTGTATGGGATTTCCTACGTTCTTGATTTTTGTTTGTTTTTGTTTTTGGTCGACTTGTATCCTCAGCATTTACATATAATAATATTACGAACATCTGATAGAGCTCATTTTGTAGTACATGCATGTACATTTCTGTTCACTCGTAATGATGTACTGGTGTTTATACAGTTAGCCTTTATTGTAGAGAGACACTTTGATTGTTATAACTGTATGAACTGATCATGCTGTATTAAGGTGTTTGAACAGGAAAATAGCTTTCTTTGTATATAACTGTTTCTCTCAGTTACGAGAAACGGTAGTTTCCTACCGATTCATGAAGAGATCTGGACGTCAGGTAATTGTGTCATATTATTATTGAATGTTATTCCAATTTCGCTATCGTTGGGTATGATCGTCAATCAGTCAACAGTTTCTTATTTAGTTATTTTTATTCAGGGAAGTGTTTTTCCCCCCACCGTTTTATTTTAATGGAGTTAAATATGTTTTCTATGTTACTTTACCCATGCTGTTTACCCCGTGTCTATGTATCCCTTTGGAATCCTGTTCGCTTTGCGTTGTATGCATTGTGTACCTGCCCAATGGTTCATCATATAATTCTATGTACGTTATTTCACTTTAGGTTCATATAGATCGACCATTGGGCTATTCCATAATGGCAGGCAGAGATTCCTGAAAACTTACATGTTCAGATCGAGCCTTATCCATGCTACTATCATTTGGCTATCCATCATGTTACGGTATATGCAATATGCACTTTGATCAGTTATTCTGACAAACCATTGCTGTGTATTGTTCACTGTTCTTAAAATGTTTGCTTTTATTGTCTGGTGATATTGAAGAAAATCCAGGGCCTGAATTTATTTCTGCTTCGATATCCATTTATCACCAAAATATACGTAGTATGAGAAATAAGCTGGATTATGTTAAGAATAACTTTCTTGATTATGGAATTCTGTGTTTTACTGAAACAAAATTTATAGGAAAGATAAGAATTCTCATTCTGGAGGTCTTCTTGTTTATGTATCATCACTGTATCATTCTGGAGGTATTCTTAGTTTATACAAATTTATTTTAGCTCGATTGCGAAACAAGTTATTTCAACTTATATAAATCACTCTCGAGACCTCATTCCTGATGGAATTCATCGCCACGAGGGGAGAGAAGAGGCAACGTGGAATTTAAATGCCTTGCCTAAGGGCACAATCGTAACGGCTCCAGTGGGGCTCGAACTCCGGACCTTTCGCACCTGAAGCGAACGCGCATCCACTGCGCTATCACGACTTCCACTAAGGTATTAGAGGTATTCTTGTTTATGTATCATCACTGTATCACTATGAAGGTCCTCTTGTTTATGTATCATCACTGTATCATTCTGGAGGTCTTCTTGTGTATGTATCATCACTGTATCATTCTGAAGGTCTTCTCGTTTATGTATCATCACTGTATCATTCTGGAGGTCTTCTTGTTTATGTATCATCACTGTATCATTATGGCGGTCTTTTCGTTTATGTATCATCACTGTATCATTCTGGCGGTCTTTTCGTTTATGTATCATCACTGTATCATTATGGAGGTCTTCTTGTTTATGTATCATCACTGTATCATTCTGGAGGTCTTCTTGTTTATGTATCATCACTGTATCATTCTGGAGGTATTCTTGTTTATGTATCATCACTGTATCATTCTGGAGGTCTTCTTGTTTATGTATCATCACTGTATCATTCTGAAGGTCTTCTCGTTTATGTATCATCACTATATCATTCTGGAGGTCTTCTTGTTTATGTATCATCACTGTATCATTCTGGAGGTCTTCTTGTTGGTTATAACTTGTGGCCCGACCCATTTTCTATGCTACACAAATGTATATAATTATGTGCCTTATAACCTGTTAACTTATTTCACATCTGATTCATGCTCGTATGTAATATTGTATTGTCGAATGTACTACATATGCAATACAATATGGTTAAATGAAATGCGCTGTCACAAACTAACTCTCGAAACTCTGTGGTGGATACTGTGGCAAACGTTCTGTTCTGGGCGAAGGAAATTATTTGGTGAGGAACTCGAGGAACGTGTTGCGCAAGTCATATCACATTTGTAAACCATAAAGATGAAGAGGTGACAACGTCGTTTGAAATACAAGTTGACACAACAGGTAGCAATGTATGCTTACTGGACGAATATGGTTCTTCCCATTGTGATAATCGGAACAATAAAGTCTAGATGCATTACATGGAGATGGTCTTAATCCTCATGTGATTCATTCATGCTGATCGGGAAGGAAACTGGGAACTATACCTTGAACATTTGTAAATATGCTACCATGGTTTGTTCTCTATAATAACACCACTTATGCGTGGTGGGGTTCAGTTTATTTGTCAGACCTGCAACAGCTAGATAGTACCGACACTGATGTACACATGGAGTTCTTGGCAGGGCGGTTCTCGATCAAAAGATCAAACATGCTATTTTTCTCAAGTGGCGATGGACCAAGCTCGTTAGCATATTAACAACATAGCCAAAGGTGAGTGCATGCATCATAAACATAACACAGCGAGATTCAACAGCGGTGCTTAACATACAATTAAAGAGCTCAACTATTGGATGATACCAAATTCAATGATTGGAAATCAACTGGAGGAAGTAAAGGATGGCTGGGATAACCGAGATGCAGACCATCTGGTCGAAAGTGCGATTAGCAAGATGCATCAAAGCTTATCTCTGAATTCTAACAATTTAGTGTTTATTTACCATGCTGGAGATGAACTCAGTCTGTCCACAAAATTAATGATGTAACACCAAAGGAAATGAAGACTGAAATTGTACCTGCCTTGCAAAAGTGTGACACTCTTGTTCAGGAATCAGCTTCACGTCTTGTGGATCACAGGGTATACTATTATTGAAAATTGCATCAGCACAAGACAGAAACTCTAAGCAGAAAGCCGACCGAGAACTCTATAAGAAGGTTGTTGCAGATAGTGACAACATTTTACAGCATGAACTCTGAACTGTTTCACTAGCACTTGCTGGAACAAATCAGTTTACTTTCTGCAAACAATGCTGAATTTGTTGAGTTGTTAACACAACTTATTGTTATCTAGAATGTACGTCAGAGCAAAGAACACATGCCTCCTTGGACTTCTCAAATTTATGGTAGCCGAAAAAGGTCCACGTACAAACATTTGTGTCGATCTTAAAGCGACATTACATCGCAAAAAGCAAATACATGCATTTTCACGTATTAATCCATTGCTACTACAAATGCTTCCAAAAACATTCTCACACTAACATTCAATCAATAAACAGTGATTTTGTTGTCTACAAACTTTCAAAAGTAAAAGTAAGATTTCATATAACGGTCATCCATGCTCCTGTGTGATACTGTCGTTTAGAGATAATTTAACTAAGAATAGTCTATAAATAAATATACATAGGCACAAATGTAAGATATAGTCAGAGTGATAACTCCAGTTTTCCATAAGAATTGTTCACCTCTGGATAGAAGCAACACACATACCATGGCAATAGATGAATACCAGAATATTATTTTAAGATCGAGACCCATGTCTGAAATTCAAGATGGCAGCCAATATGGCTGCTGCAGGTAAGAAAATCCTGTTCATATCAATTTATTTTAACATATACATTGTATAGAATTTGTTTTGTGAAAGAATAATAACATATAATTATTTCTGTTAATAGTATACAATCACACTGGCATAAAACAATTCAATCACAGTGGTGGATCCAGTGGCAGTTCAATAGGTGCCAGCCCTAAATTGTGGCAAACTGTTTTGTTTCAGGAAAATATTACAGACAATCACTGAATGTTGGATTGTCCCCATACAGTTTCAAATGTAACATCTTTTACTGGAACTTGGCCTCCTGGTTACATTGCCACCCCTCTTGACATGAAAACCTGGATCCGCCACTGAAATGTGCCTTAATGTCAGGTTATTAATAGTATACCGTGATCACCTCGTATCTTTGATTATTCAGGTGGCTGGAGCGTGTTAGTGCCATGAACGATACAGATAATGGCGTCAGTTTGAACCTGTCCTGGTCAGCTTTCCATGCAGAGCAGATATTCAGTTACTTGACACTGACTCACCCGTTGACATAAGTACATTGTTACAAACCAAATCAGTAACAATGATTCGTCATTCAATGGATATCATGGAGAAGATTATTATTTATTTGAACACCAGTCATCGCCTGTGATCAGCCTATATATGCTGTTGCTAATGAGATTCTATGGTCATGGCCAACACATTTGGAGAGAATCGATTTGTAGTTATGTTTGGTGGCCTTCATACTGAGTTGGGACCAGCTTGCCAAGCAAGGTTCTACCTAGAGGCAACCAGACAAAGATTTGACTTACATGGAGAAATGCACCATAATCAAATCTGCATCAAAGCCAACAGTCGAGAAGGATGACTACCACCTTCTCACCAGACAGGAGCAAGTCACGATAGTCCGGCTTAGAACAGGGCATAACCGCCTGAACTTCCATATGTGTCGGAAGCTTGGACTAGCTCCATCAACTGCCTGCAGCTGCAACGTAGGGGACCAGACTGCAGAACATATCCTCCAGGAGTGTCCCAATCTTCATGGGCTGAGGAAAACAACCTGGCCAACAGATACTTCTCTCCAGACGAAATTACATGGCTGCCGGGAGGATCTGAGGAGGACGGCCTATTTCGTGTTTGCTGCCGGCTTGTCCATGTGATTCGCGAACGACAAGAAGAATAATGAGTTGGCAGCACCGAAAACAATCGGTGACTTGCTTCAAGACAGCGGGTGAAGTAATGCCATCACAGAAGCTAATATAGCTACTCCTGGATCGAGTCATTTCCTAAGGCCACAAATATAGCACGTACAAGGCACGCTCACCAAGTCACAGCACGTTCCCATTTAATTCTGAGACGTAAGCAGTATATTGCATACATTGAGTATCAATGC
This sequence comes from Archivesica marissinica, assembly GCA_014843695.1. Taxonomy (NCBI): domain Eukaryota; kingdom Metazoa; phylum Mollusca; class Bivalvia; order Venerida; family Vesicomyidae; genus Archivesica; species Archivesica marissinica. Next base: position 20,459,328 of record CM026404.1, read on the forward strand.
CTCAGAAGGAATGTCCTGCGATGTCTTTCGAACGTTGGTGTCAACAGAGACAGGATGATAGTCCACAATTTCAGTTATGGTCATTGCTATTGAAGTTTGAGCAATTAATGCTCATATTCATTAGATATTTGAGATGGGAATTTTAATCTGTATATTGATGCACTCAGGGCATTGGTTCCATGGTTGCGTTAGACCACACAAATGATGCCCGGTGAATAACCAGAACAAGCCTCCCTGAAATTGCACGTGAATTTGAAAACGGCCATTTTGTGATCCGCAAATCAAGCCATCACCGTTCGGCCATACCACTCGATCAAGCTCATGTACAAAAAGCAACAACTGGAGGTTGGTGATGGAGCAAGTAGACTGACGAAAAATCCCACATACCTCCGCTGAATGCTGTGTGGTCCTGATGCTGCTCGGGTTATCCAAGAATTTGAAGATTCTCAAGAGAACAGTAAGGGCAAGAAGAACACAAGCCTAAACCATCATGAACAAACAAAGAGTACCCATAGTAACTTTAAGCAACATGTTAATGAGTTATGCTCAGTAATAAGGACATGGATAGCTTTATGAAGAGCTCCTTGTTATGGACACGCACGCCATAGTGGACGAGAAAGTCGGCGAAGCTTTTAAGAATATAGAAACACTCAGTAAGGCTCAGTATGACACATTCGTACATGAACGACATGAGACAAGAGAAAAGCCAATCACTGTTCCAATCAAGCAAAATAGATTTAGATTGTTCAGTAGACCTCCAGCAAAAGAGAAAACTATGGAGAAGCAGCAGATTTACTCCTTATTACTCCAAGAGAACTTGCTCCTTATTTTCTCAGTGGTACGTTTCATGCCAAATCAGAACAGATGACGAGTGTTTCTATCATGAAAATAGTACATATCCCCCCGGCACTGTCTCACTTTGGAGAACTGCGCTTTAGTATGAAGTCAGAGCTCATGGACTGTCTTGAACAACACTGTGCTTCACAGAGTGAAATGCCTGAAGTAGATGCACTCTTGCTTGATGGAGCAGCTGTAATTAATCAGCTGTAATTAATATACTGAAACCACAAGACATTCAAGGAGTATATTGATAACGTATTTATGCCTCATATAGAGCGCCAACTACAATCTATAACACGCCTTGATCTCGTGTGGGATGTGTATATTCCAAGTCAGCCACAAGAAGAAAACGCGGGGCTTGAACAAGACGGCGAGTGAAGGCAGATTCCGGGTAATTGGGATCCTTCCTCAGACATGATGATAATAAGAGTTATATCAATATTTGGCCGATGAATGCTCCAAACTGCAGCGTGCTGATGGGAAATGTGTCATTTCAACCATAGGTTGTGAAATAGTTGCAACTGAAAAAAAAGGCATATTACTCAAAGTTCACACGGGGCAGCCGACACACGACCTGTACATGCCTCACATGTTGGGAAGCAAGGAATAAGGAAACTGATAATACGCACGGTAGACACAGATGTTGTAATTGCTGAAATATACACAATTGCAAATAGAAGAGCTATGGGTAGCATTTGGAAGCGGAAAGTCCTTGAGATACATTCCTATTCATGAACTGGTATTAAATCTGGGACAAGATACATCGGAAGCTTTACCAGCCTTCCATGCATTTACTGGGTGTGATCAGACATCCTCCTTTGGAGGGAAGGGCAAGAGAAAAGCATGGTCGACATTGGCAACCTACAAAGATGCCGCACAAGCCTTTAAACGTCTAGGAAACATGCCCTCTGAAAATGACATTGCCCAAATAATGTCAGTGTTAGAGCGCTATGTAACGAAAGATCTCTTGACAAGGAAAGGATGCTCTATTGATCCGATTCCTCCAACATCAGCTGCACTTCTCCAACATACACATCGTGTAGCTTATCAGGCTGTTCCATACCCAGAGTTGCCTTCGCCAAGCGAATGAGGCTGGATAAACGCAGCAGATGAAACGTCACCATGGGGACCACTATGGACAAATCTTCCACAGGCATCAGAATCATGCTATGAACAGTTGAAATGTGGATGTAAAGTTGAAAAAGGCTGTACCTAATCTGAACTCCATCGGTGTGCATTGGAACACAGAATCACCACAACAGCATGCAATATGTTAATTCAACGGATGGTACTTACAAAATCCGTTGGGGGTACATTATGCCTCTTGACTGAACATTATAGAATTATTGACAAAAATTGCATCTAAAACTGTACTTCCAGTGGATTTCAACTGTCACTTCCTTGCTGCAATTAAATGGAAATGTTATTTCTGTCATTAAATAGTGTTCATCTGATAAAATGTTTCATTACTGTAGCTTTAAATTCACCTTGTTTCCTTTGAAAATCATACAGGGCATTTAAATCGTACAATTATTTTGTTTTGGTGGCCATTTTGACCGCTATTTTGAATTTTGGCCGCCATCTTGATTTTTGGAAGTGGGTCTCGATCTTAAAATAATCTTCTGGTATTTACCTATTACCATGGTAAGATTGTTGCTTCTATCCAGAAGTGAACAATTGTTATGTCTATCACTCTAACTAATATAGCGGTAAATCTGTACCATAAATTGTGTTATTCAAGATACACGTGTTGTATTACACATGGATGTCGACCCTATTGACATTATTTTGTTATGTCAACAAACCGCGAATACGATGTTTGTTTATTAGTTAAAATACTTAGTTTTTGAGGTTAATATTTGGGGCGGAAATTATACCATATAATAGGAAATTACATTCTGTAGAGATTTGCGTTTTCACTGATGTAGTAGTGTCGTTTTAAGCATATTTGACCACTCCGAAACAATCATTTTTCGTACACAAGTAATAATAGCTATATTAACAAATCAATTTCAGGAGATTTCACCTTGTTGTGGACATTAACTTAAGCTCTTCATTATTACTATATGATGAATACTTACCGTTTGATAGGAGATTCTCATCCACCCACCTATAAATCAACATACAAAAAGAGTATGCTTGGAAGCCCCATTATTCGTAAACCAAAGGCCATATTGGGATCACTTAATGTTCAAATATACTACTTCAGATGGATACTGTATGAATTAAGTGTCAAACAGGTTTATTTGTCAGCATAACATTGTGATTGCTGGTTATATTTGAAAATTCAGCCCCATGTGTGACCATTAGAAACAATCCATAATTGTTTGGAATATTTTATTTGTTGATGTTATGAAACCTTCATATCGAGGTGGCATTTATATCTCCATGCTGAATATTTACCGCTTAAGTAGTCCAGTGGTAACACGCTGGACTGGTAATCCAGGGATCGCAGGTTCGATCCCCAGTCTGACCCTAAGAAAATTCTTTCAGATGGGACGTTAAACCGAGGTCTCGTGTCGGTGCTTTACACCGTGCACGTAAAGGAACCAGAGGAGACTCTGGAATGGGTCTCTGTCTGTATCATTGCACTATCCTCCAAAAATCTAAAATGATTAATCTCTTCAAGAGACGTCGCTCATATCGGCAACCGGTAGCGACTATAAATAAACGTAAAACACACACACTTACCCACCACTTATAATAGATTAATTAATCAATACATTTTCACCATTGTTTGCAAAACAGCCCTGTTTGGATCCCCCACTATTCGTACACTAATGGCCATATCAGGTTCATCCTTTTGAAGAGACTTCCTTGATATGGATATTATATGAATCAAATATAAAAAATGTTTCGTTCAAAGTACAATGTTGTGCTTATGGGTTATTTTTGAACAGTCCATGATAGTTGTGGATTTGCAGGCTCGGGTTGACCTTTCAAGCTCCTGTGACCCCTTATAACAGATTCCATAATGGTTTGACATATTTCATCTTTTACACAGCGTCATTCTGAGTGGTCATTTATTACTTTATGTTAAAACTTACCATTGTATAGACAATTCATCTCCCCCTACCCCTAAATTTCTTATTGTTGCCTTATCAGCATTCAGCAAATTTCTGAACAGGTGTTAAAATTGGTGGATTTTGGAAAAGGATTTTTATACATCCACCCTGGGCATGTGTACCACCCTATATACATCCACCCTGGGCATGTGTACCACCCTATATACATCCACCCTGGGCATGTATACCACCCTATATACATCCACCCTGGGCATGTGTACCACCCTATATACATCCACCCTGGGCATGTGTACCACCCTATATACATCCACCCTGGGCATGTGTACCACCCTATATACAAGCTATATGCGGTGGATGCACCTCTCTTTCATAAAATGATTTTGATTCGTTATCCAGGCCACTTTCTCATTTCTTCCTTTCTACTAAAATGACTATATCTATTCTCGATTTGAGGCTTTGCCTTATTTATAATATGGTATGATTAACCAATCAAAAAGAATGTGGTTAGCTGAAATGAATTGAATGTTCATGTCAACCGTTACAAAACTATTGACTATTGACTACCTTTGCCCGTGATTATAAAACTGTTCTCAGATCGCAAACTCATGTCCAAGGAATTTGATTGGTTGAGTTTTGCAATCAGTAGAACCAATCAGAAGTTTGGATGTGAGGTGGAAATTCGAGAAAAGATGTTATAACCTCGGGGTCTGTTTCAATGGTCCGGTAAATATGGCTGCTAAATCTACATTTAGCAATGAGCGATACATATAGGCTAACTTCTATTTCCTGCGTTTCATCGAGGTATGAAATGTCAGTTTTTACACCTAATTTGCATAAATCCAAAGGCAAACACGGTGAAACGCAGACAACACTTGTTTGTTTGTTTTGTGGGGCTTAACGTCCCACCAACAGCCCAGGTCATACAGCTATTATTGGTGGGGAAAGATCCCGAATGCCCTACGAGCAGTATTTCAGGCACTGGTGGGCACACGGCTAGAATCACCGACCCAGTGGGATTCGAACATACAGTCATGAGCGCATGTGATTTGAAATCAACGACCGTAACAACTCAACCCAGTTGAATACCTTCCTAACATGAAGGAATTTGCCATCCCCAGTGGAATTCGTCATGGCTGCTGGACTACCATGCCACCACTATGAATTCGCGACACGAAGCGGGACTACCATGCCACCCCTATGAATTCGCGACACGAAGCGGGACTACCATGCCACCCCTATGAATTCGCGACACGAAGCGGGACTACCATGCCACCCCTATGAATTCGCGACACGAAGCGGGACTACAATGCCCCCACCCATATATATGAATTGTAGACACGAAGCGGGACTACAATGCCCCAACCCATATATATGAATTGTAGACACGAAGCGGGACTACAATGCCCCCACCCATATATATAAATTCTAGATACGAATCGGGACTACAATGCCCCCACCCATATATATGAATTCTAGACACGAAGCGGGACTACAATGCACCCACACATTTATATGAATTCGAGACACGAAGCAGGACTACAATGCACCCTTATGAATTCTAGACACGAAGCAGGTATACAATGCACCCCTATGACGTCTAGACATGAAGCAGGACTACAATGCACCCCCCCAATGAAGTCTAGACACGAAGCAGGACTAAGATGCACCCCTATGAATTATAAACACGAATCAGGACTACAATGCACCCCTATGAATTCTAGACACGAATCAAGACTACAATGCACCTCTGTGAATTCTAGACACGAAGCAGGACTACAATGCACCCCTATGAATTCTAGACACGAAGCAGGACTACAATGCACCCCAATGAATTCTAGACACGAAGCAGGACTAAAATGCACCCCTATGAATTCTAGACACGAAGCAGGACTACAATGCACCCCAATGAATTCTAGACACGAAGCAGGACTACAATGCACCCCAACAACACAACAACCAACACCCAAAAAACACAACAACAACACCCCAAACAACACAAATGAATTATAGACACGAAGCAGAACTACAATGCACCCCAATGAATTATAGACACCAACAGACTAAAATGCACCACAATGAATTATAGACACGAAGCAGAACTACAATGCACACTAGACACGAAGCAGGACTACAATGCAAACAAATGAATTCTAGACACGAAGCAGGACTACAATGCCCACAATGAATTATAGACACGAACAGGACAACAATGAACCCACCAATGAATTCTAGACACGAAGCAGGACTACAATGCACCCCCAATGGATTCTAGACACGAAGCAGGACTACAATGCACCCCCAATGAATTCTAGACACGAAGCAACTACAATGCACCCCCAATGAATTCTAGACACGAATCAATACTACAATGCACCCACAATGAATTCTAGACACGAAGCGGGACTACAATGCCCCCATTAATTCGCGACACGACGCGGGACTACAATGCCCCCATTAAATCGCGACACGAAGCGGGACTACAATGCCCCTCCCTCATTAATTCGCGACACGAAGCGGGACTGCAATGCCCCCATTAATTCGCGACACGAAGCGGGACAACAATGCCCCCCCCCATTAAATCGCGACACGAAGCGGGACAACAATGCCCCCATTAAATCGCGACACGAAGCGGGACAACAATGCCCCTCCCCCATTAATTCGCGACACGAAGCAGGAATGCAATGCCCCCATTAATTCGCGACACGAAGCAGGACTACCTACCATTAAACGTGTTTGCAAGGATATTAATTATTTAGTTTCTTTTGTCAGGGGCATTCATAATTACCTCTTCCTATATTTATACTCCTAGAACTTCATCTATGCCATCCGTACCACAACCCCTCTGCACGTTCACCTCCCTACCAAACACTTCCCCGTCTCTTCACTATAATGGCTGTGAAAAGAAAATAATACATGTTCGTTATTATATACAGTTGCACCAATACACGATTTGTAATATATGTATATACTAAGTCTTGTACAATTTGCATGTATAGATTTAGAATGGGTGGCAGAAAATCAGCATTGATTGCAACTGAATTACATTTATTGCAATTCTATTCTTTCTAATTCTTCCTTTAAAATTTAAGCATTCTCACAGTTTTACAAGTTTATAGACTACGTCGTATATATTCAATGTATCAAGCAGTTCTCGCTCGCTTGTGCCAGGTATGAATCCTGGGCAAGAGCGACATTTTCCGAAACAAACCAATTTGTATCTATGTATGTTCCATTAATGTCAAACCCCTTGCGGTGACCTAGACATGTTGTGCTGGGCAGACTTAGCCGCATTAAGCGGTTAAGCAGTATAGTCGTTTCTTAACATACCGCTGGTATTGACATACCGCGGTAAACACACTTTTTCAGAACGAGGTAAAATAACGCCACCTATCATTCTTTCCATTGAATCAGTGTTGACCCAGAACGGCAAACATGTGTTGATAAACAAGAAATCGCAACTGTCAACATAAATGGTAAGTAAAACACTTGCACAGATGCTTACCTGAATATCACGTTCTATGTAAAATTACCCCACCCCTTTATCTGAAAACATGCTACAAATATCCATCCTATATATTTTCATATGAATAACAATTCTGTATAACTATTCTTTATGTATGATTGGTATTGGGGTAAAAATGGATTTACCCAGCAATTAGGGATGTAATAAAGTATAACAATGTTGTATATATGTCAAATGTGTTCTATTTATGTCATTTCTTGTCATATTATTAACTTAGTAAGTCGTTTCTCTAGTATTAATATGTTATTAAAATGATAAACCAAAAAACAAAAAACACTAAAAACCCATCTCCCCCATCTGTGTAATAGAATCGACCGACCTCACAAACGAAACCACTAAAATCAAAATAGTTCCATATACGTTTGTTATATTTGTTCATTTATAATAATCAACATCAATCCATGAGGAGAAATGTTAGTGAGTTGTTATTGGGAAAATATAGTTGGTGTTGGGCGTTGTTGGCACAAAAATCACTACACAGTAATTGCATACATGTACAATTAAAAAATAGCACCATTTCACGGCGAACAGAATAGATCAGACCGGGACATGGTGTTTTGCAGCCTGTGATATAATGTTAGCAACGTTATATGTCTAATTATAATAACAAGTAAGTAATATCGTTTTGATTTAGGAAATATTTCTTTATGGTACTGATAGATGTAGTCTATTTGGCGTAATTATTAGAACCTGTTTTTCAGTGTTGACCTACTTTCCAGAAATCATAGCATTCACTTGATTCAGTTACATTGAACTGTTTTTGCACTTAAAATCTTTTTCTCGACCGGTCATTCAGATCCCGATATATATTTGTCATTTATCAGAGATAAACCCATTTATCTTGAAAGCCTGTAGTGGGTGGGGTATTTTGTTAAAACATATTTGTTCCCGTCATACATCATTACATTCCGGCATCAGTATGTTAATATAATAGTATTTTGTTGCATGATGTGTTTTTGCATTGTTTAATGCATTTAATGAGTTTGGGTATGTTGGGATCTTTTAAAAACTTTACAATTACACCTGGATTTCCCATTGAATTTTTGAAGAAAGATGGGTGGCGTCCTTTTACTATTTAGGCACAGGCATATTTTATATTCTAAAAAAGTTGTTTTTATAAATTGTTAACAAGATGAACACACATACCGTTGTTTGAATGCTGCACGGTCTATTACGTCTCTTGACACAATACTATACAAGAAATCAACGTTTAAATTTCATGGCAGAGTTTCGCCATTCCAAATCGTCCATTTTGACTATTTGATTATTGCGAAAAACAAAAATAAAAATAATTACACGAACATGTTAACAAGATTTATCTCCGTGCCATTACGGTGAACCAAATAAGATTTTGTTTAATATTCAATTGTTCATACGCATGAAATGTACTAAAACGATTTCATTTGGATTTCTTTTGTGAAGACTGCCCAGAAAAAATGGGAGAATCTCACCTGTCGACTACAAACAGCTAAATGATATGCACAACGGTTAGACAATATATTTTAAACGTTCTTAATATCTATGATTAGGATTATTCTTAACACCAATGCACACATTTATAACCGTTCATGTACGAAACGCTTCCATGTTTGGCTGAAGTTTATCACAACTTTGTGATTTATTGACAGCTTGTTCTCACAATTGATACCATGTTCTTTGCATGTCTTGTGTGCCGTTTTTTCTTAATCGCTTCTCAAAACTTATACTTGATTCCACGAAACTGGCAATTGCCATTCAATATGTCTACCATTTTAAATTCGTTTACTATTTCTATTATAATTCCCATAATATTTGATGATTTTAAGATTTCCAATACGGTGGATTATTTTTGCAAGTACCAGGAACATGTAGATAGGATCCTAGAAATACACATGAAGTCTAGCATTCAACAAACTCGGAGATTGGTCCACATTATATATTTGTCCGATCAGATCATGTTCCCAAGAACCCACGTTATTGTAGTGCACACATGTACTCCCAGTAAAGCCGCTAAAAATTATAATACCAAAACTTATATTTTTGTTCCTGCATTTATTTTTGAATTCCAGTGATCTTGACACTAATGCCAGCAAGCCAATGTCAATTACAGCAATCTACAGCTGTTGGGCCTGTATATACAATAACAAGAATTTATATATTGTGTTTTACAGGAATACATATTTGCTGCAGATGGTCACAGATGTTCGGTTGTACTGTATCGTTCCGTATGTGAACAGTCAAATGTGTCATAGTGGTTGTCTGTGATGAGACATAGCAAAATAATAAGATGATCATGGTACCATTTATTGTGATTTATGGATAACACTCAATACAGTGTCTTGAATGTGTTGGAATATTAGTTGTACGTTACGATGTCAGTTATGAGAAGGGGCTAAAATGCACGAACAAGAGGATTTTTCTGTCACTGTTTTATTTTCAACCTTATGTTTCTACACTCGATTTTATACACCTCAAACCCACTGTTCCAATACTTAATCGAACAATCTGTGGTTAAGCCTCTAGCTCGGCACCCGAAATAGTGCTTCCGAACATTAGTGAAATACATGTCACGATAGAGAGCAATAACATATTTATTTACTGTAGGCCATGCAGGTCAATTTGGTTTAACATTTAAACATACATTCTTGAATACAGTAATTGAAGTTATACTTCTCTGTACATTTTCAAATTACTAACTGTATGAACAGTGAGAAGAAGCTAGGAATAAGTGACTTCTTCCCAAGGTTTCAGCCAAGCTTAATCACTGACTGCCTGACCCAAACAACCATCAATTAATTACATATTTAAATTATGGAGAAATATTTCCCAACTACTTGACCTGTTTACTCCTACAGATTGGCGGTAGTTTCTATGGAACACAAGTGGAAATTACACACAATGTTCAAAATCCATTTTCGATCATTAGTTTATTTTCGTTAATAACCTTTTTTCGATGTTTAAAGCGAATATCACATTCTAGAATATATGATCTTGATTTACCTATAGATATACAACTAAAGCTTTTTGACCAGACAATACTACCTATTTTAACATACAATTGTGAGGCTTGGGGGATCAAAATAATGATATTATAGAACGAGTACATTCAGATTTTCTACGAAAAATTACAAAAAGCAAGAGAAGTACCCCACCTTACATGCTATACGAGAATTAGGGAGATACCCAATAGATATTATTATTAAATCAAAACTGATAAAATATTGGGCAAACATATTAACTGGTAGCGAAACAAAGTTATCAAGAGCTTGCTATGAGAACATGTTACGTTCAGCAATTGATTACAAATGGCTCAATTTTGTCAAACATATTTTAAATTCAACAGGAAACACTTTTGTTTGGGTAGCCCAGAAAACCATTGATTTAAAAAATATCCACAAAATAGTAAAACGAAATTTAACAGATCAGTTTATACAAAATTGGAACGGCAATCTAAACAATTCATCTAAATGTATCAATTATAGATAATACAAGGAAAACGCTGTCCTGGAAACATATTTAACGTCGCTTTCAATAAATTTACGTTTATCTCTATTCCATTTTAGGACTGGAAATCACAGGTTACCGATGGAAACCGGACGTTGGTCACAGTCTTTTATACCACTTGAAAACCGGACATGTAGGTTATGCCCCCTTAATGACATAGGCGATGAATTACACTACCTCTTAAAATGCCCGTTCTTTTCAACTTCAAGAAAAGTCTATATCGCACGTCGTTATTATTGTAACCCCAATACGCTGAAATATAAAGATTTACTATGTACAAAATCAGTTAGGACTCTAACTCGACTCGCTATATTTGCGAAAATCATAATGACTCAATTTAAACGTGAATAGCTATATTTTGCGGAGCATATCAATTATCCTACCACTCCAGTACATACATAATTATACAACGAAAGTAACTTAGCACAACTTGAAATTATTAATCGAACAGTTTCAAGTTAAAGCAACCCGCATATTGCGCATATGTACGAACCCGTATTTATAGACAGCAAATCCTAACTTGCATAATTGTGAATTACAAATGCGCGGTTAATTCATTGCCACCACTTTCCGACTTGTGTATGTGACGTAAATGTTTTCCATACAAATATAAACCAATGTAAAACTACTATAATTATATAGGTTTGATTCATATCAACTAAATCCCGTACGCAACGAATATGACCGTGTGACAATCAATGTTCTCACGGTATTTTTCTAAACAGTCTTATTGCCGTATGTAGTAGCATATTAGTGATTAATTGATTTGGTCAATGTTTATATATCTTTCACAGACACCGATATTCATATGAGCATGCATACGTATTTAGAAATAATCCACATAAATATGTCCATACATTCACCTGGATGTATATTTTGATGTTTGTTTGTGTAACTTATATTACATTTTTGTAATTGTCTATAGTTGTTTTATGTCATATAGTACAATTGCTGTCCCCCCATGCATGTATACCCAATGTTTATATTTTGTACAACATATTCATGTCATGTTGCTACATAACCTGTAATCAGACGTTAAATAAAAAGTTATTGTTGTTGTTGTAGTATTTTACTTGAATTAAACATGTTTATTTCTTAATCTTGTTATTAATTGATTCCCTGACGCAAATCCCCAACCCAGGTCACAGATGATAACACAACTGTTGACTATAGAAATTCCTTGTTTTTTTCCACCAGACTGTAGGCATACATGTATTTATAAACAAGGACTAAATGACTTGGTAGCAACATTTTGTCAATATATATTTTTTTATTTCTTAATGTATTGTCCTAACCACTGCTTCCCAATTTTTGATTTCCATTAACTGCTACTTTCTTGTCTAACCTTTTCATCCCTATTTACAGGTCGACTATACACATGTAGGTTTCCCCTACCACCCTTCACCACTTATGCAAGTGACCTAGCATAATGAATATACATTAAGATTTAAAGGCATTCTTTAGCTAAATTGGTTTATATGCATGTAGTCAGTGCAACAACCCTTTCCTAAAACACTGTCGTTTCTCGTGCTTAACAGTAAACCATGCATAGTTATTCTTAGTATAAATAGTGTGTGTTTTACGTTTATTTATCGTCGTTACCGGTTGCCCATATGAGCGACGCCTCCTGAAGAGATTAGTCATTTTAGATTTTGGAGGATAGTGCAATGATACAGACAGAGACCCATTCCAGAATCTCATCTGGTTCTTTTACGTGCACAGTGTAAAGCACCGACACAAGACCTCGGTTTAACGTCCCATCTGAAAGACTGTTAATTGTATTAGGGTCAGACGGGGGATCGAACCTGTGATCCCTGGATTACCAGTCCAGCGTGTTACCACTGGACTACAGATCCACCCAACTAGTGTCCACACGTTGGTTGTTTTATATGCATGTTGTATAGCAACGAGGCGAGTCTCTCGTTTATAGTCCCATCTGAAATATTTGATATTGAGAGGGTCAGGCTCATCACTTTTAGATGATGTTTATTTTAAACGTTTTAGAAAACTTAGTCACCCAAAGGCATTTATGCGATGGCGACTTTTAAAAATGGGGGTGGGGGTTGAGATGTCTTGCTAATATATACCTCCATTCTCTAACCCCATGCGTAGTTATTTTTAGCAGATGAGTATTGCTATGGCAACAATTGTTGTCATAGCTTTTCTTGTTATGTTTCTTCCAACTTGTAAAATGGCGGCCTGCTATTCTTATATTTATGAATGAAACTGTTTTGATCACGTGTTTAAGTTACTACGTACTTCCGGTAACTACCAAATATGGACATAATAATATGGCCCGTGTCGCGCTTTTTCTACTGAATGATTATTTTTGAAAACAGTTTTCCTCCCAAATTTAGTATATTTTATTAAAAAAGGTTCATGTTCATATCTCTGGAACTTTCTCCTGTGATGTACATCTATTGATATGTGTTGATATAGCCAGATGCCCGCATTTTATTATTCATAAAAAGTAGGCCCATCATCGTAGGCCTAAAGCTAAGTGTTGTTTTCTTGTGGGAGATTAAAGATATTCATGTTAATAATAATAAATGTATTGCTAGACTTACCTATTATACAGATTAAAATCTATATCAAATACCACATAATTTGTATTATGACTACCTTTGAATAAACACCCAAATCAAGGCTATTGATTACGTAACTGCTGACACGATGGCGGCAAACACATGATAAACACAACTGATTCCCAATAGTATTTCTTCTTTGTGTATTTGTAATGTTGAAGTGGAAATGCAAAATGAGGTTAAATTCAGGTACATAAGAGTATATCTGTATTTTGGTTTTGAATAGCTAGTACCGCGGTATAACCATAATGCATCCCACTAAGCAATGTGTGTAAAGGTGCCTAGCTCATTGACATTACTTTCGTGTCTTACCAAATATCGAACACGGGACCATTTAATTCCAAATGCGACGCTGGCCCACGGACGCCTCACGCCAATTTGTAGTTCAGCAAGGCTTAGTATATCTATTTGTAATAAATTATTCTGTGTTTTGAATAAGTACCAGTTCGACAACATCCCACCATCCTGCTCTCCAGAACCCCGGTCTTTATGTGCACGATTTCAAGATTACATGGTATTGTATTGCTTTACGAATGTGGAATCGAGGGCGAATTGACTAAAATGGAAATAACTTTCTCTAGCTAAATACCTGAACAATCGTTGGCAAACTGCACT